>NW_023590789.1:19193214-19590277 GCF_014843425.1 Jatropha curcas | reverse complement strand
CCCCCACGCAAAAACATGACGTGCATTGGTATTTTTTTGTCAATTAATTATACTACGATACCCTTTGCCTATGCTAGCTTGGCTGAATACAGATGCTAGGACGGTAGAGCCCAACATGACACTGTACCTTCAGCTTTTTTTATTTTTTTCATCTTTAAATTTTTTGTATATAAAGGAAAGAAACCATCTTTAGCGGTAAGGGCGATCCTTCCCAATCTCCCTCCACTTAACATATGACAAAAGATGAAGAATCCATTTCATCTCCCCAAATCTTATTTCGTTATGCTCACGTTTCTCTCCGCAAATTCAAGTTTAATTCGACGCACATTAGCCAGTACCTGTGCGAGTACTGAATGGTTTCACTTTGATAGAATATATTGCAAGAAAACCTCAAACCCCGGCACTCTCTGCGTCTCTCCTATACAATACCCTAACAGTGCACTGCAGATGGTCCAAGGACTGGCTCTCATAATGGGTCGCAAAATAGTGAAAATCTATAGGCAAAAGACGCCTAAACCAGAATCAAAGAGCTCCCTTGGAAAGCCGGCCACAAATACAACGCCACCCTTTAAGTGGATTGTGCTGACGGGCATTATAGGCACACATTCTCAAGGGGCAGATTGTTGCCACCCAAACTAGGATGCGTGTTTGGAGGACGGTGTCCCTTACATTTTGCTCAACGCTTGTGCTATTGACTGATGCGAGATTTTAGAGGTCAATTAATGTGACAGGCACATTTCAGAGGGTGGACAATCCACCTCTTCACTGGATATGTAAACAGCTTATCGGGTGCATGAACTTCTCAGCGTGGAGGTGCCAAAGCCATTGTCCATTCATATTGGTCGCTCTTGATTAATGAGATTGGAGAGTTTTTTTGTTAAATCTTTTCTTTTTACATCTGTAGTAATATGGTTGGTTTAATCATTCATTGTCTTTACGATCTCAATTTTGATTTGGAGAATCAGTGAGAATTTTTAAAATTTAATGTCTGAAATGAAGTACACAATGAGGATGCGTAAGATAGTCAAAAGAAGCACATCGTAATCGTCAATTCAAGCATACTCTTTAAAAGAGGATGCATCATCGTGCAGTGTCTCCTATCTCATCCTGTTTTAGGAAAATTTTGCTTTTCGATGTAAAATGAAATTATTCTCGTGTGCCACCCTTAAAAAGGAAAACAATACCTCATACTTATAGGTAAAGATAGACAAAAGAAGGCAAATCATAATCCGTCAATCAAGCAGCACCTTAAAAGAACGGATCATCAAATCGTGCAGCTTGTCTTCTATCTCGATCCTGTTATCTTCTTCTCGCATACATGCAAAATGATGAAGGTTAGTCTCGAGCAGCACTCACTCCTATTTTTGTAAACTTCAATTGGGGTAGTGCTCCTTTTTTTCAGAGTTTTAGCATCAATCTTTAAATCATACCAACTCAAATAAATCACAATAAGAGCAATTAACTGAAATATGGGCCATGTGGGGTAACATTAATTAACAAACTGCTTTTGGCCTAACACGGTTTAGAAAATTCATGAATATTTATCCCGTTAAAGTTAGATTTTGAATGGGTTACGAAACATCTCTATAAAAGGCCCAAATCTTGGAGAAGCTAGCAATCATTAAAACACAAGCCCTCTCAAATACCCACAGTCTAATTCAATAAACTTGGAATAATGAAGAACACTTCAAACTTTCTTGCCTCATCATTTCTACTTCGTTATCGTCCGTTGGCTGTCTAGGAAACCCCAGTTTGTTACTGATGCAATCTGAATGGCTAATTTTTTGATATAGATACAACGTGTGCCAAGAACTCACCAAACTAACTACAAACATTGGTGTGAATTCTCTGAGATCCAGACAGTAGAAGCACTAAAGCAGATTCTCGAAGGCATCGCACTTATAATGGTCCATGTTATTAAAAGAACAGAGCAACAGAAAACGCTACAAGTCCATCAAGCAGGAGCTTCCAAAGGACCCAAGACTTAGAAAAGAATTGGAGTTCTTGTGTTGAAAACTATGAAAATGTTTGGAATTTAAGTGCAGATATTGCCAGTAAGCCATTGAAGCTTTAGAGAAGGTGACCCAAAATTTGCAAGAAACTGCTGCGAAGACGAGATGCTGCGGATGAGGCGAGTTTGTGGGTAAGAGAAGTTTCAAATGGCCATTCTCTCCACACTCAACCAACATATACAAAGTTGTCCATGAAACAGGTGCTCGTTTGGCTTCTGTGCAGCTATTATCCGGCGTTTGCTGTGATATAATTTCTCTTGTTCGTGATACTCTGCTACCTCTTCTAAGATAGCACCACAACATATCATACCATATACATAAATACTATAAAGGCCTATAAGTTTTTATGGTTTTCTGCTTGTAATTTTAGTAAATAAGACTCAGATCTTTTTCTTCTGTACGGGAATCTTTGAATGTAAAAATGAAAATGAACTTGTGATATGTTGGTTATATTTAAAGAAGAAGAACTTTAAAGCCTTTAACGATAAAGATTCAAATAACCAAAGCATACTTGCTTCTTGATCCTTACAGAGCAATAGTTGAGAATTTTGAATGCAAAAATCATTAGTTCAGAAAAGATTATTATACATTTTCTAAGTCTGAAAAACTATTATATATATATATATATTATAATAATATATATATATATATATCATATATAATATATATACGGCGGAAAATAGGGCAAAGAAACTTAGATTGCCAAGAACACCATAACTAAATTCCCAAAGATGGACAAAATATCTTTAAAGTTTTTTATTTATTTTTTATTGAAAAAATTAAAACCTAACTTTCCATTGGTTATATGTATTTTTTTCTATATTAAATACAAATTCCTAATTGAATTACTTTTCCGTTTAAATTTAAGATTCTATTTCACTATATTAAATTTTATATTTAAATTGAATATTTATTCTGCACACACACTATTACATGTATAACAAGATTTAAATAACTTCTATTTATAAATTATGTAGAATATATACTAAACTACCCGAATTTAAGTTGTACCCTAGTAAAAATAATTTGAATAAATAATATTAGATAAAGTTGTAAATAATGGGGAATATTGAGTAACAAAAAACTGCGTTACTCACAATTTAAGGATTTTTAAATTGATTGGCGAAAAAATAGAGGTAATTAAATTTTTTTCCTGTTTTAAATCAAAATTATATTGGATAAAATAATAATTATATTATCTTATCAAATAACGTAATATACAATTTTGATGCATACTATTCAGATTTACTTTTATTATAACTCGAACCAGCCATTTTTTTAAGCCAAAATTTTATAATTATAAATATTAATAAGATATGGTAATGTAATTATTTAAATAAAAGAATTGTTTCGGAATTATTCAGAAAGAATTTTTTTATAGAAGAAGAACAATTCTGTATGGATGATATATCTGCGTAATTTATAATAGTAATGCATAATTATATGGTAAATATTATTTGGATGCTAATATATACACATTATATATATTATATGGTAATGTAATAAAATATAGGTAAACTATTTGATAGATACTAAACAAGGTATATAGTAAATATAAGTATGGCAATAATATATTATATATTTATTGGTTAAAAAATAAAAATAATTTTAATTTTGATTGTTATATTGTATATTATATAAGGTACATATTAAATATGGTAAGCATATAATATATTTAATTATTATTTTTTAATAAATTATTTATTTTGATTTGGTTATAATTATTTCCTACACGTAACTTATTCTATAAAAAATAAATGTAATTTATTATTAATTATTTTGTTAAGCGAATATTCGCAAAGCATAAAATAATTTGAAATATTTTTTTTTTCAATAAAAGCAACTATGAAATTAGTTATATATGCTTATATAATTTATAAAAAGAAAAAAAGAAAGATATTAAAATTATAATTAATGCTTTAAAATAATGATCTAATTATTAACTATTATAATAAGCCAAAAATTGATTTTTCATATTTTTAACGTAATATTTAAAACCATTTATGCCTATTATCATTATAATAAAACTAAGTTAAATTAAATTTAAATTTGTTTATAAGAAATTTAAATTACTTGATAAGTAATTTTTTTCTTTTGGTGAAAATTTGGTTCTCAGTTTATAATAATTATTTTATAATGCATGTTAGGAAAAATTAAATAAGGAAATATCGCAACTGCTTCTTGCCAACAACCAATAAGAAAATAGACATCCATAATATATTGGCCAAAATTAATTTTTAGGTACAATAACAATGGTTTTTTCTGTTACAAAAAATTAAAAGTAGAAACACCTAACTCTCTGTTTATAAAGGCGCTGCGGCTTAAGAAACTAGCCCGCATTACAACACAATCCTCTCAAATAGCATAGTCCTAATTCCAAATCCAGTTGAATGAATGAAGAACAATTCAACCTTTCTTCTTCTTTGTTTCATCATTTTCTTGTTATCTCCATTGTTTTTGCCTAGGAACTATTTTAGTAATTGGTTGCAGTCTGATGCTAATTTGATAGAACAAACTTGCAAGAGAACACACCAGGAAGCTATAACGCTGGTGAACTTCTCCTGAATCAGCAGTAGAAGCTCTACAGCAGATTACTAGATTGGGTTAGCACCTTATGAATGGTCGAAATGGTTTTAAAAGAACAGAGAACAGAAACGCACAAGTCATAACCAACCAGGCTGCTTTCAAAGTAAACAGGACTTAAAAGATATGAATTTTTGTGCTGGGAAAATATGAATAGCTGGTATTTTAGTGCAGTATCCAGTAGCATTGAAAAGCTTTTAGGCAAGGTGACCCAAAAATCACTAGAAAGCAAGCATCACACATGGATGCGCGACTGACTGACAGACGGACTAGCTTATGATCGACTAGAGAGGACAATCAAGTACTAATCAAGCTATAACAGATCATTCCACTACCAACCATAACACACTTCGCCCCGTTCATGATTACTGTGCCGTTTGCTTAGCAGCCATTATCGGAATTTTGCCTCTGGCTATAATCCCTGTTCAGATGAGAAGCATCCGAGAATTAACCAGGCTAAGTAATCAGCAGTCTTCAAGACTGAGCCACTACTATATATATAACAAACACACCACACACTAGGCCTTCTAAAGTTTTTTTAATGCGCTTTCTATCGCTCAACATAAATTAAGATCAGTTCCTTCTTCTGGTATGTAAAAATGAAATGATTCGTGATATGGTGCTATAACTTAATAGTAAAGAGAAAGAACTTAAGCCTCTATCAAGGATAAAGATTCAAAAAAAACCAATCATCACTTTGCTTTTTTAATCTCTGTGGAGTACTGAATTTGAATGCAGAATCGGGATAAATTTAGATAGATTATTTTACATTCTGGTTTAAATTAAATATTCAATTGAAACTAATGATGTATTAAGGCGATGACAAATACTTTATTTTGACGATCAATGAGATTAGTTTGAGTGGAAAGCCTGTATATTTTATGCACGGGGTCGTGCAACAAAAAAAAAAAAAAAAAAACCAATAACTGTTACATAGCAGTAGGTCATGCATGAGTGGATGTCCTCAGTTTCTGCGAAAGCGTTACCTTACCTTCAAACCATTCGCTTAATTCTAGTCAGTACTACGTAACAGCTAATTAGTGCGATATTATTATATTCTTTTTTCTATTTCAGTCAGTCATTCGACGGTGATCGCGTCGATCGTGGATGATAAGGACATCACAGACAGGAGCAAGCCCTCAGACCACACGCTGTCTAGTCTTAAGTGCAAAAGCAATGTCGAAACCGGTGTTCCTTTCCTGTCTTTTTCTCCGAATGTGAGATACGGACAGAGGCATATAGTTTGGTTCTTAGAAGTTCACGAGGCAGAGTTTAGAAAATTATTTTTTTTTTTTTTTTTTTTTTTCTTTTCGACAAACTAAACTTAGACAAGCGCTAAAGACAACACCTCATTAAAAAAAGGAAGAAAAAGATTAACAATTCTGCACCACAAACTCAGACATGGTCAAGATTTAGATCTCCAATAAGGGTCCTTTTTTAACTTTGAAGATTGAACTCTCCCTAGTCCCTTCAAGGCTTCACCAACTATGAATAATTTCTTTTTAATAAAATAATATCACTCGAACTGCCTTCTTCTGTGCATTTGACACATACTCCTTTGTCCTTTTGGCTTTATTATTCCAAGTCCTCACATATAGTTGGCATCTTCTTGCTTCTTCGATCACAAGCCACATAGAATCCAATATAATAATTTCCCTTCTTACATTAATTTCATTTTAGAACCATATTCGTATAAAATCGGATAAAATTCACTTAAAAATACCATATTCGTAAAAATCTATTAAGAGTAATCTCATTTTACGGGTAAAATCTGTTTAAAAATATAATTTATTGGTCGGACAGTTAATTCAAATTTATTAAATTATTGACTTGAATAATATAATTTTTTTTAGTGTATTCGAGGAAACTAAGACATAAATCACCTGACAACAGTAACAAACATTGCAAACTACCAAAGGTTGGTAACAGAAAGTGCCCACAGTTTTTTAATGTACATTATTTGAGGCTGTCACTTTAAAAGGCAACGCACATATGACTTCATTTCCACATACATAACAATTTACAAAACCACCTTCAGTTAATAATTAATCTTCCCTTCTTCTTCTTCTTCTTCTTCTTCTTCTTCTTCTTCTCCTCTGTTTCTGGCAAAAAGAAAAAAATATGAAAAGCTCGTCAATTGCTTCACTGCCCATGATTCTTTTTTACATTCTTCTCTTCTCAACTTCTTTACCAGAAACTCAATGTTCTGATTTAATTAACCAAATATGCAAAAAGACACCTTTTTATGATCTTTGTGTTTCATCTTTAAACCCTCAAAGTCCTGTTTCAGATGTTAAAACAGTGGCCTCTACACTGGCTAATCTTATTCTATCCAATGCGACTGATACTTTAAGTTACATTCAAGGACTAATCAAGGAAGGAGCAGACCCTCAGTTGCAGAAGCCATTAGCTAATTGTGCTGAATTATATATTCCAGTTGTTAGGTATAATCTTCCTCAAGCCATTGATGCCTTGACGCGAGGTCGTTTTGGTTTCACCAGCTATTTATTATCTGATGCAGGCAAACAAGCCGATGATTGTGAAAAAAGTTTCTCTGGTTCAAATCAATCCCCTTTATCTTTCAGGAACAAGCTTGTTAGCAATCTTTGTGATGTTGCTGTGGCCATTCTTAAGTTATTGCAAAAGGGTTGAATTTTTGTATTTCGGTTTATTTTAGCTTAATAGTTAGCTTCTATTATAGGAGTAGATTAGCATAGTATATTATGGAGTAAAGGATATTCTGTTTTCTGTTGTGCTCTGTTTTTGTTCTGTTGTGGGGTGTAGATGCATTTTATTTTATTTTTCTAGTAATATTTAATGATTGTGTAATTTTTAGCTAAATTTTATTAAGCTATTAATTATTTTCTCAACATTGAAATTTGTATTAAGTGTGGCCAAAACTGAATATTCAATATCCCAATAATGAACATTTTTCTTTCATTTAAAAAAAAATGGTGAGAAAAAATTAATTAACTGTTAATCAAATAAATAAATGAAATTAAATTCATTTTTACCTTAAGTAGAGATATGTAAGAAAATTCCTTAGAATAGCATAGCATAAGCATGATTCAAGATTGGGAAGACCAATTAAGATCATTATCAGAAAGAGTAGTTTTATGTCTCTTTCATGTTTCTTGTTATTGCTATTCTGAAAAACCATCTTTTTGTTGTCATTCGATAAGCCAATCAATTCCTTAGCCATTTAATGACAATTTGATAGACAGAAGCATCAAATGTGCCATAAGATTCCCTTTCTCTCATCTTTTCTTTCTTCCATGTGATAAGATCACGTCTTCAATCAAGAGCCAGATCCTCTTTCAGGATCCGTTTTTTTCAACAACTGTCATTCCCTTGAACAAAATTCTATTTATAGAGTCTGTAAGTTGTCTTAACTCTTTCAGATATTCAAATCTGAAACAGTTATTAGTCTCTCAATTTTCTTTTTCCTAATCTGATTTCTTTCTTTCTAATCTGAAAATTTTTATCCAGCATACTGCGATCATCTTTAACACTAAATTAGAAGTTCATTGATCCTTCTATAATGAGAAATACTTTTCTTTTTCAATCTCTTTTTGTTATGTTTCTTCTATCAGTAATCAAATGCAACGATTTTATAGACAAAAGCTGCAAGAAACGCCTCATTTGATCTCTGTGTCTTGTCTCTGCAGAATTTCTGTGATGTAACTGTAGCTATCATCAAGACATTGCTCAAGGATTGAAACTTGATCCGGTTCTCAGTGGAAGGCCTCCTTATATATATATATATATATATATATATACAGTGTAGAGTCGAAGGATTTTTCACCTTCAAAGCTTGATGCAGATATGTTGTTCTTTCTCTCTTTGTAAACCAACAACCAATATGCTACTCCATGTGAAAACATGTCTCAAAGGAAGCAATTTAACATGCATATCAAGATTGCAAAGCTGGCTTGGTGGACCATACCCACCACAGTCCACACTGCTTTGTAGAAATAAGATAAAACCATAAATAAATTTTCCAAGACATCACATATTCACACTGCTCATCCACAACAACCCAGAAGTACAAGCAGAAGGTGAGTTTGGCAGACTGAAAAGGCATTGCAAAGCTGGCTTGGTGGACCATACCCGCCACAGTCCACACTGCTTTGTAGAAATAAGAAAAAACCATAAATAAATTTTCCAAGACATCACATATTCACACTGCTCATCCACAGCAATCCAGACGTACAAGCAAAAAGTGAGTTTGGCAGATTGAAAAGGCAGTAGACTTTAATTAAACATCGATTTCTGGTTCAGTCAATAATAAGCTGAACCAAAACACTATAACTGCACTACAAAATTAGTTTTTGCATGCACACACACAAATATACAGATCCACAGATAGCATTTTCAGATCCGTTATCCATAGGTACTCACCAATATCATGCCATGTAGCTCAGCAAACATACAAAACAACTATATATAGGCAGATTGCAGAATAGAATGTGCAAGGCAGTTATTTCACCAAAAAAATAGTTGGCAAACAACTAAATTCTGAATTTCATTTCCTGAGCAATCTTATATAACAAACTATTACATAGTTTGGCTGGATTTGTTGCTGAGGAGGCAACTCGGTACATGCAAAAGTGGCATGGCCTAAATACATGGCTCTACTTTCCTTCAGAAGCCACTTAAGAAACTAGTTTGGTAATTTAACTCACTTCCCATCCTAAAACAGTGTACAAAGAGGGAATAATTTAACCCACCAAACTTCAATTTCAGAGGACACTTGATGCGAGAAGTGCAAGTTATATTAAGCTTGCATGAGAACTACCAGGACTAGCAATATGCTTCCTCAAATGTAAGCTTGGACATAACGTCAAGATTTTCTCTGCTTTAACCCGTATCTCCTCTCAGATTTCAGGAGAATCATGACCAGCAATTGGCTTTATAGAACTGCAAATGCATACAAATCCCTAGGTTACTACTAAAGATGTAACAATAAGTAGGTAAAGATAAAACTGATGTGGTAAGTAGTTTCCCAGAAATTGGAATAATAACATACTTGGGAGACCCAGAACCAGGTTGATTACTTGCGGATGGATTCCCAAAGAACTGCACAGTAATTAAACCACTCTCCACTGTTTCTATTGATACAGGGGATCCAGGTAAATTTACAGACGCAACTCTTGATGACATTCCTGTAAAGGCAAATTCCAATGATATATGAAGCCAGGTAAAGAGAAAGAAAAACCATTCAAATAAAGAAGATCCAGTTGAGATTTCTAGCTAGGAAACAGAGAACTGTTGTGAATGCTTGTTTCAAAAATGATCAAATGCACTTTCACAAAAATGATTTGCAAACCAGAATGCAGGCAAAACAAAAAAAGAAAAAAGAAAAAGAAAAAAAGAATTGCTAAAAACAAAAAGACGAAAGAAAAGAGAAATTCTAGACAGTGATCCAACTTCTTTCAAATTCATTTCTACAATTTAGAACTCGCTATTTATAACCAACATTGAACATCATGATTAGGCAAATAAGCATATAATTATAAGATTAGTGCACAAGTTTAAATTTCCAAAAGAAGACCTGCACACTTATTTGAGTGCGAACCATTGTCTACTCGAGTAAGAGGGATTGATGAATTACCTTGAAATACAATTACAAGACAAAAGAGAACGGTGAACACCATAGCAATCGTATTGCTATTAGATGATGAGGCCTTTGCTGCTTTCATTTTCTTCAAGGCTTTCATTCGCTCGACCTTTGCACGCTTCAACATGGCCAGTTCAGTAAGCTCCTTGATGAGCTTCTGGTCAGCAGCATCCAACGTTGGACCTGTTGGTGGCCTAGGAGGCTTGGAAGCTTTTTTGTTGCTCATCTTTTTACGCTTCTCTTTTACCACTTTCTTCTCAGCATGATCAACAGTCTTCTCACCTTCCAACTTCACTTGTTCCACGGAAACTCCATTCGAACTTGGTGCATTATGACACAAATTCAATCCCTCCTCGTCATTTATTGTACCATCAACAAAGACTCCATAAATCTTACCAAGCAACTCCTTTGCTTGAATTTTTACAACAGAAATGTAGTCTTTGTGTGGGTCTTCAGCGTTAACTCTAAGCCCATTTTCTAGATCAACATCAAAATCTCCATCTTTATAATCCATTTCTAGCTACCAATATTACCTTCTCCTTTCTTTCCAGATGAACTTCAATCCTCAAAGTCAACCCACTTCAGGATTGTGAATTTACAAGACAAATTATGGTTATGGCGAGCAGCGCCAATAGAAAAGCAAACTTCATCAAGTAAGCAACACTTTCCAGTTTTAACTTGCAATGAAACCTATAGATCTTCAATAATTGCAAGGCAACTAGTCTTCAAAGCCTGTGCCTTTCCACCAATAAAGTAATAATCAACCAGAGATCAGCAAATAATGCCAATCTCCTACGAGAACCCCAATATTGAACAAAACCCTGCATATGATTAATACAAATAGAAAATCAATCACACACCAAATGTAGAGTGTGTAAGGCTGTTAATAA
This sequence comes from Jatropha curcas, assembly GCF_014843425.1. The sequence goes on along the minus strand of NW_023590789.1, from coordinate 19,579,172 downwards.
ATAGGAAAAATAACAAAAGTGAAACCCAGAACGTGGCCTTAACATTGGAATCAAGAAAACCTTACGAATAAAGGAAGGAACAAAAGTCGAGGCGTATAAAAGCAACAGAAAAGAAATATATAATGGGCAGATATATAAACCCACCACAAAACGTAGATTTGAGCCAATCAGAACTACAATTACGAACAGAGCCACCATACCAAAACATTGCATTACAAGTAATCAATAAAAAAAAGCAAATTGACAGCGCCCAAAAGAAAAACTTTAACATAAAACAATAAAAAGTGGAAAAATACCTTGAAGAGAAAGCAAGAAAATACCCAGATCCAATGTGGGCAAGAGCAGAGACAGAGGCTACCGAGGAAAATGATAGCCTGAAAAAGAACTTAGTTTTGGATATACCATATATATACACATTTATAAAAGAGAGTTCCGGAGAGATAGAGCGAGAGATAAGGAATGGACACGAGCAGGGTTTCAGGTAGAGGAAGGAGGATAACCGGGAAAGTACAGAAATTTTGAGATTTTCGGAATTATTATTTATATATAAAATAATAAAAATAATAATTAAAAAGGAAAGAAAGCAAAAGTCTGGACCTTTCTCTGTCTTTCTCTATGCGTGTCCATATAATTGCAGCGTAACGGCCGATATTAAGCACGTGATGCTGTTCAGGAAAGAAACTTCACCGACACTTGATACTGTTCTCTCTTATTTTAATTTATTATTTAAAATATTATATTATCCGGTATTTAATATTTATTTGAATTAATCCATTAAATTTAATTAATTACAATTTTCAGACCTGAATTTTTTTTTTTTCTATACGTGATATTGTTGATTCAGTAATATTATTCAAGTGGATCCCAATTATCTTTGGCAGCAACATTTTAAAATATATACATCAATAAAACAACAATGATTTAACTCTCTTAAAAGAGTGTTTTTCAATCTCTTATTCCTTAATCAATCTATTATTAACAAATTCAAATCCAATTATAGTCAAATGCAGTTAACTGCCTGCATTCTCTTCTCTCCTATTATTTACATGGTCAATAACGTTTCACATCCTTTCATGCATTGCTAATCTGATGAATTAGAAAAAACCAGACCTCTTATTATGAAAAATAGTATCAACCAAATCCAAATTCACGGTAAGAGCATGTTCAGAACAAGCGTATATTCGGTAATATTAATTATTTTAGTAACTAGGATTCAAAAAGTGTTATGGAACACCTATGAAGGTAGTAGACTCAATCCCACCAACCCCACATGAGAGAAATATCCAAAACCCTGGACAATACATACATCCAAATTAAATTGAAAACGTTGGTTGTTTTGCAGGTGGGAAGCCTTTTTGGGACAATACAGAACCCCAACAACTATTTGAGTTTATAGCACAACACTGTTGTTATAATGTCCCACAAAGTAATAATGTTAGAAACTTTTTATATAGATAATATAAAAATTCTAGCCCTTGAAACGTAGCCACTTAGGCCTTTCTAGGTCTTCAACAATGATGGGGCAATTGGGTTCGAAGCAGAAGCACGTGCGCTTGGATTTTCTCAATCCACTGTGGCCCAATAAGATAATACATTGCATTTGCAATGTGGGTGTTGTCCCATCAGGCCACCTTGATTTTTTTTTTTTTTTTAAATATCCTCCTTGGAAGTTGGAACAGTTAATTTGGCTTCTCTGTTACTGAAAGTAACTTAAAACAAATGACTGGTAGGATGAATCAAATTTTATTCAGTTGGACTTAAATGATATGTTCTTGGCATAATATAAAACCACATTAACTGAGCAAATAAATGATAGATGCTAAAACTTGAAAATAGCAGCCCCACTTGATGGTTTTGAAGCGAATACATAAAGACCGAGATCATTTTTACCGATTATGCCCTTGTCAATCCTCGATTGGAAGAAATTTTCCTGTAACAACATATTAAATGTTAATCTCTAACCCAGAAAGGCAACGCCTTTTTTCTAAAAATTGAAAAAGAAAAGTTATTTCCCGTTAAAAGTTATGAGATTTACCTTTAAATTGAGGATGAACTGTGGAACAATGGCCTCTTTCACCAAAGCTACAGCACAGCCACCCCATCCCGCGCCTGTAAGCCTTGCGCCTAAGGCACCATGTTCCCGACAAATTTTTACAAGTTCTTCCAGTTCTGGACAGCTGTTACCGGCAGGGGAATACCAAAAGCAAACATAGTCAGCATTCTACAGAAGGCACAGAGCCAAACATACATATCCTTCTAATTTTTTGTGCTTTCAAGCATTTTAAAAGAGGCAGCTTACTAATGTGGCATATTTACGTCTACAGAGTCCAGATGACTTGATAAACATTCATGCACATTCTGGAAAGTGAAAGTAACAAATTGTAACAAATTTGTACCTGCACTCGTATAAAACACTACAGCTGTAGTGGCTCTCATTCATAAGGTCACCCAACTTCTTTAACTTGTCCTCTTCACTGCCAAAAAATTCTTCTGGAATAAATGCTTTGTATTCTTAAATATCATACATTTCCAAAAGTAAAAAAATTTCTAAGCTGTCCTAATGGCAGAATAAGACGAGCTGACAAATTAAAATATCATTAGGAAAAAATATGAAATTTGAAACATCCCCCTTAACCAATGTATTTTTACTATGTTCAACTTCATGAAAAATAGAATTGACTCGAGTGTGGTTTTAATGGCACACCTTAAATTTGAAGACACAGTGTCTTTGAAAGCATGCACCCGCTTAGCTTCAGAGTAAACATGGGCAGCCCTCTGGAAAAAGGAAGCAGTTCAAAATTTCAAAATTAAGGTCCTTGAACTATAATTTACAAACATTGGACCCAAAAAAAGCTAAGAATATGATAATGATTCGTATAGAAATATTGCCTGATGCAACTTAAAGTGCGTGGCAGCTTTTAGCACATCCAGTGAAGATGAGGAATTGCTAAAAATTGATGGCAGATCTTGCTCAGTGATTTTTTCAATCTCTTCAGCAGTATATGGTTCCTCTTTCAAAAGTTCCTGCAGAGAAAAGGCAAGAATGATACACTGATATTTTGGTAGAAGAAGAAATGCACAAGAAGTATGCATTAAGAAATCATCTCAAACATAACATATTATCTAACCTCAACCAAGATGAGAACATAATCATTTTATTAAATAGCTAAGTGAATAAAAAGTACATACCTTAACAGCAACAACTGGATCGGAAGAATTGTGACGGCCGGCAAATGATACACACAATCCTTCAACATCGGAAAGGGTTTTCACCTTTGATATTGCATCTTGTGGTTTCATTCCAAGCTTTATTCCGAGTACAATCTGAAGAAATATCCCAAAAGAGCAACATAAGTCTTAGATTATATCATAGATATAGGGCAAAATATAAGGAAATTTAGAAGAAGTGCAAGCATATAGATCTCTTTTCTTCTTTTCTTTTCTCTTCTTTCGAAGGATGAAAGGAAGAAGGAAAGCAAGGTAGCGTTCTTTTACAAAAAGAAGGTTCAAACTTTTGAGTTTTGACCAAAATTTCATAAATAATAATTTAAAACTGCAAATTCAAAGCCTAAGTACTACACTTTACTTGGATAAAAAGAAGATTTTCCTAAAAAAGGAATTCAAATGAAAAGAAGAAACAATTGCTAGAAGAAAACAGGAATATACACATGAAAATAATGCTTACAGCAGCTAGTCGACACTCAACAACCCTGTTATTGTAATTCGTAGCAGCAGTGACTGCCTTCTGAGATTCTGCTAAAGAATGTGCAATTACAAAAGTACCCCCAGCAGGAAGTTTCACATCAGTGGCACGAATAGGGTTGAAATCAATAAGCTCTGCAAACCCAGCCTGAGCCATGACAGAGATCGCCTGCCAAGTAAAGGATATTCTATGAGCAATAATACCAAACATTCCTTTGGCCTGTCAGAATCCCTGCTCTGTTTTGGATGCATCTCATTATAAACTAGCTTTTAGCCTGATTTATATTAAAATAATAGTGGATTGCATAAACAAAAACGTCACTTTTGTCCTTGAATCATAGCAGCATCCATCTCAACTAGAGCAATTTCAAATACCTTTTTTAGAAAAATAGGTTAAAATTGCTGCATCAACACAATTCAACAGAAATATATCCAGCTTCGAGAGTAAAAAAGTGTAACCTGGTCCATTCCTCCAGATTGTGTTCCAATGTGCCTTTCACACTCACATGTAAGTTGCGCAATTTCTTTCTGTTAAGGAAGGAACAAGGTCAAAATCATTTAAAAGAGGGGGAAAAGAGAGAGAAATGGAAAAGAAAGACAAGAAAGTGGATAGGTATATGAATAATCAAAATCCTCTTGGCACTTCTGTGTAAACAAAAATACATCCAAAAAAGAGATGTTAATGGAAGAAGTTGAGCATTTTGCAATTGTGAATAATACCAAAGAAAGACATCAGGCAACTTGCGTATGATCTAAAATAAAACCATCGAGTTTAATATTAAATTTTAGACTTAAGACATGTAAATGGACTCAATAGTGCTTATTATTTTGTTTTATACAACAATGGTGGAAGAGTGGCACACCTTCGGGAAGTTAACATTAAAAGCAGCCATGATAGCAATTGTCGCCGAACAAACAAATGCCGCAGAGCTTGATAGACCAGAACCTGGATCAATTAACCAGTTACTCTTGTGTGAGAAAAAAATCACCTCAAATTCATAGTATTGAAAAGGCTAATTAATTAGCTGAAAAGAAATACACCTGTTGGGACAGTTCCATCAATAACAACATCTAATCCAACAGGAACGCCAACATCCACTCCTTTTGATTTAGCGTATTCATAAAAACCTTTGTACCTGGAGACCACAGAAGCTAAAAATCAGCATACTAATCTATTTCAAAAGCAACGAAATAATCATTGTGGCAGTTAGAGGAACAGAAACAAAAGTGCAAATTTTGAATCTCACGCGCAGATGAAATAATGGCCCCATCTATGGTTTTTCAAGTCAATTTCCTGCACAGTGAAGATAAGGGAATAATTAGGTCATATTAACACAAAATTCCATGTTGTTACCAAAATCTAAAATCAGTATCATTAGCTAATCAAGCAGAGTAAAAATGAAAAGCACAAACAGCGATTAGTTAAGAGAAAAGACCTGGTTAGGATCAGCAGGATAAGTACAAAGGGTGTATTTTTCATTGACATTAGCAATTCGTAGAAACTTTTCACCCTCTCCGGCTTCGTGTTTACGTATGGCCACGATGGTGTCCTGCCGGATTGCCATCGGTAACACGGAGTAACCTTCATAATCAATGTGTTCTCCGATGAGGTTTACTCTCCCTGCGGCTCAGATATAAATATCGATCAAACACCAGCCAATCAATTCTCCAGTGATTATCCAATCCACCAACACGACAGTTTATCTTACCTCAAACATAAAACGACAAAGTGATAGAAAAAAGAACATATTTTTTCATTTACCATATTAAAATTCCATTTTTTTCATTCATTTGACTTTTTCCTGAATCAAAAAAATTCTTAACTGAGCTGGAAAACGGAATTTCATTGAAGCAATCCAGGAATTAAGTTCAATTTCTTTCCCTTAAGTTTTTTCTCAGCTACCAAACAAAAAATTGGAGAGAGAGAGAGAGAGAGAGAGAGAGAGAGAGAGATAGCGATATTTGACCTGGAGATCGAGCAAAGACGTCAGGGGAGTGTCCAAAGACTTCGAGAAACTTGGACTTAACTCTGTCAAATCTAAGCTGAGCTTCTTCGAGCATAGAACCCTCTCCATAAACAGGCTCCAAAGAAGAGTAAATCGGAATTGGAAGCTCTTCGTGTTTCGCCATTGATAATCTATCGACGAACGACTCTGCTACCTCACCGTTCACTCTTACGAGTCACGAAAACAAACGAAGAATAAAATTAACAATGCAACGTGAAAAGGACCGTATTGCTTTTATATTGCTTTTAAGCCGATAACGATTAAAAAAAAAAAAAAAAAAGGAAAAAAGGCAAAATTATGATTAAAAAATAATTTTAAATTTGAAAACATGAAAACAACACAGTAAATACTACTTAAATAAAATATAAAAATTATGGATAGTATTTTGGATTAAAAGATAAATCAAAGATTAGGATATGGATAAATTAATTCTTTAGGAAATCCAATCCTGCGTTTGACTCGGTAACTGCATACGGTAAGAGAGCAAATTCAATTAATTAAAAATTAATCATTCGAATAAGAATTTTTCAATTTATAAAACCACTTTCTCTAAGGGAATCCAACCGTCCAATTCCAATCCATTTATAAAGTATAGTTTAATGATTTCACTGTATGAAAACCATATGATATAAATTAATGATAATCCTAATCAATTTTCCATTAATTTTTTAGTAAAAATTTTTACAAGGTTCACGTGTCAATGAGAAAGAGACAGAAGATTCCTTGAGCACCATTTCCAAGAATCTATGCCACTCCAAAAAAACATTACACCTGTAATTCTTTGCTACATAAATTATCCCCAGCAAATTCATTATCTGAACAAATTCATATGATAGAATTGACATTCAGAAGTGAATTTTTCATTATTAAATTAATTAATAGCTCCTAATTAGGGATTTAATTAATTGAATTGCAAAAAAAAAAAAAAAAAAAAAAAAAAAAAAAAAAAAAGAAAAGATCAAATGAGAATATGTCACTGAATTTCCACTGTTTCCAGGGGCCCATTTAAATCTAAACACACCAGACATCCAAGTCGCTGAACCAGCCAAAAGACTCCCGCGCTTTCGGTTCGGTTCAAGGGATAAGATTCATTTATTGAGAATGGGTTTCAAAATGAGAGATTTTGAAAAAAAAAAAAAAAAAAAAAAAAAGAAGATCCAAATGAGAATATTGTCACTGATTTCCACTGTTCCAGGGGCCATTTAAATCATAACACCACCAGACAGTCACAGTCGCTGACAGCCAAAAAGCACTCCGCTTTCGGTTCGGTTCAGGGATAAGAATTTCATTTATTGAGAATGGGTTCAAATGAGAGATTTGAATGATTGAATCTTTCTATTATTGTTGGTTTAACCACAATCAACCAAGCTTGGGAAGTTCGTAAACAAATTTAAAATGTTGAAACTACTAATAACCCAACCAAGCTTGGGTTCACTGTTCCAGAGCAGTCAGGCCATAAAGAGCACTCCTATAGCATAAATCAAGCTTCACAATACCGTTCGATTATACTACTGAATAATTACAGCGGTCCAATTCAAACCACATGCACGTATATAAAGTTGAATAAAGGATATTCACATAGACAGGAACAAGCAGCAGGGAGGAAAAATACCCTGTCGGACGCTAAAGATCCTAGAGACTAAATGACATTAGCAACGCAATTCTAAAGAACCCATATGAACTCCAGTGGAGATTAATTAGGAAAAGAAAGTTGTATATGAAGTTTGTCTCAAGAAATTTATGCCTTAAAAAGAATTGCACTAAAAAGAGAAGCTGGCAATCTCTTCATCTTCATCCTCATCTATAACATCTTCATCTTCACTAAATGTCTCAATATCATCGTCTTCTTCTTCTTCCTCTTCCTTGTCCATCATACTGTCTCTACTGGCTCCTTTGTCCTTCAAACCGGTGCTCAAGACTACTGTTTCTCCTCTGGTTTTCTCCATATCTTTCCTCAACTTTTCCATGTTTTCTCTCCGGCGCTCTTCTTCCAAACGTTCCTTCTCTGCCCGTCTCTTATCAAGGTCAGCCCTGAACCGTCAAGGTTCACATGTTAAATAAAACCTAAGACAATATCAAGACAACAGCAGTTGCAATGAAAAAGGAACAAAATTAAATGAATTGAGGCAATACTTGTAGGTTTCCATGTATTCCTCAGCACTCCCCTCAACAGCCTTAAAGAAGGCATCCATTCCAGCTCCAGAAACAGCAGAGACCCCAACAGATTTTAAATTTTTATAGAATTCATCGAGCACAAGGGAAAGGCTTTGAGTTAAAGTGGATGAATATGAGTGATCTGAGCTCACTGCTGCTTGAAAGGCTTCAAAATCTTCCATCCACTGCACATGTCATATATGTCAGAACAAAGCACACAAAGCACACAAAACAAAATCTAAAATAGGCACACAGGTCCAAGAGCAATGTGGGCAAATATTTGAATATAGTGAAAACCTTCAATTGAACCCCTGAATGAATGCTTCTTCAAGAAATTTTCAACCCATAATCTTCCATAGTTAAAGAACAGCCCTCATATGCTAGGATTTTAAAAATGCCACTAAGAAAAGGAAAAAAAAAAAAAAGTTGAACTTTTCAAGTACTTGAATGAGATTTAAGGTTGTTTAAGAAGGTAGACACACAGCAATATGCCGAATAAAAAGCAAATAAATGTGAAAGGAGGATAATTGAGTGTGAGATAAAAGACTGCACAAATGAAACACAGATGAAGTTTATACCTCCAAAGCAAATTGGTGTTGAGCAACATCTGTCTTGTTGAATGCCAACACGAGAGGCAACCGTGTCTTGTAGAGAATGCTACAAGCATATAGCATATTGCTCATGAAAGTAGTTGGACTAGAAGAACGGGGTGTGTCAACTACATAAGCAATTACGGTTGGAAATGTTGAAGCAAAAGCTTCTGTAATGATAGCTCCGGAAGCAGACCAAGTGAATATCTCAATTTGACCAGGTGTATCCACAAGAACGTAATCAAGCTGATCAGCTCGCTTCTCAATGACTGAAATAACCTGAAATTGGAGAACATAAACTAAGGATACATTAGAAACATAAAGACAAACAAAAAATAATGTAGATTGAAAATCCAGTGCATAAACATAAACAACATTGTGAGGTTGTATAGTACAATTACCCAAAAAGTAACCACATGAGAACAGAAACATTTTCTCTAGCAAAATGAACATGTTCTTTAAGCAATACATTACCCACCAAAGCCAACCTAACAATTTTTCAATCTCTTTCTCTCTCTCTCTCTCTCACACACACACACACACGCACACACGCACACACGCACACACACACTTTTCACACAATGATGGCAAAGAAATGTATGCTTATCAGAGAAATACTTTCAAGGAGAAGATCAAAGATAAGTTTCACCTCATCAAACTTTGTAGCAAACAAGTTTAAGGATGTCAGGATTCCACCATTAGGTCCAAGATTGAACTGCTTCATGACTTCCTTGTACCGAACAGTGTCCCTTATATCAATGTTTGCACCAAATGGAAGAGTCATCACAGCAGGATCAAGGTTAAGTACATAACCACGGATATTTGTAGCTTGTGTATGGGAAACCAATCTGTGAAGAAAAGTTGTTTTACCACTTCCTGAAAAAGTACAAGTAATGATTCTCAAAACTCATCTTCTTTTAGTAATACACTTCATTTTCCAAGCATACCTGTTAAAAATGGGCAGGTAGCAGAAATTACTGAAATAAAAGAATCATAACATGGTTTCCAGAGGTTTAGAACTCCTTATCTCATAAATAACAGCAGTACCTGCCATCCCTACGACAATAATGACAACTGGTTTTCTTTTGAAGTTTGTTGAGGAAGAACCAGCTTGTCTGGACGAAGACTGATCAATATTCAATTTATCCATTGATTCAGAAAGCTCCTATTAAGGATCAAGGATTCAAGAAATCAATAAACAAAACTGATTTCTCTTGTTAAAAATGTCCATGACAGATTAAAGAACCAGAGAAAAAGTATACTATGAAATATTATGACTGAGAGCAGGAGAAGAAATAATATAGGAAATAATGACAAAACAAATTAGATATTCATTCCCAACATACCTCTGAATCTAACTGCATAGACGAACTTCCATCCATAGTGTTCTTTGATTTGTCAAAATCAGCATCCGCTGACTTAATATTCAATTTGTCAAAATCAGAATCAATATCCATTTTCAACAGTCACAAAACTCCTCAACTATCAACAAATTCAAATCTACAGCTGCAAGAAGACATAAAACATTAATACACACACCCAAAAAACTAACAATACTAGTATTTCACCCCTTTAATAATGCCCACAAAACAAAGCATACACACAAGCACTTGCCAGCAACAATCGTCAAACAAACTGAATAATATTCAGTGAATATTACAATCAAATGAACAAATACAACACAAGGATATCACTTAGCAGCCTTTTGGCCGAGAAACGGTTTTACTGGTGTTTCCTTCAGCCAACAAATGCGCAAAAAAGTTTAACTGCTGCGGGAACTCAAATCCCTAAGTTCCACTCTAGATTAAAATACCAACTCCACAAGTATATATTTTCAAAAGATTAAAAATTTCTTAAAAAAAAATAGTAACCCTCTTAACACACACAGTCTATATTATTGAAATCTCAAATGTATAAAAACTGTTAAACCTTAAACATAAAATAAAGTAATCGTTATCCAGCGAGACGATACTCGAAGTCGTTTATGAAGAATTTTCGCAAGCAAAAATGAGTGAATACGAGATAGAGAGCAGTAGATTGGGAGAGTACCCGGTGAGTCAACTTAAGGTCAAGGTTTTCTGGTCTCTGGTTATGAGAGAAGAGAAGCGGCCACTTTAGAGAAAGAAAGGAAACGGAGAACAGCCCGCGAATAGTTATAACGTGGCATATCAAGAGTTTGGTAAACAGAGTAGCATTTTATTTCATCGCACAAAACGCAAAGTGTTGGTGTCGTTTCAGCGTTTGACCACGCAAGCCCCAAGTTAGAGTATCATTTTATCACACTCCGGTCCGGATCTTCTTACAAAATAGTAATGGGCCAATTATTCAGTGTTGGCCCATTAACCTTAGCTCAGTAGAGGCCCATTAGCCTTAGCTCAGTAGAGGCCCATCCAAGTGATGAGTCTAGGCCTAGTCTGTAACAAACGTGGGCTCCGCCCAAGAGGCACAATCAATTTCATCATTTACTATATACGTATATACGTGTGACAAAAAAAGTCGACTCGAAGGTCAAGCGACCAGTCCAGAACTTTGTTCTCTTACAACGCTGCACCTTTTCCCCTCTTTATCAGCAGCAAAATACCGCACTTCACTGTCTTCCTCTCTCATTCCATCTCCTAAAACCCACAACTGCTAAATTAGGGCTCTCTAATCTTTAAGTTTACATGGATAGGCATAGGGGAGACCGATACGAGAGCGGAGGCGGAGGCGGCGGTAGCAGCAATAATATCAGCAGCAGCTACAATCAAGACTCCTACCATAATCGTCGACCCTCTCGCTTCTCAGATGGCCCATCTCGATTTTCTGATGGTCCCATGAACCGCTTTTCAAGCAATGGTAACAATACTGGTAGCAATTACGACCGCGGTAGCCCCAACTATCGTGGTGGTGGTGGTGGTCACCGCCCCTTTGACAGTCCTCCGCGTCATCCTCCACTTGCTGACGTTGGAGGTGTAGTAGGAGGATTTGGACCGGTAGGAGGCGGCGCTGTTGGTGGAGGATTTCGGCCAATGGGTGGCGGGAGTGGAGGGTTTGGGCCTAATTACCAGGCGCCTCCGCCGTTGCCGCCTCCGCAGCCTCTCTCGGGTCAGAAACGAGGGTTTCCATTTAGTGGCCGCGGGAGTTCTCCTGGTGAGCGTTAATTTGTTGATTAATGATTAGTGGTGTTTTAGTTATGTGTTGCTTTCGTATTTCTTTTGGGTATCAAGTGCATCAGTGATTTTTAAGAGTCTTAGTGAATTGGCTAGCATAGCATTAAATTTTAAAGTTAACTCTAAGACAATTAACTTTGGCCTTTGGCTTATGGTGCTCATGCTTTTTTTGCCAGATCGTCTTGATGGTGGTAATTTTGCCAAACTATTTGTGGGGTCTGTTCCAAGGACTGCTAGTGAAGAAGATGTAAGTCTGTTGATTGATGCATGAGCTTTCGACTTTGAGATTATAATGAACCATGTAATCAAATAAGAAAAGACAATATAAAATTCTTTTATGTGTGTGTGTATGAATGAAGGTGGTATTTTCATTTATGTTTCCCAACCCTCGTGGCTGGTCTGTAAGCTCATGCAGGATCAGAGTGTATGAACGATTAAGATTTCACTTGTTTTTCTTGTTTTCTCTGACATGTTTATCCTTAATCAATTTCTGGTGATTTAAATAGGCCATCTTGTTGTATTGACTTTGTTGCATCAGAAGCTGTAATATTAATTCCTTTTTGACATCTGAAATAATCACTTCTTGTGTTTACTTCATAAAACTTTTTTGAATGTTCTGATAATTATACTACTATGATTTATTTGGGTGTTATCTTTGTTCAAAATCACCTGTTAAAGATCGGTTATTTGATGCAGATTCGACCTTTGTTTGAACAACATGGAAATGTGATAGAGGTTGCTCTGATCAAAGATAAGAGAACGGGACAACAACAAGGTACGTATAAATTCAATTTTTAATGAAATAATTGTGATTCAAACCTATCTTATTTCAGGTCTCTAAGAGGCTGATGGGAGCAAAGTATGCTCATCTTTCGTCTCAGTTTGTTTTTGCAACAAGTTTCGGGCTTGTTGGTTTTGGTTGCAACCCCTTTTTTTTTGTCTACATCCTGTCAAAACAAGAAGGCAACACATGTAAACCTACTAAAACCAGTTTATGTATAGCAGTTTGGGACTTGAAGATGATTAGATCCTTCTGTCATATTGGCTGCAGCAGTGGGGGCATTACCCAACAAGTCAATTGTATTGGGAGTGTCTGTTGCCATACTGTAGCTTTTTTATGTCAGGATATTTATGGACAAATTTTGTACATGTAGTTACTTGGAAAAGAAAATACTTAAAATTATTGCTTTTTGGATGGTGTTAAACACAATGTAATTTGAAGGAATTTTGTGGTTTTTTCTGATGATCGTGATAGTGGGGGTGTTTAATTCTGAATGGCTTGGAATGTCTAAATATCAGCTTGTACGCTGCTATATGAGATGGATCTAGAATTGGATAGTTTGGCTTATATGATTGGTAACTGGATTAGATTTGCAATGTGGTTGTGGTTACATGTCCTGAAATTTACGTTGAGAATTATGAATGCGTTGTTGTGGGATGATGGATGGATGTTGTGCATGGTAATCATTTGATTATTTACTCTTTTAATATCCAAGGCAGTTGGTTTAGTTATGTATGATTCTTGGATGGAACGGAAAGCTTGTCTTCTGTTGTTAACTATAGGGAGGATGCTTGTAGTTCTGAGAAAAGGATTTGGGACTTCAGGTCCTTTTTGTTGAACATGTACGCGACAGTTTTTCACAATCATGTGTTGAGAAGTGTGGCTTGTTTTTGCTTTTCTTTTTCACAATCATGTACGCTATAGTTTTTCACAATCATGTGTTTTTGCTTTTCTTTTTTCTCTTTAAGATGGATGTCCAGTTTCATATGTGCTTGTTTCTCATATTTAGGGAGCAAGTTAGTTCTTTCACTTAGATATAGTGCAGAACATATCATTTTCATTGACACTCAGTGGCAGGATAAATGTAGCTGATGGTTTGGCATGTCAAACATGGATTTGGCCGTCGTGATTTGTGATGAGAAATTCGACATATTTTACAGATTTATGGCTTGCATGCTTGGCCTGTGTATTTTTGTGGTGCCTTCTGTTTATGGCTTAGAAAAACAAAGCATCCCTTTGATTTTCCTTATTCATTATAATTGAATGTTGGTGGTCTTTTCCTGTATATTGTAAGCAATTTGCACGACTTTGTGCCGGCGCACTTGCCTGATTCTTTAGTATGTCAAGCAGCTTATCGCTTTCATTTTTCTTTTTGGGAGGACTCTCTTTCTATAGGATGCTTGATAAATCTCAATTCGTCCTATATCCCTATGATGGCCTTTTATTTTTTTGCACGTTATCATGTGATGTACAGATAATGTTTTCTCCCAAATTCCCTATGATAATTTTTCTTGTTGCATGAGAAATGTGAATGGTGATCAAATTTTGTGTCTTTTGAACATTATATTGTGCCTCTGTGATGTATAGATTAAATGCTTATGGATGTCCTGTGTGTGTGCTTTTTGCTTAGAAGTCCAAATAAAGTTATATTTTAATATTTTGGTTACCTAGTACTAGCAGTTAAATGAGATGATGGTTCTCCCGTAGCCCTTATGGAGGAGGAAAGTTACAATGTCTAGTCGGTTTTTGTCTGCTTGGTTTTTTCGGGCACTGTGTCTCATTTTTAAATGCGTCTTTATTGAGACCTACAGGGGTTTGCATTTTGTTGAGACTTGGTTGGAAACATCGTAGTGATGACTTTGGTATGTGATTCTATCATTGTGTCACATGTGTTGCATTATCATTGGTGTTTGTGATGGCAACATCAATCTATATTTCCTCCCCCCCTCTCAATTAGTTGTGATGCAAGAGAGGTATGTTTGAATTCTTGTTTGCGCTTATTTGTAGGTAGAAGATAGAAGTAAGCTCCATTTAAACCAATTTTTCTAATCTGGATATTTAACTAACCTGGCGGACACTCTAATTAATGTGGCCATGTTTATATTCTGGGAGATACCAGTCTTGAGGGTAGCTGAAAGTGCTTGTATGACATTGTTGCTTTGTGATTTCGTTGTATCAACTATCAAGTGAGATCCCTCTTCTAGCAATGTTCATGAATCACCGTAATCAGATGATGGCCATTACTACATTCTAAATGATTGTTGCAACAGAAAACTTCAAGCATTTACTTCTCCGCAGAAATGGCTGTTTACACTATCCCAATTCTTGTTGTGCCCTGTACTCTTCCCTTCTTCCATTTATTTTTTTGGTGCTTTAGTTTTATTTGGTGTGTTATGGGTTTCCTAATCAACAGTGGGAGTACAGCCTGGAAATGTTTTATTAATAAAATGACATTTATTTTTATTCCTGCCTTATGGGATTTCATCTGTGCTAGACACTGCAAACTTGATGGTTTTGCTGGTCCTTCATTTACAATCCATTGGACACTGCAGTGAGATGATCTCATTCCGTCTAGATGATGTTCCTTGCTGCAGAATTGTAGACAAAACTGTTCTTTTTTTTTTTTCTGGGTTATTGGGCTACAGTCAGGAATTTTAACGTTTATGCATTTCATATGATAATGATTTCTTCATTGGCTTGCATCTTTGAAGCATATATAAGCTTATCATAAATGGCTTTACGTTCTGTTCTATGTTAGCTTTTTATCTACAAAGAAAGCAAGCAAGTAAAGGAAGAACATGGGTGATACTGTATATCAATACCTTTTCAGATGATAATGAAGCATGTATAATCTTATGACCCGTGCCTTTATGACTTATTCTCTTCTAAATTAGTTTTCCATCTACGAAAAAGGAATTAAAGGAAGAACATGGGTGATACTGCATATCAATGCTGAGTTGGTATGACATATGTTCCTCTGTGCTTGAGGGAGGACAATTATGTATTTCTGTTTATTGGAATGTGCTTTGGGCATTTTTCATACTTGTATTCATATACTTTCCAGCGGTTGTGTTCTTTGCTTGTGCGCAGGGGTTTTGGGAGGAGGCTTTTTGACTATTTGTATTGCATTGCTTATCCTAGACTATTAGTTAATTTCTCTTTCGAGTTTGAGCATTCCTTTCTATCATGTTACGAGGTTTTTAAATGGATGTGGAAACTTTTCTGTTTTTACTTTGGGCCATGTTCTCTTTATTTTGTTAAATAAAGTTTGATGGTAATTAAGATACCGTCGGGGCTTTAGTGTGTTGAGGGTGGGCCATTGAACTCAACTGGTTGCTTGCATAAGTTGTTTGTTAGTTATCTCCCTAGTTATCTTCAAGCAAATTACTGTTTTGAGTAAATGAATTTTGGTATTAAGTATTAGCCAGAATTTTTTCTGTCACAAGGTCGTGACAAAAGAAAATCTGTTGCATCTTCTGTACCGTTTCGACATGAACTTTTTTAGTCAAATATGCTATCAGGTTCTCTTTATTTTTATATCGAGATGCATTTGTACATATAGAATGCTTCAATTGCATTGATTTATCAAATTCTTGGAGCTTATATATATCTCCGTAAGTAGGGTCTTTCTGAATGTATCTGGTCCTTTCTCTGGATAACTGTCAATTGAATGCCCTTTACAACCTGATTATAACAATCAATGCATATAGTCTGCTCTGTTAATTGAAGCGTGTATCTAACCCGGGGGCAGCTGCAATATGTATTTGTATATATGCGTCATTGTTAGAAGTGTATCAATAAATCAGGTTGAAAAACTCTTGCTTTTGCAGGTTGTTGTTTTGTAAAATATGCAACCTCTGAAGAAGCAGATAGGGCCATCAGAGCTTTGCACAATCAACATACTTTACCTGGAGTGAGTTTAATCATTGTGCTCTTTTTTGGTTTTTGGGCCTGCATTGTTGTTTCAAATTTTAACGTTTCTTTTCCAGGGAGTGGGTCCAATCCAAGTAAGATACGCTGATGGAGAACGAGAGCGTCTTGGTAATAATCCTTGGCTTAATGGACTTCTCTGTTTCTTAATATTTGGTCTTTGGTTTCATGTAGAAAAATCATTGCTATATGGATTTTCCAGAACTGATCATTTAATTACATATCAATGTTGCATTATGACAAGGCCTGGGCCTGATAGACTCTCCAATATAGGTTTTGGCATGACAAAGCTTGCACTGTCTTTTTGCACTTAGGCGCAGAGCGTGCCATATTTTTTTTCATAAAAATGGAGGTTTTGTGCGTTAATGTTCCAGATCATGATATTGGAATAAAATATTTTCCAGTTGTAAATGCTAGCATGGGTGAAATTTTCATTTCTAAAGTGTAAGCTTTACTAGCAAAAGAGTTTATGCATTTGACTCATTTTATCTGAATGTTTTCATTTTTTTTTTCATGGTAGGTGCAGTTGAGTACAAATTGTTTGTGGGATCATTGAACAAACAAGCTACAGAAAAGGAAGTTGAGGAAGTATGTCATATGTCAAGCGGTTGAGTTTTTTCTTCTATCTAAAAATAAAAATGTGCAAGCAACATAAAATCCACGCCTCCCTAATTACAGTTGGCATGGAGGAAGCTTTTCTCCCCTCTACTAGTAGAGATGTAAAATTAGTGTTCTTTTTTTTTAGATTAATTGATCCTTGTTTTTGACATAAATAAGTCTTGTTAGTTTTGTAATTATTTCTTTGAAGCCATGAATAAAGTAAAACTAGTAACTAATGTTGCCTTTCTCAGATTTTTTCACCGTATGGTCATGTTGAAGATGTCTACCTAATGCGGGATGAAATGAAGCAAAGCCGTGGTGCGCTCTTTAAACCTTTTTTTAATTTTGAAAGAACACTAAGAATTTGGATTTTCAGCCTTGGTTATCTGCCATGCTATCCTCTTTATCCCTTAAGATATTTGTGGACTAATTCAAATATCTGATTCTAGAGTAATTACTTCTGATTTTCCTTAAACAGTTGCTAAATTAAGACGAGCTTCTTAATTTAGTGTTTACAAGGAATCAGATGGTTGATATGATTAATATACATCTATCAGCTTTACAAAACAATTGGCCACATTTCTTCTGCTGGTCTGGCATTTTACTTTTTAATGGTGTTTCTGTACATGAATCTAATGTCATTATATCTGTATTTTCCTGCTGCTGGTGCTTTTGTTAAATTCATTCTGAAGGATGTGGATTTGTTAAATACTCTCATAGAGAAATGGCCCTGGCAGCTATAAATGATCTTAATGGAATCTACAGAATGAGAGTAAGCTCTATTTTGTTTTCCTGGTGTTAATTTGACTGAATATTTTTTTTGTTGTGCATTTATTTATGTTTTTGTGCATCTTAGGGCTGTGATCAACCACTGACTGTTCGGTTTGCTGATCCTAAGAGGCCTAGGCCTGGAGATTCGAGGTTTTTTTGGCCTGCGTCTTTTTTCCTTTATGTTCAATTTCATTACATTTTCCCTCTTTATTCTTTAGCTCTTTTCAGAGGGGTTGTGGGAGGGAACAAGTGGAGCATAGGTCTTATATATTTTTATCTTGGAAATTGAACTTCAGATTATGGATAGATTTACACTTATATCATCTGTATGATTTCTCCTAGGGGTGGTCCTGCATTTGGGGGTCCAGGCTTTGGCCCTCGATTTCAAGCTCCAGGGCCCAGGTATTTTTCCATTCTCATTATGGTGAGGTTAGTGGTTCATTCAGCTTCTACTTTCTAACACCATGGTTTTCATGCTCATTCTTATTAGACCGACATCCAAATTTGGTGAACCTATGGGTGATCGAGGTACACCTAATGCTTGGCATCAAATGAGTCCGCAAAATATGGGGCCTTCTCCCAATGCTGGTGTCCGTGGTTTTGGGAGTCAGCTAATTCCTAGGTCTGGTGACCTATCAGTGCCTTCAAATCAGGTAAGGACTAATGGTGGTTATCTGATGCATTGATACTGTAGTATTGCTGCTGGTTTTGTGTGAACTGGAATGGAAACTCATTGTTTCTATTGGAAAAATGTCTTTTTATTTTATGGTGTACTGATTATCTGATCAAGTCCAGTTTTTACCTTGGTACACGTTTGTTGGAGCTATCATATTGTGGATCCTGACACAGCATATGCTGAAGTCCTGTTTGTTTTTGGCTTGCTGGGTTCTCTCGTTAGCTGCTTTTTTTTTTTTTTTTTTTTTTTTTTTTTAGTATTGCTGCTGGTTTTGTGTTGGAAACTGAATGGAAACTCATTGTTTCTAATTGGAAAATGGTCTTTTTTATTTTTATGGTGTACTGAATTTATCTGATCAAGGTCCAGTTTTTTACCTTGGTACACGTTTGTTGGAGCTATCCATATTGTGGATCTGACACAGCATATCTGAAGTCCTGTTTGGTTTTTGGCTTGCTGGGTTCCTCCTTTCGTTAGCTGCTTTTTTTTTTTTTTTTTTTTTTTTTTTTTTTTTTTTTTTTTTTTTTTTTTTTTTTTTTTAATTAACATTGAATTTGGTAGATGAACGGGCAATTTAGTTTCTTTTAGCTAAAAACCACGTATCATGATTTGTTGTTGAACTTTAGGGTGGTCCTTCTGATGGTGCTCCACAAGGACTCATGGGTTCTTCTACTGCCCAACCTGTATGTTTAACTTTTTTTTTTTTTTATTTTCCGATGCCAACATGTACTTCAATTGACCTTTGTTAAAAGATGGGAATGACAACATGTGTTTTATTTTTTGACAGGGTTTTAACCAACCTTTGCAGCAAGTCCCACCACCAGTCAGCCAGCAAATATCACCACTACAGAAACCCATTCAGTCTCCTCAGCGTTTTCCGCCTTCTCTTCAACTGCACCCTCAAGTGGCATCTTACTCACAGACACAAACTCCACTTAATGCTGGTCAAACACCTTTTACTCAGGCACCACCATTGCAGCAGTATCCTGGTATGAGCGGGCAGTTGTCTGCCTCTCAACCGCAGCTCCAGCAAGGAGCCTCATCTGTAACATCATTACAAGCACCTTTGAATGTCAACTTACATTCCCATTCTGTGTCTCCAATGACAAATCAACAGCAGAGGCCTGCTTCTGCTCAGCAGCCACTGCATCAGCCCCTTCAGCAGTCTCCTTCCCAATTAGCTCAGATGCTGTCACAACAGACACAGAATCTGCAAGCAACCTTTCAGTCATCTCAGCAGGCATTCTCGCAGCTGCAACAACAAGTCCAGATGATGCAACCATCAAATCAAGGTTTAACATTACAGCAGGCTTCCCAGCATGCTAAACAACAGGTAGGATTGGATTAGAGGGTAATAACTTTATTTAAAACTAAAAAGAGAGGGAGGGAGAGCTCAATGATGGCTTTGAACAATCGTGGAAAAGAACAAACGCATTAGTTAGGTGTGGTTCCTGGGTTCAATACTTGTCTTTTGTTGAACACAGGGAAAATAAGTAACATAGTTGAGATGGAAGGTTGATTCACAGAATTGTCTGGAGCAACTGCTTTAATATAGTTGTTAAGATGCAATGCAAAAATCATTTTGGTGTTTAAAATTCAGGCTGGGATGGTGATCATTTGCTCTCTATCATAAGATTAGGGCTATGTACATCATCTAATCTTTTTAACTAAAAAATTATCCCACCATAATTTGTCATTCTCCCACACCCTCCCTATTTTGTTTCAAACTCGTTATTTTGCTATACCTTTGTGTAAAATTTCTTTAACTTTGTGCTAAGAAGGTTGCATTTCCATCATTCTCAGTGGCCAGGGATTCCACCACAAACAGTTGCTAGTATGCCTCCCACTACGCTAGCTTCAGATATTCCTCCCTCTACTTCATCTGCTTCTGTTGCACCTGTAATACCCCAGCCAGCAGCTCCTGTAAAGGGCAATTGGACAGAGCATACCTCTCCTGAAGGGTTCAAGTACTATTATAACAGTGTGACTCGGGAAAGCCGGGTAAGAAATTAATTATTTGACTTGCTTTTACTACAAGCATTTTTTCGTCAAACTGACAAATGATGAGTTCTGTATGTGATGGGCAGTGGGAGAAACCAGAGGAGCTGACATTATATGAACAACAACCGCAGCAGCAGCAGCACCAGCAACAGCAACTGCTGCAACAAAAGCCTCCAGTTCAGCAGTCTCAAGCCCAGTCGAACACTCAAGTCCTGCCTGCTCATCAAGTTCCACAAGCACAACAGATGCCGCTTCAAACTCAGTTCCAACCACAGTTTCGCCACCAGCAACAGCTGCCTTCCTTTCCTTCACCGGTTAGTGTATATTCAAATATATAGCTTTTAAAATGTTAGTTTCCCATTGCTTACACTATTATTGGAAATACAGTTTGCTGCTTCTGGAGTTAGGGCACAACATGATTCTCAGGTAAATATAATCTACACAGAAAACAGTAGCATCTTGTAGAAAATTTTCTTCTGCAAAATTTAAGGCTAGTCAAAGAGGAAAACTTATTTATTTAGCCTTTTATATTACAGCTAATTTTCTAGCCCACGAGTTAATATTGCAGCTAAAGAAATATTGCTTCGACATGGTTCATCCTAGCATTGTTTCATGAGTTTTATCTTACTGTGGGGTTAATCTTCCTGGATCTTTCTGACTTTTCAGGAACTTGGTTATGCTCAATTACCTGCAGCCACTAGTTCAGTGAACGATCCAACACGCTTCCCGGTATCCACTGTTTGCTTTGTGTTCCTATACGTTTTCTATAATTTAATTTTCTACTTTGTTTATGAGGTCATTTCCTGCAGCAGGGACTTCAGGCTTCCCAGGAGTGGATGTGGAAACACAAGGCAGCTGGTTCTGGTAATTAAATCTGGCGCTAAATGTGCATTGTGATTTGGGATTTTCTTTCATATGGCTTTTCTCCCTAATGTTGTGTTGGTTTAACCTCCAGGATCATGAAGTGGAGAAGTGGATTCCCAGGCGGATGAGTGAAATATTGCTGCTGTTGAAATGCCTAGGAAGAGAACGGTGGTGCTCTCAGCGACAACGCAAAGAGAAGGCAGCAGCAGCAGCAATTGCTATGAGAGCTTAAAATTCTAAATGAGATGCAACTGTAATGGTTTTAACCAACCTTTAGTTTTGTTAGTTATTTTGGCGAATTTACTGTTGTATTAATTTAATTAGCAAATTAGCCTATGTACCATTAGTATTGGAGCAAGTTGTGTCCCAACTGTGTATTGTTGAAAGTAAAAAATTTATGTAACATGTTCACTAGTAATGAATATTATTACATGTAGCTTAAACCTCATATCGGAGACGTAAACGCAATCAATGATTGTGAAATAGAATGGCTACATTTGGTATTTTGTCGTCTCCTCCCTTTTCACTGTGTTTACTTGTTTGAAGCTGGGTTGAACTAGAAGATTTAGATGCTCTAGTAGTTATCGAGCTAATAATGTTGATGGGTTTCTCTATAAAGACGATAGATAATAAATAATACGGATTTTACTGGAACAAAGCATACAGTAATACGAGTATATTAGCATCTGTTGCTTTAGCTCTGAATTTCAATTAACTAGCCTACAGTTTCTGCGTATCTCCCCACCATTACCAGTCAGTGGCCCTAAGCTTCCCATTTTCAACATAGAATTCCTGAAATCGTCAAAGAAGAGCAATGGATCCTGTGCGTAGGATTCAACAATCTGGCGCGATTGATCATCGTCAGTCACCAGAGTCTGGTCAGAAGGAAGCAATCCCTCTCCTGAAAGTAGATTAAGGAAGTACTGGTTGTCGAATGTCGCCGGTGTAACCAAGTCGAGGTGTGCTAGTGTCGAGGAGCTGTCACAAAGCTGCTGGAGCGACTGAATGAAATCCAGGTTAACATCGGAATTGCCAGTGCCACCTTGTAGCCGAGAGCTGAAAGTCGAGCATCTTGCTTTACCTAAAGTGTGAGCACCTGAAACAAATTTACATAAACCAAAATGAACCATATTTCCTAAAACAGTAAACTCTAGTCATTAACATGTTAATTACTGATATAGCAATACCAGAGAGCGCAACCACATCATTTAGTGTGAGGCCAACATTTTGGAAATTAGCCACTAGTGTTGCAACTGTAGAATTTGGAGCTGGTAAAGCATTTGTGGCTGCAAATTTGCTAGCACTTAAGCTGTCCTTTCTACCCATCTGGACTTCCCAACTTGGTCCACCTGACTGCTAATACACTATTAATTTCTCACAAAAATAACCAAATAAAGATCAAAATCTCCATATATATATTTACCAGTACAACAGAATCTCTTGCAACAATTGCCAGGATATCAGCACAAGACACAGTTTGAGGACACACAGATTCCAATTCTGATTTAATAGAGTCTATCACTTCGAATCCTCTCAACGAATTCAAGTTGGGAGCTGCAGTTTTCTCACCCACGAAATTCTCGCTATCATCTAGCAACACTGAAGCGTCACATCCCTGCAAATTAATTAAATGGTTAATTATGACCATTCCCATATTTTATTACATACATATAATAATGTAAAGCACTTGCATTAACAAAGCAGTCGTGGAAGTGAAGACGAAGCAAAGAAGCCGCCATTCTTGGGTCTTGAGAGATTGCAGTTTCAACCCATGAGAAAATAATAGCTTCTGCTTCTGGACAGCTTTCTCGGTAAATGTTAAATTGCAGAACAAAACCAATATCATCTACACATGTTTCATTCAAGCTGGCTGAACAATGTGCAATTATCAAACACAATACTAATGATAAGTACTTAGACATTTTTGGGTCAAAAAACCAGTTGTATTTGAGTTACTGTGGTTAACAAGCTCTTCCATTATATAGAAGTTTGTGGTAGCGAGTTATGCTTGTCATATAGCAGAAAGTGGTTAGTAATTAGAAAAGGTCAAGTTCATAATTCACTGAAACCCTACACTACCTAATGCCATGTGACCTTTTGAACAAGTTCAGATTTTACTTGTAGCTTTTGAACTCTTCAATATCGATGAACTCATCCTTTTCATCCTCACATGGAAACAATAATTCAAGGATTAATCAAATCCATGCATATTTCGTAGGGTAAAGAAAAGAAATGGAGATCTCTTTTTTCTTTTGTTTTCTTGTTCATTTCTCCTTCTGATAAAAATTCACTAAATTAGCTTCAAGAAACTTTGCTCTCTAAACACAATCTTTTGCTTTCAGTTCTTTTACTTTTATATATATATGCATTAGATGAAAGATTAGACATGAACATAACACCACAAGCAAAATCTGTGAAAAAGCAGATTATTTTCCATCACCAATTTAATAATAATCCTCGTGACCATCAGTAGCCCATAATCTTTTCTTAAAACCATTTTTCCAATGGGGTTTTGGAAAGTAAAATTAGGCCATTCTTCTTGGGTCCTTTCTTAAAAAAAATTAATGGATTGATATTAATTTAATGAGAAACCAAGATTAATTACTGGTTCCATCCACAGATTCCTCCAAAGATAAGCGATGATTCTTTTTATATGAATCTATAAGATAATTATATGTTATTCATATATATATATATATATTTGGCAAATCAAGAGGAGCTAATGATTAAATATATAATAATTACAATAATTTTTATTATTTAATGTTTCAATCATGGTCACTTCTCTGATCACGAATCCCTCCGAGTAGTATTATTTAAGGACCAGATTCGGTTGAAAGATTATTTATTTATTTTAAAAAGAGTTGTTTGTTTAAGTGATGAAAAATAATATATATATAAAAAAAAAAGAAATATTTTCCTTCTCAGAATTAGCAAAGCATGTCACGTCAGCTTTAATTATAAAAGAATGGTTTCATAGTAGAGGAAAATTTCAATACTTAAAAGACAGAATTTAAAGTTATAGAGTACTTGATTCGAGTATATATATATACATATCTACCATAAACGCACCATACATGGTCTTAATTCTTTTACCATTATACTATAATAATCTCATTGGCAATACCACGAATCTGGCTTTCAATAATTTATGAACACATCGTATACATCCTAAAAATTAATTAAATAAATTCTTCAAAAAGTATTTTTCTTGAAATAAATAGAAGGGAAAAAAAAAATAATTCTTAATTAATTGGTTTCATTTATGCCATCTTTAACTTAATTAATTAATTATTTATAGAGATTCTATTCTATGCCCTTGTAAATTAACTTGCTAATAAGGTTATATTACCCTTAATTAAAACAAATTAAGGGGTAATTAATTAAATTAACATGCATGTATGTAGGAAGGAAGGATATGGTAAATGGTACGAAATCCCAACAGTAAATAAAAAGTTACCTAAAAGTTTTCTAACTCAAATGCACTTTTCTTTTCTGTAATCCAAATTAAAAACACAGGAGATGTGGAGGCTTTTAGGGTTGCAATATTTCCACTTTCCAATAAAGCGGTGCGTAAAGGCAAACAATCTTCCTCCCATCATTTAAAGAATATTCACTGCAAAACATAGCATGGCCATGGAGAGCTATCACATTGCAAGAATATATATCTTCTTTTTCTTCATTCTTTCTTCTAATTTTACCCTACCCTATTATGCATGTTCAAACATCTCTTCCTCTTCGTTTCCTCCCTTCTAAATTTACTAAATCCTATTCAATTTTTTTTATTATCAAGAGTGTCCTCTCATCTCACCTTTATTAATTTCGAATCGAGATACGATTATGTTAAAAGCCTTTTCAAAACATCGATTTCACAGCTGAATCCCATCTTTTTTTTTAAACTTCTATGGAGTTTCCATTCGATAATATTCCTCTCTTTCTCTACTATATGTATATACCTCGACTTCAAGTGTGAATGAATGCAAAAATTCCAGATGCTTAGAATTCATATATATATATATATATACATTTGAATGAATAATATTATTAATTATTTGAAAGGTTAATCTTCCATGGTTAAACAAACAGGAGTTGGAAAATTAGGGATGTTGATTAGACATTTCAGAAAAATAATCATTCTGCCACATCACCTTATCATTACTTTTGCAAGTTGTCATCATAAATCCTGCTCCACAATTTATCAACTCATACATATATACACATATACATACACATACACATACACATATACATACTTGTATGTAGTTAAATTGTATATTTTATCCACAAACAAAATCCTAATATATAGTACTTTGAATCATATTTTTGTACATGCATAAAATAATTTTTCACACTATAGATGCTTGTACATGTATTATATATGTATATGTATACATAAGTACATATATAGATGAATTCAGTACAAAACATATATTATAGCTAGGAATCCGGAAAAGATTGGAAAATTAAAGGGAAAGAGATAGTGCAGTGTTGGGCATTGAGGAGTGGGTGTCTCTCCAACTAGTCCCATAGATTAGACATAACAAGTGAGTAGCTACAAACCATGTATGGCTGTAAGTAGAAATTGAAGCAATTCATGAAAATCTTCAAGTAATTAAACGTGTATAAATCTGGGAACGACAATGCAATATGGACAAGGACTTAACAACTCTAGAAAGAACGACAATGCTTAATGCAAACCCATATCCCTACCAAAATCTTTCACCATCCTTAATTTCAATCACTCTCTCCATGTGTTTGCCTAAATGATCTTCACATCATCATTCAATGCCTCAATTTCCCCTCTGTATATATATATATATATATATATATATATAGCTTAAAGTGGAAGAAAGGGCCATCATTCATAAAAGCCTAGCATGTCTCGATCGATCCCATCTTTATTACACATTTTTCTGCATGTTAAAAGAGTGAGTTTAAAACCGGGTCTCCTAATTAGAGTCAGATTAGATGTGGAAACCCTAACCCTAAATTTGTATACATAGAACCAAGCAAAGAAAAGGAAGAAGAAGAACTGAAAGAAAGAACCCCAGAATAATTTAAAGAAATTGGTTAACTACTATATAGGGAAAATGATTATACAAAAACTCAATTAACTATCTCCATAATCGAATAATATGTATATTAGATATATATGTATCTCCGGGTACAAAGAATAAACACAAAAAGAACCAAAAAGAAAGAGAGAAGGAAATTAACTAGTCTCTGCATACGCCAATTAAAAACGCTAGTCATCATTTTCGAACCTCATATGTTGAGTGTCATAAATGTCGATCAAATGGGATATTTCTCCAGAGACAGAACCCTCCATCATAAGTCATCAGTTAGAGAATTACATACCAGTAACTAACATGCCATGCAAATAACCCTTTCCCTCTACTCCTCTGTAGCTTCCTTTCTCATCTGGGAAGGCACTATGTCCTGAAGTAGTCCATGGTCTCTAAACAAAGAAGCGGTTGAAGGACAAAACCGTCTTTCTTGATGAAAACTTGGAGAAAAGGAGGGACTATGAAAAGCAGGACTAGTAGTGCTGATGTTGAGAGAAGGCGTTGAGGTATACATATAGGCATGTTGGTGTTGCTGGTATTGATGAGGTTGAGGAACAATAAATGTAGAATTAGTAGCAAAAGCAGCTGAATCTTGCAAAATTGCAATACTTCCTCTTGGTGTTATTGGGCTTGGATGCGTGTGCTGCCCTTCATAAGTTGTAACAACAATGGTGGGATCTTCAGATGATCTCTCTACTCTTTTCTTCACACCACATCCTGCACTAGTGCAGCGATAATAGCTCCTGAAAAAATTATTAGCAAAAATTACGAAGGAACCTTTTTTTTAGAAAACACAAAGAAAAGAGAAATTAAGATTATTATCCTAAAACTTTTGTATATTCTTGCAACACAAGTAATAATGAGATTTAATTATTATATCAAAGAATACCTCGGATAAGGGCTATTTTTCACTGCTTTTTGGCCGTACTTCCTCCATCTATACCCATCATCTAAGTGATCAACTTCGCTCTTCGTCATGAAAGCAAATCTCGGCTCTCTTTGCCTTTTTTGGTTCTTCTTTTTGGGTTTCAACCTAAACACCCACAATAAATATTACACTTTCAGTATCATATATGCTTCAGCAGAAATTATAATTGCAGAGAATAGAATAAAACCCATCTCAAACACATATGATTTCTCTTCTCCCCTTTTTTTTTTTTAGTCGAAAACTAGCCACTATAGCCCGAAAATAGAAAAAAAGAAAAAAGGATAAAAAAGAACTCACTGTTTCTTGTTCTTGTCCTGATCTTGATCTTGGTCCTCTTCTTCTCCGGGTTTCTTATTAGCTGGTGCATCGTTATTAACTGCTTCATTAGAAGATGAAGAGATGGAAGAAGAGTTAGGAGTTGCCGGAGCATTCAAGACTTCCGATGATTCTGGAACAGTAGATGCCGGTGATGGTAATGGTTGGCTTGGAACAATCGGAGCTGGAAACCAATCGAATAAAGAAGGACCAAAATCTTGGTTCCTATCAAGCAAGTCCATGAAGCTTAAAGACTCTTTGTCACCTATATCACATGGCATGATGTCAAAGATACTGCTAGTTGTGGTTGATGATGTTATTGGTATTACGGTGGATGATAAAGCTAAACTGTTACTACTACTCGGCATCTCTTCACTCATCATCAATGTCGAATTTGCCATAGAAATAGAATTCCCAGACTTTATCATTTGCTCCCCTCTCTTCTCCATAGATATATATAATCAAATCTTGCATATATCAAAAGCACATATTCTGCTTCTTCATTTGAGTATAGCACTTGTTCTCCTTTTCTCTTTTCTCTCTCCTTTTCAGGTTTATTAAAATATATATATATATATTATTATTAAAATAAAGAGAAAGATAGAGAGAGAGATTGAAACAATGGAGACTGTTGTTTATTTATTTATTTTCTTTTAAGTGTGAATCGTTACTTTGGGTTGGGATTTTGGACAACAGCTTGGAGTAAGGAGGTTTCCCATTCGGAATGACCGGCATTTGCCAGTTCTTTTTGTACGAAGGTAGTGGATTTGGGCCGGTGTTGTGCATTAATTGCTACAATATAGCTTCTGGGTCCACATCTTCTTACGCGGATTTTTTGACTGCTTTTACCGGTTGCGGGTAAACCAGTCTTTTTAGCTCCACGTGGATTGCTTAAAAGGGTGTTTATCTAGCTCGTGTGCAGGTGATCGCTGCATTTCCACCGTTTTTTTGAGTTCCTCTCCCGGGCCGGGCGGCTGTCTTTTTCCTTTTTTAGCTTTTAACGGTAAAATTATTAGTCAAAAATTACTTAATTGACCCTATGTGCCTGATTTGATTTCCTAATGAAAATATTTAGCATGTTTTTTTTTTTTTAATCTAAAAAAACATTTTAACGATCATCCCTATTTTCCTTTTCGAGTTGAAAACTGTTCTGGTTTTTTTTTTTGCCTCTTTGTAAATACTTTTTCGTGGAGAGAGATTTTAATCATCCATTCTCGAAAGGTCCATCTTTTGCAAAATATATTATAAGTTGCATCTTGTTTTATGTAGAAATGTTAGTTGATGTCAAAGTATTTTTTATACAAAAAAGGGTTATTTCGTCATGTAATTTAATTAACGAAAAGAGAAAATTTTTTATCAATTCCAATAAATTTCTTAAAGTTCAACTTCACCCATTCTGAGAAAAGATTTTAAATTTATTCTCTTTTATACTGTTATAACTTTATCAAGTCCTTTGATAATTGGCCAACCCCAATAGGAATTAGAAGCTCAAAACTCCTTTTTCTTAGTTTGACATTTCGAAACATTCAATCTAAGATGAAGAAAAAAAAAAATATAAGGGCATTTCTGTAATATTACGACAACACTCTGTTCAGACAAATGCTTTCCATACACAGAAAAAGACTTTTTTTAAAAAAAATATGGAAAAGGATAATCAATAATAACAAGCTTGTTTCGAGCGTGCGAGAGAAGTTTCTGGCACGTATGGACATGAATTGCACATGCTGACACAATCTCCGCGTCACTAGACCTTCTTTAATCGTTTCTCGGTTCTTCCCCGACAAGCCAACACCGTCGTTTGACCACAGTGTAAACCGTTTTAATCAAAGGGGCTTGCAAATTTCGCTGTCTGATTAATTTGTAAAATTTTTATTTATTTTTGTAGCGGTCGTCGCACCTCTTCGTAACTTCTCTGCATAAACGTATTGACGAGAATAGGTCAATTTATGAAAATTCAGTCCAGAATTTATAATTTTTGTGATGCTTAATTTTCTATCATGAGAAAATATTAATCAATTAATTAATTTGATGATTAACTTGTAAATGGACCTCCTAAGATTGGAAAAGTGAGCCATTAGAAATGACAAAAACAGAAAATAAAGCACTCAATCATTTAATTATATATATATATATATATATATATCCCCACAAAAAAGAATATAAATATATGCATGATGGAGCCCCTCCCCTTCATGTGTCATACATAAAAAGCATAATGGTCATCTCAGGGCCAACCTGGATATTACGGAAATAAATTCTAAAAAAAAAAAAAAAAAAACATTTAATTGGAATACACTGGGTATAAATTTAACAAAATTAAATAAATAAAAGGGGGAAATTATTGTATCCTTTTCTTCAAATCATGAAGCACGTACTGTGGCCTTTTGGTCATAATCGCCAAGTAGCTTAATTAGGTCGATGTGTGGGACATTCAAAAAGCCAGAGACCTCAAAAATTATTCCACGTGTAAGCTTTCTGCTTCTTCTCCTGGGTGCATATATAATTATAAATGTGGGCATTTTAATTTTTATTTTATTTTCTTTCCTTTCTTTTCTTTTCGTAATAAATAATGGGACTTCTGTTTGTTTGTTTGAAAGCACATGCACTTTTACGCGGTTTTAGTATTATTCTTTTGTTAGGGTTTGCTTCCAATACACGCCCTTCTCTGTGGCTTTTCACTTATGCTTCTTTTTAGTTAAACTACATTTCTTCTCTCGCAATCAATTCATCAATGACCACTAACTGTCAGCTAATCTGGCCATAACCAGAAGCTTATAAAAAAGTTTTTGAAACTTTCTTATTAACTCATAATTCAAGATTGGAAACAAAGCTACAAGTATTCTTGTACAACGTACGTGTTACAGAGTTTTCTGTGTAATACTCGAAATTTAATTAGTCATTAAGAAATTCCAAATTCGTAATTGTTTAATTAAATTATTAAGTGGAATATATAATTAATATGAGGATTAAGAAGAAGAACAGGGTTACGATTCAAATAATTTTAAATTTTTAATCCTTCTGACTTTAATGAGTTAATTATTAATTAATTAATTAATTAATTAATTAATTAATAGAATAGGTAAATGCTATATATATACGGACAAGACAAGTTGGGGATGTTGCTTAGAGAGAAAGTATGGGATCCGAAAAAGAGACAAACACTAAACACAGTCAGTCGTTCGACAAATAATAAGGTGAGTGGCAGGAAGAAGGAGACTGATTTTCATTCCGTTTCACATGCTAGCGTTAGCGTTTGCGTTTGCGAGTGAAAAACACAGCATATAATAAAGCGTGGATGGGTCATAACTGATGATCGGACACCGACTCTGAAATTATTCTGGAGCTGGGTCCTACGTAAGATTAACCATTGTTTTAACTGTATCGACCGGTATGTTTTTGTTTGGGAATCTAAGAGTAATGGTCAAAACTCAAAAGCCTCTTTAGGTCAAACTCTTTGATCATTTGTATTTGTCAGTTCAACAACAAAATATACGTATTATTATACAGCCTTTGATATAGATGATTTAATTAGCATATATATGTTAAATCAATTAACAAAATTTTCAGGCTACATAAAAATAAAATAAATAAATAAATAAATGAAAGGTTAAGATTCCTCCATCTCTCTCTATATATATACACTAAAATTTCGAATTAAAAGGAAGAATCATTAGCCTTTAGGGAGGGTACCCTAACCCTTGCCCTTATCTTATCAATGGAATATATATAACCACCAACTGCGTCAGTTGAGCTTCTGTTACGAATCTTGATGTGCTTATTCTATCACCGACCATTTCATTTCTAAAAATAAATATATAATGGTCTTGTTTGTATGAGAATTTTTGAAGATGTATACATATATATATATATATATATATATATAGAGAGAGAGAGAGAGAGAATATATATATATATATAGAGAATGAAGAGAGGAGAGAGATGGCCAAATCAGATTCATTTTAACTTCCTAGAAATAGGAAAATATTAAATTGGGGATCAACTTATATAAGACTTGACAAGTTATAACAATTTTTATAGTACAGTGATTCTTCCTTTGTTTTTATTTATTCTGAAATAAAATTCAAGGGCATGTTATTTTGGTCCTCTGGCATAAGCTTGCCTTAATTAATCTCGTTGCCATTCTTAAAATGGTAATAAAAAAAAAATGATTTCTCTAAGCAAGTCAAAAACTGTTTTTCTTATTTGATATATATATAGAGAGAGAGAGAGAGAGATGCAAATCAGATTCATTTAACTTCCTAGATAGGAAAAATATTAAATTGGGGATCAACTATATTAAACTTGACAAGTATAACAATTTTATAGTACAGTTATTCTCTTTGTTTTATTTATTACTGAAATAAAATTCAAGGGCATGTTATTTTGGTCTCTGCATAGCTTGCTTAATTAATCTCTTGCCATTCTTAAAATGGTAATAAAAAAAAATGATTCTCTTAACAAGTCAAAACTGTTTTCTTAGTTTGATATATTTAATGGTAAGAAAAATTCGCATATAAAAACTGAATATTTCATTCGAAAGGTTTCAAGTTTCTCCATAAACACTGCATTTCTTAACATTTAACATATTGATTAAGATAATAAGCAATCTCAGTCTCTGTAACAGTGAGTTTACAAGTTTGAATTTCAAGAAATATATTTACCGAAAATTATTAATTAATTCAACAAAGACTCATCATTTGAAAAAAATAATATTATTAAAGAGAGGAATAATTATTTTATCTTTAAAGTATATTTCAAAACCATTTGTTTGATTATTAATATAGCAATATTATTATTTTTGCATTGATAATGATTCTTCTTCTAGATTAATGTTCACATCATCCACTAATGGTGGTTATAAACTAAACATTCAACTTTTAATTACGTATTATGAAAAGATGGAGTTAGACTGTATAGAGAACAAACCACTTATTCCTTCTATCTTATTAATTAATTTTTAATGCAGGAGCTGGATTCTACCTAGATTTTCCCCTTTCTTTATAGAATTAAGTATCAAATTGTTTATGTTTTCCACTATATGTAGCTTTTAGACCTCAACTTATCCTATACTCTCTATTTTAATTATTATCTTAATTATTATAATTAGCCTCTATTTCCTCTAGACTTTGGTCTTGATGGTCAACCCAATCACACTAATTAGTAATTAGACATAAGTACTAGTTAATTATGCTTTTGCAGCTTTAGACCCAGTCAATAACTTAGTATTAAGTTTGCAACATTTAGGTACCATGACTGTGATATGAACATTTGTATGCTTCAACTTCTCCTACTAATTAAATTTAAAAGATAAAGTTTAGTTGAAATATATAGCTTTCTTTCCCAAAACCAACAACTCCCTACTTTTTTCTTTGACACTTACAAGAACATTATAGCAATATTAGTTGTTTAATACTCTTCTTAATGACTTAATTAATTTACTAATCTATAATGTAGTGTCAAGCTTCCACTATCAGCTTAACCTTTTGTTTTTTCCGCATAATTAATTAATTAATTAATTAAAACTACTAAGTAAAAAGAATTATTTATTCATATAATTAACTTTGATATTAATTTTCTATGTCAAAGGCTACTTACAAAGTTAAATGTTCGAGACCTGATATTACTATTATTGGAAGACCTTTATTTTAATACTGTGTCAGAAAGATTTAGAAAATGAATATTCTCTCCCTCCATAAATATAAGTTGATTGCATTTTATTAATATAATTAAAAAGGAAGAAAATAAGTTCATTAAATAAAATGGTTGGGAGGCTAAACTCAAAGCCGTTGACTCATTAATTAAGTTGATAGAATTAAAGATGGATAAATGGAAACAAGGGAGCGATGATTGCGGCAATAGGAAGTTACTGTAATGTCCTTGAAACAATTATTTAAGAATATTTTTGAGACCCTAAATATTGGTTTTTTTAAATTGAATAACAATAGTATGGTTTAGGAGTGGGTTTATTGTTTGTTGATAGAGGCCGCACCCGCACAGCACATGGGAGAGTCAAAGTCAACAATTTATGATATTATTATATTGAAACGCTAAACGCGTAAATTACACAAAAGGACAAAACGACTTTAAAATCGCAACGCAGCGTGGAGGACAAATAATCGCCCTCGTTTTGCGTGCACGTCTCTATAAAACTGTGTGATTCTTTCTTTTTAATTTAAATTTTTTCCTCCAACCATGATTCGATACTTCTCAGGCCTACGTGTTCTCGCCTTTCTTTTCTGTATCGTGTCAAATTTTACTATTCGTTCGTCCAATAATAATAAACCCACCTTAGTTCTGTGTTATTTTTCATTAAATGATAAAATTCTTCAAAGACTTCTATTAATCTTGTGTCAAAAATTCTGAATTTATATATTAATTAATTATAGTCCATTTATTTAATTACATACAAAAATAATCTATAGTATTTAATTTGTTCAACTACATACAAAAATAATTAATAATAAAAAATATAATTATGTGAGCCGGTTTATTTAGTCAATCATCATCATTATATTTTTTTACTGGAAATTGAATAAAATATTATTTGAGCAAAATTGAAAGCTATAAAGAAATTATTGTATCTTTGGTACATAATATACATTTGATTGGTTTTTATAATCCGATAATATCTCTTTGTAGCTTCTAGAAGAGAAGACTGAACCCTTAAAGAGGAGAATATGAAGATCTTCTGTAACAAGTTGTTGAACTTACGTCTCTTGAAGTAAACAAGGTCATTATTACATTAATAAAACAAACTTATGCAACAGAGAATTACCATCCTCCTATGTTTATTTTGTCCGCGAGTGAACTCGAATTTATAATCTCGTGAATCTCTTTATCTCTTCAGACGCTCTGTCACGAAACTACTCTTTTGAATTTTCTTCAAGTGAAAATATTATCAAATTATTACGAGTTAGAATAATATAAAGCCGAGTGAGATTGTTACATAAGATTGCAATTAGAACGCACGAAGTAAAATGAAAATCCCACTTGTTAAAATTATTTATTTTTAAATTTACTCTAAAACACTACAAATTGTAAATTGAAATTCGTCTCTCGGAAAAAGCAAATCAAACCCGTGACAATAATGCAGATTTTCTGGCAGTGAAATCTGGAAATCAACTTAGTAAACTCAATAATTTAGAATAATTAGTATTCTAATATTGCAAAAGAGAAAAGTCCTAGAAAACAGAATGTCAGCACAAGAAGAGGGAAGAAAAGAAAGGGAGAGGTGTGACATTGTTGACTTTTTAAGAGTGTCAAACCACCAAAACCAAAGAACAAAACCCACATGACTAAGGGATTATGGGACCCACATTTTTATTTAACCCTTCTTGGTTCTTCTCTTCCCTTTCCTTCACAAAGGTCAACTGGGGGTGCGAAATCAGACATCTGTTCTTATTCTGTAATAAAAACATTTAGTCTTGACCGTCATTAAAAGGTATTTGTTCTTTTCTTGGGTCTCCCTTCCTTCAATCTCGAACCGTAAAAGAAAGAAGCTTTCATGGGGTCGCTACCGTTACTTCAATCCTGAAAATAACGGATGGCTTTATTTTTGGATGGTAATGGGATTGGAAGAGACATGCTTATGTGTGTAATAACTAATTACAGAAGGTTAGGTGATAGTTTGGAGCCACCTAAAATGCATTTCCGACATAAAAAACGACAGTTCTTGACAAAAGGATTTACCGACATTTAAACAAACAAGCCGACAATTAAATTCAAGACCCGCATCCATTTTCTTTTATGGGGCAACAAAGGAAAAATGGGCATTACCCGTTTCAAGTAGCCCATATAATTTCATAGCAGATAGAGATATATACATACCCTTTTTATGAGTTGCTTAAAGAATTCCAGATGGTGTAAATGGGAAAATGTAAACAGAAGAACATGGGTTAGGGTCCAAGTTTTCCAGATCAACTAGAATTGGCAAAAAAAAAAAAAATTATGAGGTTCCTGTGTGAAAACTCTAGCCGCTACAGGCAGCAAAGCTGCCAGACCTGCTAGCCCACATTAGAAGATTCAACTTCATGTGAAGCAATTAAAAATCGTACAATGCTTATCACAATGAAAAGCATAACAATAATAATAATAATCCCACCAAACTCCTTTTCATCAGCAGCTATTCAGAAAGAAGGGGAAAAAAAATCTGTGGAAAAGAAACTCTTGGATCAACACAATTGTGAACTGGGATTACTTCAACATAAAGAATCATTTCATTTCTTTTGACTTATCAAACACGAAGGTTTAAAATCATGTCACTTTTGACTGAAGTCTGCAATTTTATAATATAGAACATCCAGATCTACAATCCTTTTGAGGAAGGATAAGATGCTTACATAAGCAAAGACCCAGTGATCGCGACTCGCTGTTTTTTCCTTCCAGTAACTTTTGCCTACACATCTCTTTCACGTATGAATCTTCCTCAGGTCCCATTATTTCAACTACTGACCCAAATTTTCAATTTTTAAACCATAGCTTACCGCCAGTTGGTCTTGGTTGAAACAAAGCAAATCAACATATATGCACATGAAACTTAATCAGACATCTACAGCACATCAATAGCATACATAAAACGAAACATGCCAAGATTGGGGCAAATAAAGACAATTACTACTAAAGCTGAGAAGTCCAATTGGGTAATAATTTTACAAATATTGGTCCAAATAATATAATACGTCTTCCACAACAGGGTCCTATAGTGGATCAGAATTTCAAACAAGAGGTGCAGGAAAGCCATAAAGCAAAATTTTGCATCACCAAAAATACAATGACAGCCCATTTACCTAAATTAAACAATGAGAGTTTAGGACCATACTGTCAAGAAGATTATAAATGGTCACGTCTGAATCTGGGTAACAGAGACTTTTGTTTCACGAATCTGTAGAAGTACCAGCAGCTTGTCGCATTCTGCGCTGGTGAACATCCCAATTATACACTCGGGCGATAGTGACCTGACAAATAGTCAAAAAAAAAACTACTGAGGATTTGTTCCATGTAACTGAAATACATGTATCTAACTTTTGAAGCCTTGAAGGCTTCAAAATGCTGTTTATTTCAAATGCAAGTTCACATGGTTCTGTGTCCTAGGTCATGCTTATAGACTCTCATTCAAACTTAAGATTCACTCAATCATATCACTTGAAGAAGAAAAAAAGGACTTTATTAGCTTTAAAAATACCTGTGTTATTGTGACTTGATCCCTCAAGAATTGTAAATCAGCTACAAGAACTTCTAAACTAGCTTTGGCATTATCTAAGTTCTTTTGTAGAAGACTAGTGGCCTGCACCATAAACACAGTAAAGGTGATCACATCATTCAGGCAAAATAGAGGCTTTCCATCATCATTTAAAAGAAACTGCGCAAACCTCTTCACATGAATATTCCAACATGACATTTGCTCCCAGCCATAAACACACAGAGTCAGTATCCTCAATTGAGGCGCGCGAATATATGCCTTCAGAGACTTCAAAATCAGCAATAATTGCCTGTATCGAAAATACAGTCTCAACAAAAAACTAATATCACTAACTTAATAAAAGCAATATCCTAGAATGTGTGCATACACAGCTATTCAAGATCCAGCATGAGCATCTAACTAACTCGAGCTCCAATCATAAGATTAGTGAGCCAAAGGACATCATTCATAAGTTCCATAATTTCTATATGATTACAAGTTGACTGCACGTTGTCATTCTAAGTTTTTAATACTATATTTATATAAAAAACAAAGTAGTATCTGAAAGAACCAGCATATGTTGACATGGTTCTCGGTAGATTTACAAAATACTAAATAGCAGTAAGGAAGTTCCATTCCTTTTTATATTATATGGCGAACAACAAGCATTGCTTAGGTCTAAAGTATCTGAAAAATGTTGCTTGTACTATAGACAAGGAATTGATTAGCTAAAACAGCTAAGTTATGGTGATCAATGGACTCTCATAAGCTTCGGTGAGCAGATGTCTAGAACATAAAACTGGAACATTAATGCCATCAGAGTAACCTGATAATTGATCTTTATTGACCTAAGAAAAGCGAGGATATCCTCCAGGAAAGTGTTATACAATATAAGGACCCCCATGTACAAGAAAAAAGTGCCCATCAAGATAAGAATATAGGGTCAAAAGGGTAGTCCTCCCTCAACAGTTAACACGAAAAAGTTTTTCACGTGAAACCACTCACTTTCATGAATTAAAAAAATAATAATAACAGTAATTTAGGAGCAAGACAAGCAACCAAATCTTCAGCAACAACACAACATAAAAACCATGTTGATGAAATGCAGCTAATAACAAGATTATCATTACTACATCACAGCCTCCTTTGGACAACCATAGTTACCAAGATTATATTAAGAGTGCAACAATAAGCAGGGATGGCAAACCCGACCTCCCAATAGCAGAGGTAATAAATAATACAACATTTTAGGCATTCGAAGCATCTTTGGATTTATAAGGAAGATCAATTAAAAGAGACAAAAAGGGACATGTTAGGTTGTCCAATTACACTACTAAGAATCTGCCTCCTGAGTAAGAAAAGTGCCTTGTCTAAATGGGTATGCATCAACATAATATGACAAAATAATCCATCAATATATGACATGGAAACAAAAGGTTCAAAGGAACAGGTTAATGTGTGTATTTCAAAACCAAGTAACAAACAACGTAAAATGATTGATATACAAAAACGAACCTCACCAGTACCCTTCTTAGCTTGTAAAGTCGAAACCACATCTAAGCACTTCTCAATATCAGGGATCTTTGCCTGAAGCCAAAATAAACAAAAGTAATGTCAATCAAAATCATCAGGCATAAAATAAAATGCTATGAAAACAAAATTTCACTCGGCTCAATGACTCGGTTTAACTTGGTCAAGTTCTGTCACCAGGTTGTACATCAAATTCGTCCCAATAAAATAATGTAAAAAACAATTCATTCTTCAGAAATAAAATTAGTTAAAGATTTATATAATAATGCAAAAAACCAGAATCAGTTAGACCGTGAAATGATCATGTTCAACAATTGTTGGAAAGTTTACCAAATCTTGCAAAAGAAAGAATAGTTTTACGACTTTGTTTACAACAAGGGGTGTCATTCCAATATGACACCATAAAAATTGGATGATTTCAAGAGAGTTAGGGGAAAATTCTCAAATTTGACAATGTAGTTATTGTGTATCATCAGCCCAGCTTCACAAGAACGTAAAAAAAATTTGATCACGAAGAATTCTTGAGATGACAAAAAAAAATAAAAAAGCGAATGCCATTTTGGAAAAACATGTTTACCATTTAAACAAAAAATTGAACTACATTCCATAGTCTATTGGCATCTGATGTCTAGTAGAGCCAAGTATTAATGACTAGGATTGTTAGCCGTTTCTCTTAGTAAACGAGTCACTCAATAAACCAATTGGAACATTCCCACTAAATTTCAGCTCATTAAAACTCAAATTTCGTTTGAATCAATGACATTTTAGATCGCTTCTATAACAAACAAACTGCATGAGTAAATGACAACTATGCGAAGTACAATTGTACAAGGAATTAAGAAGTCAAGTACCTGAAGATCCCTCTGCTGGGCAAGAAGTTTCATCTCGACCAACTTATATTGCTGAAGCCTACAAGATATGGCACACAAGTTGCGTCACAATAACACAAGAATTGATTCGAATAGCAAAAGGAACAAACAAACTACTCTTTTCATGAAAAAAAAAATTACTGGTGAAATACGAATCATAGTAAAAGAAAAATAGTACCTTTCTTGGAGGAAGGAAAGAGCAGAGTTGACATCAAGACCAGATTGATTGAGATAGGTTTCCACATCTTCTACAAATTGAGCTCCAGGTATTCCTCTTCTTTCTGTCGATGATGATGAAGACGACGCCATTCTCTTCAAAATAAAAAATATAAACAAGCAGAGATCTTTTAGAGCTTAAAGTTTAGTACTTCCTCACTTGTATGTTCGTGAACTCAGAGAGACGAAGAAGACTTCCAGTGAATCGTTGGACGGAAGACGAGGGCGACAGTGTTCTCTCGTACACTCGTGGGTCAAGCACAACGACGTCGTGTTTCGGCTGTTATGTTTGAGTATTTAGATGGGCTGTAATGGGCTCTCTTGTACATTTATTTTATTAAACATTCTATAGAAAAGGCCCAATAATATCTCAAACCAATCCATATGCAAAAAAGCCCATATGATGGGTTCGTCTCCAACAATTAAATATCATTAGGTATTGTTGCTTTAGCTTAAGTTTAATTAGACATGCATGTTTCTCGGGCTCCAAGCACATGCTCTCACATGTAGTATTGTACAAATGAAGGAGGTGAAGAATTTGTATGTGTTTGTATCCTGCAATTCATGAATCAAAATGTAGGGAGCTGTCGTTTAGATTGGCAGAGGTATTGCAAGTACATTGTAACGAATCATGAGCCTGCGGTGCTTGGTTCACAGTTATCAGATTCTAGTCCTTCTCTCCATTTCATATTCTCTTTCACCTCCCCAATAACTCTGGTAAAAAAAAAGATTATTACAAGAAAAATGCATAAGGGTTACCTGAACATTTAAAGTGCTTTTTTGGATTTCGAATATGACAATGTTCTGATCTTTCATTTGTATGAATTGAATTTGATTATTGAAATTTCTAATATATAATATATTTATAAAAAAAAAAAAACAAAAACACTGTTAAAAGTACTATTGGGCTTTATTTGATGAAAAATTAGACTCAAACCAAGAAAGGTCCAAATCCAATATTTAAGAAATGAAAGACAAACGAGAAGAGATGAGAAGCAATGGAGGCTGCTGTAGATATGTATTTCTTAGAAACTCACTGTCTCAACACTTCCAAAGTGCAAATTCAATTCAATGCACCTCTCCATTAATACAGAATCTAAAGGGAAGGGCAATTATTCCTTTTATTTTACCCTATTATTGATTGTAAATTGTCGTATCTCGTACCACTCCGACTAATCCAAATATGTGCCGAGTAGGTCTACAAAAGGGACGAATCGCTCTCTCTCGAGGATTTAAAGAGATTTTATTAATAACATGACAAATTTCCAAAATCTTAAAGTTTCTTGAAGCTACAAAAGGTGTGTAAACCTCAAAAAGTGAGTAAATAATTGTAAGCAAAAGGTAAAATAAATTCTTTTTTAGTAAAAAAAAGAAACTAAAACGTGAAATGGTGGCTATTAAAATAATAGGCAGCTAAAAAGTAAGAAAGAACCATAATTAAGGACAAAAGGGACAAAACACATGCGTCCAATTAGTTGGTGGACAAAAGCAAAGCACAAATGCCTAATTCCACTCAATTAGGTAAGATAATGAGATTTAACCCACCATTGCGCCGTAAGGTTAATTATTCCGCAAGTTGCATTTTAGATTATCTAATCCTACCACTAGCCTTGTTACCTCTATAGCATGTGCCCATCCTACACATTTTAAATAAATAACTATACTTAATCTTAATTACTTTTCAACCCCACAAAATTTATTACATACTATTAAATAAATTTATTCCACAAAATTTTTGGAATAATTTCATTTTTAATAATGCTAAGCGGAGATTCTAAGCCTTAATGAGGATATATATAGACCTTTAGACTTGATAGAGATGGGTTATGGGCAGGTGGGTATTGATCCTACAATTACCTTAACAAAATTTAGTTAGATATTTTGGGTTGGTCCCCCAAATAAGTGTCATGAATTGGTAACTTTCTTTAAAATGAAAACGACATACCCTCTTCTAGGACAAGTAAATACATTGCACATTGACAAGGAGAGGAATAGTGACCTTGTAATTATAAATTATGCAAGGAAGAATTGGTTTGGTGTGGGGCTATAGATTGAATAAAAATGCCGAGTTAGAATGTTTCAGATTGGCAGTAATGCCAAATTAAAAAGGTCCCATTCCTAGCATTTGCCATTTGGTCCCCATGCCATTTAACATCTTTTTTTATATATATAAAGGTGACAACAGTTTGACATAATCTGTGTATGTGAATGTACCGATTTGGGAAAACGACGACTGTAGAGCCAATGAGATTTCACTTTCAAAAATGTTCTCATCTCTCTCTCTCTCTCTCTCAGTATATATACCGAGAGATATTCGACTAGGTCTAGACAAGTATTTTCCGTTGAAATGTACTCGGAACTTTTTTCTGTTGATGTTGCTGCCTGTATCGAAGGTGGTAAGTGGTAACTATTGGCATATATGTATTCTGTCTTCAGATTCATATATAGATACTGTGGTTCAAATGAAGCATAAAAATAATAATAATAAAAAAATTCAGTAAAATGTGAGTACCCAAAACCTAAAAATAAGGAGAAAAAGAAGACATAAACGACAATTGAGATCAAAATCATCACATCCCTACAATTATAAGTAGAACGAGTTTTCTGTGTTTCTGAAATATCAAACCCTAAAAAACAGTAGTCAAGTACTCTTTTCAATTTGTTGCCATGGAAGAAGACGAGGCCAAATGGGCCCTTTAGGATTATGAATATATAAAACTAATCTTATATCTAATATATATTACTTTTATTATGTTATATATACAGTAGTCAATTTGTACTACGCTTTCCATTTGTTGCCGCCATTTTGAAGACGAAGGCCAACTTTAAATGGGGCCCTTTAGGATGTACTAATATCATGAAAAACTAGAGTCTTATATCTAATAATGATACCTATTTACTATTATTATGTTAGATATATAATAGAATACTTTACCGGTATTTTATTATATATATTAGATTATAGCTCTTCTTTTTATTTTTTTTTGCGGTTTCTGTATTTTCTTGAGCTTGTACAATGGACACGGTCATGACCCTCCATGTGGTTTGACTACTTTAGGGAGAACTACTTTACAATTCTTAACAGTTATGACCCTTTTCGTTTCATTGGTTATGGTGTGTATTCCTGGTGCCATGATATATATATATATATTTTTTTTTTTTTGGGTTTTGATTTTCTTGGAGCTTAATGGACAGGTCTATGACCCCTCCATGTGGGTCTTGAATACTTTAGGTGAACTTTACAATTCTTTAACATTAATGCCCTTTTCTTTTCTTGGTTTTGGTTGTATTCACATGGTGCATGCATGCCTATTTTTTAAAAATAATAAACAACTAAATAAATAAATGTAGATAGAGAGAAGTTTTATTTATTTATTTATTTTGAAGGGGAAAATAGATAAGAGAGAGGAAGGTTTGATTGCTTACATGGGTTGAAAAGTTTGTTTTGGTGTTGGGATATGTCATGACATCCCACATGTGACTAATGATTTTTACTCATGTGTTTGTCATAATAATCCTTACATATATAGAAGAATTATTTTGCAAACTTTAGAGGTTTTTTTTCAAAAATTATAAGCATCAAATTAAAAATATTTTTTATTTTATTTCATAGAGCTAAAAAAACGAAATAAAAGGAATTGAAACTAGAAATTAAAATTCCGACGAATTTTACCTATAAAATTAAAATTTTAATATCGCTGTTATTAAAAAACTTT
The DNA here is from genome assembly GCF_014843425.1 of Jatropha curcas. Next base: position 19,536,133 of record NW_023590789.1, on the reverse strand, counting down.
ACTTAAACAAGATTTTATTTTCTTAAAAGGAGTAACCAAATTTCTTTCAAATCAAAGAGAGGTAAAGTAGTTAATTTCAGTTTTTGATGGGTTAACTCTTAATTATTAGAAACAGCATGAAAAAAAAAAAATAAAAAGAAGGTTGTTAATATATATATATATTTTCTTTTTTGGGTGTTGTTAATTAGAAAAGCTAGTATAAACAACTAGGTGGCGAATGCTACTCCTGAGCAGTAAAATGCAATAATAAAGCAGACGATGATGGTAAGTAGAAGCTGAAATCGTGTATGGCCACATGCAGGCAACTCAGCGCTAAAAAGATTCGAGATGCTAACCCAAACCGACACATATCTTTCAATTTTTATCATATTATATGCATTTCGTGGAGTTTGGGCCAACTAGATATTGACACTTTATTTAAAGTTTCAAGCTTATTTGTGTTTAATTATTCTTCTTTTTAATTAATTAATTAATTAGTATATTTTATTTGGTAATTTTACCATTTAGCTTGGTGGGATTATTGGCCCTTGTTCCTTTAGTTTTTGAGTTGACTCCAATTAATATATATATATATAATACAATACTAAGAAAAGAAAAGGTGATAATTCTCCAAAAAGAGAATAAGAGTGCGTCCTTAATATGAGATGGATGAATAAGTGAAACATGAATGTTCTAAGCACGCAAAAGCAAGGTCACAACACTTGGTGTGGCTGAGGCTGAGGCTGAGGCTGAGGAGGACAAAACAAAGAGAATAAAAAATTTTGATAATATATATAAATTTATAAGTTGCTGTTTCGAAAATTCTCTCCAATATGATTGCAACATGAGCGTTTGAAGGTGGTGACACGAGTGGCATTAAGCTTATGCGTTAGTGGCCAATCCTTGCTTTTAAAATCTGTTATCCTTTGAGTCAATTTGACACCCATTAACTAGTGGTGGATGTTGACACCTAAAAAGTGCTCCTCTTTGTTTTGTCTACTTCTCCTCTTAAAAATTGAAATTCTCTAACAAAATGGTAAGTAAATAGAGGCTAAAGGGTCTTCCCAGTCAAAACTGGTTGGTGTGCTTTTAACTAATAATATGGTTCAAAATTTCAATTGGGGGTAATGAGTTTAATTCAATCAGGCAGGGGACTGAAGAAAAAGTGAAAGAGAGAGAGAGAGAGAGAGAGAGAGAGGGGTTTCAATAAGGCACATGGGCGCATGTGTTCTCTGACTGTTTTTATGCCTGAACAAAATGAATACAAACCATGTGCTTTCAAAATGATCATCACTTTTAAGAAGCCTCTGGCTCTGGCTTTGCTGTGTAATATACTTGTAAAAAAGAGAGACGAGAGGAGAGGAGAGGAAAAAAACAGGTTTAGTGGTCCTTTTCGTTGGAATTCAATCATCAAAGTGTCTCCACTCACTTACTCACAAATCCAACCCAAACTGATAGTGATGAAACAAGAGCACTCGTGTGGCTCAATTAGGCCTGCCAACGAAAGGGAAAGGTGGCTCTCCTTCAATTACGACAGGGAACACATGCACCTCCCTCAGAGTGACCCTCTTCACTTGTTTGTCTCTCCTTCGTACATTCCTCCTCTTCCTCTACATAATAATAATAATAATAATAATAATAATAATAATACATGAAGAATTCAGAGAGTGCAATAGATAGAGAGAACCATTTGCAAACATTATTTACTTATCAAACTATCATTCTATAAGGTAGGGACAATTCGCCACATGATATGTCCCAGTTTTCTCATTAGTATTTCTGTGCTTTAGCGGACTTTAGGGGGATAGATAGTGGAGCGCATATTCACACCACTTTAGATCCCCAAAACAAGCCCTTTTTTTGTTTTTTTCTATTTCATCTAGATATGGCTCAAACTCAGCTAACCCCTTATCCTCAATCAGTTTATCTCAGATTAGTTAAGCATTAATCTCCTCAACCAAATATATATTGAGTTTCAGCTAATTAACCACCAACTCTAATATCATTCAAGTTCCAAAGCCACATCTGCCTCAAACTCAGACTCAGATATGACCAAACCAATTATAATGCCCCTAAATAATACGAATTGGGAGTCCTTTTCTCTCATTTTCCAGGTGTCCTATCTACTGTGTGTGAAAAGCCAGTAAAACACCGTGTCCTGTCCTATTGAAATATTCTTTCTATCCCCCATAAGAATCAGGAGCAAATTACAGAATAGCAACAAGAGAAAGACCAATAAGAAAAGAGTAACTCAAAAGTTGCATTATGAAACCAAATTAGCTTGTCAGGGCTTCAAAGATGAAGCCAAACAAAAACATAATATGATACAGTTTGAGATGATAATAATTGTAACCCATTTAATTAAAGCAAAACCTGTGCACCATATTACAAGTAAAACAACCTCTATAAAATAATATACACAAAGCAATTACAGATTGATGAAAGTTTTTTGCCTAAAAAGTTCAAACCAGTTGTATGAACAATATGGTCACAGATTGTGAGTGAAAGATATCACAGGTCAATTATTCATTCTCCTAAAGGACCCCAAAGAAATAACATAAAAATTCTAAAAAAGTAATGTGAGATAGAATTACTCAGGAAAAAAGAAAAAGAAAAGGAAAAAAAAAAAAGGGACAAATATTTAACATGTGATTACTGAAAAGAGAGAGCGAGCGAGGGGGAGACTATAAAAATTAAGAAAAATTATATTTAAAAAAAAAAAAAAAGGAAATGACAACTGGCTAACAGCTGTGAGTGCCATCAGCTCGTCGACCCGGCACTTGAACCGGCGACGCCAGAGCCAGAGCTAGAGCTTGAACCAGAGAGCAGTTCAGCAACAGCGTTCATGACTCGAACTTGCATCTCCAGAGCAGCTATATAATCAGTTGCTTCTTCTAGAATAACAGGCAACGGTTGTTTCCGGCAACCGGGAACCAACCTGCCTAGAACACGCACTTTCCTTTGCACAGCTGGTAAACTCTTCCCTTTCAACCTCAAAACACTGACTCTCGGCTTCTTCGATCGGCTACCCCCTGTACCAGTCGCCGAAACAGTAGTCTCTGCCACTCTCTGCCTCTTGTGTTGCTTCCTGAACTTGAGCTTGATTCGGCTAGTCAAAATAGCACGACTCCACCTTGTTCTCCCCTTAGCAGCTACAGCAAGGGCTCTATCAGCGGCTTCTCTAACGGCCCGACCTTGACGAGGAGCCGAAGGGGAAGAGGGACTCAGCCGGACTTGGCTCAAAGCTTGGAGGAGTTTATTGGAATAAAATTGTTGCTGAGCTTCTGTTTTCCATTTAGCATGGCCTTGATTTTGATTCTCCTTGGATTGTGCTTGCGATTTCTTCTTCTTTTTCCTTTTTGAGCGATCAGAGTTTGGGTTGGTTACGGGCTGATTCGAGATCAGAGTTGACGCCATCCCTGGAGATATCGATCGATTCTCTTTTGAATACGAATATAGTACTAACACCGATATTCAAATAAGATACAGGAAAAAAAAAATTCTCTCTGTTTTTGGTTCAAATTTCTAAGAATCGAAGCGCTCTCAAAATTCTCTTTCTTTCCTCTTGTCCTTTGTCTATGAAACTAGTACCTGAACAAAAAGGAGAAATTAGATTCACACAGAAAGCACATTCCAGGCCAGATTCAACCACAAAACACGAAATCTACGCATCAAAACGGATTTTTGCTTCTGCGATCAAAGATTTTCAGATTCAAAATTCAAAATCTAATAAATGATTGAAACGAAGAATTAAGATTCTAACAAGCAATTATAAAGATCAAAATCAAGGGATTAAAAACTAAAGCAGAGGATTTGTTAGTTGATAAATAAAATTGCGAAATGGCAAGGAAGGGGAAGATTAGTACCTTTCAGTAGGGCAAAAAAACAAATCTTTACATATAAACCACCACCTGAACGGGAGCTATCTATTTACGAAAGGACTGAAACTGAAGGAATTAAATATTTCGTTGGAGAGAAACGGAGCGGAGTTGGTGAGGTGTCGCTTCTCTCTCTAGTTGGAGTGGAGAGAGGGTGGGCTGAGAGAGGACGGGAAAGAAAAACGGTGGTGAAGCTTATAAAGGAATCAAAAGAGAGCACGCGTCATTTCCTTAAAACCACATTTATTACTTTCATTTTTCTGATTTTTTTTGTTTACTAGTGTGCTTCTTGTTTTTTGCCCTTTGTATCTCGCAGGTGGCACTTGGGCTTCGACTTTATAGAGCTTGTATGGACCCTTCGGTGCGCCTTTCGGTCGTATATGGTCCAGACCTCCCTGAAGCCTTTTTTGAAATACAAGTGACCCTAACGTAGTTCTTTCAAATCCTTCACTGGCAAGAAAAAACAAATTATATTATTCTTCTGCAATAAGAGTCGTCATTTGCCAAAATTTTTAAATATTAACCAACTTTTTATGGTATCCATTTCCAGCTAAATGTATGACAACAATAATTAAATCTTAATTCTAAACTAAATCAGCACTATGTGTACTGTTTCAAAGAAAAGTTAATTGACATGGGAACACAAAATTAATTTCTCTTTATGCATTGAGTATTTTAAAATTTAGAATTCATAACATGAAGTAAATACCCTTGATAAAATGAACCAACAATAGATGTTCATTTTACCGTTGGAACTCTGAATTTCGAGTAAATATTGAATTTTTCCTTCATTTTCAATTTTCACTCACCTTCCATGCAAGAATATGGTGATGATTAAATTAAAAATACTTTTAATTAAATTTGTATTAATACTTTTTTGAATATTTTCCCTTTACAATCATTATAATAAAAAAATATTTACGCCAATTATTCTCCCATTTTCATATTTATATAATATTATAAATTTAATAAATATCTCACGTTTTTTTTAAAAAAAAAAAAAAAAATCTGATTTCGAAGCTAAATATTCGAATTTTCCTCCTCATTTTCAAATTTTTCACTGCACCTTCCCATGCAAGACATATAGTGACTAATTAAATTAAAAAGTACTTTTTAAAAATTAAAACTTGTGTATTAATACTTTTTTGAGATATTTTTTCCCTTTCAATCATCTAATAATCAGAAAAAAATATCTTACGCCCATTATTCTCCCCCATTTCATATCTTTATATACATATTCTAATAAATTTAATAAATATCTCAACGTTTTTTATTAAAAAAAAAGAACAGAAAAAACTAACCAATAAAAGGAATACATTTTATGTTTTCATCATCAGCTGCCATGGCTAAGTTTCACTCGATGTGCCTGCGCCACACGTTACTCATAGTCTAAATGCTTGGTCAAATAATTTTGTTGTCTCCTAGGCCGAAAAGCAAGAGCAAAACTTTCTAATTTGTTTTTTTATTTGGTCCGTTGCAGTGACGTTGATATCATGTAAACCTTTACCTATTTCTTGGATGACAAAAACCGCTCCCATTAAAATCAAAACAATAGCAAAATCAGCGCAAAGAAACGAAATTAATGGTAATCCCGGACTTGTATGCTTCTGATATATGTAGAAACACCACAAAATTATTTTCTAATTCGTATTTAACCACTTATTTGGCTAGTAAGCTCTGCCATTTAACTTGCTTAATTCCACTCCCATTTCTTGTTCTCTCCTCTGGTGCCTTTTCTACAATCGTTTTTTTTAAAAAAAAAAAAAAAAACTAAAACAATAAAAGGAATACATTTTATGTTTTTTCATCATCAGCTGCCATGGCTAGTTCACCATGTGCCTGCCACAGTACTATATCTAAATGCTGCAAAAAATTTTGTTGTCTCCTAGGCCGAAAGGCAAAGCAAAACTTATCTAATTTGTTTTTATTTGGTCGTCGTGACGTTGATATCATGTAAACCTTTCATATTTCTTGGATGACAAAAACCGCTCCCATTAAAATCAAAACAAATAGCAAATCAGAAAAAGAAAAACAAAATTAAAATGGTAATCGACTTGTATGCTTCTGATATTTAGAAACACCCAAATTATTTCAATTCGTATTTTCCTTTTGGCTAGTAGCTACTGCCATTACTTGCTAAATCCACTCCCATTCTTGTTCTCTCCTCTGTGCCTTTCTACAATCTCGGAGAAAATCAAAGTAGGTTTTCAAAGTCACGAGCTTTCACATTAGGTTTTGCCTCTTTTAAAGATTTTTCCCTTTGCGGTACATAGCGTGGATATAAAATAAATATAAAAAAATAAAAATCTTCTTACACCTACAAAGCAGGAAGCAATAATACATATGCTATAAAAATAGAGGTATTAAGAAGCGAATTAAACTCGAATATATCAAGCTCGAAATTCCACAAGTTAAAAATTTTAAGTTTGAGCTCAAGTTGAAGTTAAAGTTTAATTAAAAAGATTTTCAACTAGAACTTAATTCGAAATTTAAAAAAATTTAAAATAAATATTATATATATATATATAAACTCGACTGGTTTGCTATTAGATTCAAATTAAATACTATTCTGGTTTGCTATATGAGCCGGCTCAAGCTTGAACTCAATTCCGAATTGAGTCAAATTTTTTTAAATATTTTCAAATCTACTTAACTCATTTATATTCTTATCTACAAACACAATTAAGTTTTATCTTTATAGATAAATTTATTTATAGCCAAACAAAATGTTAAAACTCTAACTGCACAGCCCCATAAACATTAGAAATGCGTATAAAATGACAATGCCAAACATACACCAACTGATATGAAAGCCTCCATTCCTCTAAAATAATTTAAAAACAAATAAACATATAAACCCGAACGGAACGAGTTGACTATTTCACAATTTCAACCCAAATATTAGCAATTGGGCAGAGTTTCAGAATGCAGACAACCATGCCGCGAAAACCAATAAAAAGACCGTGAATAAAAGATATGGGTCGATGACGTGTCAGAAAATGATTGGAAGAATATGTGGTGTTGGCTTCCACTAATAGACCAGGGGTATGGGTCCAGTATAATATTTTGTTATCATTCCGTGCAATGATTAATGAAGGTGATAATCCAGAAAAGAAATGATAAACAATAGAAAATGCATGTGCAGTGTAGGTTGTTCCTCTGGCACTTTCCTATCTTCAGCTATATTTTTGCATTTGTTGGAGAAGTTTTTGGAATTTTGCTAAACTTTTTGAGGTGTGGACATTTCCGCTCCACATCTCCAGCTATGGGTCCTTAGTTTGCCCTATCAACTGGTTCTCATTTCAAGCAAGACAGATAATGCTTGGTTTAGGAGTTATTTCCCCACTTTCATACTCTTTATGCATCTAAAGTTCTAATTGGGCAGATTAAACCTGATTTTACAGGTCGGTCAACAATAGAGTTATGAAAAAAAACAGAATAATGTGCAGCTAAATAATGGCTTATGGATGTCACTAACCTCTTTATCCCAAAAAGCAGCAGCCTGAAGAGCTTATCTTTGACCAAGTAATAATGAAAAGTTAATCAATAATCACCAATGCAGATAAAATTGATTTAATGAAATGCTGATAGTTCCACTGTAGATTTATCTGGTAATGACAAGAGAGGAGTTCGGTTAACCATTAGGTAGTCCTAGAAACAGTAAGTGAAAAACAAAATGCTAACCTGACTTTAAGGATAAACAACACACTGTCATTATGAGATGTTTGAGAGTGCCTTTAGTAATCATGAACCTAACCCTCAATTATCACCAAAATCGTGGTGCCAAGTGCCTGTCAATTTACTATTGGAAAATGAATTAAGAAACCTCAAAAGTGTGTTTTTGAAAATCTAAAACACTAAAAGGCATTATGACATGCCAGAGAGATTGCCTACCTTAAGCGAGACACAATAAAACAGAGGGCATAAACAGAGAGCAGGAGAAATAAAACAGCATCATAAAATGAGGAAATTATTGAAAGTGGATATCTAACAGCTATTAAAATTCAATTCTTAAATCTGAGCGACTCCACTACATGGCAGTCTTTAAGTAGGTGGTTAAAGGCCTCTGATTCAGGCTCTAGAGCACTGCAGAAATGTAAATGCTTGATAATAGATCCAAGAATGTCATAAGTTTTTAGTCTGGTAGAAGTCCTGAGTGGTGACAATTCTTCAAGTTAAACTAATAAAATTAGATCGGGCGTTAAAATGAAATTAGCAACGGTTAGCATAGAGGTTAAAGAACATAAATTGCTGCCAAACTTAATTCTGACTTGATTTATATTTGAATTTCAGGTGCATCAAGGGTCAAACAGAATCAAAGGTTTCATGTACATACAGGATCAAGAATGGATTGGAACGTCTTCTGCTGGTTTCAGTAACCCTATATCATCTCCGTTTTGTGGCATGCTCTTTTCGTTGTAAGACTTCTTGCATTTAACCCCTGTCAAGATTAATTGACCTGTGAGCTGGACTGTCCAAGGTTAAGTACATAATGTTCCTAGCAGAAGAAGTCCAACACTAGAAATGAACAAGAAATGTATTAGCAACTGGAGTCACACATGCTAAGATTATTAAACAAAAAATCCTCCAATAAGTGTGGAATAGGAGCAAATTATGTTTTTAATATGCTTGACAGTTTGCATTTTGCTGGCAAGGCCTGGTATGAATGATGCAATATCTCCTAGGATGTTAATGTGACAATTGTGCACGCGTCGCAGGAAGTTTATCCATAGTGAAAAGGACATAATAATCGATATTTTGCAATAACCACAAGATTAGCTTAAGATATATTGCAGTGATTTGAAGTATTAACAAGGAAAAACTATATTACTTCAGCACACCCTAAAAGTCACAAACCCACGCCTCTAAAACTTTCATTTATGCGTTTATGTCCGTATGAACAGAGACATGTATTCCTATGATATAAATGCAGGATCATTTGTGACAGTTAATACAAAAGTCCAAGGAAGTATCAATATGCACTTCAGAATGATTTTTTAATGTACATAATTGATATAGCATGATACTCCATCTATCATTTTACATACTGAATCATGGGCTCCGAATGCTATACAAACAGCACCAATCACCACATTTTTCAAAGACACCTAAAATGCCCTTGGTCCATAATTGAAAGAGGTACCAGCATAGGGCCAATTGATAGAAAGCACACATCAAATGATTGTCATAAAACCTCATTAATAACTTAAACTTTCTTTTTGGTTATAATAAACCATTGCTTTAAAGTACAGCTTGCTCCTTGCTTTCTCTCTCTTCCCCCTAAAGAAATTATTTTTATTCTTATTCAACAAGATTAAAAAATTATTGGTGGAATACACCAAATCTTTGCCTTTAAGTCCAGCTAGCCACAAAAGCTTCACTCTCATTTAAAACTTAAAATAATTTCACGGATTACACCGAATTATCCCTACAGCCTCATTCCAATTTCCACCCCATCAAAAAGAGAGTCACTCACACGCACCTAGTCTCACCACGCAAGTAGGAGGAAGAAAAGATTTACCCGAAGAGAAGGCACCATTACTTCTGAAAATCCACTAATGACTAGTGAGTTTCCGGCTTCTCTTATTGACCCATTATGATCTAACTGTCAAATTAGATGCTTTATTGTCTCTTTATGAAGACACTTTTCAAGGAAAGAGCCTAATGAATTTAGCCAATGTCTTTATCTTAGACTCATGTAAGCTTCAATTCCTTCCACCCAAAGAGCCTATCAGGCCTTTGTTGGTTTGTCCTTTTATCGTTATACACTTGAAAGACAAATTTAATGTTGTCTTAATCCAAGATTAAGCCTGCGCACCATAAATTTCACTAGCAAGTCTGAGTTTGGTTTTCTAATTTTAATTTTTCGACTCCTTGAATCTGACTGGTTTTACTCATCTTTTGTCCCATTTACCAGGAAAAATAAAGAACACTTTGACCTCCTAGGTCACTTGCTCTTTGGTCCTTTTTTTGAAGCTTAGATTGCGGATAAGTTGTTTGAAATGGTATCTCTTTTTGTCTTAAGCTCACTGGTGAAAACCCCTTCCCCTCCAATCTCTTCTTCAACCAGTCCTTAAATAGCATAGACAATATAGTTTGCCGCCAAACTAAACAATTTATATAACTGGATTCCTGGTGAAGCCCTTGGCATTTTCATTTAACATGATCCTTAGGTTCATTATACAGTGCAGGATGAGAAGGTTGAGCAAATAAGACCAAAAAATAACTAAAATAACAGCGTCGTTCTTTCTAAGTAACCAACTAGTTAAGCACAACATCAAGAACCCCTATCTTGGCCCTGAGTTGAAGCAGGACAGCAAATACAATAATAGTCAGAACATAATTATAGAGAACGATGAAAAAGAAAAGCAGGACATTGGCGTGCATATGCAGCAAACGAGAACTGAAATTATTTCAGAGATTTAATCTATGGTCTCCATCTTTTCCATCTCAATTCTTTTCAAGTCACCAAAATTCTATGTGGGAATTTCGTAATTAATCCTACATGATAAGTAAATAAGAATATTACCTGATCAACCTTAAGAACCACTAAATAATAATAAGAAATTACACTATTTAACAAAAGGGAATTCTAAATATCCAATAAAAGAAAAAAGAAATCCTAAAGTATAAGTTAACCAAAAAAGAAACCATAAATTGGCAAAATTAATAACTAGCCGATTTTAAAAAAATATTTATTCTTCCTTGTCACAGTCACATTAGCCTCTTATTCACTAGTTAGAGAAGAATCATCTCTCGACATGATTAATATATACATTTGGATAAACTGATTCTATGTTGAATATATTAGAATTAGGTAGTCTAGTTGGATAAGCTTCAATATTTAATGGATATAAATAATGGTTCTACTGTTTGGCATCTGGGGGAAAGGATGTTGCTGGACAATGAACAAAATGAATCATGAAAATTATTGAGAACTATACATGAGATCATTTAAGGACAAACAAAGTCAGTGGGCAGTAGTTTTTTCGGCAGGCTCCTCCCAAATTAGCACTGTACACTGAATAAAGAATTTTCTCCTGGCATGATTAAGCTTGCCTGGCTACAAACAGTGAGAAGCCAGGCCATGCCAAAGTGAAAACTAGACACACAGTAGTGTTTTTCACATGCGTGCATCCGTTACTAATGAATGAGCACTCCCCAGACTCCCTACTAACTACAGGAAGCTATGGACCCCCTATAAGGCCCCATCCAGTCAAAATAAAATGGTCATTAAAATCTTTCTTCAGGGCAAAAGAAATAAACCTTGGCATACAAGGAAAACAACAACCAATATCTATGATCTTGCTGAAAAGTGCAGATAGTTCAATAACAGCTACAGAAGAATGCAAGCATCACATATAGGGTGTTAGATACTAAATTCAGCTTAATCTGGGGATCTTAGAATGATATGCCAGCCTAAACCCAATGTTCATTGGCAATTAATGAATGAGTAGTTAAGAATACTTTATTCACTGAAACAACTATAAAGGATGCAATATATTGTAAATAACCATATCATGCAGACCAACGAGATAGCCAAATATATTTCTGATCAACAAAGGCCTCAATCCAATTCCAAATGGCCCTCCAAATTTACAATCCATGTCATATCAGACATACGCAACAATGAGTGGTTTTAGAATTTTTTTACATGTCACAGATTACTTTACGATCCTTTTTTCCATAATTGAAATGACAGCTTGGTCTAAACTTATCAGAGACATATTAAGTTTGGAACACAGCCGGAAAGATACAATCATTCCCATTTATGCAGACATTTTCAAACAATAAGCACTAAGACTAATTCTAGAAACGCAGGACAAAGGTTTAGGAAGCAGAACTAATATGGCGTCCAATATATAGTTAAGAGAATCAATCAAATATCTTGCAATGCAAACTCCATGACCAATTAGAATTAATCCGTAGATCCGATGAGGGAATAATAACATAGAGCTGAATAGCACACTCCATTATGAAATTCTTTGTTAGCTGATTCCATTCGAGAAGGAGTATCAAATTCAAAAAATAAAATAAAACAAAAAAATTCAGCAGCACAACAGAATATACAAATATCAGATCTACAGAGTTAAAACAACATACCTCTTCCTTGCAATATTTCAAGTTGGTAAAGGTCCAATGTAACCGTTGTCCAATCCCATAACAAAGAAGAATATCACAGACACCATAAAGCTCCAAAGCAAGAAACAAAGGAACGCGATGCGACCTTTGACCGAAAGAATTTCAGAGTACCAGTCTCTCTCTTCAGGCAGAGCATAGCACTCATCTAGCACTACCTTGACTAATGCATCTAGAAGCTTCTTGGACTGTTGATCTACATTGGCTGATTTCAAGACCTGAGTTCGCGCTTGTTTTAGATATTCTGCCACAATATCAAACTCCAGTGAACCGTCTGGTTTGTGGAATCCGCAACGCTCCACAGACACATTGTCTGGCTCATCTGAAGTTGTTGGAATCTTTGAAGCCGAAGCAACGTCAGAGAGAGGGAATGTTTCTGTTGCAGCTGAAAGAGCCGGACTGAGCGCCAAAACAGAGCTCTGAAACAGAATCAAAATGGATTTGGCAATTCGCATGCTTATGATAATTAAACTAGTTAACAAATACCATACCAATTTTTGTACGATTCTCAAACATGAAGGAGGGCCAAAACATAGAATTCAAATTTTAAAATAAGCACCATCGGAATAGCTTAGCAAGACATTAATCGCTTCTGAAAAACGAAATATGACATATTCCTAAATCATTTTGCAGAAAATCAACACACATTATGAGAAGTGAATAAAACGTCAAACAAGTGGAAAATTATAAATAAATAAAAAAGAAAAAGAAAAACAGATGAATGGCTAGAAAAAAAAATCTTCAGTAAAAGCCAAAAGCCAAATGAATTGAAGCAAACCATACTGGTGATATTTGACTGCTATAGTCAGCGTCAGAGAGCTCCGAAATCGAATAGAAATCACTCAAATCCTTGACGGTCTCAGGCGAGATTTCTTCAGAAACCAAGGGAAATACAGCGTTCAACCTTTTCTTAGGAATCTGCGGAACAAAACAATTAGCTTGTAAGAAAGAAGAAAGATATAGAGAGAAGGTCCAGAGATTGAAACCTTTTGAGGCTTCTTCAATGGAGAATCTCTGGACCTGCGATTCGCTAGATCTTCTTTCTGTGGAGTGTGATCTTTCATTTTCGCTCTTGGCGGGAGAATTTTCAGAGTTGAAAATTTTTCACCAAGTCTGTGAATTGTCAATTGTGAAATGGAATGAAGTAGGAAATTCCCTATCATGCGGAAAATTTTCTGACCCGGTCCATTTAAACCCAATTAACGTCCAGCCCAATAACTTGAAAGACTGCAAAGATCAAACAAAGTCTGGCCCAATAAGCAGATCAATTAATAACATTGCTTTCGCCAACCGAAAAAACAGAAAGGAAAACGAATAGTCTTCCTGCACCGTTTTTATTAGGTTCTATCAGGTTTGTTAAGTTTATTACTGATAGAGTTTTTGCTCTTCCATTGTTCATGGGAAATCAGGTAAACGTTTTAATTGGCGTACTCCAATATTCTCTTAGCTGGTTTCTTATTTTCATTCCTTTTTTTTCTTTTCTTTTCTTTTCTTCCAGCAAGCAATGGCGAGTTATGGATTTGATTAGATTTCAAGCTAGTATTTCAGCAAGCAAAGGTTGCATTTAGTATTTCACTTGTTTGAATTAGAATTTCTCTTTTCCAATATCCTTTTTTTTAACTTGTAGCTTTATAAAATTGGTACTGTGAAGGAGTATTTCTAAACCTAATTCTGGCATTGATTGATATATAGTGAGAACTGAGAATTAAAGATTTAATTAGATATATAATTAATTGATAATCTATTTGACATAAAATTGTTTTTGAATTTAGAAGATATGGAAGAGTCTGTCACAAAGGAGTTCAAACAATTTGCCATGGTCACTGACTACTCGGACCATCACTACAGTACACGTTCTATATCTTCAACAGGCAATAATCGTTCTTTCACCAGTACTAACAGTATAGCATGCAAGAAAATCATGCAAGAACGGAGTATTCTCGAAAACAACCTTCCTGAAACAATCTCAGTTCGAGGATATGAAGGAAGAATCGATTTGCTTCGAGCTGTGATTGTGGGTGCCAATGGAACTCCTTATCATGATAATATCGTCTTCTTTGATATAGCATTCCCTATTGATTACCCCAATCAACCTCTGGTAGTTTATTATCACTCAGGTGGGCTTAGGTTAAAGCCCAACCTATATCAAAATGGATATGTCTGTTTAAGCCTCTTGAATACTTGGGGTGGCAGTGGAAATGAAAGGTGGGTGCCTTCTCATTCTTCAATTCTTCAAGCCTTGGTTTCGCTCCAAGGGCTTGTGCTAAATGAGAAGCCTTACTACAATGAACCTGGAACTAAACCTTCTGATGATTGTAAGGATTGTAACAATGGTGTCTTTATTTTATCTTGCAAGACAATGCTATTTAGTTTCCAAAACCCTCCAAAGAACTTCGAAGGTTTTGTCTCTTTGTTTTTCCGCGAACGTGCAACTACAATACTAAAAGCTTGTAATGGTTACATGAACGGGGAAGCTAGTCTTAGTTATAACTCCACAACAGCATCAACGAATTCCAAGTTCAAAAAAGACTTGAATACAATCTACAAGAAGCTGGAGGAGGCATTCACAAAGAATGGAATGTCACAGCCAAAGGAATCTGATGTTGTGAAGGAAGATGAGGTAGTAGAATTGAAGAGTGCAAAGATTAAAAGGAAGAGGAAGACTCTAAAGAATGAGATTGAGCATGATCACTTCACTCGAAGCAAGGCATCCAAAGTGACTACAGCATAGCTAGGATCCAATAGGTTTGGGAGGGAAAGAGAAAGGGAAATCTTAGTTTGGAGTAAGCTTTCTTAAACAAAATATGAGATTTAGTTTCTGAAGTTTAATTGATTATATTTCCACCCATCCTTCTCTATCCATTTTCTATTAAAATTTTGGTTAAGGTACTTAGCTGGATGACATTCATAACATCTGTCTCAGCCTACTCAATAAACTATTTAGTGGGATATAAACTCATTATAAATATAATGTGTGCAAGGCTAGTAGATTTTTTTTTTTTTAGTATAATCAGGAGCGAAATTTCTTTCGTGCCCTAAAGTAGTGTAAAAATTTTTATTCGCTCAATTAAGTGCGTTTTCCAAATATTGAACTTGTATTCTCACCTCCTTTATATTGATTCGGCTTGTAATTTACAATTAGCTAACAGTTTTGTTTTATTTTCTATTAGGAGCAAATAGAATAGTAGAAACAGTGGAGAAACATGGTTATAAATATAATAATCCCCTAAACCATATTAAAACAAATGACGTGACTATTATCTAAACTAATCAAGCGCAATAAGTCGTTACCTTTTCTCTTTCCTCTCCTAAAATTAAATTATTTCAGGCAGCCCTAGGCCCCTAGCCAGGCAGGGACTTCTTTGTTATGACTTATAATTGAACATGAACAAAAGACATGCAGTGGAAAATATGGATATAAATATAGGATAATCCCCTAAACCATCTTAGAATAAATGACATGTCTAATCTATAATTAATAATTATTTTATATAATAAAAAATGACACTTTTTTCTCTAACATTATTAACTACTTTATCTTTATAATTTAAAAGATACATTGTTTTTATTCATTTAGTCTGAATCCGTCAAAATCATATTTTCGTCCATTATTTGAGATATAAGTATTAGAACTAACCTTTATACATATGAACTAAAAGGAGAAAATTACATTTTTATCCATGTGTTTTGATATAATTAACTTTTATACTTATGTTTTAAAAACTATATTATTATTTTTTTCTATAATTTGGATTCGATAACAACTTAACTCAAATAATAGATGGAAGAATATTTTTATTTAACGGAGTCTAACATAGTTATTAATTACGTAAAAAAAGGTAGGGATAAAATTATATTTTCTCTACAATAAACATAAACTAATGAAGCCCAATATAAGTTTTTACCTTCCTCGATTCCTTTATTTAAAGGCAGGCAGCCTAGCATTTTTTTTTTTTTTTTGTTATGAACATAACAGGCAGCCCTAGCTAGCTAGCTAGTCGGTTTCTTGTTCTTTGTATGAATGGGAGAAACAGATTAATTACATTATTGTGGTCCTTAATTACTTGTTGCCTATAATTAATAAACATCCAGTTTTTGGCTTTTTCTGCCTTTCCATATGAAGATGCATTGTGCGTGACACCCATATGATCATATTCAAAATCATTTCCTAAATATAAATATTAATATTTTTTTTTGAACATTAAATATAAATATTAATATATTAGTACAGTACAAAATTTTCTTAATAATCTAGACTTAAGGTGTCTCCAAAAACTTCTTATTTGAGTGTTTGCCTGTAATAAATTCAAAATTGAATTTCTTTTTCAAGAAATAAGAGGAAACAGAAACTAACTATTAAATAGCATAGAATTAAACATTTATTTGTTTTTATTATTTGTTGTTATTTTATATTTTCTTTGACATAATAATTTTATAACTTTTGAGTTGAATAAATTTATGAAATTTATTTAAAAATTTACCATTTTTGATAAAGTTTAATTTAGTTATATTAAAATTCATAAAATTAAATTATAGAATTTAACAGCTTCATTTTTTCATATTAAATATAAAAATTTAAATTTACAAATGAATGCGACAAGATTTTATGGAAAATTTTATTAAAAAAAGATTTAGCTTTTAATACTTAATGAACAATCATGCATCTAATAAGTAGAGCTAGAGTTTGTTTTTTCATATATTAGGAAAATAAGAAGCCAACCTTCTGCTATAATCTTTTAGTTAATTTGGCATTAGCACGTACGTATGAGAGAAGTGACAATCCAGAAGGCCTGAAGCGGTATTAATGCTCATGTACTTCGCCCCCATTCGATAATAAACAACATTCTTTTTTATCAAATACTTCAATCACCGTTGGATTCAGCTCTACCGAGATCATGTACCCCAGGGTCCACGTGGAGCCTTGATTTTATTTCATGGAGCCCAAGCTATATTCTCTCTTTTGGCGGTGCTGGAATCACCGTTCATCAAAACACTTTAAGGGGGACCCCACTAGCGACATTCTTATCAATTCAAAACGGTACAATTGTCTCTTCCTTTGACGACTCTTCTAATTACTAAAACTCCCCTAAAACTTGCTCAATAATCCTTCCTCTTTATGGCTCTCTCAGTAACCTCAAAACCTCTCCAACCCAGCAACACTGGCGAGATACAAGAAAGCGATGGTTTCCAGAAATTCGATGTCGTTTCTGACTCCTCAGACCACCGCTTTAACAGCTACAATACCAGCAAAAAGACTACTGGTGGAGATTGCTTCACCAATGTCTCTAGTAAGGCCCACAGAAGGATCATGCAAGAGTGGAAAATGCTCGAGAAAGACCTTCCCGATTCGATTTTTGTTCGGGCTTACGAGAACCGGATCGATTTATTACGAGCAGTAATCATCGGCGCTGCTGGTACACCATACCACGATGGACTCTACTTCTTCGACATTGCTTTTCCATCTGATTACCCGTCTCGACCGCCTGACGTTCATTATAGATCCTACGGGTTACGTATTAACCCGAACCTTTACGCGAATGGGCGGGTTTGTTTAAGCCTTATAAACACGTGGCCCGGCAAAAAAAACGAGAAGTGGAACCCCAAAGAGTCTACAGTGCTTCAGATTCTGGTCTCGATTCAGGCTCTGGTTTTGAATGAGAAACCCTATTTTAACGAACCGGGACACGGGATGTGGCCGGGTCGGGCCATATGGGAGAAGAGATCAAATTCTTATAACGAGGACGTGTTTGTGTTATCTTGCAAGACAATGTTGTTTCTACTGCGCAGGCCACCAAAGAATTTTGAGGGTCTTGTTATTGAACATTTTAGGGAGAGAGCGCACGCGATATTATCAGCTTGTAATGCTTATACAAGTGGCCGAGTTAGAGTTGGGTTTTATACGAGTGGTGGTGGGTCAACCTCGAGTTCTTCTTCTTCAACTGTTGAAGTATCGGATAAATTTGAGGGATCAATCTCACAGTTGTATCCTCAGCTGGTTGCCGGTTTCACAAGAAGTGGGGCTTCACTGGGGACTTTGACTGAGCAGTTGGTGGAGAGGAAAACGGTGTCGTATAAGAAAAACCAGGTCGTAGTTAAAAAGAATACCAAATCCAATAGTGGGGTTGCTAGAAGAGTTCTGGGGAAATTGAAGAAGGTTTTGGGATTGAGTAAAAAAAGTGGCAAAAGCAGCGTCAAAAAGACAACGATGTCTTCTTGAAGGATGTGAAAGAAAGGGTACATAGGGCCTGTTTGGGACCCAGTGGGAATTTTAATTACTTAGCTAGGGCCACTTTAGATTAAGTAAAGTCAAGATTACATCTTTATTTAGGTTTTTGAGTTTAGAGGATGATGATCATGATGATGATGATGATGAACTGAGAGTATACAATTTGACCCCTTTTACTGTTTTAAATTGCCACAGGAACCGTATACGATGCTTCGTTAAAAGAATTCAATTAGATGAGAAAATTTTGTGGTAGTCGCTAGTTTTGTTGCTTTTGTTCTTGTTCTTGGTTTCTGTCCGTAATAGTAGTACAACAGAATGTCTAGCGCTTCATGATATTGACATAAAACGTCGGGGAGAACGAAGTGCTAAAAAGTTTATCCCTTTTATTACTAATTGTAAAAATAAGAAACCAACAAGGTGTCGCGGAATTACATTTTCTAGTTATAAAAAAATAAAAAAGCAAGGCATAATCTAGCATATGCAGGGGCAAGCCATATTTGGGCCATGCCAATTGGGCTGGGGAATCGACCTACTTGTTCAAGCTTGACCCAGACGTATAAATATTTCTTGTAGTAAGTAGCAACGGCACCTTGGAAAGCAACTTATGGGTAAGCCTAGTTTGGGAATTAGGAACGCCCTACAGCGTCATAAATACCCAACTCTTGGGAGTTTTAAGCCTACAGTAGCAAGCGATCCAAGATTACAGTCCTCGGGCCTGAAGAGATTTTACTTGCTTGTTTTCACTGAATATTAGATCTTATATTCAATTCCATTTACTCGGCCCAATAGGGAAAAAAAAAAAAAAAAACAAAAAAAGGAAAACTATGCATGCGCTATGCATACTCGTAGAATCTAAGACCAGAGACCAACCAACAGCAAGATGAAATCCCTCGTGCCGTGGCCAAATATCCCATTCATTTCCTGCACCGCTTTGAAATTCTGTTTCTAACATTAGTACCATAGAGGCCCCATTTCATGCATGCCCATCTTCGAGTGTGCAAAGATCCAACTAGAATCCTTGGGGAAGAGCGCCATTTTTTATTCGATGTCCCCGAATTTGCTGCATATGGACAATTAGAGAGGAAATCTCACGACAATTTGCTATGCTTAATGTGACCAGAAGGACACGAATATTTGTTGCCCCATACTATAAACAAGAGACTATTTGCCGGGTCAATTTATGTCAACTTCTTGCTTGTATGGCAGGATGGCACTAGCTATGGAGTGTCAATTCAGTGTCAAGTTCTTGCCAAGAAGGACAAGCTAAGGTTGCAACTTGCCTCAAAAATTAGTATTAGTTCTGTTTAATTTCTAATTACCAATTGGTTCCAATATTAAAACTAGGATGATTTGTAAGTTTTAAGTGGATTTTCTTTGTCGAGTTGAGAATGGAAATGGAACTTTCACTATCAAGTTTCTGTCAGTGTGAGCTAAAATGTTGTTTAGAGGTGAAAAAAAAAAAAAAAAAAAAAAAGAGAGGAAAATCTCCTGCAACGACAATTTTGGCTATGCTTAATGTGACAGAAGGACAACGAATATATTTGTTGCCTTGCCCCATACTATATAACAAGAGACTATTTGCCGGGTCAATTTAGTCAAACTTCTTGCCTTGTAATGAGCAGGAATGGCACTAGCTATGGAGTGTCAATTCAGTGTCAAGTTCTTTGCCAAAGAAGACAAAGCTAAGGTTGCACTTGCCTCAAATTAGTATTAGTTCTGTTTTAATTTCTTAATACCAATTGGTTTTCCAATATTAAAACTAGGATGATTTGTAAGTTTTAAGTGGAATTTTCTTTTGTCGAGTTGAGAATGGAAATGGAACTTTCCACCTATCCAAGTTTCTGTCAGTGTGAGCTAAAAATGTTTGTTTAGAGGTGAAAAAAAAAAAAAAAAAACAAACAACGTGGGCAATGCCAACGAAGCCCTTAGCCCCCTTTCAGTCCTCTTTTCTTTTCGGGAAACAAAGCCAAAGGCGCCAAGGTGGATAAAAAAAAAAAAAAAAAAAAAACAAACAACGTGGCATGCAACGGAAGCCCTTAGCCCCTTTCAGTCTTCTTTTCTTTTCGGGAACAAAGCAAAGGCAGCCAAGTGGATGTCACGATCTTTGTATTTCACTTGTCTCGTCCATAGAAATTTTCAACAATGGAAATAGTTATTATAGTTTCTTTCTGAACTCTGAAAAGGGGTGGAGTGGTAGTTCTTAAAAAATTCACAAGGTTGATAATTGATGTTTAATAAAAAAGCATTGCCAAAGAGTTTAATTCTAATGGGCTCATCACAAAAGTCTTGGAAAAAGAAAAAGAAAACGTCAGGCCTATCTTTCTATAGACTAGCAATGGCCCAAATATCGCTAATTGTTCTTTGATCAAACATGAAATGGAAGTCTTCTTCTTCCATCTGTAACTTCTTTACCAAAAGTAGAAGTAGAAAGTAGAAAGTAGAAAACACAAAAATGAGTCATTCATGGCTGAGTCGCCTAAGCAGAACCAAAGGTTGAAACCTGTTCACTTTCACCTATTTTTTAAGTTAAAAGCAATTCCAAAATAAAAAAACAGATGAAAGAAAAGAAAGCTTTCATTTGCTTATCTGTACACAGATAATCATAATAAACAATGTTAAAAAAAAAAAAAAATTGATGGTTCATTGTTATACACACCACAGTACAAACAAAAGACATTGAAAACAACACCCAACAGAACTCTTCCCCACACCCATCTCCTCCTCTTCCTCTCCAACAAGGGAATGACCCTTTCTCTGTTCCTCTACCACCGGGCACAACCCTCTATCACCATTACCGCCTTCTCTCTATTCTTATCCTACGCACCCACTTTCTAATCTTGCGCTGCTTTAAAAGATAGAATTGGATCATTATTATATCAATGACCCAGATTGGGAGACTTTGGATGAGGATATTGAGGCTAGCATAATTGAGAGATGTGGGATGCTTCAGGCATTAATGAATCTGCTTTCTTTATGTTTTAGGCCGTTTGTGCATGATTCTAAGTCTGACTCTGTTGGTGTTGGTAGAGAAGGAAAAGAAGGATTACTTTGGTACAGAGATATTGGGAAATATGGGTCTGGAGATTTTTCAATGGCTGTTGCTCAAGCTAATCAAGTACTTGAAGACCAGTGCCAGATCGAGTCTGGACCATTTGGGACTTTTGTTGGTGTCTATGATGGTCATGGTGGTCCAGAAGCTTCTCGTTATGTCTGCGATCACTTATTCAGACACTTTAAAGGTCCGTTCTTGATGAACCCTTCTTTTGATCACTCGTGCGAATTCCTCCTAGCCTTTTTTTTCCTTTTGAGTCGAGATTCTTTTGTGGCTTTGAATCAGCCGCGTCTCAACGAACTTTCGTGTGTTCAAGGATTGGGAACTTTTAACAGTGATTCGAGATTCTGAAAGCTTCTGCTTTTGGTTGTGCTTTTATGAAATTAGGTGACATGTTGTGATATACAGTTAAATTGGATTTTAGAAAAGGGAAAAAAAAGCACCTTTCTTGTTTTACGATTTCTTTTTTGTTAGAATTCCAAAAGGTATACTATTATAATTTTTCATGGTCTGGAAACTGATAGCATTAGCTTTCTTGCTTTTAACTTCTGGCAAGGATATAGTTTTTGATCATGCCACATTTGTGATTATCTTCTTTATGCTTGTCAATTTTATAGATAACTGTTAATGATATTTCCATTTGAGTGTGTTTTTGTATAAAAGGTTACTGATTTTTATTGGGTTAAAGTAGAGTATCATGTACAGTTGAAATTTGGAAAGGGGTGGTTTACTGTAAATTGCTGTTCGGTTTGCATTGAAGATAAGTACAGTTGGCTTAATGTTTAACTACATTTTTTATGCCTGGATTCTGCAGTTTTAAAATTTTTAAGGAAATGCTTTTGCTTGAGGCATCAGTGGGAAATATAAAATGCATAGTCAATGCTCGATCTTTTATAGAGATTTCTTTTGTTTAACTTTAAATGGGAAGCTTATGTTGGCATTCTTAGGCTTTGTGGTTATGCAGCAATATCAGCTGAAACACAAGGCGTTGTGACCACCGAGACTATTCAAAGGGCTTTTCGTGCAACAGAGGAAGGGTTTACTACTCTGGTGTCCGAGCTATGGACTACTTATCCCCAAATTGCAATGGCAGGGTCTTGTTGTCTAGTTGGAATCATATGTCAGCAGACCCTCTTTGTGGCAAACCTGGGAGATTCTCGTGTTGTGTTGGGCAAGAAAGTTGGCAATACCGGAGCAGTTGCTGCTATTCAGTTATCAACTGAGCATAATGCAAACCTTGAGGCCATCAGGCAGGAACTTCAGGAATTACATCCTGATGATCCCCAGATTGTTGTCCTTAAGCATGGAGTTTGGAGAGTAAAGGGGATTATTCAGGTTATTTTCAATACTCAATTTGTCCATGAGGTTATGTCAATTTGAAGCAAATGCATGAGTACTCTTGCGTATCTTCTATTTAAAATATTAATTAGATGTTTTTACTTGTGCTGAGAAATTATGCAACTACTTTATTGGTTATCTTTAGGACTACTCTATGCATATATTCTATTTACATTCCTTTACGACTGGAGATCTTATGTCCTGAACTGCATCATTATTTTTAATGCAGGTTTCTAGATCCATAGGTGACGTATATATGAAACATACACAATTTAACAGGGAACCAATTAACGGAAAATTCAGACTCCCTGAACCAATGAACATGCCTATCTTGAGTGCCAATCCGACTATTATTTCTCATCGTCTCCAACCAAATGATTCCTTCCTTATATTTGCATCTGATGGTCTTTGGGAACACTTGAGTAACCAAAAATCTGTGGATATTGTCCAAAGTAATCCACGCACAGTAAGATCTTCTCTTCTATTTATACTTTTTATTCTTTTGCAATCACTCTGGTTTGCATGGATATTCATATTTTTATGTTTCTCTTAGGTGCTAAATGCTTATAATGTTTTAAGCTCAATATGCTATTTTCTTCAGAATTGATTTTCTGCTTGGTGTTCCAGCTGTTCTGCAGAAAACTTCCTTTGAGGTTTTTACCAGATATACCATAGTTCTTTAACTTGTCTGTACTCATGAAGTTTTTTTAATGCAGGGAAGTGCCAAGAGGCTTGTGAAGGCTGCCCTCCAAGAAGCAGCAAAAAAAAGGGAGATGCGATATTCAGATCTACGCAAGATTGACAAGAAGGTTCGACGCCACTTTCACGATGATATAACTGTGATTGTTTTATTCTTAAACCATGATCTTATATCCAGAGGCGCTGTGCAAGACCCTCCACTTTCCATGCGGAGTGCTTTGGAACACTGATTATTTCTATACATATTTCTGCTTCCTTTGGTAGCCAGCAGTGGATGTGAATGTACCACTGCCAAAATATACCTCATATGGATATAGAGCTGCACAAACAAAGCGGTTGTACTACCTGGATATTGACACTGAGAGGTCTAGAATTTGTAATATGTTGTTAAAAATTCACTTGATGGTTAGTTATTACAACGTCTATGTATGCTACGATATCTAATTGAAGTTTTATCTCCTCACAGTTTTGCAAGTTGTCTTTCCCTCGCATTATATATGTACTGAAAGTCGTTATCAAAATTATTTATGGAAACTGTAATTTAGGGGTTCATTATTCAGTGTAAACCACCAAATCAAACCGGACCAAATCTGATTAAGCAATTTAGTTCAGTTTGATTACTATGAAAAAAAAAAAAAGAAATTTGGTTTATAAATCTTTAAAAAAATGTTAAGTTTCAGTTTTTTATTTAAATAATCCAAACCAAACCCTAAGCTATATAATAATATATGATATAGTCAGCGAACATAATACCAAATGTAATTTACAAAACTATAAAATAGGTATCTTTAATGTTTATAAACCGTTTTGAAAATCAAATCAAATCGTATTATTTCAGTTTAAGTTGGTTTGATTTATAGCTCAATTTTCAATACAGTTTGATGTATAACTCAAAAAAATTTAGTTTCAGTTGGAAGATCAAACTTTACAAACCGTAATTATCCATTTTTTAAGTTTCAAAAAAAAAAAAAAAAAAAACACTCTTTCGCAAAACGGTTAGCTGAAAAAATTAAAACGAATAACTCCCCGTATGCATCTCCTGTGACAAACGACCTGTCGTTCATCTTCAAGTGTCGCGAAAAACTGAATGATACGACGTATCGCAGATAGTAAATTATTCGAAAATTGAGGGGCATTCAAGGAACTATATATTCATAACCAGTCCAATGGAGTTCTGATGCAGTGACCTAGCTGAGAATCCCACACCAGTGTCTTAACGACTCAGGAGAGATCGCTCATGATTCTTTCATGAATCATTTTCATTCTTCAAACTAATCCATCTTTAATTATGTCTACGAAATCAATTCAGAGCTTTTCATTTTTATATCATGTTTCAATTATCATACTGAGTCAACTCGTGATTTGCTCCGAGTCAGCTCCTCAGGCCTTCCGGAGAGACCCAGGACATCCTCAGTGGCACCATGGCGCATTTCACGATGTCAGAGACAGCGTCCGATCTGATGTTCGCCGCATGCTTCACACTCGCGCCGAGGTAATTCCTTCACAACAAGATCATATAAATGCTTACATATCTAGATTAACTCGCTCTAGCTATTAATTCAGTTGGAATTGTCTTCTGCAGGTTCCATTCCAGGTTCCACTGGAGGTCAATGTCGTGCTTATTGGATTTAATGGAGATGGAGGATATAGATACTCCTTAGACACACACAAATTGGAAGAGTTTTTGAGAACCAGCTTTCCTTCCCATAGACCTTCATGCCTAGAGACTGGAGAGCCTCTCGATATAGAGCATCACATTGTCTATAACGCATTTCCTGTAAGTGACTCTAGAAATTGGTAGTCTTCATCTTAAATAAGTCTAATTTTAGTTCTTATATTTTGTTATATGCTGTTGCAATAGGCTGGGCAGCCAGAATTAATTGCGCTTGAGAAGGCACTGAAGGAGGCTATGATTCCTGCTGGGACTGCAAGAGAGGTGAGTGGCATTTTGTGTTTCAGTTAATATGTATTATATGTTCTCAAGTGAGTTTCTAAATATCCTGTTTACAATATCTTGTAGACTGATTTTGGAAGGGAGGTGCCGTTGTTTGAGGTGGAGGCCACAATTGTCGAGCCTGTATTTCACAAATTGTATTCTTACATATTTGACATGGAAGGTATGGGTTACAAGGAGAATGATAGACCTGTTCCTAATGCAATCTTTGTTGTCAATTTTGATAAGGTATGTCTAACAGTCTACTTCACATGGTCTTTGAGAGACAGTGAAGCCCAATTTGTTGTGCTTTTCATCTGGAATTTAACGATTTCGGTGAGAAATAAATGCTAAATTGTTTTCCATCCGTTCCTATAATCTCCTTTGTAGGTAAGAATGGATCCTAGAAATAAGGAAATTGACCTTGATAGCTTAATGTATGGGAAAATCACCCAGTTAACCAATGAGGACAAGGTTAAACAAGAAGGCGACTACATTTATCGTTATAGATACAACGGGGGAGGGGCAACTCAAGTTTGGCTGAGCTCAGACAGGTATAAGTATGATTAATATATTACTAGATGTGTGTTTGCATTTGGTGGAGGGAGGAATGCTTAGTTGTTTACTGTTTACCCACTGACTTGTTTATGCCACCTGCTACCATGCATGACAACATTGCTTTCAAATATTGTGATCACATTAGTTTATGCAGTTATATACATATCTCTGCTACTCTTGAACTCCAATCACTCAGAAATAATATTAATTTCCGTGAAAGATTACTTGAGAATTACAGAGACAAAGTTTACATTGCCAAAAATTCCAAAATTTTGGTTAACTTGCGAATTCCTACTTTCAGTTAAGGTGGATATCACCATCAACTATAGATGGTAAGAAATCACAATGTGAATTTTCAGGTGAATTATGCTACAGCAGAAAATTTTTCATGAGTTTTCCTTCCAACTCTGGAGCAAACATCTGGTTAATATTTTGCATTAAATTCTCATATTTTTTATGATGAGTTTGATTCACTGCATGTTCTCTGTGGAAAAGTGATAAATTGGTTCTTGAAAACACAATGTTTCTCTCTTCTCCCTCCTGTTCTCCTTGTTCTGATGCTTTTCCCATGATTGTGCAGATTTGTTGTGATTGACCTGTCAGCAGGCCCTTGCACTTATGGGAAGATTGAAACTGAAGAGGGAAGTGTCAGTTCTAGAACATTGCCGCGGATACGGAACTTGATGGTCCCTAGAGGTGTTGGTGCAATTAGTGATCACACATCTCCTGATATTTTTGCTGGACAACTTTCTGCTCTAATAGCAACCACAGTTGAGCATCTTATAGCTCCAGATGTTAGGTACATCTATGAAGTCTTTTTATTTGATGAATGTCAAGCATATCGTGGATTTGAGAATCCTATTACTACCTTGTTTTTCAATATTTTGCATGATTTTCTGCTGATCATTTCTATTACTCTGCTGATTTAGGTTTGAGACAGTTGACCTGGCAACTAGGTTACTAATACCAATCATTGTGCTTCAAAACCATAATAGATATAATATCATGGATAAGGGCCATAATTACAGCTTACACATTGAAGAAATTGAATCAGAGGTCAGCTATTTTACATGGAAGCACCTTTTATGATTACGAGATATATTTTTTGTCTTTTCGAGCTGAGGAGAATATGTCTGACATTTTAATGGATGAAAAGGGAACAAATGGAACTCTGATATGACTCTATAGTACAGATCTTAAGGTTGCATGACAATGCAAGATTGACATCTCTCAAAATTCACAGGGTCCTTCATTGACCAGATGGGACTTACATTTTCTTGTCCTTTGTTTTTGTGTCATTTACAGGTGAGGAAAATGGTACACGATGGTCAAGAAGTTGTAATTGTAGGTGGTTCACATGCATTACATCGTCATGAGAAGTTGGCTATTGCTGTTTCAAAAGCAATGCGAGGGCATTCCTTGCAAGAAACTAAAAGTGATGGGCGCTTCCATGTTCATACCAAGACATATCTAGATGGCGCTATACTTAAAGAGGTTTAACCTTTTTAAAATGCTATCATTGTCTAGTTTTTGAATTACCATGTATCATGATGATGCAACTTTCTGTTGATGTAAAAATTGTCTGTTGCAATTAGTCTTTAACCATTGCATAAGTATGCTATAGAAATGAGGTACACTTGGTTTCCTCTTGGTATAAGTAATTCAATCCATGCTCCATGAACAACGCATGAGTAGTTGTTTATGTTGCTTTCAAAAGCAATGTGAGGGTATTCGTCTCAGGCTGACCTTGTATCTTCTAAAGTCGCTTTAGTTCTATCCTTGTTGAGCCATACTTTCTGTCTTGACTTGCTCACTTTTCCTTCTCTTCTTTTTGCTTGTATCTTGTTGGAAAGATTGAAAATATGCTTCGTTTTGTACACTTAAACTTCCCATGAATATTTGCATGCTCCATTGCCCCTGATTTGCTGGTAATAAATTGCTCATTATAGGAAATGGAGCAGTCTGCTGATGTGCTTGCTGCAGGTTTAGTTGAGTTGGCTGACCCATCTCTTTCAAGTAAATTTTTTCTCCGCCAGGTCTGTTTTAATCATTATGTTTATATGTTATTACTTTCGAATGGATGGCAATTTCTTAACTGGACTGTTGTCCTCTAATCACTGTCTTTTAGAAATGTGCTCTATATATGACCAGTTAGTGTTTTCTTTTTTATCCTATCATCTGTATTCTCTAAAACGAACTATGTTTCTCGCAGCACTGGATGGAAGAATCTGATGGTTCAGGTGATTCCATTCTTAAGCATAAACCATTATGGGCCAGTTATAATTCAAGAAGTGACAAGGAAAAGAAGAAGAATAAGAAGAAAGACCAGAAGAAACAAGGGGATCTCCACCACACTTATGGAACGAGAGTTATTCCAGTGTAAGCATGCACGGGCTCCTGAAATTGGTTTTTTATGCAAGTGGCATCATGTGGTCACCTAAAGAGCACAACTGCTTTTCCAACTAAATTCGCAGCTTACTTTGCAATTTTATTGATTTTATTTCTGTGTCTTTGTGTCCATACGAGCTTTTAACTAATATTTTCTAGCAGCATATTCTTTCATGCCATAACTAAGTGAATTAATCAAATAGTTGACTTATGATAATTATCGGTCTATTCACTAATATATTTTTCTTTCCTTTCCAATGTCTCAAAGTCAAATGTGAAGACAGTGGTGACCAAAATTATTGTAGAGCAATTGTTTGAGGTTAGATTAATTTTAAGGTGACAATGTGCTTTTTGGCCTTTTAATGCAGCTTTGTGCTATCCTTGGCTGATGTAGACCCAGACCTTATGATGGAGGATGATACCCTTGTTTGGACGAGCAATGATGTTGTCATTGTGCTTGAGCATCAACATGAAAAGATACCTTTGAGGTATGTGAGGCAATGCCTTCTACTTAGCCGTATTATTAGTCTTCTCTTCACATTGAATACCGTTTGCATCCACAACATAGATCCCTTTAATCAAATAAAGATCATTAATGAAATAAATGATGAACACTTGTATCACTTCTAACAAAAACATTATGCATGTGATGTATTTGTAACAGAAGGAAAACTGTTTCCCATCAGAGAGAATTCTTACAGCTAAATATCCTATTGATCTGAAATCTGTCACTTTGCTACTGAAGTTTAATTGTCCTTTTAGCCTTTTCCATAGAGAAACAGAAACTATCATGATCTTTTTTTCATTTTTCCACACAACATTTCAGTCTTAATTTTATTCATTTGTTTTTTTGAATGTTGGAACAGTTATGTTTCAGAAACAGAAAGAAGGCATGCCTTGCCATCGCTAGCACAGCGACATATATTGGCAGGGCTTGCTTCTGCTGTTGGTGGGTTGAGTGCACCGTATCAGAAAGCATCGCATGTACATGAAAGGCCAATTGTAAATTGGCTCTGGGCAGCTGGTTGTCATCCATTTGGGCCATTCTCTAACACTTCTAAAATCAGTAAATTGCTGCAGGATGTTGCCTTGGTAAGGCAAATTTCATAGTCAAAAAAATTCTTATGAAGTGAATATATGACATATTCTATTGCACTTAACAAGTCATATATTTACCTGTCATGCTTAATAAAGAACGTCCTTGTTCCTCATTTAACATATTTTATAATTATTTGTATTTACTTGGATTCCTCCTCATTTAACATATTTTATAATTATTTGTATTTACTTGGATTCCGTACATAAATTCTCTGAAATCATTTATATGTTTCATTGGCAGAGGAACACAATATATGCTCGTGTGGATTCTGCACTTCGTAGGATTCGTGATACATCTGGGGTCGGTTGGATTTAATTCATTATTAAGTATTCCAACAATAATTGGTTGTATGGTTTGATGCTTATGGATTTTCTTGTATTTGACAGGCTGTCCAAGCTTTTGCTTCGGAATACCTGAAAACCCCTGTTGGTGAACCTGTGAAAGGCAAGAAAAACAAAACAACTACAGAACTCTGGTTAGAAAAGTTCTACAGGAAAACCACCAACCTGCCTGAACCTTTTCCACATGAATTAGTTGAGAGATTGGAGAAATACCTTGATGTAAGTCATTATTGAATAGGTAACTGCTTTCCTTATTCAAACACTGAGAAAGATTTTAAGGCGTGGTTATCTGTTCAATTAAATGACAGGGTCTTGAGGAACAGCTTGTAGATCTTTCTTCTTTGTTGTATGATCACCGGTTACAAGATGCACATTTGAATAGTTCAGAAATTCTTCAGAGCTCAATGTTTACCCAGCAGTAAGTTCTTTTCCAACTAATTTTACCTGCTGAATTAGATGATCTTAGCGTGTAATAGAATTCAAATGGTTGATTTTAACTTAATGATGTGAAATGCAGGTACGTAGATCATGTTCTGGCAAACGAAAGAGATAAAATGAGATGCTGTGAAATTGAGTTCAAGTATCCTGTGCACTCGTCACAAACTTACGTCTATGGGGGGATCCTTCTAGCTGGGTTTATTGTTTATTTTATTGTCATTTTCTTTTCCAATCCTGTCCGTTGATGGTAAACTGTGCAATGAAAGATTTTTTACAGGCATAGATGCTCAACTTGAAATAGAAAATGCATGTAAATGAAAAGAAAATTTTGACTTCTTTGTAGCATTTTATATAATGTAATTTTAACACATTAGAATATTTACTAGGAAACCATGAAATAGATTGTATAAGTGGATGGGTTTATGAATTAAAATGGTTAATTTTTGGAAACCATCTTCTCGTGAATTTAAATATCATGTTTTCTGTAATTTGTGACTAAAAAGAAGATACAAAAAACTACGAAGGACATGTTTGGTAAGCACGGATTGAAAATGGAATTTCAATTCCCTATTAAGTAGAATTGTTTGGGAATTTGGTATGGAATAGGCATTCAGAACCACCTTACTCTGAATTCCTATTACTTCTACCTTTTTATAAAATATTTTAACTGTCCTGGGTTCTTTTATACATATTCTCATTTGAATGGAATTTTATAAATTATCATATATGCCCTTAAATTGAATGTTGTTTATTGTTTTTTTTTATATAAAACTTTATTTATACCCTTGAATTATAATGAATTTGCTTATTGATATTCCAAAATATTTCACTTATATGAATACTATCTTTTAAAAAGAACTTGTTAGGAACACAAATTATTATAGATTGAAAAATAATTCTTACTATTTTCAAATATATTAAAGCCAATTATACGATCATTTGAAAGAAAAAAATAATTAATGTGTATTGTAATCCTCCAATCATATGATACATATTAAATATAGAAATAGGAATTATAGTTTCTTTTTCTTTTCCGTTCAATACATACAATTTCACCATTACAGAAATTGATCATCAAATGTTCTTTTTGTTTTTTTTTTTGTCTTTTCATTTTTTTTCCCTTATAGATAGTTTTTGGCTTATAAATAGGAATAAATCTTATGGCTTGTTTTTCTCTTTTACATTTGGTCTAGTAAGTGAAATATATATGATTAAACTAAATAAAATCCAAACACGCACTATATCAGACATAGCTTTCTAGGCTGCAAATGTGCATCAAAAAGGCCAGCTGCGAACAGCTTGCTCAGAGCCCAGTGCATATTCATCATCTATGCCAAAAAAATTTGGCATTTTATTTTAAAGCAAATTAAATTTAAAAATACCCAATGTATAATACGTTTTTTTTAAAAAAAATTGAAAAATTACTAAAGGGATCCTCAGAAATTATGCTTGTAATTTTCATCAAATTACTATTAATCAGGTCTCAAAGATTCCATGCCATCATTGGAACCCCAGAAATTGCAAAACCAACAAAAAAACACAACAAAAAAAAGTTCACTTCAAAGTTAATATGTTGCAGGATATTATTCACTAAGCTTGTCGATTACTAAAGCCAAGTGACTCAACACCTGCGTAAAATCTCCGCCTCTTCCAAATTATAAAAACAAATCTTAAAGAAACCCTAAAAACATTGAAATAGGATCAGAGGGTCCCATGAAGAGGCATTTCCAAACCAAATAATAATTTTTCCCATGTGAAATCGAAGAAACAAAAGAAATCCAACGAAATTGGGAGAGAAAAACACAGACAGAAAGATTTCTATTTCTAAGTTCTAAGGAACGAGGATCAGCTATGGTGCGGGTGAGGATATTTATATACTGGGATTTAGATTTGTTAGGGTTTTACTCTCATACCATATCCAGCCAAATTACTAAAAACTCCTCATGCCCGGACGGGCCGATTGATTGGGCCAATAGCCCAAATTCTTGTTCAAACTTCAAACTATAGGTTTTTGAATGCATTTAGCCCAGATGAAAAAAAAAAGACGTAGAAAATGAAAACACGTGGATTTAAGAATCTTGTTAAAAAGATTGGGAATAAGTATCAAAGAATTTTGCATTTTGGGCCACTAGTAATTTCGTGGAATTTCCAATCAGGTTGACTGGCAAATGCCCATTCCACAAGTCCGACTCCCATTAACTTGGCTGGCAGTAGAAAAATACCCTTTAGTCCTCAACTCTTTTTCAACTCTCCGATATATTTGGATCCTCAACTTTTAAGGAGGCAACTGTGATTTCACCACAAACGAACAAACCAACCAGTCGTGCCAAACCAACCAGTCGTGCCAAACCAACCAGCCTGTGTTTGTAAATAATAATGAAATATACAGAAAAAAATATGCAGTAGTGAATTTTATATTTTTAGAAATATATATCCTTAAATTCGATGCATAATTCAAGGTTTTGGAGCTTAGCAAAAGAAAATTTCACAGCACAACCACATAAAATGTGATTATTATTATTTAAAAAATAAATTTTTATAAACTGCAAAAGACTAATTCTTTTCTAATAATTTAATTGGTATTTTATAAATTTTAAAAAATGGTGTTTTATTAATTTAACGAGCCAACCCTTGCCCTTGGCAATGGCCTCCCACAAATTAAAAAAGAAAAAAGAAAAAAAGAAAGGCCAGTTCCTAACGTCACCACACACGTAACAGAATATACGGAAACGCCGTGGCAATACCATAGACCTCAAAGCTTGTCAAACAAGTCACATGGCTCTATTTTAGTGGACTCACATTTCTCCTCCAAATATATAAGCAACAGACGCCTCATTTCTCTCCCAGAATTCATCTGCCTAACGGTACGACCCCCAAACACTCCTCTTAAGAAGAAGAAGAGAGAAAAAAAAAAAAAGAAAGAAGAATGTGTCCATCTGGTAGAAGTTTAGCTTCAAACGGCAAAACGACGTCGGCCAGGCTGGATTTCAGGACAGCATTTGACGTTCTCGACGCGGACCGCGATGGGAAAATTAGCCGAGACGATCTTAGGAGTTTTTACACGGGATTTTTAAGTGGCGGCGCCGACGATGATGTTATAGGGTCTATGATGTCTTTGGCGGACTTTAATAAAGATGGGTTCGTGGAGTACGAGGAATTCGAACGAGTTTTGAATGGTAATGGAAAGAGGAAGAAGACCTATAATGGAGTCATGGAGGATGTGTTTAAGGTTATGGACAAAGATGGAGATGGCAGATTGAGCCATGAAGATTTGAAAAGTTACATGCAGTGGGCCGGATTTGATCTAGCTGATGAAGATGTCAAAGCTATGATCAAATTGGGTGGTGGAGATGATAAAGACTCTGTATCTTTCGATGATTTGCTTAAGATTTTGTCTCTTGATATATGATTCCATATCACAATTATGTAAAAGTTGGATTTTTAATTAACATATGAACGATTTTTTTGCTTCATTTTCCATTCTGATACCAAGAAATCACAGTAGTTTTTCAATGTCATTTTCCTTGATTTGTCTGTGTTTGGTTGACTTGTCGTTTTGTGTCCTGGGTTCTGGAATATTCGATGATTTCGTGGTCTATAACCTTTCGTTTAATGCCAGGCTTTTAGTATGGCTACCTGGCAAAGGCTGAGCAACAGGGTTATGAATTTTCAACAAACTTTAGTCAATAATTGTGTGTGGAAACGGCCATCAGCAATTGCTGGAATTTTTACCCCAAAAAAATATTCTCAATAGTTTCCCCTTCCAAGTCAAAAATCAATAATCTATGACATTTTTCACTAGATTCATATAAAAAACAACTGACAACATCTTGGGCACAACCAATTTGCTACAAAATACTGAATTGCAGACATTTCTCCATATCATAACATTCTGCCATCAGTAACTTATTATCCTGTGATAAGCATTTCTAGTACTACTTGGCTGGATGCCTAGACCAAATCTATTTTCCCCTGCTCTAAAGGCTTCTTTATGAACTTGTAACATACAAAGGTAAGTAAATCTCGTTCCATCTCTGTAATTTCCGTACTGCCAGAACGGAAATCTTAATCAGTAATTAGACAGATAAATCGCTATGATTTTCCTAAAGATAAAACATTGAATGATAAAAACAAAAGATCTCTACCAAGCAACGGCCCCAAATTGGACCGCATCATATTACCTGTACTCAGGCTCAATGTCCATGCTGGAGAGATACTGCTTAGCTTTGCAGATAACAAACGTGTCCAGCCGTGGTGCAGGGACTGTGAATCATACAAATTAGAGGGATTATAAACATGTTATATGTTTTTTCTGTTGAAAACAAATTTATATAAGCCTGGAATTTAAAACCGCCCTATTATCTGAAAAACACACGAGTGTATGAAGAATAAACCAACAAAGAGGAAGACATAAAACCTTGTGACAGGCACCCTTTTCTACAAGCTAAGGTAACTGTCACATGTTGGATATGAGGAAAACAGTATAGACAAGATCACTAAAGCAAAACAAGAAAAGCAAAGATGCATAATCCAGCAGTGCTGGCTCTAACTACACAAAAAATGAACATAACACGGGATGTGCTGATTTGTAGAGTGAATTGGCAGCATTGGAATTCTTCAAGGAATTCATATCAACTTATACATCCAATTCCAAACTATTGAAAAATCCTCATAAATCCTCTTCTAATAATGTCCAAGTCTCTGAGAATTGCTCGCTGCCAACACCATTACTTTATTGGTACACTAAACCATAACTAATCACATCATCTTTGTTTTCAATTTGCAATTACATCTAATAGTAAACCAATTCTCATCATCATCATCACCACCACCACCATCACAATTCCAACTGGGTCCCTGTGATAAAACCAAGCACAATAATTCTCTCACCAGCTGAACTTGTGCGGTCCCGATTTCCAAAATTCCCTGATTCCAATTCTGTTTCATCTAGTGAATTCCAAGAATCTTGGTCAAGAATGCTTGTAGGAGAATTTTGAACTAGAATTAGATTCTTGGATTTAATTTGTTTTACATGGGAATTGAATTTCCCCAAAAATGGATGGGTAAGGAGCTCCTTACCTCTCCATCTTGCTTTTGGATCTCTCCTTGAACACTTATCCAAAAGAAAGACCCTTTCCAACAAGGAAATTCTGACACTGAAGGCTTCAATTGAATTTGTTGAAAAATAAATTCTTTGTACATGTATGACATTAGAAGCTAAATATTCCTAATTCTTTTCAATTCCAGATCCTTATCCAACTTACTGGTACAGCCAATAAAGCACAACGTTCCTGTAGTATTCAAATGCTTGATAACAAATGAAAATATGCGCATCTGTCACCTTAAATGTCCTACATACAGCCACCGACTTGAAGTTTTGCATAATAATAGAAAAAGTGCAACACCATAGGAATCATCTGACTGGATTCATCATCATCACGGATTAGCCTTATTTGGTGCAATTATCAAGTCTACATAGCAATAGGGGATTTGAAATTGAGTATTATGCTCAAAGTAGATCCCTGATTATAAAAATTGATGGCTATAAATGGAACAAGTTTGTTGTGAAATAATAGAGATGCTCTTAGTTAGGGTATTGAACATTTCACCAATTTCAAGACCAGATACGAATCCAAGGCAACAGCACAGTGTGCAAGGCACAGTGGCATACAACACGCAAGATAGATAAGAAAGAAAGAAGGGCAACTCTATACATGCCACAATATTTCTATGCACAATGCACAAATAAATTTGGAGATGCCCATTCTGGAATAAACACCATAAACTATTAATGTTTAGTTACCTTGCATACATCTATATAATTTCAAAAGACTGAATATATTTAGTTTAGGTTCAATATACACTGACTTCACATCATACTAAATAGCATTAGAACGACACAAACTGAATGAAAATAGAGTGTGAATATTACCCATATCGTCCTCTTCACTTGTTATGGATTGTTTAAGTATGGATTGGTAATTATCAGGCAATTTTGACAGAACAGTCTGGTCAAGATGCTTTCCCAGATCATCAGTGCACCTGCAATCAAACAATTAACACCAAAATTGGTAAGATGAATAAACCATAAACACATGCCACTAGCATGAAAATATGAGGTAGCTGATGCCTTCACCTCCGAGCAAACATTTGTTCTTGCTTGGAAAGCCGGTTAAGAGAGTCATCGGTTTTTAAAATGTGGAACAAGTACTCCTCGATCTGCACTGAAAATTGCTTGATAAATAAATAGCTAAATGAAATGTGACTGACGTATCAGTCTTTGTAAAACGTGAACTTTTCTTGGAATAATGAAAATAGCCACCGGCCCTCCCCACTAATTGTTCAGAATTTTGTGTCTTGCAGCTTTGAGCTCTTGTATGCGGAAGAGCTAAATTGTAGAGGAAGGACCCATGTTTTTAATTGCAATAAAGAACAAAATCAACAGATTCAGTCACCATAATCCAATACACACCCTAATAGAATATTAAATATATATTCACCTTCTGGAGGCGAACCCGGAGATATGATCTCAACAGAAACTGAGTCCTATCCAGGTCCATCTGGTAAAGTGACACGGTTAGAGGATCTACACCATCTGCTTCAAATATCTCCACATTTTGTTCCTGCAAAGATACAATAAATTGGCATTAAAATTTAGCACAAACAAAGCAGTAAAAACTTTGCATTGCAAATTGCCCGGAATTCTCATGACTACACAACTCAAGTCACAAGAAGTTTTCATAATTGATATTTTCCATGCACTTGCATTCTAATTTCTAAATCTCGACCATGAATAGGCATATTAAAAGTACACAAAAACGAAGTTCGCAACGTAATCACAATGAGAACTTGTATCACAGATAAAAAAACAACACCAACCCGCCAAATGTACAACAAATTGAATAGCTAATTTCACATTCCGACTCTAAACTCCAATAATTAATTTCTCAGAAAAATCGAATACTAAACACTGGAGAAATTAAAATCAAATTCTGCATTGAAACCCATTAATCGGCCAATAAATTTCTCGAGAAAAGAAAGAGATGGCTAGGGTTACGAGAGAAGCTATACCGCCAATTCGATCTGCTCTTTGATTCTCTGGACCAAAGAAGCTTCATAATGAAGAATCTCCGGTGCAGCCTTCTCATTACGCCACGCCCTCTTCAACAACTCCACATCGGTGGTAGATATCAACGTCTCGTAATCATCCACAAACGCACTCGTCGATTCCTCTACTGATCCTGTAGCCATCTCATCTGATTTCTCCACTGAATCTATCAGAACTTTACTTTTCACAGACTATAGTTTAGAGGCTGAAATTTGAGAGGGAAAATCCTAAAATTATAATTAGAAGTGGCGCCAACGCCAAAAACGGGCGTTTTAGATAAGACAGATTTCGAGTTTATGCGTGAATCTAACACCATTGGATGGGCCGTAAAAATGAACGGCCAAGATGGGGTTCGATTCACGCACAAACTAGAGATATGTCCCACCTCCATCTCTCCACAAACTCAGCGTTTGTTACTCGTTTGGTAGATTTGTTGTCGGCTTTTATAGGGAAAGAGAAGATGGGCTGCAACAAGAATCCAATACCAACACCGACGCCGCATAGGAGACTGGCCCGTCCACCACGAGATATGCGTGGAAAGTCGCATAGAGACAGAGTGGGATCCAAGTTTATTTATGTTAAACATTACCATATGCTTTACTCATAGCTAATCCCTTGAGCTGTACGTGCTTGTTTTCTTAGTGGCCATTGATTAAAATGAAGATTTTTTAAAGCTTGATATTTTATTTCCAGGCAGCACAGATACAAGTCAGTTGGAATGGAAGTTCTCTGCATATTAATTCCAGGCCCAGCTCTTCGCCTAAAAATAGCCCAATTTCAAGAAATAAAGACCTAAAAGGCCTATTTAGGCCCATCTTCGTTGGGCATCAAGAACCCTTTAAAGTAATATTTTTGGTAATACTGTATTATAATTGACAAAAAGTCAACAGACTCCACCGAATGCAGTCGAGTCTTAAAATCTATAATTAATACAAAAAGTGTTTATTAATTAATTAAAAAAAAAATCGATCTAATCTCAATTTATTTTTTCACTTTTCCCTTTCTCTCATGTAAGATTAATTACTAGAAAATTCTATCCACTTTCTGAAGTGGCAACATCATCAATTAAAGCATTCATGAAAGTTTGCCAGATATAGTAGTTTTGCTATATCATTCTCTAGATTCTGTGCACATAATTAATTACTCTTAATTTGACTGGATCTGTAAATTCAAATCGATTAGCTTCTTAAGCATTTACCCTCAGAAATATTCCGGTAGACTTATATATATATATATATATCAGAACCGTAATTCTAACCATAGTTAAATTTGTTGAGTGTGAGCAGTAGTATAATCTAGCTGGTACAATTGTCAAACTGCTATTCCATTTTGTTAGTTGCCAGTACATGTATTAGCTTGTGAACAAGAAAGCTAACGTTCCGTTGTGGAAGAACCAACCTCTGTGGCATTGAAACGTGTAAGCTGAGCAGAGTTGCACCCTTCCAGTAGATATTGGTAGAAGCTGCTAATACATTCTTAAGTTACCCACTAATGGAAATGCTTCAAAATATTTTGCATGTATTTGAATCGCTCGGACAGGGAGTTCTGATCAATTATATACACGGAAAAACAGAGTGCATGCCCTAGCTGGTTATATATAGGTTGCCCTAGCTTGGGTTTTACTGTTCAAGTCACTGGTAATTCCCTCTCCTCCACAGATATTTATGTGCTCATACATACAAGTAGTTAAGAAATACAGTTAAAGAAATGGATTTAGACAATTTGAATTAAGGAAATTAAAGAAATGGAGTTAGGGTTTATAATTTCTATTGATGAAATAACCTCAGTTTCAGTCATCAAAAAGCTTGTCTCTATTCGTGAAATCACTAAAGTGATTAATTAATTACTAAGCACGACAATACAGATTAATGTTGTCTTTGACGTCTACGAACTAGCCAATGATTAATTGTCTATATGAGGGATATAATTAATTAACCACAGTGCAAAAGCATGCACATCAGCTGCTAGGCATGAAACGGTACAATATATATATAATATTATTAGTTCTTAGTTCTTTGCAAAGCCTATAGTACATTAAAACCAGACTTGCCTGAGTACAGTACATTTGATCAGGATGAGTAGTTTCCAGTTTATTACAAGCTAGACACACTCTTTGTATATTCACATACATAATAAGCTTAATTAATTAACAAGCCTTAATTTTTTGGGCTGGGTCTATAATTATTATTTTCCGACGGAAAATAGCGGTGGGTCTCTGGACCGTTTTGAGGTTTACGGCCATGGGCCTGGTTCTCTTCATTGTTTCCGTCTGTTTCAGTTTCACCCTCGTTGCTTGTTTCTTCTTTGTTTAAAATGGAGTCCTTGTCTTTGTCAGTTACACCAGCGTTTCCCTTTCGCCCAAGAGATGTCGTTTCACTCAAGAGATGGCGATTATTGCTCGTCACAGCCACCTGGTCTCCGAGAACTTTTGCATCAGATTGCAGCGTTGCCAACATCAACATGAAAACAGCAATAATAACAACTGATAGGATCTTCATGGCGATTCAATATTACTTTGGACAATTAGAACCTGAAAACAAGTAATTAATGAACCTGAGTCATTAAGATTAAGATAATGATATAAAAGGCAACTGAAACTAATTATTGAGACTCCCATATACCTGGAACTTAACTGCTACTATGCGATAATGAAAATGGGTTGCTAGGGTTTAATATATAGGCAAATTTCTAAACTGTTTGAAGATGATGAGTTGGAGGCTATTGAGCTAGAGTACTAGTAATAGATGAAATTATACATGAGCACTAAAAAAAACGAAGTGGTGGTGTGGCACTAATCGTACCACCATTGGAAAGGACAGTGGCCACCAACGAAGATAATTATGATTAAAATTGATAATTAATCCCATTTGCATTCTAGATTTTTAATCTTGTAATAATTTCTAACCTGCAATAATTGTTGGATCATAATCTTTCTTTCACCATATCGAGTTGACCACTAAACAAGATTACATGGGTTAATAGTTAAAGTTAAAAATAATATTAACAATGGCGGCCACGGTATGTACGTTATCGGTAGCGGTATTGCATGGTGAAAGATTATAACGTGATCGTTTTAAAGACTCATTATATCAGTTTTCTAGTGCCACTAATAGTATTGCGTTGAAGTGGTTGAAACTACCCATCTAGAACAGCAGCGGCACCTGCAAATATATTATTTCCATTCTTCTTTTCTTCTGTTTTATTTTTTCTTCCACATTTTTGAATGAAATATAAAAATAAAAAGTACAGAAACATAATTACACATATGAATAAGGAGTCCACTTTCATTATAAATTCTGTTGGATATCAATTCATGAAGCCTATTGTTCTTGGATTTGTTTAATAATAATATAATTAATCTTTCTCTGCTTTAACCTATAATAAGGAGAACTCTAGATTTCTATGCCACTTTGTTTAGTTCTTTTGCTTATTTATGATTTTTTATAACTCTAATTCTTAATTGGCTTCAGTCGGTTTGCTCTGAAATTCCAGTATCTTGTTTTCCTTTATCACATCATCAGGTTGCCTCAACTTTCCAATTCTATTCCTGTCGAATGCCTCCTCCAGCTTCTTGTAGATCATGTTCAATTTCTCTTTGAAAATGGACTTCTCTAATTCTGTGATTTTGAAGGCATTATCTTCCAAAATATAACCAACATCAGCTTTATCGTTCATATAATCACAACAAGCCTTTAGTATTGTACTTGCCCTATCACGAAAAAACAAGTAGACAAAACCGTCAAATGCCTTTGGAGGAATCTGAAGATTAAATAGCATTGTCTTGCAAGATAAAATAAACACATAATTGTTATACAGCTTCCAATTATGAGCTGGTGGTGTCTCAGGTTCATTATAGTAAGGCTTTTCGTTTAGCACAAGTCCCTGTAGCGAAACCAGGACTTGGAAGAATTGAAGAATCAGAAGGTACCCACCTTTCAGTTCCCTGGCCATCCCACGTACCCAAGAGTCTCAAACAATCATATCCATTGTCATATAGGTTGGTATTTAACCCAAGTCCATATCCATTGTCATATGGGCTTAAATTTTTAGGGGCCTTAGATTTTTATTGGCTTCTGGCCTTTTTGCACCCGCTCCATC
Source organism: Jatropha curcas (assembly GCF_014843425.1). Next base: position 19,494,859 of record NW_023590789.1, on the reverse strand, counting down.
TGCGCGACGGGTCGGATTCCACATCCTTGACGTCTCCTTTAAACACGTCCTCCGCTGCAGTCAGATCGATGCCAGAGCAGAAAGTCCGACCAGATCCGGTTAGAATGATGACCCGCACCGAGTCGTCAATACCCAGATCCTAGATTTCATGCTTTTCCGGTGCTTTACTGGAGGTCCTTAAACAACTTTAATAAGATAAGCACAAACCAGTATAGATTGTTCCAATAGAATATAATTATTTTATTCCACAAAAATTTATATTATTTAAGAACCCTTACACTATTAAGTATATACTGTTCTGCCAGCAATTTAGGATAAGTAAAAATTCTGATAAATTTCCTTCGATTTCTCGATTAATTGGATCAAATTATAGAGAGTCGACGAATGTTGATTGGTGAAATGTCATTCAAGTCACCATCCATTAGGCGTTTTGCTATTATAGCATTAGCAGCTTCAGAAGGATGGTATGGATCCCAAAATACATATTTAGATCTGTCTGCGCAAACTTTAGAGATCGGACCACAAGGTATCAAACCGCCGAATAGCCCAGCAAGATGGCAACACGACGCATTAGCATTCTCAAAACCTACAGGACATGAAAATGCTTCTCTGCGTCAGAATCCACCGCAAATGCAAAAACATTATCAGAAATCAGAACCAACAATATTTTTAGTTGTTTCTGGGCTACATAAATTTGATCCCGAACATTGACGGATTCTCCCTGTGGCTTATTGTACTAAACTATAAAAATGCAGGATCATGATTGGTCCTGGCAAAAGAGCCACAGGGATAATCGCGAAAAATACAGGATCAAATTTATGCATTAGCTGTTGTTTCTAACCGTAAGACATGTAATTTTGTAATATGTCTTGTACAATGCTATAAACATCTGCATAAACAAAAAATGATCCGTCTAGGCTTGCACAAAGCTCAGCAACCAAGCTTTTTAACTCCGTGTTATATTGCTGGGCTAACTGATTTGGAAAAGTAACACAGTCTTCTCCTACTGATGGATTTGTATCTCGCTCATATGGTATGCATCCGATAGGTCCCACATTCGCTACAATGATCTTTCTAGCACCCAAATTGTAGAGTCTCTGCAAATAGTATATAAATTTGGAATTGGACTAATTAAGATAAGAGGGAATGAGGGTCAGTCTCAGAAAATATTATACTGTAAGTTGTAGCCTGAATCTTGCAATCATGCTTCTCAGAAACACTTCCGGCGGTATCGACTTTTGCTCGGGGACTGAAAGGAGTGGTGTTAAGTAGTTGTTAATGAAATCATTGGAGCCAATTGCAACTGAGAATATAGCCCTTTGGAGGAGATTTAGAGCTGCAGGAGCCCCAATTCTTGTGATTATGTCTTGTCTTGTGTTGGCAAAGTTATCAATTTGTGCGTCCAAGTTTATTCGACCACCCTGTGCATAAAAAATGTCAAGCTTTGCAGTCTTATTAAGCTTACAAAAATATAAGACTTTTAAAACTCACAAAAACCCAGCCAGAGCGATTAAGAATTCCGCCTGCACCGGAAGCGTAATTCACACCCCTCAAAACCACAGATCCTACTGTTGTAGGAGCCAAGTAAGGAGGAGTGAAATCTCCGAAACCCAATTCCTGACCTGTAAGATTCATTCGAATAGACGTTCAGGTTATCAGGTTTTAAAAAGAAATGCATAAACAAAACAACTGTCATTAATTTGCCTATAATGTCAACTATTGTTCTTCCATTGGTGAATCGTCCCGTTGGTCTTCCAAAATCGATCCCATTAGGGGTATAATTAGCTTTTGAAAGTGATACTATATAGTTGTTGTTTCCAACATCAACCAATGAATCGCCAAAAACAAAATTGGCAGGAACATCGATTGCAATGCATATCTCCCACAAAAGCAAGAACATCGATGCTTGCGCTTGACATGCAATTCCAATGGCTTTTTTTCTATTTGATAGAATATCCATTAAAGAACAACGAAAAATATATGTTGGCTGCTAGACAGTCTTGAGGATTGTTCCTTTTTTAATATAATCAAGAATTGAAGTTTCAACAGAAAGAAGCTGACCATGAAAAAGTAAAAACTATTCAAGAACTACCAGATTCTTTAACTGATCATATTTTTATAGATTTCTTGGCACTTCAAAGTGGAGTAACCTGACTTGACTAACTACAAATGCAAGAATTACCATGTCTGAAATCGAAATTCTTGCAAATTGTGGACCAATAACTATACAACCGTCAACAGCCTTTAATAAATATCAATCTAAAAACTACTATTCCATACCCATTTTAAGTTAAGTATTCAAATACTGTTTGAAGTACAGAATTTAGATCAGGACATATTGTTAGAGGTGAGATGACTTGAATTTTCTGGAACCACCTCCCATGTGCTTGCCATGCAAGCTTAGTTTTCTTTCCTTGCAGCCAAACTTATGTTACAAGCCAATAAAAAGTTGGCGTAAGTTTTGCATTAGAATTCTATCGCAGCCTTGCACTGAAAGCTTTATACTTAATAAGGAAGGAATTATAGGGCTTAAATTACACACATATATAATTATAAAGGTGTTCTGTAGTGTTTGAAATGATATTTTATCAGAGAAAAGCGAGCTTAACTTTGAATTGCCTGCAAAAGATACAAGTCCAGATGCAAAAACGTGTCAAAAACCAAAGCAAGAGCAAATAGTGAACTCATACTTCTGCCTTGTAACCCATGTAGAGTATTAATATTTGCAACTGCAATGCTGTTCAGAATTCAACACCACAATGTTTTGTAATTTGAAGTAGTCACTTAGATTGGTAAGTTGCTCTTTTGTTAGTGCCCTAGAAATTACCCTTTATCTATAATCACTGCAAATCAATAATGAGCAATGACCCATTTATTTATACTACCGTTTGAGGGAAGTATAACGGTTACAGGATTCTGAGCCAAACAACATTTACGCATTTGTCCAACAACCAAAGTGTTAGATTATCAAATCAAAGCAACAGTCACAATCTTATGAAGGGGTGGGAAGCCATGAGTGAAGACACTTCACATTGCTGCTACAACTCAGAATAATAAAATATGCACACATTGGAAAATTATCGGATAACGTATGAGGAATAAGAATATACTGATAAACTCCTATTACCTCCATGCTTCCAAATGCAAACAAGTCGGTCAACTATGTTATTACTTACAATAATTGAGCATGTCATATTATATTACAAATTAACACCAATCCAGATGAAAATCTGCATAGCAATTTCTTGTTTTGCTTTTGTTTCGTTTCTCCTCATTTTTTCCCCCTTCCCTATAAATAACTTGAAACAGAATCTTTCCCCCGATCTAGAAGATTATCATTGCATTTATGATCCATCCATGAAAAGAGCACCATGTCCACTGGATTTCATGAACTTTTTCAGCAAAAGAACCACAATTGCAATGGTGAGTCCAACAGCCGCCCATGTAAATAAACGATCGTCAGCTGGTTTTTGAATCCTTGTCTCTGGCCTACGCAAGAGTTGATCACTTGAACCTCTAGTAGGAGTTTCTCTTGATGGCCTCACTCTTGTAGTACCGGGATTCACATTGACAGGAGCCTCAGGCAGTTCTTCAATAATCCCACCATCCACTGCCATATTTTCACCAACTGCGGGGTTTGGATGCGCAGCTATGGATCCTTCTTCTTGCAGACTTGCCTGGGCTTCATCCTCCGTATTGGAAGGATGTTCTTTAGCCTGAGAGGAGCTCAGCTGAGGAATAGGCGGTGCCTTACCGAGCATATACTGATGAATCTGCAACGTTAATGAGCTATCAACACAAACTTACAGATATACAACTAGGAAGGAATGGGATACATGAAAAGAACAAAACCTCATCAATGAGTTTTTGACGCTCAGGAGTCCCAACTGTAGGAGCTGCTTCACGAGATTTGATTGCCAGAGCGCGCCTCTCTTCCTTCTTGTAGTCCAATGAGCCCAATGCACCATTTGGATTGGTAGGCATGAATGCAATGAGAGCTACCAGAGCTGTTCGTACTGCCAACACGTACAAGTGAAACTATGCAACATCAGCCATGAAACGACATATTTTGCTTTAGGCAGTATCATTACTTACATTTGCAAAAAACAGAAAAGCAATCTAAATGATTATAAATAATGTAAAACGTTACTATTTGGCATCAGAATTCCTAGTAACAGTCATTTCAATACACCACAACCCAGTTTCCCCGGTCAAGATACCATGCATACATCATGAATCTCAAGTTTTAATGGTCCATACCCACAGTAACACAGTATGAACAAATGAAGAGGCCTATGGTACTTCGACTGTAGTTTGTGAACACTGCATCTGATTTCAACTCAAACCAAATAACGATTAACCTTGGGCAAAGGTAATAGGATAGTAGCAAAGTCAAACACAATTAATCAAATTTGCAATGTTAACAAAAGGAGAATACGCATATTACTGACAGCTTTTGCTAAAAGCACAAAGTGTTCAATTCAAGTACATGTGTTATGGTCCCTAGCTTGAGATCTAGTTATGGGTCTTTGGAATAAAAGGGCAGAGTCTTGATGGGGTGTTTGGGACTGTAACCATATGTAAGCACAATATTACATTAGAAAAAATGAAAAGAAAAAAAAAAAAAAATTCCCAACTGTTAGTCTGCCTTTGCCAATTTATATTCTCCACAACACTTCAAAGCCAACCTCACAACAAGCTATACAATATGGCAGTGGGAGCAGCTATTGATATATAGATGTCTAAAACCACTTCCTCATTCTATGTATTAGCAATTCTACTAAAGAGAATAACTTACCACTCCATGATGGCTGCCAGTGCTCAGGATGATGATTAGAGATGCTCAAACATATTTTTGTCTGGGTTTCAAAGCGGCCATTTGGCTGGAAAAAAGGTGAAAAACCCTTGTTAGCACATTGCATAATTAAAGAATAGACAGAACTCTTAATGAAAGTAAGATCTTACAGTCAGTAACATAAATGAAGGAGGCTTGAATGGATATTCTGCAGGCAACTGAATCCTTCCATGATAAATCCCACCTTCAAATTCAGTATCACTAGGTCCCCTGATGGCAAATTGCCATTCAAATATGTTCTCCTGAAAGAAACATTTCAAAAAAGTTAACCAGTGGAATTACCATCTTCGAACTCTAAATCAACGCAGTACAAATTCATAATTTCATAATTCAACGATCCAAATTCAATAGCGCCAACAGAATTAATAATTTTTTGTTCATTTCAACAAATGTCACACATCAAAATCCTCAAGAAAAAATTTCGATCTAAGCCCATTTCAAGCGCATATTGAGAAATCCACAAAAGGAAAGTTGAATTCCAAAATATAGGTCAAATAAAAAATTGAATTAGTATTACGTAATATAAAAAGAGATAGAGGGAAATCAAGCTTAAGCGAACCTCAAGAGGCAGGCTCATGAAATCATCAGATGGATTAGATTGCATCTCCTTCACCTCCTGCAAGATCCTCTTCACCGCCGGGTTCTTCAAATTGTACTTGTCCTCCGCCATTTGATCGCTGATCTGATCGACGATTCAATAACACCAACGTCCGATTAGCTGACCGACTGCTTATTTAAAACTGTATTTATTGACACTATAGATAGATAAGATACGGATACGACGATTTTAGAATGAAGAATATTGAAATTAGATGGGTTTTTATTTAATTTAACAGGAGAAGATATTGTTAGTCGACATGAGCTGGAGACGACGACTTTAGCCGTGGACTTGACACGTCATTCGATGCTTCATTGGCTACGTGGCTAATCATTATTGGATAAGATCGACATTATTTCTCCTTTTTTTTAGTGCGTTTTTTAGTCGGTAAAGCTGCTTAGCAGTTAACACAATCATCTACATGGGATGGGCTTAAAGATTGGGCTTGAAGGGCTCAACTTCCATTCGATTGTACATACTACGAGTCGTTTTAAACACAATGTTTATTTTATTCTTTATTATTTTCATCCACTTCTACATGATATAATCAGCAAAAACCGGCCAAAACTCAATTCAAATCCTGCATATGACTTGGTCAATTCCGGATTCAATAAAACTTAAGAGCAATTTTTAAAGACATAGCAATTGCCAAGGAAAAATAGACACAATGCTGTGAGTTGTAAATCTCAAATCTTGCAGAGCAGTTGGGACAGTGCCTATAAGCCTGTCGGGCTTATGTTGCTTTCCATTTACTATTTCTGCTAAAGTTCAATCAGAATTGTCTATCACATTATCCTTGTTGTTTATTTAATTGTCACCTGTGTTTCTAGTTCTTGTACTGTTATTCGTTAATCTTTTCGAGCAATTTTTTTTGTTGAAAATTTCCTAAATATGATGTCAGCTTGATTTTGGCCTTTGAAAGCATTGTTTATCGGTTCCATCACCAGAAAAATCTTCTGCATCATTTACATCTGTAATTTCTGAACTTACAAAACTACTGATATATACCCACTAAAATAAAACTGCAAGCTAGTTTCTGATCTGCAATGGCAGACGCCATGCTTTCTTTTGATTACGATTTTGGTACAGCTCGAGATGGTTTGACCTCTTCAAGTAAAAGTTCTGGAGGCATTGATTATGGGCTCTATCAGATGGATTCATCATTGGACGAAGGGTTCCTTTTCTCCAAGTATCAACAGCAAGAACAGGTGCTACAGCCGTCTTTCGGTTATAAAGATTTTGACGATCAAAGACTTGATGTCCTTTCTCCACTTCTCCAAACATATTTGGAGGAAATAGCAAATCCTGATGAAATCCCACGTGGAATTAAAGATGATTCAGAACCCAAGAAGACAAGTCAACATTATTTTTCCCTGGCGTCACTGGAGCTGCTAAAGAAATATGGTAATAATGGACGATTAAATGGTGGTAGAATTATTGATCCAAGCTCTGATGCACTATATACAAAGCATGCAAGGAGTGAATTGTCAACAGAAGAAATCATCAGAATAGCTGGAGCAAGGTTCATACAGTCCTGTTGCCAAACGACTGATGTTGCCTCCATGCTCAACAATCCTTTCAGTTTATCTTTCTCTGACCTTTCAAGTGAGGTAGCCAAAAATGTGGAGCTTGTTGAATTCCTTCTAGCTTCTGCTGAGAAAGTTGGCAATCAACAATACGAACGTGCAACCAGATTGCTCAATTACTGTGACATCTCGTCTTCCAATACCGGAAATCCAGTTCAACGAGTGGTTTACTATTTTTCCGAAGCTCTACGAGAGAGGATTGATGTGGGAGCAGGAAGAATTTCATCAAAAGGCTTCAAGAAAAGTCAGTCTTTTAATCTTAATCAGCAAATGACAATTCTGAGCTCTGCATCCTTCGCATGCCATCAGAGAATTCCTTTCTTTCAAGTTGCAAGCTTCACTGCAATCCAAGCAATTGTGGAAAATATGGCTGGGGAAAAAAGGATTCACGTAATTGATCTTGAAATTAGAAAAGGCGTCCAATGGTCAGTCCTAATGCAAGCTTTATCGTCTCGCCATGATTGCCCTATTGAGCTTCTAAAGATAAGCGCAATTGGAACGACTTCAAAACAATTAATTGATGATACAGGTAAAACGTTAGCCAGTTTTGCAGAGTCCATGAACATACCTTTCTCTTTCAAGGCGGTCATGATATCAGACATGTTGGATCTCAAAGAAGACTTGCTTGAACTAGATACAGAAGAAGCAATAGCTATCTACTCTGAGTATTCGCTAAATAACTTTATTTTTGCACCAAATCGTCTTGATTCTGTAATGAGAGTGCTTAGAAACATCAGTCCACAGATAATGGTGGTTATGGAAGTTGAGGCAAATAACAACTCACCTTCTTTTGTGAACCGTTTCATTGAAGCCCTCTTTTTCTATAGTGCATATTTCGATTGCTTTGATGCTTGTATGGATCGGGATGATCCGAACAGGATGATTACAGAAATGATATTCTTTCATCAGGGAATAAGAAATATTGTGGCTAATGAGGGAGAAGAAAGAAGGGTACGACATGTGAAAATTGATACTTGGAGGTCATTTTTTGCTCGTTTTGGAATCATAGAGGCACAAATCAGCACTTCATCCATGTACCAAGCAACCCTTATGCTTAAGAAATTTGATTGTGGGAGTTCTTGTACGCTTGATATGAATAATAAAAGTCTACTCATTGGATGGAAGGGTACACCAATTCATTCACTTTCTGTTTGGAACTTCAATTGAAAAGACAGAAAAGGAGCTACTGAATTCTATATGTAGTTCTTAAGACATCCATTAATTGATCAACTTATTTCTCTTTGCTTATTTTGATAGTAGACACCTGTTGAAGGCGTATGTGGTGATGATCAGAAATGTCTGTGAGTGTTGTCTGAACTCTGAAGACTGAATTTAAAACACAGTTCCATTATGTTTCTTGTATTAAATAAAACTGAAAGCACTCAAACAGATAATTTTCCAGAGCACATAGATAATTTCATTTAAGAATTTTTTTTTTTCCCAATAGATTATTTTCATTTAAGAATAGCCATAAGGCATCTGCACTGAAGTTTTTCTCCAACCTCATTTGTCCTCCTAAAAGCTTATGAAGTTTAATTGGGGAAAAGAGCCAATTGAGGATTCTATGATGTTTTCTTTTATTTATTTATTCATTTTTATAGTTCTTGAGCACAGTTAGGCATTCTGTCTAAAGTTCCAAAGTTTGATGTTAGAATTATTTCGGCTTCAAATGGATTGTTTGGATTCTAATTCCGACTTACAGTTTTGAAAAAGTCATGGTCTAAATGGTACCTTTGGTTACATCAAACTGACGGTATCTCTATCATTATGAGTGTCCATAGGAAACTGAGATGAAGATAGATTTGTCTTGTTTTCTAGTCCCATCATATACAGAATTCCTCATCTATAAAGAACATTAGGAATGTGAGTACCATCTATTCTAGAACAAATAAACCAAAGGCCGCGAGTTATTTTTCATCTGGGACGGAGACTTTTAAGGAGTTGGATAGAATCCAAGATAGGATGAGTTCAACAAATCAAAGCTCTGAGAGTCTGGAAGTAGAAAATGGAAGTGGACTAGACAAATGTCATGGAGTTGAAGATTGGGGAGAGTCGACAGCCACTAATTCCGTTCATTCTGATAATAGATTCAATCAGGATTCTCTAGATGCTGTTCAACCCAAGAAGGAAAAGCAAGTTCAATTCTCTCCAACCTCATTTAGGCTCCTAAAAGCTTATCGCAAGGGGCTCAAAAGAACTAGCAGTCAGAAAATAATTGACCCTGCCATTGGTAAACCAACTGCAAAGGAGACAAGTGAAGGATTATCAATCGAAGAAATCATAAGGATTGCTGGAAAAAGATTTGTTAGGACCTTAACCAAGCCAGTTAATTTTGCCTCCATGCATAATCACCATATTGATGTTTGTTACTCTGGCCTTTCCACTGAGGACGCCGAAAGAGTTCACCTGGTTGGACTCCTCCTAAAATCTGCTGACAAAGTAGGGAATCAACAATATGACTGCGCAAACATATTGCTAGATGAATGCGATGGCTTGTCTTCATGCACTGGAAATGCAGTTGAAAGAATAGTTTATTATTTTTCTGAAGCTCTTCGAGAGAGGATTAATCGACAAACCGGAAGAATCCCATCACAGGATTTGGAAAAACTGAAGTCATTCAATATCGATGAGCAAATCATGGCTCCAACTGCCTCTCTTTTGGCCTGTTACCGAGGAGTTCCCTTCCATCAAGTTGCACATTTTGCTGGAATCCAAGCCATTGTAGAAAATGTGGCAGAGGCAAAGAAGATTCATATGATTGATCTAGGAATAAGGTTTGGAGATCATTGGACTTGCTTGATGCAAGCTTTGGCATCTCGATCCGAATGCCCTCTTGAGCAGTTCAAGATAACTGCTATAGGAACTACTAAGAGACAGTTAATTGAAGACACAGGTAAGAGGCTAGAGGAATTTTCCGAGACCATTTGCTTACCTTTTTGTTTTAAGATAGTTATGGTATCAGACATCCTGGATCTCAAAGAAGATCTCTTTGAGCTAGATGATGATGAAACAGTAGCCATGTACAGTGGATATTTTATAAGGACGCTGATTCCATTACCAGATAGACTGGATTCTATGATGAAAGTGATTAGAAACCTCAATCCATGTATAATGGTGGTCATTGAACCCGAGGTTTATACCAGCTCGCCTTCTTTTGTTAATTGTTTCATTGAAGCTCTTTTCTATTTTAGTGCATATTTCGATTGTCTAGAGGCCTGTATGGGTGATGATCCAAATAGGATAATTATAGAGTCATCTCACTTTGGAGATGCAATCAGGAATAATGTAGCCACTGAGCTAGGAGAAAGAAAGTCTCAATGTTCAAATCTTAATGTTTGGGGAAGATTGTTAGCCCGTTTTGGAATGGAGGAGACTGAACTTAGTTCATCATCTTTATGCCAAGGAAATCTGGTGGCCAAGACATTTGCTGGTGGAAATTCTTGTGTGCTTGATATGGATGGGAAAAGCCTACTTATTGGGTGGAAGGGTAGACCAATGATTTCTCTCTCTTCATGGAAGTTCATTTCAAGAAAGTAATAAGGATTTGGAAGCACTTGATGTTATTAATCTAGTACAAAAATGCATAAACATGCAAATCTGTTGGTCTCTTTTTGGTTTTCATACAAATTAATGTTTTGTTTATTGTATTAAAGCTTTTTAAAAGAGAGGCGGTGAACTTCCTCTGTGATGTTCTTTACAATTCCTAGTTACTTTTCTCAGGAATACGTATTTTTTGCATTTGTTTTTGAATGGTATCTTCAGAATGTGTTATTGTTATTAGAGGAAATGACAAATTATAGCATCCAGATTGCCAAATTACTGCGGATCATGAAACAGGCTTCCTTGATTTCATCAAATTATAATATGATCATAGGTTACTGAGAAAATTACTGTCTTGTTGTCCAATCTTTTCTAGAACACTCAACTATAAAACTAGTGTCTATCTACAATTGAGAAAAAACAAACTGTGAGCTAATTTATTCCCTGGTTTGCAATGAAGTCTTTCGAAAACTTCGATTTTCATGAAGTTCAAGATAAGTTGAGCTCTACAGATATAAATTCTGAAAATGGGGAAGGGCATGGAGGGCAACTTTATGCTACTGAAGACTGGGGAGAATCAGCAGGCATTGATTCTAACGGTTTTGAGCATGGATTCTGTAAGGATAACTCATCAAAGGAAAATCTAATGTTCTTACCACGTGAGCAAGAATCATTCCGAGACTATGGTCTTTTTGACTATGGCATTCTTGACTGTCTAAGGTATGATGTTCTGTCTCCACAAATTCAAACATCATTAGAGGAAATTGCAAAGCTTGGTGTTGATCAACCAAGGAAATCAAAGCAAGATCAATTTTCTGCAACCTCATTTGATCTCCTAACAAGTTATGTGCTAAAACGAATGAGCAGAGCAAGGATCATCAAGCCAACAAATGATGATACACTGAGCTCAGAGGTGATAAGCCAAGGAGTTTCAACTGAAGAAATCATGAGAATTGCTGGAGAAAGGTTTATCAAGTCCATTACTAAAACTAGTGATATTTTCTCAATGCTTGACAATCCTTTTGATCTTTCTTTCTCAGGCCACCCTGAAGAGGTGGCAAAAAAACTGGAGCTAGATGAACTTCTTCTAGCTTCTGCTGAGAAAGTGAGCAATCAACTATATGACCGTGCAAAATTATTGCTAAACCAATGTGATTTCTTGGCGTCCAGTACTAGAAATCCAGTTGAAAGAGTAGTTCGTTATTTTTCGAAGGCTCTTCGAGAGAGAATTGATCGAGAAACAGGAAAACTGAAATCTCAGGCTTTAACAAAACCACAGCAGACATAAAATATTGATGATGCAATTATGGGTGTAACATCCAACAACCTGGCATGCTACCAAGAAGTTCCCTTCTCACAGGTTGCACGCTTTGCTGTAATTCAAGCCGTCGTGGAAAATGTAAACGAGGCAAAGAAAATTCATGTATTGATCTTGGAATCAGGATGGGAGTTCAATGGACAGGATTGACGCAAGCTTTGGTGTCAGAATCTGATTGCCCTCTTCAGCTGTTAAAGATAACAGCTGTTGGGACTAGTTTGAAACAGCTAATTGAGGATACTGGTAAGAGGTTAACAAATTTTGCTCAGTCTATTAACTTACCCTTTGCTTTTAACATAGTTATGGTGTCAGACATGTTGGATATCAAAGACAACCTATTTGAGTTGGATTCTGATGAAACACTAGTTGTTTACTGTGAATATTTACCTAGGAGGCTAATTCCATTGCCAGATAGGTTGGATTCCATGATGAAAGTGATAAGAATACTGAATCCAATTATAATGGTGGTTACTGAACCTGAATACAATTCTACTTCACCATTTTTCGTGAACCGTTTTGTTGAAGCACTTTTCTACTTCAGTGCATATTTTGATTGCCTTGAATCTTGCATGGGAGATGATCCTAACAGAATGATCATAGAATCCTTGCATTTTGGTGAAGGAATCAGAAACATTGTAGCTACTGAAGGAGAGAAAAGGAAAATCCAAAATGCGAAGCTCGATGTTTGGAGAATATTCTTTGACCGTTTTGGAATGTTGGAGACTGAACTCAGTACATCATCTTTGTGCAAAGCAAAACTCATTGCTAAGAAATTTGCTTGTGGAAACGCTTGTACACTTGACATGGATGGGAAAAGCCCGCTTATTGGATGGAAGGGTACTCCTTTGCATTCTCTATCTGCTTGGAAATTCATTTAACTATAATAATTAGTAGTAAATATTTGAATTTACACTTCTCGCACCTGGTGCAATTTTCTCATTGTTGCTCTGTTTCGACATCAAGCATAATTAATATATATATATGATCACGACTCTCGCGTAAAAGTATTTCGCATCAAACGCCAGTGTCCTTGGTTAAATTGAAAAGCTTACACTGAGCCCAATTATGTTCACATTCAAGAATTAAGGTTACAAAATATACCATCAATGGTTTCTACACCAACCTAGGAGTAGAATGTATCATATCAGCAGGTAAGTAGAGGTTGCATCTTCCCATGTATTGCCTTATAACAAAAGAGACTGCAGAGTGGAAGGTTTGACTTTGAATCGCGATATTTGTAAGCATTTGTACAATTTGGACCCGCACATTTTTCACGAGGTGGAGGGTAACTGGAAATCAAAAGAGCGCTTTTTGATTAGATTAGCAGTTATATGCTACGAAAGGTCATTAAATGCACAGTCGAAAAGAAATTGATCTTATACCTGCATGGAACTGAATTGAATATATTTGGCAGACCTATATCATCAGAAAAAATAACAACAGTTCCAGTAGGACCAATGACCCATCTAACAGTATTTGGGCCCAGTGTATTTGAATTGGCAGCCCTTCCCTGCATCAAGTGATATTTATCTTCATAGAACACAAGCTAAAAAAGGGTAGCACAGAGGGAGAGAGAGAGAGAGAGAGAGTTCCAGCAATTTTCAAACACCTGAGCTAATTCTTCCTGTTGTTTCTTCATCTTTTCTTCCTTTTTCTTTCTTCCAGAATCTTGACCAAGTATCTTTCTGATTGCCTCAGCCTAAGCGATACAATGTTAGACAGTTTCTCTAATATTACCAGGCAGCTGTAGAAATAATTTAATATGATGAAGAGCATACCTCAGCCTCCCTGGCTGCCTTCTCTGATTGGATTCTACGCCTCTGTGCAGCCTCGGCTTTCTTCAGCTGCTGCTCTACTTCGGAAAGTTTCACCTTTTGTTCTGTCATCACAAACCAATAGCAGAAATTGACATACATATCAGCAAATAAAGGCCCGATCACGCATATCTAAGCAGTAAAACAATTCATACTTTGATGCCCAGTTGAAGCTTTTAACATGACTTGTCTGAAAAAAGAGAGGAGAAACACTCACTTTTAGGAGGCGCTGGAGGTAAACCATTTGGGAACTCAATCAAATTGGCCCCTTTTTTATTCCTTCCTTCAACAAATCCTAGTCTCTTGCTTTTGTAATCAGGCTCATCATCTGATATGGGTTCTTCATCTTCCATGTAATCTCTATCATAATCAGATTTTTCTGATCTCAACTTCAGTATATCATCTTTACCTGAGTTCGATAATCTACAATTTTTCATATCAGCATATATTTCATGCTCCATTTGTCTACCATCCGAAGAAAATTTAGAAGCATTAAGTCTGCCAAGATAACGGATTTCCTCATCTCCATCATCATCATCTTCATTAATTCCCATATCCATTACACGCCTCTTAGGAACCCGCTTACTCTTACGAACTGGTTCGTGTTTATATTCTTCATTTGCATAGACACTTTCACCAATCATCCCTCTTAAATGATGATCCTTCCCAGAAGTAGAATCCTAGAAATGCAATCAGCACCAGAAACATCTAAATATCAAACATCATCTACACCAGAAGAGGGTTTACTTTACTCAAATAGTGAAAAGGAAAAAGAGAAGGCCCCTGAGAACAGGTAAAAAGAATTGCTTTTCAACAAGAGAGAGAAAAAAAAAAAGGAAGAAACAACACCAAGAATAATAAAATCTACCAGAACACTTTAGCAAGCTAATATAGTAGACATTAGACTAGTATGCCCCCAGTAAAACTCTTGCCACCATACATAAAATAGATAGAGATGTGAACTTAAAGAAAAGGAGTCAATAAGGTTGATTAATAAGAAATTTATTCTTGAAGCATTTGTAAGAGAGCCAGTAACAAAGGCAAAATTAACATTATTTTACCTGAAGAAACAACTTCTTTTTTGGCTGATGGATGTCAAAACATGGAGAGGATCCTGACACATACTTAGTGTGTATTGTATGAGTAACACCACCAAGCTTGAGTTTAAGTTTCTTTGGCCTGTTCTCACCTTTAAATCCATCAGATGGCCTGTTCTCACCTTTAAATCCATCAGAACCAACTTTCATTTCCCTAAAATAACCATCTTCCTCATTGCAACCGCTGCCCGAAGATCGTGTGGACATTGGCAAAAGAGTATACATCTGTGAAAATTTCTGTGGATCAGAACAAGGCTGACGAGATACACTACTCCTCTTCCTCCTCGCACCACCAAAGCCTTCCATTTATGCAAACCTTTAAAAACTCTTGTACTGACTTAATGCATCTCAATATCAGAAGCATGAGCAAGAAAACCAACAAAATGGGAGCATCTCAGCAGACCTGAGAATTTGATACACAGAAAGAGTGCAACTGTAAATTAATGACCAGCGACAAACATATGTAATGCCATTGGACATCACAAGCATATGCAAGAAGTAAACCAATAAACAAACTCCAGTTTTTACTTGAACAATTTAACCAGTAATAGCAATATAGGTCTGTCTTGATGTTATGACATACAGTAAAATAACAACAAAAATGCAAAGAGAAGGCATTCTGATGTAAGAGCTGCTCCGTCTGGTTGGTATGAAAAGAACAGACTTTTTTTGATGTTGTAATTTACATTCCAATAGTTTCATGAACTAAATAAATAACCACAGGAGACAGAGACAGACTTTGATATGAATTCCGAATTTTCTATTCTGCTGAGTAATATGATAAAAGGCCATTAGAACCAAAATAATATATAAAGTAAACTTATTTTGTACGAGACAGACAAAAATCAGAATAAAGCAACAGAAGCACAAGGAAATAAAAATATGCCAAAGAATAAATCCATAATCCAAACAGCTTAAAGCATGCAAAAGAACAGTCTGTGGCAAATATTTGAAAGGAGATTACCAAATAACTGCAAATGATTCAAGAACTTGAAAAAGAGACTACTTTGTTGGCTTGACCTTACTGTTTCCATTTAGTACGGAAAAAAAAAAAAAAACCATTAAACAAAGAGTAAATTTTTTCCCTCGTTTTTCTTCCGGTGTCCGAAAAAATAAACGTGGAGAAAAGAAAGAATAAAACCAATTCCTCCACTTCTCACCCATATATAATTTTTTTTTTTTTTTTTTTTTTTCTGATATGTAAGCTTCATTAAACCGAAAAAACTCATCATCTGGTGCAGAATGGGCATAGTAATGGGCCAAAGACGCTGATAAGCCTAGAGCTTTTTAATCAGTACAGGTCCATAACCAAAAGGGTCCAACGAGATTGAAGAAAACATCAACAGCGACATGTCGCCAAACTGCTTAAAGCAAAAGCCAATTTTAAGCACTCGTAAAAGGCGACATCTCGTTTGTTTGCCGCCGAAAAACCAAAAAAAAAAAGAAAAAGAAAATGAAAAGTTGAACCAAAACGGCATGAGCGTCAGTATCAATATTTGATGCGGTAAAAGGGAACGGTTCCAGAGGGGAAGAACAACTCTGCTAGAAAAAGACCCGTTGTAGGAAGATGTTGACCAACGACACAACATTGTTTGATCATTCATTGCAATAACAACAAATTTGCATTCCTTTGTTTAATCAATTAGTTTTTCATTATCCATAGTGGGAGTGAAAACTAATGGATGGATGTAAACTCCATTTGTTTAATTCAAAACAATTATTTATTTATTTTTTAAAGTGCAGGAGAATTGAGAATTGAGTTTTAGTTACAAGAATGAATGAAACTCGGGGCATCAAATCAACTATAAATAATATTTTAATTCAAACGAAGTATTTTTGATTATATAAAAAATGGTAATATTTTTTTTATTAGTTTAGTGTATAAAATCATCCATTCGCCAGGAGCGTAGGCAAGGAAATAGCAAGAAAAACACTTTCAGAAATTGCAAGAAAAATATTATTTCTCATAAACCCTTAACTAGAGGGAGAAGAGAACAATCTCAT
The DNA here is from genome assembly GCF_014843425.1 of Jatropha curcas. The sequence continues at coordinate 19,478,047 of NW_023590789.1, read as the reverse complement.
TGCACAACAGAGACAAATTACATTGCAGTAGCTCAACATGCACAACTCCAAAACATAAATATTTCCTAAGAAACTTGTACAATCCAACATAGAGAGTTGAAATCTACAGAATTATTTGGTGAAATACAATCCTAAATGTAACCCAACCAAAGCCACCATTTCATTTATTCTTTGCTGACTAAAGGACCTAGTTTTCATGATCACCCTGTTTCACAACTGTAACAGGGCAGCTTCCGTTGTTTACCACATAGTTGCTTACACTGCCCAATATGGCCCTGCAAATTTCAATAAAAACAAGAATTAAGAAAAACCAATTCCCTAACCAAAGAAGAAATTTTGCTCGAAGAGGCTCTAAAATCTAAAATCATTTGCCCAAGTTAATGACAACATTGATGAGATTCTGATTTTTACCTCTTGATCTTGCCAAGCCCTCTGTTGCCTATAATAAGGCAGCTCAAAGGGATCTTGTCAATAGCTTCACATAATTGCTCGCGAGGATCACCCCAAAAGATCTTCATAAGTGCTACAATCTGCTTCCAGCAGGTAAAAAAGTTTAGTTTGTTTGGATTCGGACACAAAATAGAAAAACTTTTTCAACTTATGAATCTGATTTCGAAGAGATGAATAAACACAAAACCTGTTTCTGGTTGGCAGCAGTGTTTATAATATCCAGGGTTTCTGGATCAGGCTTCACTCCATACTTCTTCATCGTTACCGGATCAGAAAACTCCTTCAGAGGAATTAAAGCTGCACATAGATATGATAACAAATAAATATACCAGTTTTATAAAGAATGGTTCAGGGGAAAAGAAGAGAAAATATTTTGAAAGCTGAAAAAGAAATAGTTGAAGATTATTACGGGAACCAGTGGCCTGCCAGAGCTGCGTCTCTCCATCCTCATAGTTCCCTTCGGGACGTACCGTGACGAGGATAAGGTGATCCCCATCACGGACGACGTTATCCACCGCCCATTTCAAAGCTTTCCTGCTGCACGGCGAGAAATCAATCGCCACGCCCACTCTCCGATCTACTTCCATTTCTTTGTTTTTCTCTCTCTTTCTTGATGTGGCTCTGTTTATGGTCTTTGGGAGCACCAGTTGACCGCAACTTCAGATGTCGGTATCTTTACCCTCGTACGGTTACGAGATATCTGTGGTGGGATGAGACTGTGTGATTCAGATGTATAATTTTGACTCTATCTAACCGTTGGATGGCATCTTATAGGAGGTGTGATAGTATCGGAATGTAGTGCTTGCGTTAGAAACTTTGCATATGAGAAGTGAGAAGGACAGGATTATTACTTAATATTTTCCTTTGAATAATGATAACCACGACATGAAACTTTATAATGGAATCCAGCGTCTCCGCTGTTTACTTTGCCCGATGTGGGCCTCTGCCACGTCAATTTGTTTTATTTTTTATTTTAAATAAAAGGAGAAATGACAGAAGGCTCGTCCATGGTTTTTAATCATATTGGGTTTCTCAAATCTTCTAAAAATAAAGTTTATACCCCAAATTGTAAGTAAAAAAATGAAGAAATTTAAAAAAAAAATAAAAGAAAATAAATTAGATTTTTAAACAATAATTTGAATTAAATAACCAATCTAAAATTTCAAATTTTAACTATTATATAGAAGCAAATTTGTCCACTATTACGTAATTGTCAATTGATGAGTGACAACCAAATAGAGCATCTCATGATGACGAAAAAAATGATTTTGATATATATTTGAATATTCAACTTTGCATAATTTTCCATTTGCAATGGCTGCATTATTGGTCGATGGTTCAATTGGATATAAAAAAAGAAATGGCAGTTAAATAGTAGTTGGATGATTAAGAAAAATACCACTATAATTATTAGCCCCGCAGGTTGACTAGAAAACAAACGCATTAATGTTTTATTTTTAAAAAATTGACTTATTTAAATGCATAGATTAAATTAATAAATATATATATATTTTTGAAACAGAGTACGTAGCTACATACCAAGAAAAAATGATAAAGAATTAATATTTTTTTCTAAAAAAATTATTTTTATTAATTTGGTATATACATATTACTATAGACTTTATCTAACAAGTTTAATGCTTATTTTTGTATTTCTAAATAATGAGAAATAATTACTAATAAATAAAGTTTGTATATATGGCCTATGGATAAGACACATTTAGACCAAACTTATGAAAATATAGATCGTTAAAAAATTATCTCAATCTACCTTTTTCCCTGATTATAATCAGAAACTCCTTTATTTAAAAAAAAAAAATTCATTGATTTGATTTATGGTAAATTGAAACTAGACAAATTATTCTCCTTACTAATTTAGCTTGCTTTGGTTAATATTTGGATGTTTATGGCAAACAGTAAATAATTATTTTTCTTTGTATACCAATCAAACAGTTTGAAGCAATATATACTTGTAAGCATGGTAGAAGATACCTTATTAATAACAATTAGGAGCGACAACTTGATTAAATGATAGCCAGTACAAGTGGAAAACAATAAATCCATTCATATCAAAACAGAGATAAGCAAAACAAGATTTTAGGTTGTTTTGAAAATTTTCCTAAAAACGGTGGACAAAAGAAAGAACAGAAAACAAAGTTCCAACAAGTGTAAGAAGAAGAACCAACATTGCAACAAGCAGAATCGAACGTAACTGAGGATTCTTTCCATGTTTTTTTCCGTACTTCAATTTCTTATGCCAACCGATGCCTTCTTTATACTCATTCAATTGTTCACAAAGACCGTCATAATAGTATTCTTTCAGCTTCACTCCACTGCAAAGCACAGCAAACAGTTTATCAACCTCTTTTTCAGAAACATCGTAGCTTGTTAGAATCTCCCTCCGCTTAAGAAGTTTCACATCCTTGTCCACTCTCAGTAGGGTTTTCATGAAAACTGCATAAGAAGTTATATGCTGCATACTGTCAGTAGAACATGCCTCGAGCGCGATTAAATTCCTGAAAAGACTTTCTGTATATTGATGGACTACAATTGGTGGGATTCGAAGAACTCCTTTCGAAAACTTTATGTCCAATAAATTGTCTGTTCTTGCAATCTTGACCCTAACTCCTGAAGCTTTAAGCTCGGTGAGAGATGGTAGATCCTCATCATTCTCGAACTTGGATGGCTTTGATGTCACTTCTCTTGGATATGTTGGAAGTAAACAATGGCAGATAATGTCAAGCAGATGATGTGCTTCTTGGTTGAATTTTTCGCGATTAATCTTGGGATCACCTGGAATCATGTTTCTGAAGAAGCGGAAAGCTAACTCAGCGAAAGAAGAAGTACATTCTTTCGGCTTTGGCACAACCTGAAATAGTCTTTGAAGAACGAACAAAGGAATTTGATTTTCTAGCAATATTAGGTCACACCTTAAATCAAAGAGCATTCCAGGAGTACTAAAAATGGGATCATTTCGGCGTCTTAAGCTCTTAATGGAATATTTAAGAAAGAGTTCGATAATGAAACACCCATCAACGAACATCATTTGTAGGAATTGATCTGATGAGCAATCACCGCCAATGCCTCCGTGGTAGCATGCACGCGCTCTATGTTCAACCTCTCTAAGTGCAGTGACACAGTCATCTATGCTTGCTTCTAGGTTTGGTTTTCGATTTAGAAGTGTATGTACGTAGTGCCATTTCTGATCTTCCATAGCTTTTAAAACTTCATTAGAATTATGGTGATAAGGACCAATTGAGACTTTGTCAGGAATGTATGCCCTGGGATTTGGTTCAGAAAGATGTTTGTCCACTCTGCAGATACAATGCAAGTAAGAAATGTTTTCCATTTTTTCTCTGATAGAAGCCACCAAATCCTCATCAGGTTCTCTAACATCAATTGAAATTTGGTCTCTGCTTCGAGTCTGCCCTGTCATCTCCATAGCCAAATGAGTTCAGAACACCCTGCAAAAGCACTTCTGTATAAATATACATGGAGATTTCAAGAAAGGAAAAATACAAGATAAAAGAAAATGAAAGACATTAAGATTGCATATATATATATATACATATATATATAAGAGCATACCAAGTTCAAAACACTTGCATTGGTTATTAATTTATGGCCTGGTTCGAGAAAGCAGAAGCAGAGGGATTAGAACATATATAGTGACAAGATCTTAAAGGATCCAAGATATCTTGCTTGTTGAGCTTGGTCAGAGAAACTGAAAAACAAATGCAATCAAAGGCAAGGAAACTGAGAATCTTTTGGAGAATATATGAGACAGGAAAGGAAGAGTCATGGAAACTCCGACGAAAAGCATAGCGTTTTCAAAGTTAAAGCTGAACTGATTACTTTAAAGTAAATTCAAGAATTTAGTGACAATAAAGCATAGCTTTTTATGATTCATTTACAGTAATTAAACAATTAAATTCCATTTTATTTTTCATTAAAATTATATTATGAATCCCGTTATTCATTCAGTACGACAGTTTGGACAGTATACCCAGATGAATTTTACCCGTCTAAGCATGAATAAAGCACCACGTGATGCAACTAAAAAAAAAAAAAGAAAATAGAAAAATTAATAAATTAAACTCGATCCTGATTAGGCCACATCAATATCGTGTTCTTTATGTTTTGGCCAATCAAATATTAGTATAAAAAACTACTTGTCGTTTAACAATTTAATTACACTGGGTGATATTTCATTCTCTCTATTTATCCCATTTTCACACTCTTTCCATGCCCCTCGAAAAGTGGTTGTGTTCTGTTTTCAAAAGAATAGGACGTTTTGTATTTAATTAAATATTTTATTCCAACTTTATGTGTCGTTTCAATTTCTATAATCCGTGGTGTTGTCCACTCTATTCTCATTTTTGTATTTTACAGCATTATGTATTTACTTTCACTTCATATATATTTTGAAATAATAATGAACTTTAGTTAGTAATATTATATTTTTCATAAAAATTACGAAACTATAAATTTAATTAATTAATTTACAAGGATAAATAATTTTATCAATTTTGATATTAACGATATATCTTTTTGTGGAAATATATACGACTGAAAATCTACAGTCGCATCACATTCATGGGATGCCAGTGTAGAGTGAGTGACTGTGTAGACCGATAGTAAACGAGAAGGGGACCAACTAAAAAAAGAAGTAAAGCGAGCCAAGCAAAGCTTTAGAACAGGAGATTGTTTTTTACCGCTCTTGTTGTTTTCATTTATTTTAATTCCCGAATCCTGCAATCTCAACAGAAAAAGCGAAAAACGAAAAAAGGAAAACTTAGATTCAAGCATTTGATCGCTCATGTGCTAGACTGTATCAAAACCCTAAGTTTTTCACTCCTCTGAGCATAATCAGACTTCAAAGCATCTCTAAATGGCGTTCTGGTGGCCGATAATCGTCCTCGCTTTCGCCTATGCGATCTGTCGGTTCTTATTGATGCTTATCCCTCCCAATGTGCCTTCAATTGACGTCGATGCCTCCGATGGTATACGTACATGAACTCCTTTACTATATAAGCCACTGTTTGTGTATTTATGTTCAGTAGTTGATAGTTAAGTGAGGATTTGTTTTTTGGCAGTGTCGAATGGAAATCAAACGCAAGAGAACAGCTTCATTTACGTGAGTTTTCTTTTAAACTGCTGGCTCTATTTATTTATTTATTTTTTCTAGATACTTAGTTTCTTGTGAGCTTGTATTAGATTTGCACGGTGTATTAATTAACTTTAGATATTTTTTGTTAAGTTATTTGTGATGTGAATTAACTGTGATTAGACTTTTGAAACAATAATGTTAGGAACAAGCAAACTATTCTGGAAAATGATTTTATGAGTTCCTCTTTGTCTGACAATGTGCTTTAATTTGCTTTAAATGGACTTTGAAATTTGTTGTTCTTTTGGAATCTTAGTTTCTGGTGTGCAAATTGATCTAACTTGGTTGTGGTGCTTCCTATACGCTATTGCTGCACAGGTACCTCCTAGAGGAAGAGCGCAGCAACAGGACAAGAAAGTCCAATGCTATGAGCCTGCAACCATGAAATACTTGGGATATTTCCCTGCCTTGTCGCCTGCTGAGGTTAGAGATTATATGCACATGTGCTTGCATATAAATGTGTGAATACAAATATATAATAATGCTGCGAATTCTGGTAAAACCACTTTTATATGCACTTGGCAGGTCAAGGACCGAGTGGCGCAGGCAAGGACAGCTCAGAAAACATGGGCAAAAAGCAGCTTCAAGCAAAGACGCCAGTTTTTGAGGATACTTTTGAAGTATATTCTTGAACACCAAGAGCTTATATGCGAGTAAGGATAGAAGAGGAAGCCTCTAAAACCATTCTCATTTATCATTATTAGCGCTTTGGCTATTTTTGCTCAACAAAATTTTGATTTTTTTTATTACGGTTTAGTTGTCCAGCTGTGTGCTCATACATTTAAAAAGTAAGAACAAAAATCATAAATAATATATTGACAAATGCAATATCAATAGATGCTTCATTCAGAGTCCTGGGGCATTGTTGCTGAAAATGACTTTACTCTTTAATCCACACCCGCCCCTCACCTCCTCTTAGTTGAGGTGGTTGGATTGCAAGCAGAAGGTCTTCCATGTACATGAATTATATGATTCATATCTCATTTCATGCTATAATATTGGTGAAGATTATTGTGTCTTGATTCATGTGTCATTTTGATCAGAGTGTCTTCGCGTGATACTGGGAAAACAATGGTAGATGCCTCTTTAGGAGAAATAATGACAACATGTGAGAAGATCACTTGGCTTCTCTCGGAGGGTGAGAGGTGGCTAAAGCCTGAGTACAGGTACCTATTCTGATCCCTTCTCATGCTTTAAAAAAAAAAAAAAAAAATTAGGCCATTTATCACTTCCCTAAAATGTAAAATTTGAGACTAACTTCTTTTGCCTGTATCATTTTAATGTTTGCAGAACTTGTGGTAGATCAATGCTTCACAAGAAATCCAGGGTGGAGTTTCACCCCCTTGGTGTTATTGGTGCCATTGTGTCATGGAACTATCCTTTTCATAATATTTTCAATCCAATGCTAGCAGCTGTCTTTTCGGGGAACAGCATTGTGATTAAGGTACTTAATGTCTGGGTACTTGCGTTTGGTATAAACTGATGAAGTTGCATCTGTTGCTATTTTATAACATTATTTATTGCATTTCAAAGTCTAATAGGTCAATGTATTAAATTTTTTATCCATGTTACCCATTGTTAAATTTGTCTGCGCGTGGCTTTGTTATGATTTCATTATCCTTTTTTTGAGCTGGAAAAAGGTACAGAAACTGATAGGTAATATGCTTGCAAAATGCAGGTTTCAGAACACGCAAGTTGGTCAGGATGTTTCTACTTCAGAATAATTCAAGCTGCACTTGCTGCTGTAGGCGCTCCTGAAAATCTGGTTGACATAATAACGGGGTATCTATTTCTGATGTTTGCTCTAAAAATAGTTGTAGTTTATTGTCTGCCTAAAATTTATGTTTTCTTGATAGGTTTGCTGAAACAGGAGAAGCGCTTGTTGCTTCCGCTGATAAGATCATATTCGTTGGATCACCTGGCGTGGGCAAGATGGTACGACTTTACTGGCTGAACATTACTTTCTGGTCACTTTGCATTTATCACTTCAGTATCGTTTGATCCTTATTTCATTTCAATAACCTACATATTTTGAGAAAAATGAGTCATTAGCAGATGTGATTTTTCTTTTCTCTTCCGTCTTTAGAAGTTTTTAACTTAAGTTGTTATTAACATGTCATGCCTTCAACTCTTATAATGAGTATATGGAAGTAGACATTTTGAATGTGACAGAACATATTCCTCGTTCATCCAATATGTATTTTGTTTCTCATAAAAAAAGAACTTTGGCATGTGCTTATAATATTGACTTCTTGCTTTGTCCATATCCTGCATGCTTATGAGCTGGAATATTGTGTTCATTGCAGATAATGAAGAGTGCTTCCAATACACTAATACCAGTTACACTTGAGCTTGGTGGAAAAGATGCATTTATCGTTTGTGAAGATGTAGATGTGCCTCATGTATGAATCCCTCCTGCTTGTTTTGAAGTGTAGATCATTAGAGTGCTTCTTTGGATCCTAGTAAATGTTCTCCCAAATGCAGGTTGCACAAATTGCTGTTAGAGGCGCCCTTCAATCAAGCGGACAGAATTGTGCTGGAGCTGAGAGATTTTATGTTCACAAGGACATATATTCGTCATTTGTTAGTGAAGTTACTAAAATCATAAAATCTGTTTCAGCTGTAAGTACTTTTAATTCCACATATATTATGTTTCAGAACCTTTTCTGCATTAAGAGACATAATTATATCCCTGCTTCTCTTGATTTTCTCATTAGATTCGAAGAGAGGTCCTTGAGATAGGGAGAACAATTATCCTCATTGTCCGTTTGTTCTTTCTGTGCTCAAATGCAACATTTCTCAGGGATATCTGTGATACTTAAAATTCTTCAAAAATTTTTCCAATTTGAGTGTCCTGCATGCAGAACAGGCGTGCTTTCCTGCATGATCCCTTATCATTGGACTGCTACGACACTTCTTCTTCCCTTTTGTTAACTTTTGCAGGGTCCACCGCTTGCTGGAAGGTATGACATGGGAGCAATATGCTTGCTAGAGCATTCAGAGAAGCTTCAAAACCTAGTAAATGATGCAACGGATAAAGGAGCAGAAATTGTTGCTCGAGGGAGTTTTGGCCATTTAGGTGAAGGTGCAGTTGATCAGTATTTTCCCCCCACGATTCTTGTAAATGTGGATCACTCAATGAAACTGATGCAAGAAGAGGTAATAGGACTTCCCCTCTCTTATAATTGCATAGCTTGGTTTAGGATCACCATTTTGTGCGACATTTATGGTGGATCTATCAGTTATGTCATGAAAATATATTTATGAGTATGACTTGATATGATTTGGAAAAATTATGCCTGTTTCAAAATGAAAATCACTTATATTTTCCATTTATTGCATTTAGAATTGCTAGCTGCTAATCTATATAAAACTTGTCACATGCAGGCTTTTGGACCCATCATGCCAATAATGAAATTTAGCACAGATGAAGAGGCTGTCAAGCTTGCAAATGACTCTAGATATGGGCTTGGCTGTGCTGTTTTTTCTGGTAGCCAGCGCCGTGCCAAAGAGATTGCTTCTCAGATACACTGTGGAGTTGCAGCAATAAATGACTTTGCATCAACTTACATGTGTCAGGTGGTACTACGTCAAATTAAATTATCATACTTGATGATTATGAAAAGAATCAATCTTGAGAATAGATGAAAAATTGGTCACTTAGGCCTATAATCAGCACTGTCATTGGATAGATGATATCTCAACTGATACAAAATTTTTTTCAGTCGCTGCCATTTGGTGGGGTAAAAGACAGTGGATTTGGACGATTTGCTGGAGTAGAAGGATTGCGAGCATGCTGCCTTGTAAAATCAGTTGTTGAGGATAGGTGGTGGCCTTACATCAAAACCAAGATACCAAAGCCTATTCAGGTTAGCTTTGAAAATCTCAGACAAAAGAGATCATGAGATGTCGTGGTTATTGACTTTTTTCCTCTGCCAATTGTAGTATCCTGTTTTGGAGAACGGCTTTGAGTTTCAGGAATCACTCATAGAAGCCCTATATGGCTTGAACATATGGGACCGGTTGCGAGCATTGGTCAATGTTCTAAAGCTTCTTTCAGAGCAAAACCCTAGCAGCGGTAAGAGAAATGACTAAGGATGGAAACTAGTTTGTGTTTACTGATGCTCTAGGCTTTGGCTAACCATTTTTGCTTGTTTTGTTTATCAAGATTTAGTTCCCGTTGTTACTTGTTAATACTTAATACTAACATGCATGTACCAGAGGATGCTCATACTTTAAGTTTCTTTCAATTTTTTTTTTTTTTTTTCCAGATAAGAATCTTAATGAATTTTGATTTAGGCTTTTTACAATTTTTTTTTTTCAATTTTTGATTTTCGCACACGTTTACTTCTTTTTCTAAAGCGTGTGCGAGTAAGTTTGCATGGGCTAGAAATGAAACGGGCCTCTCTCAGGCATAGCATTTAGTCTGGACTGGGCTTGGCAACTCTGGTTCATTATTTTTAGCCTAACCCAAAGTAAAAGCACATGGCCTTGACAGTAGTCCACTGTCCTGCGAAGCCCGAAACTTTTGAATATGACATGACACTGGCTTGGCAATTCGATTCCTCTGAGAAAATGAAATTGAATTTAAAGCTCATTCTATTTCAGCGAACGCGGGAAATATAAGTCAACGGAGCTCGACAATTTTCTAACTTTATAAATTAGCCAACTATCAAAATTGTAATGATATAACAATTTTGGTGCTAACGGAGACCACATCCCCGCCCGACGGCTACATTTACCAGGCAACCATTTCACATTAGCTTGAGCTTTACAAAGAAAGGAGAATTGTAAATACCCAGCATAGATAAGACCGATGATGTCTCCTTTTCAATTCTGAATAGTATCACCTATTCATACCTTAGTGCACGAGTGATCTCCCAAGGAACTGTATCAGGATCCAATATGAGGCTCTGCCTGCCATAATCCAGCCTCTTGCTGTTTACTAATGCAACAATGAAGCTCTCATTCTCTAGAGAAGAAGGGTACATGAACTGTTCATCCTGCAATTTTTATAACGTAAAAATAAATAAATAGATGAGGAAATATCAAGATTCTTTACCCCATAAGAAGTTTAATGATTAGAAAACTCAAACAATTGAGAGGTTGGTGCAGCTATAAAATATCAGTTCTAGCATTTTATAGACATCATTTTTAAGAAGAATGATGTCGCTAAGATCATAGATTACCTCGGGGAGCTCATAGAATTCATCAGGCGATATCTGCAGCAATTCAGTTGCAGTTTGACCAGTACACCATGCAAAAATCTTTGCATGGTCATCCGCAAGAGTGATTTTTAAGTGGAAAGTTCGTGTGACTTCATCACAAATACAATGACAGAAACTGCATTCAACTACACCACTTGGTGTCTTGTTAACAAGATGACCGCAAAGTGAATGTGAATCTCTTGTACTGACATGACATTGATCAACTTGATCAAGCCGAACTCGGCATATCTGTAACCATGTCAAAAGTGAGTGCAAAGATTAGTGGCATCATAATATGATTTTAAAGATAATTTCGCCTATTCAATTTGATCCTGCACTAATAAAGATTATCACTTGCACCAGCAATAACAGATAAGGGTTCCTAAAAGAGACAGCATGTCAACTACAACTTTGTTCAGAGATCAGGGGACCCTATGCGTTAGATATGCATTAATATGGAAAAAGAACCAACATAACAGAGCCAGATCTAAAATTAGAGTGAAAGAAAAATTTTCAAAAGTGAAGGAGAACAAATAAAAAAAAATTGCGTATTTTGTAAGATAAAACCCAAATATCCAAGTGATAAATTGTAGAAACGTACGTATGTGAATAGAAACCACATTGAGGAGAATGTTTATAACGTCGTATTGTTAAAATAACTATTTCTAACTGACCCAGCCACTATATTGAATTTTAACGGAAGGCCAAAACAGAATAGAAACCACATTGAGGAGAATGTTTATAACGTCGTATTGTTAAAATAACTATTTCTAACTGACCCAGCCACTATATTGAATTTTAACGGAAGGCCAAAACAGAATAGAAACCACATTGAGGAGAATGTTTATAACGTCGTATTGTTAAAATAACTATTTCTAACTGACCCAGCCACTATATTGAATTTTAACGGAAGGCCAAAACAGAATAGAAACCACATTGAGGAGAATGTTTATAACGTCGTATTGTTAAAATAACTATTTCTAACTGACCCAGCCACTATATTGAATTTTAACGGAAGGCCAAAACAGAATAGAAACCACATTGAGGAGAATGTTTATAACGTCGTATTGTTAAAATAACTATTTCTAACTGACCCAGCCACTATATTGAATTTTAACGGAAGGCCAAAACAGAATAGAAACCACATTGAGGAGAATGTTTATAACGTCGTATTGTTAAAATAACTATTTCTAACTGACCCAACCATTATATAAAGTCATGAAGATAAGCAACAGAATTGTTGAATCTGCTCACCTGTTATGTTTTGTCTTATAGCACGACAAGCCAGATACAAACACTGTGTGACCGAGCCCTAATCTCCCTAGAGACCTGAGAAGAACATGTGACAGATATTCATGGAGGGAATCAGCAAATCATAATTCCAAAACAATTCTCAATTGTTACCAAGATCCAGCAAAGTGTAGCTTTGCCCAAATGGCTCCTGTTGTGTCCTCAATCTTTAAAGAGAAAATCATTTCTGTGGTATTTCTTTCACGGAGAATTTCTGTAACAATACCATAGAGGCTGATGCTTGTCATCTTGTCACGAAGATCAATTACAAATGACTGCAAAACTTTGAAGAAGTGAGAGAAGCTATCAATAATCAATCACATTTTAAATGAGCCAAAGCTGGCATGTAGAAACTAAAAGCTAATGTGAGGTAGGTATGTTGCTGATGCCTAACAGTAATTGAAAATAATTGAAATGGCATGCTTTAGTTAAGCTTCAAAATAATTGAAAATTGAAATGGCATGAAATGCTTGTATTGTCATATATATAGTGCTATTACTTATGATATTCAAAAGGAACCACATCCAATATCATGATGTACCCTTCAAAGGCTACATTACTAGGACCACAGCATAGTATCATATTCACATACACGTCAAAGGTCAAACTCAACTATTTTTCTTGGTTTTCCCACTACTTTGAAGTGACAAAAGTGTCATGCCCCAAGTTCAAGTATTCTCATTTGAAACTTGTACCTTAGGTTAGAAAGTCAAAAGTAACTAGGCTCAAAGGACATGCCAGTGACTCTTGAGAGATACATCTAATGACAGAAGTGAATTAGGAGTGTTATAGAAACTCACGCGAAAAGGATAATTGCTAAAGTCGATAGACCCCTGAGAATCACAGGGCAATGTCACTTGTGAAACTTTAGGCAACTGAGTAGGATCTAATGCACTCATCAACTTTGATCCTTGGTATCGGTTTTGGGTCAAAGGTACATAAACCTGAGAAAGAGAGTGAGGCAGAAGCTAAACTAACTCCGCCATAAAAAATGATAGAAAATTGGAAATGTGGACTTCAGTCACCTACTTGTTCCTCGTGTTGAATGAAAGGGACCAAATATAGTTGCGTTGCACTTCCATATTCAAGACAAATCTCACTTGTTGTTTCAACAGCACTCTCTTTAGAACTTGCAATATATGGACTATCAAGTGCTAGCATACTTCCAATGCTGCATGGAAATAGCATTATAGGTCTAGGAGTCCATCAGAGAAGATTATACTGACATAGAGAATCAAGTGCAAGAGTTAACCTGAAAAGATTGGCCAGGACAACCTGCTCACCCCACAAAAGAAATTTTAGCTGGATGCCATCGTTGTCAACAAGAGTGATCTGCTTCCTCTGTACATTGCCAGATAGTCCCTCAACTTCCATGGAATCTATAGATTCAATCCTACATAAGGGAATAGAATAGTTGAAATGAACTTGTCAGGAGGAATAACCTACTCTTTCTTGATAGAGCATCTTAGCTTTACAATGTATCATTTTGATCAAAATTGCTTCTACTTGTCCTGTTTGAAAAGATAACGCAAGTTGTAGACCATTTTTATCTCCTCAACATAGATTTGGTTATTCCTTTAACTCATCCAAACAAATGACATTGACTCTTAGTCAGAAGTGCAGTTTGTGAAGTACTGTGAAAGCATAAGCAGGTATAGTCCTATCCCACAACAGCTTGGCATAAGGTCGAACAATAAGAGCCAATAGAAAGAAAAGTTACCTTGCGTATAATGAATAACAAACCCGATTGTTAACTTCCTTAAGAGAAATGGAAGAGAAAGAATCTGAACAAAACTGAGCTGCTATCAGCATGGCATCATCATCCTGATCCTGCAATAAAGAAAATGAAATTGCAACTGTTACAGTGAATCGACGATCCCTGGTCCTATCTGAATGTCAAATAAATGCCAATAAGCCAAAAAACAGGACTCTCATATGGAATGTTGATTTTTCAATAAATGGAAGGGAAAGTCTGACAGTTACATCATCTAATACTATTACAAGATATTCTGTTGGTAGAAGTCGAGGACAACCAGATCCTTCTCTGGCTGTTCGAAGATAGCAGCCTGTGACGAAAACTTCCCTACCCTTCTTCAAGATTCCATTGCGAGGATCAACCAAGTCATAGTATCTATCACAGAAGAAGTGGCAAAAGCATAATTTGCATCATGAAACTGCAGATTACAATGATAATAACCACCTCATAAAAATACATGACGCCAATGCATGACCTCACAACTAGGCTGCATAACTACAGAGACAAGTTCAAGAATGATATAACTGCAAGGAACAAGATAGCACCATATCAAGGCACAAAAAGAAAAAGGAGGAAAATAAAAGATAATTCATTACAGATACACCAACCATGATGTACTATCTGGTAAATGCATAGCATTTCATCGAGTGGACAAATGACATATGCCATTGAAACAGATCAAGAGACATGAAGAATCAACATCCAATACAGGAGATAATAATTACCTTCGGTGCAAATAAAGGTCAATGGTATTTGAGCTCCAAAAATCCCCCAAGGTAAGCATGTAGATGTTTGTACCTGAAGAAATTATACGATAACAATAAACACAATAATATCTCGCAAATCCCATTACATCGTTGCTACTATCATCATCAATAATCAAATATAAGAAGCTTCAATTTTAGAGTGATACCAGGAAGAACAAAAGCATCAACCACAACAGCTTCTAAAATGCTATTGAAAGACAGGAAGTTCTTCTCATATATGGAGTCAATGGTGATGGTGTTTGGCAACTTAGTTCTCCTATGTTTCTCCTTCAACTGATTAATAATTTCTGGTTTTCTCTTTGATGCCCCAGTCCTGTGTTGCTCACGCCAAGCCTCCACATAAAATCAACGACAGGACGGAATAATAAACTTGTCAAAGGCAAAAATTGAAGGCTAAAAGAGACTTAAGGGCCTAAGGCTATGGTGAGACACGTCCGCAGATTTTATTGCAATATTGTATAAAATCGAAAGTAAAGTGAAGGGAGGAGAATTTCATAAACATCAAATCTAATTCCTTAAGGAAATATAATCAGAATTTGAACATTTTCATTTCAGAATCAAAAGAAATTCAAGTAATAAAGGTTGAAGAATCTGATTACTTTCATTTTCTTGGCAACCAACGGAGGAGGACCAAAGCAAGAAGTAAATGATTACCTGAGAGAGATCTGAGAACAGAATAGCAGCGGTCACTCCACTTGAATAAGCGATACAAGTCTTGAGGATCCGAGACGCGATCCAGCTCCAACCGGGTCCACTAGTCTCTCTAACGAGTCCATTCGTATCACAACCTACATCTCCTTCTTCTTCGTCCGGTGACAAAATCGACCTAGCGTAATCGATGAATGCCAGAAACGGATCATCTTCTACTTGACGGCGTTGTCGTTCGTCTATATCCATGAAACCGTTTCCAGTGGAGCTATTAGTATTGAGTTAATGCTATTTTGCTGAGTCGCGTAATGCGATGTCCAAGACCTTTACTGTATGTGGTTACTAATTGGGAGGGAAAAAGCTGCTTTTTGGCGCGGATTTTTAATTGGATTCGTAATTCCAATTTTGACGGCCCAGATAATCACTAGCAATTGGTTTGGGCCTATCTAGAGTCTCTATAGCTAAAAATAAGCAATTAGTTTCATTTTTTTTTTTCTTAAAAAAGTAATTTTTTTAAATACGTGTTCATGATTGGCTTATTTCTTATTAAACTATTCATACACGAATTTTTTCTTTATTTCTTATTAGCTTGGTATACAAATAGTTCTTTATTTTTTATTAGCTTGATACTTACATCAAACAATTTTTAAAATTTCAAATGATTCACACCTACAACCAAACCATCAAAACGAAAGCTAGCGAGGAAAATGGAGTTCTATGAACTACTAAAAGAAAAAAAAAATATATATAATAAATTTTTCATACAAAAAAATATCATCCAAACTGCAAATCAAATTCTCACAAAACTCGATCAAAACATCACTTTATGGAATAAAAAATTAACTAGTGGTAAAAAATAACAAAAGCATCACTATGTAATTAACAGAATGTTGTATTTTTCTTTTTCGCCAAAGAAACAGTAAGCCCAAAATCAAGAAACTCCAGTACCCCACCCCGAAAAAGGCCTGCGCGGAGAAGTGGAAAGGCAAGTGTCAAGAATGATGAACCATAGCAGCCCTATGGAGAAATATCTACCATGAGGCATCTCAAAGGGCCACCAGAGCCAGTATGAAAACAACTTTACACCGTTTGAGTCATTGTAAACCACTCAAATTTCACGTCTCAGTGTCACGCTGATGATCCCAATAGGAGATTTGGGGCGGTAATGTTCATCTGTGTCCACCTCCTCAATTTCCTGTAGAACATTGCAGATAAAAGCTTTCTTCAGAAATTATATATCAAGCAACAAAACAAAAGTTTCAATTGCTAAACAGCATGTATTCTTATATACCTGCACCACATCCTCCCCCTTGATGACCCGTCCAAAAACCAAAAGCTTATCATTTAAATCTGGAATTGGTGCAGTGGTTATAAATATCTCAAACACTTGGCTGTCTTTAGTTTTAAAAGTTCCAAGCATAAATGCCTCGTGCTTTGGACTGGTTGTTCACAATTAGGAATTATCACTGCAAGAAATCAAGAGACAGAGGCCACTAAATAACATAAAATAGTTCAAAAACAAAACCTTGTAACAAGCCGACCACGAAGCTTCACTTTTGTAGTCCAATCTTCGGCAGCTCCAAGGCTTTGGGAATGTCCTCCTTGAATTACATAATGTTTGATCACATGATGAAAAGGCATCCCCTTGAAGTAGCCCTTTTGGCTGCAAATTCAGTCAGAATATATGAGATAAGCAGCAAAATATAAATCAATAATGGAGAATCATTAACGCCTAATACAGAATGATAAATCTAGCGACAGCAATAGAGCAACTAAATATTTTGGATTTATATTCTTGGCCAAAACTGTAACAAAGAATACCATCATCTAAATTTCCTACAAAGCGCTAAGTTTCTTGGTAGATGATTTCAACTTTAAAAAAAATTGCCAAAATCATTAACTCATTTTTGTTCTTGCTTTAAGGATTTCAGTTTTAGAAACCACTATTGCAATCAAGAAGCAAAACAATGACACGTGTTGGTACTTACCTCAAGTCAAGAAATTTGTCCACAATCTCTGGAGAACCATCCTTGTATAATTCCACTGTTATATAACCCTTTGACGTATTCAGAATCTACGTGGGAATAAAACACCAAGACTAAACAGATGCTAAGAAATCAAATAACGACATAGAAGAGCATACATAGGATTTTGTCCCTATGATATAACAAGACACAAAATCCATGAAAGTAAAAGACACTAATTAGAAAAGTTACAAGAAAAAATCATAAATCAATTACATGTTACAGGGCTTGTGTCACAGAAAGGTATAATCATGTCAAAATTCTAGCTTAACTTGTTAAAAGTAGAATTGTTCCTAGGCAGAGATGTGCATCCAGAAACATTTTCATTAATAACCTGAAGCAGTTTATCTTTGATTGTGTTATCCAAACTTTATATGATCAACTAAGAGGAGTATTTCCAGCATTGCTTATTAAGATACAGATACCTGCATGGTTTATAATTTTAATAAACTGTATATATAAATATTTGAACTAGCTTCTCAACCAATTAAACTTCCATCACCACGTCAGCCAGAATTTCCTACAAGCAACATTCAGAACATATTAGCCGGAGCAGCTTAATGCAGCAACTTACAGCATAACCAGGGAGATCATACTTCTTTGAATCTGTGAAGGAATCTGAGTTGTCCTGGTCCACATAAAATGAAACTAACTTACATCAGTATATGTTTAGTTGACTGAAAAAGCATAATTTTGAAATTGATGACATGGAATTATTGAAATACCAAGGAAAAATATGAAAGGAAATGTCTTCAATTTTCTTTTCATTTTTTTCTCTCTCTTTTCTAAAAGTTCATCAAACATACCTCAAAATTTGACAGCCCAGATTGATCTCTTGACCTACAAGAATTAAATTAAATAAGTATCTTTTTTTGTTTCTAAAGAAATATAAGTAGATTCTAATTTGAGAAAATGAAGAAAAAAATGCATCCCCAATAATGCAAGAGCCATTGATGAAACAAGGTACAGCAAACCTCTGAGACCAATGCCTGTATGTAGCCAACAAAGACAATACAATCAACACAACAACTAGGTTGCATAGAATTATTGTAGTGGCACTGATGCGAGTTGGCCCCTTCTTCTTTTTGCTTTGGACTAGCAAAGCCTGAGGTTTTATCCTTGCCATGAAGTACAGCCTTGACTACTTTTTTTCTTGAAGATGCACTTTATGCAGACAGAATCTGCAAATTACAAAAACACACTCAATAATAGGCCAGGAAATGATGCAAGAAATGAAAATTTCAAATGAAAATTAGTGCACTTTAATTTTAGTCAACGGTTTAAATCCTCAAAGTTCATTGTAAAAGTCACCTAATATCAACAAATATTTTTAAGTAACCATAGTTGTACACTCGTACCTGCAAAAGGCTTACAAAGACAAGTGAAAACAAAACATGCGAAGGACACTCCATCAAACACGTCAACCTCCATATGCAGCTTTGAAAACTCACTTCAGTATAAACAAACAATAGTTTGGCAACTGTACTATATAATTTGCTAGACTAATATTTTCTCCCCCCTAAGCAAAAAGAACCATTGAGATCTCATAATCTCAAATAGAATGGAATATAGTAAACTGTATTATTCTATTACTCTGCGAGTTCATTCCAATATCCAAACTTTTTATGATATTGCCATTTGTAAGAATTCAAATTCTCCCAATTTAAAAGCTGAGAATACTTCCAAACTGCACCACCAAAATCTTAAGACACACTCACTGAGATAAATTTCACATATTCAAGGCTTCACAAACCAACGTGATTAAATAATGTTCTTAAGAAAACAATTCCAAATGGCTATTTCAGTATTTTGCAACGATACAAAATAACAAATCGAGTTCTAAAACAAATACAACCCCAATCATATTCACAAATATGAATTTTCAGTTCAAAGAAAGTGAATTCAACCACTCAAACTTCAATCCAGATCCAGTATCTCACGTACTCTAAAGTCTAAACTTAACAGCTTACCGCGAATTAGAGTTCTATAAGCTAATAACAAAAGAAGCGAAAGCAAATAGAGATCTGTGAGCAAACTGAAACTTCTACTGGGTCAAAAACCCTAAAATTTCGTCGAGTAGCAGAGAACGAAATAATAATCATACAAAAAATTGTAACATGGAACTTTGAACAGATAAAAAATGGCAATAATTCTGAGAACCGTACCTGAAATTGGTCGGAGTTTTGCTTTCGCGCCTCAACCGGTGAAATTAATTTAACGGCAACAGTGAGAGTGAGTTGAAATTGTTTAATCACAGATTAGGTGATGATCGTCTTCAACTCTTTTGCTTTGTTCTTGAACGGGACTCCGAAATGGTGGGCACCACAGCAGAAAGTTCGATTCAGAACCAGATGAGTGAGATTGATAAACGGCTATGATCAAGTCATCCTGGAAGACTTGTCGTCAAATCTAGCGATGACTATTACGCGGACTGGCGTAACTGTGCAATTGCAGCCGTCCATTGTAGATTACGCGTATGACATATTTTTAAGACTTTGCCACATGTTGTTTATTACTCCTACTTTATTTGGTTAGATATAATCCCAAAACTAAATGGATTTTTGTAAGATATTTTTATGGAAAGCTTTCCGAAAATTAAATTCCAATGGCCAAACAAGTACATATTAATTTTAAGTAATATATATTGATAAAAAAACATTGAATAATATTTATTGACCAACAAAATTTTTGAATAATATTTTATAATTTAATGAAATAAATTTAAACTCAAGTTAATGCAATAAAAAGCCTGATAATGAATTTATATTTGAATTCCTTCAAAAAATAAAATTTTTAAATCAAAGAGTTTTTATTATATATATGTGCAAGTCACATAATAATAATAATTATTATTATTATTATTATTGTTGTTGTTGTTAGTAAACTTGTAATTAATAAATTATTTTACAAGTATATTAATGATTCTGTATAGTAATGTTGTCTAAATATTTTAATATAACTAATTAGACACAGACTTGGATATTCACAATTTTAATAATAAATACACTTCTTTTAAAATAAGGTTTCAAATTTAGATCTTCCTAACATTTTTTTATTAACAAAATAATGATACACTTCTATATGAAATTGCCTGGTCTGAGAGAGAAATAAGAAAAAAAAAATACTAAAGCATTAAATCATTGTCTGCATTTAGTATTATTTAGTATTATTAGCATTAAATCACATGTATTTTCAGTTCTTCAAATATAGTTTTAACATTTTATTATTATAATATGTAAATAAAAAAGGATTTCACATTTTGAACGAAAAACTTAACAGTAAGACAAAAGTATAAATTAGCAAAATTATAGTTATTTTTTAAATGTAAAGGGAGTTAAGTATTAATTTCAACACAATTTAGGAACTCAGCTATATTTTACTTTTCAAAATATTAAAGTTATTGACTCATGGTGCATGTAAAAAAAGATAAAAATAGAAAAAAAAAATCTGAAATGTGAATTAATTTGTAATTATTCAAATTTTAGTTTGAGAATAATATTTAATAAATTTAGACATGAACTAATTGTTTTGCAATTTTAAAGTTTTATTAAAATTGTAAATATAAAATAATTTATTAAATAAATAATTTTTTCCAAATTTTATAAAACACAAAACATAACTGTTTTATGTCTTATTTATTTCACTAGTGAATCAAACAATTATCAGCAACGCAACTAAACAGAAGCTTTTATACATGGCTGTACGCAGAGTGGCAATTTCGTCATTGAACGCGCAGTTACAGCAAGTCGGCCAAATTGCAAATAGTGGACTGTGAAAATTTGTTACAGAGAGAGAAGCAGAATGGGGAGAGGACGTACCAAGAAGACTGTTACGCTCGAAGATTACGAGCATTTCCTTGAGAATCCTTACGACGAAGCATTCAGCCTGGATCAGCTTAATGAGGTTTCTAATATTCTTCTTCTATTATTTTGCTATCCCTTCCTTTGATTATCTGTTTGGTTGTCGAGAAAAAAAGAATACGGAAGAAACGAAAATGCTAGCTGCATTCAAACACTGCACCATTTTCACTAATTTCATCACCTTTAGACTACATCAATTTTCGCTGCCATTTTCTCAGCAACCAAACGGAAAACTATCTTTAATTTCATCTTTTCAATTACTTTTTTTTCATATTATTAATTACTGTTTTTATTATTTCGGCGCGAAGGTGATTTTAATTCATGGATTCAGTAAAATACACAAGCGACCAAAGGCATGTATTTTTTTTTTCTCATGACATTTTCCAATTAATAATCTCCTTTGGATTAAATCACCTTTCATTATTCCCCTGTAACGATTCTGTTTGATCTCAGCGCGAGCTATATGATGCATTGAGCACCATAGATCTTATAAAGCCACAGCGCTCCACACTCAAAGACGAGTTCTCACTGTACGATTCCTCGGTCTCGCTCGATCAAGTGAAGAAAGACTTGGAAGCGCTCAACTGGCAGGAGTGTGCTGTTCGATCAATAGAAACTATCGGCCAGTCGCAGTCAGACGGTGGCGGTGATGCGGTTTCAAAAGATTTGCCAGTGTCATCGTTCACAATCACCCGCAAACGACAGAGATCGAAGCGGAAGAGGTCCAAGAAGATGAGAAGCATTATGGATGATGGTGACGCTGCTCGCTCTAACATTGCCATTGCTGCTGACGTGGATGGCGCTTATGATGTGGGGGCAGGTGCAGGAATAGCGCAGTATGATTCCTCTATATTTGTGGATACGTACAGCTGGGAGTTCTGATCAATTTTCTTACTTCTTTGATGGTATTTCGTATGGTTAGGTTTTTTATTGGCTATGGAGGTTTTTGGTGTATGAACTGCAATTTTTGTTGCCATCAACACTGATTGTACTATGCATCCTGCATTATTAGAGCATCGTATCAGTCCCGCCCCACCGGAGACTGGAGTGTAGACTTTCTGCCCTGAATTGCTTTTTAATATAATCTGTGTCCCTGCAAGAATGCAAGATTTTGGCCCAAACAAATCACCTGTTTGACTAGGGTTTTCTGTTCATCTCGAAAATTATTGGTTACACTGTAGCCTTCTAATTAGAACGTGAATCGTCGACCAGACAACTACCCATTATGGTTAATTGGCTGTAGACCTTACTCCCATGTGCGAAAAAGAAAGTTACAACCCTTAATATTTGTAACTTAAGGAAGCTTCCTTAATTTTATGTAAAATACTTTAAACAATTTATATTTTATAATAAAGAGAATAATCTAATTGAAGTTTAAATTTTTTAGTGTTAAAAAAAAGTTATTATTATGACTGATCACAAAAACGTGGTATTTTTCTTTTTTTTATTAAAATTAGATATATGAATTTTTATTTATCAACTCTGAATATCTAAATTTTATTTTTATTATAGTTAAATCATTATATTGAATTTATTTTTTACTATTAGTAATTTGGATTTTAATTATTTATTACCCTAAATAAAAGTTGAAATAAAAATTTAGATGAGTTGAACACTTAAAAGTGTGTTTTTTTTTTTCCCAATGTCGTTCTATTTAGGAATTTAGTTCAAAAAATTTGTAACTAGACTTGATGGACTAGCTGCTGTGAGTTTGACCAACTTCCCCACCGATGGGGTCCCATGTTTTGGCATATGCAGCTATGCGCAACGAAAAAGAAAGAAAGCAGACATGCGGTCATATGCAATTTTTTTTTTCTCTCTCTGTCTCTTTTTCTGATTCGGATATGAAATGTCGTTACAGAATGTTCAGGTCTCAGGCTGCGGTAACAGGTGTTCATCACATTATCCTTCACTCATCACCATCTTGAAAAATCTTTTAAGGAGTGTTCCGAATAAATTTAAATGGAATTTTTTATTTTACTTTTAAATAAATTTTAAGCTGAATATAAGTGGCAGGACTTCTGGGTTAAAATACACCCTAAAATTCTAAAAATCTTGAGCTCTAAACCCTAAATCTCATACTCTAATTAAATTCTCTGAGGTCTAAAACCTAATTTTATTATTTTTTTTCTAACTAAAAATATTGGTCCTTTCAGCAATGGGTGTAGTCTAGTCAATATATATTGGCAATGTAAAAATTGAAAAATAAAAATGACAACCATGAATGAGACTTTTGCATAACAAACCAAAGCTCTGCTGTTAGATTCTAAAGTGACTGAATAATGTGGGATTCCTGCAGCTACAAGAGTTAGAAGACAAAAGCAATTATGAAATTGAAGACCACTTTCCAGTAGCTGAGATATGATCAGAAACTAGCTAGAAAATCAGCACAACTAAGTAATACATACCAGAATGATTGATATATGCAAATGCCTTTTTCACATGGTTCTACAACTTAAAAGACTTGTTCCTAACCTCTCAAAAATTAGTGGGTAGCAGAGAATAAAGCAGCAAAAACAACAAATTGGAAACTAACAAATGAATAACCCAATCCATATCAGTATCACTTCTGTCACTAAAACTTAGCCGACATCTATATTGGATGCATATATATGTAGAGTTTTGCTAAACGGCACAGTTTGTACCTGGCACAGCATGTGTATATTTATAATTACATCTCTGGCATGATATGGATATCAGCAATATCAAAACTGTTAAGAAGATTTTTAACTGTATTAAAGTTGGTTTAACTCATTTGCACTGTGGCTGTGTCTCGCACGAGTAGTAGTGCCAAAAATGTTTTCTGATAAACGTACATCAATAACTGATTGGAATCGGAACTTTTGCGTGGTTTCACACTTAAGTAAGTTGATTACTACAAACAACCCATGTCAAAACAAAGAGAATCATTTGAATTTAAGACTTTATCCAAAAACTAACCATCAGCTAATCTCAACCAGTGGTTTGCTTGCTTAAACACTTGAACAAAGTTTTCTCTTTTATACTTCGTTTGTGCTCGTGCTTAAACGTAAGAGCAATATTAATTATATCTTCTTTTTATTTAAATTGTTTTGTACTGTTGCTCTTGCAAAATGTACGATCTCATTTAAACCGACATGGAAAGATAAATAGAACAATGATTACAAAGATTCGGCGAATCATTTCGTAACATTTTCTTGGTGAAGCCCACCTAGACCATATATGGCTTACTACTTATCCTCAAGAGTGGCTAATACACTAAATAGAAAGGGATATCTATATATATATATATATATAGAGAGAGAGAGAGAGAGAGAGAGAGAGTAATAAAGATCACCGTTGGGTGCATCAAGTTATTGATTATGTAATAGAAACAAACAAAAGTCTGCTGACTACTGATTTACAGAAGAAAGAAGTTAAAATAAAATAAGATATATATAAAAATAAGATAATATATAATATATATATATATATTATATATATATATATATAGTAGTATAAATGAGCTAGCTAGCCTATTCAAGAAAGATTTCAGAAATAGAACAGATAAAAAGAAGGCTGTTTGTGTTTCCCATTTCAGATCTAGAAAGACTTTGTTGCTCCTTTTAGGCAAATTAGAAAAAGAGAAATGGTTGACAAGTTGGAGAACAAGGTAGTTATAAGGGAATACAGTGAAGACAGAGATATTAAAGTGGTGGGGAAGCTTGAGAAGAATTGTGAGATAGGATCAAATAAGGAGGTCTCCATTTTCACCAACATGATGGGTGACCCCTTATGTAGGATTAGGTTCTATCCTGTTCATGTTATGCTGGTGGGTGAGGGATTTTTTTTTTTTGGTATTGTTAGGATATCGACTCTGATACTAGTTTTTGGGCATCAGCTCTGATACCAGTTATTGGGCCCTTTTAACCAATTAAGAGAAAATAATTACGGCAGGCGGAAAAAATAGAAATGGGACACACAGAAATTTACGTGGTTCACCACTTAACTGTTTAGGCTCGGTCCACGGACAAAACTCCGGAATCATCTTCCACTATTAAAAATTAGTAGGTTACACAAAGAGAGTAATACAAAAATATGGCACACAAAGTGTTTCCCAAAAACACTCCAAAAATTAAATCCTCACTATTTTTCTCTTCCCTCGGTTTTAGGAACCCTTCCCTAAAACGCTAACACTCTTCTTGCTACATGGTTCTCTTTCTGCGTGTGTGTTTGTGCGTTCTGGCCTCTGCCTCTATTTAAGGCAGGTTAACGCGTAGGAATTCGTGTACAACTCTTCAAGGTTGCACCGCCCATGATGCTATCACTGTTGAACTGGCTTGCTCCTTATTTTTTTTCTTTACTTTCACACATGTGGGTCCCATTTAAGTGGGCACAACCACAACAATTCTCCCCCTGCACACTTAAGTGGAACATTAGCCATATTCTCCATCATCCCTGAGCTATCCGACAAGTATTCAAACCTTTTTCCTTTGAAAGAATCTTCGTCAACATGACATCCATTACCCTGTATGATCTTCTCAAGCTGTAACAGCTTTCATCTTCCAACACATCCCTGATCTAGTATAGAATGG
Source organism: Jatropha curcas (assembly GCF_014843425.1). The sequence goes on along the minus strand of NW_023590789.1, from coordinate 19,452,325 downwards.
AAGGAGAAATTCTTTCCAAGGTGAATGAGCTTTGACTGTCATGACACGGCTCCCCCTGCAGCTTAAATCTATAGATCTGCCCACCATCTTGTACCGCCGCTACAACTTTGCGGGACACGCCGCCCGATCTCCTTTTGTCGGGAAGACTTTTGACACAAGGCACCACCTGCAGATCTTTTTTCGATCTTAGTCCTGTTGTTACACAGCAACTCTTTGCACGTTTCAGTAATCTTAACTGCCACGACACGGCTTCCCCTGCAAATGTGATTGTATATCCTGAAAATCCATTTCACTGCAGTCCAATGTTCCTTTCCAGGATTTGAAAGAAACTTACTCACTACTCCAACTGAGTGAGCAATATCTGGCCGTGTACAAACCATGGCATACATCAAGCTTCCAACTGCTGTCATAGCAAAAGACTTACTTAGCTGTTTCTTTCAAGCTAGAATTCTGACCAAACAGTCCACCATATCAACCACATAGAGCAAAAAACAATTGTAGTCCATCATCAGAAAGAATAAAAACACAAGTGATCTGAAGTAGTCTTTCTGTAGCATGCTCCCCCAAATAGACTCAAATTCTGTACCACTGTCTCAGTGCCTCCTTCAGCCGTACAGCTCTTCTTCAGTTTGCAAACACAATCCTCGTTTTCTACGAAATCCTCTGGCCAGCTCCATCGTATATTTTCTTCTTCCAAATCTCCATTTAGGGAAGGTAGTCTTTCCATCCATTGCTCGATTTCCATCAATAACTGGTGGCCATTCCGAGCACTGTCCGAATTGGATGTCATTTTCAAACCAGTCTAGCTTTGAATGTGTTGGGAGCTGTGTTTCTTCCTGCTTGGGATACTGAACACCCCACTGTTCTTCAAAGCTTCTTTGCCTTTAGGCAACTTCACAGCTCAAATGTTTCATCCCTCATGCAAGGGACGTTCATGCAAGGACTTCATTTCATCTTGCACGGCTTCAATCCAGTTCCTCTTATGTTCATTTCCATAGCTTCTTCAAAGCTTTCAGGTTCTCCCCTGTCAGTCATCAATACATATTCATTGACTGGATATCTAGTAGATGGTTGTCAGACTGTACTAGATCTTCTTAATGTTTGAGAAACTTCTGGAGCTGGTGGCTGAACATGAACACCACAATCTTCATCTGGTTTATTTTCATTAGGAACTTCTGGATTTTCTAACTCTGGCACTTGTTCTTATGGAACATTTTCTTCATCTCCAATTTGTTTGCGGTCTATTGGAGGGACTCTCTTCTGTTGAATCTTCAATCTGCTTCAATATCTTCAATAGTCTGATCTTCAACAAATACAGCATCACGATTTTTTATAATCGTCTTCTGGATTGGGTCATAAAACCTATAGCCAAATTGGTCTTGGCCATAGCCAATGAATACACACCGTCTAGTCTTGACATCAAGCTTACACCGTTCATCCTTCGGGATATGCACGAAGGCTTTGCAACCAAACACCAGCAAATGATCATAGAAAACATCCTTTCCTGATCATACTCTCTCTGGAGTATCATACTGTAGAGGAAAACAAGGTGAACGATAAATTGCTGTAAGTAAAGCTTCACCCCAAAATCTTTTAGACAAATTTGCATGTGAGAGTAAACATCAGACTCTCTCCATCAAAGTTCTATTCATCCTCTCAGCCAAACCATCAAAACTGTCCAGTTGGCGCGTCTTGGAGGATAAATCGTTTGATGCGAATTGCCATTGCTCTTTACAGAACGCAATTCAAATGGCCCGGTGTATTCTCCACCATTATTTGTCCTGCTACCACTTCAGGCTTCTTTGCCTGTCTGTCTCAACCAGGTTAGAAGACTTCATTGTGCATATCCAGGTTTCCTAGAATGGTGTCATCCGATAAAATCACAAAATTATCGATTCCAACCCATATGATATCGTCAAATGGTCCACTACAAATCTGAATGAACAGAATCTAATACCGATTCTTCATTCTAGAAGGAGGGGTAATCTTGAAAGCTACTCTGTTTCGCTTTCCCCCATACAAATCAGGACGCTGTTTAGGTGACACTTCATCCATCCAGTAGTACGTTCTTCTTGCCAAAGTTTTTCTCACTCATGTGACATAGTCGTTTTTATGCCATAAGTCAACTGTACTGTCATTCTCCGTTTACACTCAAAGTGTCTTGGGAGAGTTTCGGCATGCATCACGGTACAGCTTTCGGTCTTTAAGCTACCACAAATGAACCTTTTGTGAGACTTCAACTGGACCATATCTGAAGGTGCTACAGAAACCTTTCATCATCAAATCTGCCAACTGATCATTTGACGCATGCATCAAAAAGCCCATTCTCATCAGTCTTTGGGTCATTCCGGTTTAGTTTCAATAAAACACAGGCAAATGGCATTTTAATTACCTTTAAGGAGGATTCTCTCATTCTCCATATATGGTAATTTACGCCTATTCAGGACTGATCATTTTTGCTTGTCCATTTTTGACTTGGCAGAATATCATTCACCAAACATAAACGTATACGGAAACAGTAGTATACATGAATAGTGACATGAATAGTAACAGTTATAACTCGAATAGTAACTGTATGTTGTGAATAGGTAACTAGTACACTTGAATAGTACTATGGCCGTAAAATCAGTGCTGGGCAACTTGAAACGGACTCTGATAAGATGGAACAACACAATTACAGTATTATGACCATAAGCTCAATTTTGAGATTGAGCAGTTCAAACATGTGCTACTTACCAAACTCCTTGTACCTACAATCTCAACAGAAGATTCACCTTTTATCTTTAAAATTGATTCAGTGCACGTCTAAGGTCCAATCTTGCCAACGGTTCCTTTGCGCAATAAAAGGGACACCAAAGACAGCACGCCCGTGCGTAGCGAACCCCAATCCCACTCCAGACGGAGACACCTCCCGGTTTGTATTTTGTCTCTAGATCCCTTTGAGATCTTCTCATGACTACTTGTTGGACTATTAGTGGTCCTATATATATTTTCAAACACATCGCACTTCATCCCACCCGGAGTTCGCTCCCATCTAGCCACACCCGTGCTCTGTTCTGACCCATATCTTAAAACATATGTTTTCTTTTGTTTTTCTTTAATTACTTGCTTTGTTTTGGGTAGAATTAATTAGGGTCCATATTTGGTTATGCTTTGTAGTAAGCTAAATTCAACCAATATCCAATATTGTCTTTCAAAGTTCTGGAGTATTCCGTCTGTATTTTGTTTTTCTTGAGCCAGGTTGGATGAAGCCTCTGGGTTCTCGCTCGTAGCTATCCTTTTCACTGGGTAGCATCTTCTATTATATAGCGAGTGCTGTTTGCTTGTTATCTTAGGGTAACCACGTTACTTATAATTTCGGGATCCTCTTATTAAGATACCAAGTATGTTGGTGCGGACTATTGTTCTAGCATGTTCTTGTCTGGCTACTGGTCGGATACCCCAAGTATTGTTTGAATTCTGGGTCACCTCTTTCAAATAGCGATAATAATTTGTGGAGACAATTTAATTGCTGTGTGTTCATTGTTAAGTTTTATTCCTTGATTCCATAGACAGGCGTAGAAATATACTTATGACAGTTGTGACGAGCGCTAATACGAGTATGGAAACTAAAGAATTCTTTATCGAAGTTCTGAAGATTGGATTCAGAATCCTGCTTAACATGAGGACTTTGAGATGTGCCCAAGGTACGCGACTCGCTAGGAGAGACACAACACTGTCCGGAATGGATTCTGTCGCACTATATTAAAAATTGTGAGTAGTTATCATCAAAATCTGAAGTGGAAGCCTAAAAATATCAAAAAACTTATTGTAGGTTGTGGCTACTTCAATTGAAATAGTCGTGAATTATTACCCCATGAAATACAGGCACACATACCTACTTTGAATCCTGCATCTATTTTTCTCTCCCTCGTTGTTATGTGAAAAGCGACCTTCTACCTTATTATCCAAACGGTTAAAAGATCCTCAATCTAAATAAACACTATCTCTCTCTTTGCTTACAAATATTTCCCGTGTATATCTGCGTGTTGTGTTGTGGCGTTACCAATTTTGCCCCATAGGACCAGTTGCTCTAGTCACCTTACAATTATTATATAAGGGGATCTCATGGTTCCAAGACATAGAGGGTTGGAAACGGCATATATATATAAGTGGAGAGTCTAAGAGGATATAGTACCGGCATTCTTCATTCCAAAAAAGCTTCTAATTGTTCAACCACGACCCTCAGGATGCACTTATCTACTGTTTTGAACTGCTCCACAAATGCTCCCCTCACTTTTTCAATTTATTTTTCCTATTAGACCCTTTCCACATGACTAGTGTTGGAAAGAGGGGATTCCGCACAGTAGTTACACGGGGAATCACCCTAATCACACAAACATTGGTATATGCGCGGTACTTTTGGTCAATTTCTTCTCTAAATTCTTAAAGACATAAAGTAGGGAGATATCCAGATTATTTTTCAAGGATGGGTTAGGCACATTACATATTACCTATACTAACTCGCTCTGAAACGTAGTACTCTTCCTGTGTCCTTGATTATCTGAGGAGTAGTAAAAAGCAAATACAATAATATAAGCAAAAATACACAGATTTATTGATAAATTTGAGATGCATTAATTGCCCCATATCTAGGCCTAACTTATTTCATCAAGAATAAGTATTGCTTCTGTACAACCTTTAGAATAGTGCCTTAAGCAGGTCGCCTAGGGGGAAGATGCCTGTGCGGCCCGAAACATTAGAAGCGCGCGAAACTGGATGATGTGGGTGGTATTTGATATGTTATGGCGTGGATACAACAGATTTGTTCTGGGATTCGGAGAAAAAAGAGGAGGAAAGGCCTAAAGGGGAGTTTATTTGAGCGATTGGCCAACAATTTCGTTTAGGCTTGGCGTGCTACACTACCCATTGGGGCGCGCGTCGAGAGGCTCCTCTTATGCAAAAGAAATCTAATTGCACCAGAGTAAATATAATTTCTCGTCTCTCCTCCTCATCTCAATCTATCTCCTCACCGCAGGATTGATCACAAACTATTATCAATTTCCAAGCTAGCCACCGGCATAGCAAAATCTTTGACTTTAATTGCGTACGTCGGTCGCGCTAGACATGTTTATAACTATAATTATCTAAGGATAGTAAGTCTGAAGGGATTTTTCGCCCTATCGTTTGCTTCATGAGGCTAAAGTATATAATTTTGTAATGAATTTACACCTCTATGTACGGCAAATTACTGGTATTTTTGCAACCGTCTCATTGTCGTAAACATCCGACCTTCAGCGTGGATTGCCTCTAAGGATTGAAAGTATATATGTGCAAGAATCTGACGCAATATATGAGAACTTGTAAAAAGATAAGGAACATCCACCTGCACCAGTGGGAAAGTTACATCCCTGTGAAGATATGATAGATATGGCATTGAATTTAAACTTCGAATAAGGCAGAAAAATGGGGAGATCCGTATATTATATATGAGGACTGGCTTAATAACATTGGGTTTTAAGGAGTAATAACACTTAGATTACAGGAGACTATGGCAATAGAAGTTTTTGAATATATATAAATGGAGAACCTCTCTCTAACAAGATACGTGGTGTGAGCCCACCGAATTAATAACAAGGGGAGATTTAAATAGGGTATCCTTACAATAACATATGGTCTATCTAAGAGGGACGTAGTATATCCTAATACTTTTTTCATTTTCAAACAGGGATTTAGATAATAAGTAGGTACATAGTTTACATTCAAATTTTTCCTCGCATTTTTTCACAACAAAGCTTAAATGTCATTTTAGAACGGGGGTACTTCTATGGGGAACATCTGGCTGGAGCATTAAAACACCTCTTGCTAGAGGTGAAAAGACCTCTCAGAGAGAAGTAAGTATAAAAATTGGCTTTTGTGGGAGGAATGAAAGCGCGAAGACGTACCAATTATTGTTCTACTACTTACGCACCCACATAGTCCTAAATAAAAAAAGGTTATTGATTGAGCTCACAAAGCATTGAAAATGGTGAGGACATTTCTGATCCTGAGTATCTAAGAATCTCCGTTACACATTGTCAAGGTATGTGGTAATATAGATACTAGAGTAACTTTAGTTTATGCCATTGAGTATTTAGTATTAGTTCGAACCCTAGCTAAACTATGATTGCTAACCTAGAATTTCGAAGAGAAACTTATGACTGCTTATTATTCAATGATCCTGAAAATATTAAGAGTTAGAGGAAAAGACATGCTCTGAGCGAGATGCAATAGAACGGGTTGCCATGCTTGCAAAACATTTTCTGCTGTAATCGTTCAAAAAATAGAAGAACAACCGCTATATGGGCCAAAGGACTAATTAATGGATTTAGCACAACACAAGTAATTTTCATATCTAGTATAGGCATAGTTAATTATTAAGAGGTGGTAAAGCGGAAAAATAACTAGTAGTTCTTTGTACTGCTTTAATTACATTGTGGGATTGTGTCTTATATTTAAGGAAGAGGAGAGATTGGCAACTAAATGTGGGATTGCTTATTAGTGCGTTGATAAACAACGATAATGATAAAAAAAACAAAACTGAACTTGAAGAAACCTTAGTATTAAGTCTAAAAAAAGCATTTAACCTATAACCCACATTATTTACTGTGGGGTGCTGTGATCATTATTGAGGCATTTGATAGGATGAGTATTCTGATGGTGAAGGGGACGTGATAAGTGCGTGTACATAAAGTAGAAGAAAGGTCTCTACAAAATCATCAGCACTGAAGGTTTTGGTTTACTTCAATGTGCACACAATTTTAATGCTCCATATTTGGCGAGAGAGGAATATCGAGTAAGTATGATAGTATCCACTTAGACACCTTTTTAGAAATTTACCGTAAGAATATTATGTGAACTCAACGTAGCCAACTAATAAGACACAGCCTGCTTGTGACAGGTTCTTTCTTATATTTTGTTCTGGTGGAGTGGGGCTTTATGGAGAGGAGGGCATACAAATTTACCAGAGACAAAGATACTTTGATAAGTGAAAATAATCGTACATAATCTACTGCTTATACTGGTGCCGAAGATTTTCGGCGACTTCAAGAACGTTGATCAAAATTTGTTCTCACAATCGTTTGAGATCTTAATCTGAATTGAGGAAGGAGGATGTCTTGAATCACGTGGCTTAATTAGTTCTTATGCCTCCGTTGGAACCCGTCCTCCTGACTCTCTAATTTCATACTTCTTGCAATGGATCTTTTATGGTTTGAGTGAACTTTAGAAGAGAGGGCCACACAAAAGGTGGAAGATGGATAGCGTTAGTGACTATTGACCGAAGTGAGGAGGAAGGCTATAACCATCTGGTAATGGGCCCATATGCCAGGGAGAAAAATGGTAGATTTGTGATGGATGACCTAGAGACCCTTTTTTTAGTTAAGGTCCAATTTCCCAAGGTTTTGAGAGAATACAAAATAGTGAATTAGTGAAGAATAGATAGTAAAGAATGAGGGGAAAAATAGTAATAGGCCACAAAAAATTAACAAAAACAAATCATAATTGGACTCACTAATATTGATGAATGAGATCACAGAGAGTATATGCAGTTAATGTAGAGGAAAAAAGAAACCAGACTTATGCTTTTATTATGATGCGGATAAAGAGATGTTATTATAGCGAGGGGTGGCGACGTGGTATTAAGATGCATTTTTTTGCTCTTTTATTGTGTCTTGGTTATGAGAATATGTTCCGGCGATTAATATGGCATTCTAAATCGTCGTTAATCAAAACCATCTATCGCAATCTCGATAATATTATTTTGTTCATTGTGTGAGTAACTGAACCAAACACACATTGATATTCTCTGTTGATATATATGAGGTATTGACATCTTCTGCTTCTTATAGAGTTTCGTTCTCTTCTTATTTTTGCTGATTATGAATTTAAGAAAATGGTCAATGTTTCTTCTTCCTTTATCCCATGTATTAGGTTAAGATTTCATTTACGCAGACCGTGATGGGTATATTTTCTTTAGGATTATTTTACCTCACGGCTATTTTAAGATGAGTGTGACCATAGAACATCTAAAGATTGACTTAATTCTGGATCCAGCCATTCAAAGTATTGGCGGGGTAACGTGTTTCTGCCGGTTTTTATCAGACAACGACCTATCCGATCACCCATGATCCAGAGAAGAAGAACAAAAGAAAAAGGAACAAGCATTAGCCACAACAGGCTTAATCCGATTTTGGAGTGAAATCACCCTCTAAAATGCGAAGCCCAGAAAGGTTATAGTTATTAGGTAAGTTCAATCCCCATGACCGGATTAAACGCACAGATAAAGTATAACAATATTGATTGCCCCATGTATGACTTTCATATTTGCATTACCCAGTGACTTTCCATAAACTTCAAAATTTTGTCTAGGTTTGATAAAAACATAAGAAAAGAAAAAGAGCAGTTGATCGAGGGAACATGGTACGCATATATTGTGCTCTTTGTAATAGGTATGATGTGGTTTAGAACGCCACACGTTCTACTTATTCCTCAATTATTTGGAATTCAATATTCTAGTTATTAGTTTCCAATATCCATAAAAAGATTTTAAGTAGACGAACCTTTCAGTTATTAGCTCATGGCCTAGACTTTTGATATTGATTATGATTGGAGACGGCCAATTGCAGGGCATATTGAATTGTGTCAATGGAGTAGAGGGGCCGTTACCCAACTTATCTATCCTTTGAAAAATTAGTTAACATTAAAGAGAAGTTGTTATGAGCGCGAGGATATGTTTCAGTGCCGTCGGATGGTTACTCAGTTCATAATTTAACGAATATGCCGAACCATTGGATGGAATGATGGAACAAGCTTTCGTACTGGTGTTTAAAGAGACTAAAGTGAGTGGGATATGTGTGATTCATGCCCGTTCGGGGAGGAGGGAATGAATCATGAGTCTCACTAGTAGTACTCGCCTCTCTTATCGTGAGAACATACGTCGGTAAAAGGTGGGACAAACCTAGTATAGCGTTTTATTTTTCCTTATTTGTGAGTTGCTCTTGAATGGAACGGGTGAAGGAAACAATTGGGTATTGCGCTGCCCCTTCTTCAGGGAAAATTTGTGGTATTGTATAACTCTTATTTGTGAAGAGTGGAGAAAAATAGTTTCTCTCCAATTCTTACCCAGACTCACTAGATACAGGAAGATCGCTCCTGTTCGGTATCTACAATGACTGCAGTGGAAGATTGGAGAGCATGAATGGTTTTCTACTGGGATTGATAGTGTCTGATAACAAAACTTATTATATTTACCAGCACGTCGAAAAGTCTTCCGTTTCATTTACTAGCCAAAGCTTTAAAAAAAAATTTTTTTTTTTTTTTGAATATTGGAAATGAATCTCTATAAACTCTCGCACGAAATAATTTTTATGTTGTTGCACCAAACATTGGTTTGTGAAATCTCTCTTTTAATTCTCCTTTTTTTTTTCGATAAAAAAAAATGTCATTTCTTTCATCATATGTTAGTATTTCATTAGCCGGATGTATATTCTTAGGATATTTCTGGTATGATGTTGCCTAGGGTGGTAAGTTTTCTGGGTTCTCACCACCTTCGTCGATCAAAAAAAAGAAAACAGCAAGCCATTCCATGAATCCCAAAAGCAAGCCCTATAGTCATATTAGTAAGTTCATCCCATGACAATTCCCATATATAAAATTTCATATCATATTCAACCAATCAACTCAAAATTTTTGCTGTTCAAAAAAGAAAAGAAGCATGCAGTATATTATCTTTAAAGTGCATGTTACCACCTGGTCTTTAGTCTCTTTGATTCAGTTCTTATTAGTTTCAATATCCAAAATAGAGATAGTATAGCGGATGAGAAGACGGCAATGCAGGCTGGTAGATAGAGCTTCCCATCTTATCTGAAAGTATACAAAGAGAAGTTGTTACAGGTTGGTTCAGTTGCCGTCGGATATGTCATCACAGATAGTTAACGGGTTCTAGGTGAGAGAATGGATCTGCCGTTCGGAGAGGAAAATTTACAGTACCCTCTACGAACGGAAGGGAAAAGTTTTCCTTATTGTTTTGAATGACAGGGAAAGAAAATTGCGTACCTACTGTTGAAGGAAAAGTTTCTCATATTACCAGACCAATAGGAAACGTCCTGTCGTCTACAGCCTGGAAGGAAAAGTTTCTCTGATACGAAAATATTACCAACGGTCTTCCCTTCTTTAAGCATTAAAAAAAAAAAAAAAAACTCGAAGAATAATTAGTTTTGTTGCTTTCGTAAGGGTTCAAATAACTTTCAGTAAATTACTTTTTTAAAAGTAAAATTTGAAACTTGAATTTAAATCCAAAGAATTGATTATCCAATCTGATTATTTTGTCAGTTGTAATGGTTCACCCTAACAACCGATTTAAACCCAACAACCGATTTGAACTCAAGTGTTTTGATAGCTGATAAAAATCTCAATCAGCTATTACTTCTGTCAACTGTATTTTAGAGTTTTTTTCTTAACTTTATAAAATTAATTGCTAGTAAAAGTTTTTTTTAATTAATATTTGTATATAATCATTTTATTCATAAAAATTTAAAAATAATAAATATATTGCATAAGTATTTTGTATGAGAAAATAGTTGTTTATACCGGATCTATAGTTTCATCTTAGAAATATCTCGTTCAAAAACACAGTCTAAATAAGTCTAAATGGTGTGTGAAAATTTATAGAAGTTTATTGAAAAAGATTTCGGCATTATGAATCCATCTTCATTTGTAACACATGAATCATTGATCGAGTGAATCTAAATTCGTTTAACAAACAATCATGTCTAAACTGAATAGGCTTGCACTGAATAGATGAATAAAAAATTTTCGTTAATAAATAGCTACTTCAGTGACGCAGATCTTAATATTGAAGGCATTTTAACATTTCATTTAATTTTGATAAACACTTTACAATTTGTGTACAATGTCAATGAGTACACAGTTATCAATTTTCTAAGTATCAACTCGTATTAATTCGATATTTTGAAGCTTTTCGCTTCTCTGATACCCATAGTCTTCTTCCTGAGACTCTCCATGGTGCTGGATTTCCAGAGGCTTGAAGCTGAATATCCAACTTGGTTGGATCAAGAGACAACCTTTTCTGAATGAAAGAATCCAAATCAAACCCAGTTCCACTTTTTATGAAATTTCCATCGGTATTATTCCTAGAAGTAACATCAACACTTGTTTCACTTTCTCCTGTTATGTTACTCAAAACTTCCTGTGTCTTACCATATGGGCTCTGGTCCAACTTCAGGAGTCTTTTTATGCTGTCAAGTGTTGGATCAATGATGTCTAAAATCCCCATAACCCATGAAGCATCATCGACAACTTCAGTTCGCTGTGGAATCCAATGAAAATAAACTTAAAATGCACCAAAGATACACGTTTAAAAACAAGAAAAATCTCCGCCTGCATGTTACTACTGACCTGCTGAAAATATAGGTTGCGGATCTCCTCAGCCCGCACAGGATTTCCTTGATCCTCCTCCAATTGAGCCCATGTCATCCATGTAATGTAACTCTGAGAATTTATATTAAGTGATGATCTAAATAATCTACGAGCTAAGGATAGGTTACCAGCTCTTTGTTCTAGAACACCCCAAGCCTGCCAATAATGGCAATTGAAATAAAAACATGCATATACGTTAAAAACAATTTGCCAAAACATTAACAATATCTCTTCTTGCATCAGAATAGATAGGCATTACCTGTAGACATCTAGCAGCACTTTCACTACTTGAGTTAATTGATAGAGCTCTTTGGTATAATTCTCTAGCAGCGGATATATTTCCTTCTTTCCATTCCATCCATCCCCAGGCCTGAACAATTTTTTAACTTCAATCAGCTAAACAAATATTAAGGGAGTTAAAAACACACACAAAACTGCTGTAATTCCATTTGTATTGTGCAAAGGAAATAACATATTGCTTTTATCTGCTAGGACCATCATATGAAGATGAAACAAATCGAGGAACTAAAAGCTAAATATTGTGAAGACTAATAGACATTAGAGAGAACATTTTGAACTCTTATCGAGATGAGCATTTCAATTTTTTAATTAAAAATAGAATTTTAATTTATTTTGGTTGTTTAACCGAGCTTCACTAAACCAAGGAAAAGCATGGACAAGAAGAGATAGAGATGTCTTACAATCCATACAGGTTGATGCTTTGGATCCAATTCAGACGCTCTCCTGAACAAGAGTCGTGCAAGGTTTGCAGTAGAGTGTTTATATTCCAATAAAGCAAGAGATTGAAGCAGAACAGGATCTCTTGGATTGAGTGTGTGACCTATCTTCAAAAGTTTTCTTGCCAAATCAATATTGCCCATATTAGCTTCAAAAACTCCCCATACATGCCATGCAAACCTGTTCTTAGGACTAGCTTGTATCGCTTTCTACAAAAACAAAGATATTACAGCTTCATTACAAAAGTACAACCAGTAGACTGAAATGAGAGGTGAAGAAAAATTGCCATGAACCAGAGGAAGTAAACAGGACTATGTTAACAAAAAGCAATACCTCAAATAGTTGTGTAGCAGTAAGGTTATTTTCTTGTTGCATCTCCAATTGTGCCCATGCCTGTCAAAATAGTTCGATGGATTCAAGAAGAAACACTTTTTTGAATTTAGACGGGAAGTTTCCTTTTGTACTGATAAGGATGCTTACAATGCTAAGAACTTACCAACCAACTGGCGCAGCTGTTTGGATTACACTTAGTGGCTTGCCTGAATAACTGACGGGCCTGCTCAAAACGATTTGCTTTGGCTTCCAACATTGCTAGTGTTTGGTATATGTACTCATTTCCACCACAAAACTTGAGGCCTTTAGCAAGTAATTGTCTTGCCTTCTTGACATTTCCCTCTTTTAGCTCCAGAACTGCCCAACCATGCCAAGCAGCTATATGTCTTTTGTCAGCAACTGTGGCAGCATCAAACAGTTCTCTTGCTCTCCTTATATTACCTATCTTATTTTCCAAAACAGCCCAACACTGGTCCAATTGCAAAAGAACCAGTTCAACTACAGTCAATATTGCAGAATAATTTCCAAGAATTGATAGACCCCATTATCACATCCCATTTATTTGATAACAAAGGGCTAACCCATACCAAAGAGGATTAAGGAGAAGCTAAATATATTCTTTTTCCCCATTAAAATGTACAAAATACACCAAAGTGGTAAATACTCAGTAATCCAAAACATGTCATAGAACATGAATCAGGACTAATTTAGCTGCAAAACAGTTCCAGGGCCAGATGACACTACTAGGAAATAAGCTCAAATATGATACATCGGTGAGAATTCCAGGGATTGACTAATTGAGTTAAGATTCACTGTTTAAAATCAAACTGTGGAGAGTGAATTTACCAGAAGTTGTTTGAAGATTTAAAACAAAAAATGCTTAACTAATAACTAACCTGCCAAATGTAGGCATTTTCTCCTTGAGTTGCCTGACACCCTTTCTCGTACACAGCTCTTGCTTCTACTATTTTTGATTGCTTGTTAAGTATCTTTCCCATTGCAACATATGGCCTCCCATCTTCTGGCCAGTAGCTAATACACTTAAAACCAAATCACAAACCCAACTTTTTAAAATATATTTCCAAAACTTCCAATTGAAAAATGACGAAAAGAAAAGATTGATTAATGTGTACCTTTTCTAGTATCTCTTGAGCTTCTGCATACCTATAACTTCTGCATAAGACCTTGACCTTGTACAACGCCAAATCCAAATTCACCGCTAGAGGCTTCCCTTGAGAAGATGAACCCGCCTCCACCCTCTCAGGTTCAAAAATCGGCATCTTCTTTGCGAAGTCCTCGAGACCAGCATCAATGATAGCTGAAGATTTCTTCTCATTGTCATTAACATTATCACTATTCTGGCTTGAATCTTCACCGGGAACCTCCACCGCCGGCCTGCGAACCACGAGTAGTCCCTCTACAGAATCTTTCTCCGATTCAGTATTGCGTTCGGTATGTGAAACTGGTTTTCTGTTTATTGATGATGATTCGGTGGAGAGTGGTCTCTGGTCGAGGACGAGAGAGGATTGCTTGGATGAGCATGGGATTGTAACAGTCTTTGAAGGGATCTTGAATGAGAAATTCGAAGTGTAATTTACGTATTTGTGGTTAGGATTTTGAGAGGAAGTGAAGAGACTGAAACTTGATTTCGAGGAAGAAGAAGAAGCAGCAGAGGAGGGAGAGAAAAGGTGCATCTTTTTTATCAATTATTTTTTTCTATTTTCCGTTATTAACTGATAAAAACTGTTACACTTTTGCATGGAAGAGAAAACAGGGCGGGGGATGGGGAGAGTGCAATGACCAATATAACCCTCTTTTTTTTAAAAAAAAAAATTGGATATTCTTTTTAATTGAAATTAATCTGATATTAATAAAGGCAATCACTTATGAGATTGTTCAATTTCATTTGTTCCTTCTCTCTTCTTATCTCTTTTTTTTTTTTTCAATCTTTTTTCTTTTTTAGTAAATAAAGCAAGAAAAAGACTAAAATGTGGGATTTCGATGGGTTGGGCGTTTGAGTAATTTGGTACTTGGTAGTAAGTGGCTTGAGAGTGGACACGTAGTTCACATCTCATATGGCTTACCCTCTGTCTAAATGGCAGATTTTCAGACACGCGGAGTACTTTTGTTGGTTGAAAATCATAGTCTATCAGGGACAACGAATCAACGATCTCATGTACACTAGACAAATGAACTAAAACATTTGCCCCAGACGACGACGTCGTTCATATACACACTTTTCCCTTTTTGTTGTCGTTTTGGCATGTAATGTGACAAGAGGGTATATTTCCCAACCCAGTAACATACTTCCTTCAACCATTGGAGGATCATTCAAAAACTAAGCTCCTAAACAGAGGAGCCATACTCTGCCACTTCATTCTTTTCCATGTTAACAGAGCATTCACTTTATATTTCAATCACTTCAATAAACTTATGTACACAACAAATGCTTATCCTAATCTGAATAAATAAGCATCAAAACTGAAACTAGCTGTTTTGGCCTTTGCACTTAACAAATGATCACTTACAGTAATTATTGATCTTATTCTCACCAATAAATTTTACATTGGAAGGAAATAAAAACCAGTCAATGAAGATCATGCAAATATGTCTTGTAGCTATCAGCAGCTGAGAAGTGAGAAAGTGTTAAGCTCTCTCAAAAGCACTACATTTTATTATATCAAGTAAATAACTTAATTATCAAATGAAAAAATTTGAACTTATCTGCTTCTTCTCATTCACGTAGAAGTTCCACAGACAACTAGAAGCCTCGGTGTCTAACAATCGATATAGTTCGATCCAACATGAATCTTACCGGTAATCAGAAAAACCTAACTTCCACCCCACCGCCTTTTGCGGGCTGGCCTATGGTGTTCTGTTTCAACTTTATCAGCTATTACATCAACTGGGGGCTTCAGAATCTTATCTGGATCCTTTTTCTGCGCAACGGGATCCTTGAAGCGTTCCCTTCGTCTTTCCATCTTTGCTATAGTGTCCAGTATCTGCTGGTCATCATATCCCTTCATCTCATTTCCATTCCGAACATTTTGAGACAGAAAATTTTCCTTCATGTTGCGCAATGGTGCTCCTCTACCAGATGCATGTTTCTTTTCCAACCTGTCTTCTGCCACTGTTTCTACTGGTACAATCTGACCTTCCTCAATATCCAGATTTTGATGATGCCCTGTAACTGAAAACTTATCCAGCCATTTCCCATCCTCCCGGCTTCCATCAGTTCTTGAAATACCAGTTTGGGTTGCTTTTCCACTTTGAGTTTCATTAAAATCCTTGACCATTTCATGCTCCTTAGCGAATTTCAGATCCATCTTTCTGAATTTACCACGGGACATCAAACATTCAGCAGTAGAACGTCTTCCTGAGGACTGCACAATGTATTTGTCATAGGAATATGTTACCCAATTACACCTAACCACGGATAAACTAGCTACCAGAAAAATTGAAGAATGCAAAAAAAGAAAAAATAAATAAAGAGTCAACAGATGAGTATATACACTTGAACACAATTGCAGCAGAACACATCATAAATTATCATCTTGAACAACTGTCAAGATTACAAATTCAAATAGACATTTTGCTGTGTATACTGTCCAACTAGAAAATGTATAAGAAATGCTTTACCAAAGTGGCAGTAAGACATGTTACAGTAACACAAGAAAGTTGGAAAACGTAGGAAAGTCATTCACATCTCCTTATGCCTGAGTCTGACAGTTACATGCATAGACTAAATACAGAGGAACATAAAACTATACATATTCAGGTAAGTTGATCACATCATGGATGAATTTCTCAGCACCAGTTATGTCCTATTTAGTGCAAATCACTGGCTTTCTGGATGACTAGATATAAAAGGGAGAAAAGGATAGTAAGCAAAAGTATGTAACATACAAGCAGGAAAAGTTGCAAATAACAGCATCAGATTAGCTTTGAAGTAACAACCAGGAGAACACTAATTCTATTTCACATATGACATGCAACATAGAACACAGTATGAAATTAGAAGGGAAAATGAGAAAAAAATATTAAGATAAAACAAGTAAAAACATCTAAGGAATTAACTTTTGCCAACTGTGTAGAAAAGTAGTGCTATTCAAACTATACCTTTAAAAGAGTAAAGAGAATTCATAATTTACACCTACACAGGAGTATAAAAAAGGACATCGATGACAACAAGATCAAAAAAAAATAAAAAAAAATAAAAAAGCGTAGAAACACAATTTTTGAGCAACACAACCCACAACATCAAGAAGAATGAACTTCCAAGGGCAATACATAAAGAAAAGAAAAGTAAACTCAAAGTAACAGGCAAATAAACCTCAAGAAAAGTTCATTTCACATTCCACAGTTAAACAAGAGACGACAATTCTCTCAAGTATGAATAATTTACTGAAAATATAAAATATAAAATGGATTAGCAGGTAACAGATGTAATAAAAATCCTGGAAATCAGTCTCACGTAAAAAATCTGTACAAGATGGCATAATGGTGAGTGGAAAGACACAAAGGTTATGAGACAAAATAGTCTTCCAGAAGAATGATTACAGCAGGAAACTGAAAAATATCAACTGCAACAAATGGTACCTAATACGTATTTTCCAGGCATCAAATAAACAGATTAATTTCCTAATTTTCAGCAATTTTTATCATTGTTTTATTAGGCATTAATGATCCCTTTGCCGTCCGGAGAACCATACACAAAAAATAAGGTACTAGAAGGTAATGATGTAGAAGGGGCGCCTATAGGTGTGGTAAAACATCAATAACCCATCTGTTGCCCAAAATATTTGTGAACTAAGAGAAACATATAAAAAAGAATTCAGTAATTTTGGAGGCATGTAACACTCATTATGGCGCCACCACCTTGCACTATAAAAGCAATAAAAGCATGGCCTTTCTGAATCAAATTGCCTGAGTTCAAACATCAACTTGAAAAACACCCTAAACCTCAAATGTAAAATTTATCCAAAATTGATTACTTGTACAACCAAAATACCTTTGTTCAATGAGTAGGGGGTAAAATAAATACTAAAGAATACGAATGAGCTCTTGAAAATTACATAATGCATATAACACATGTAAACAGAATTTTGAGAAGCATATAATTAGCAAAATCCGGAAGGATCAAGTAATTCTATAGCCTGTAATGTTTGTCCAAATCTCACTCCAATGTAGTACTAATATTTCTTCTGATATCTCTTCAAACACAAAAACCCAATTTGATTTTTCTCAATCTTCTAAAGGGTAAACAACAGTGACAATAAGAATGGTTACTTCAAATCTCATGTTGACTTTCCAAGAGATTGGTTGTATGTTAATAAGCAACTATCCAGAGTGAGAACATCATTCACAGTCGAATAGTAGGGCAAGTTGCATAAAGTGTTTATTACTGATTAACCTGCCTGTTTCTTTGGCCCGATTGACTATTTTGACACGCATGCATTTAAGGACAAAGACTAAAAGCTTCGAGACCTTCACAAATTGAACTGCATGGATACTTGCAAGATGGAAAGAGATGAGAACAGACAAGCAACACCATGGCATTAACAAGAGTAAATAAGACTCGCTCATGAGTGGAGCACTTATAAGTACAAGTACGGCAATACAGGGTTTTGACATCAGTTTCCCCAAGTTTACCTTTCCTTCCCAACAAATCAAGTCAACTGGATCACCGCACCTCCTGGCTGTGCGTCCATGCTCACATCTATTCATCATATTAGGCTCTCTATTGAGAAAGCAAGCACTACCTTCTCCCTTAAACATTTTGCATCGGTGCCACTCCAACTGTATATCATCAACCACCATCCAATCATTGGCAGATCTATATTTTACATGAGTCCTTTCATGTCTAAAAGATTTTTCATATGAGAATGTGGATCTTTCAGTATCAAATCCATCACCTCGATGCCCCAAAAGTGATTCACCTTGAATTTGATGCAGTGTTCCAGATTGCCAACTATATTTTTTCCTCTGCTGAGCAACATGCTCATCAATATAATTAATTCCATCTTCCGCATTATCAATATCATTATAATTATCCAGCCAATGATTGTCCATGCATTTGTCACCACTTGTATCTCTTCTATGTCTCCCACATGTTTCTGCTAATCTAGAGTCAGACATGCTGCTTCGTGGTAACATCAAATCCCTCAACCTTCTTTCATTGGCTTCATCAGATTCTCTATGAAACCAAGGGGACAAATGGTGTTTGTCCGAATCCCAATGCTCATCTTCAGTTTCCATACACCATGACTTCTGCAATTTCATAGGTGGGCTGTAATCACATCTAACTCTTCCTCCATATAGATTTGCTTCTCTCCCAATAAATGGATTTTGTGAACCATGTTTTTCATCGAAAGACCCTCTTATCCTGTTGGAGATTGGAATAGCTCTCCCACATTTTTGTAGCATCAAGTCATCCAGAATTTCATGATCAAGTAAACAAGCATCATGATTAGTTTTTTTTCCAGACAGAATTTTCCTACCCTTCCTCCAGTGAACGTCTGTTTCTTCGAAATTGTTGTACTTTGAAACTAATCTCCTGGACTCTCTGTAAGTGGGAGGAATCCTGCCCTCAGGACAAAGTCCTCTTCCACCATAATCCCAATCTCTATCCCAATCATCTCTGTCATCCAATTTAAAACTTCTTTCATGCAAATTTCCTTCTTTCCAGTTCTTTTTTTCCTGTTGTTTCATTTCATCTCTAAAGTTTTGATGATATTTTCTATGAAGATGCTTTGAGCAAACATCCTGGATACGATTGTCAGCAAACCTTTCACCACCATAACTACAAAAATTTCTCTGCCTATCATATGCAATATTCTCTTCCTCATCATAATAAAAATCATGTGACCTTCCAATATATCTGCAACGATCATGTCTCTGATCCCTAGACATTGGAGAGGCATCACTACCCATAGGAGGGTGGATCCTCCTTTCAGGAACTCTGTGAAGTCTCCTGTTCTGATGCCACCTAACTGCCCGACTAGAATATCTATTTCTTGAATAATGTCGCCAATTGTCCAGTTTTCTTACTGTACCACTACTTTCAGAACACTTCCGATCATATGCAACAGGCTCCTGCAACATAGTGCCTGAAGATTGCCTTCTCAAAGGACTATCAGATACTTCTGGAATACCACACCGACTATCTGTGGATGAATCAGAATCACTTCCAGAGCAGGATAGTGTCAGGCTAAAATGACTCGGATCACCAACAGATAATTCTGTCTCGATCACGCGTTGATCTGACTTGCATGTATTCCTGCCATTTTCTTCCCCTACCTTCTCAACAGTTTCCATTTCTTCAGCATTGCCTTCTGAAGCTCGAGCATTCACCTTATCATTATCATCACTAGAGTTCTGATCTTTGTCATGAATATCAGGAACCAGAGAAATTTCACTAGAATGCGATATTGGCTGGGAAGACCTGATCATAAAATGTCAACATCTTATTAATGACACATTAAATGGAGGTTAACTTCTACAATCATATAAAGCAAAAATCTGAACCAGTTGAGAAAGCTATAGCCTATAGCTATTAACTGTCCTCGACTAAGTATCATTGACCAAAGACAAACACCAAAATGTATCCAGCCTGTTTCTACTACATTGAGAGATAACAAGTGTACTTCTTGAGACTTCATTTAGAAGATGTAAGGTTCAAAATTATTAACAGCGACAAATGACCATCTTCAGTGTGGGAAAATTATGTTGCCAAAATAATTCTCCAGAAAGGACACAGGAGATGATTCTGGTACCTATAGGTATAACTACGTTTTGGGTATAGAAAATCAAGATCAAATTGTAATGATATAAACCTGTTTGTGGAAGAAGACTTTATATTTCCCAGGGTTTTGGCCGATGACTCATCAGCACAGGCACTACCAGAATAGTGGGCGTCTTTTATATCAGCCACATACAAGTCCCTGCTTGATACTTCATGTCGATACGCGTGGTGGAATTCTTCCTCACCAGAGCCAGGGGAATTCTTATCGAAATCTTGCACATTGATCTGCCCCCAGCAATGCAATAAGTATTATAAAATGGGGTTATTGTTATAAAAGAAGTAGACATAACTACAGAAAAATTATACCTGTATCACAACATCAGAATCCCAAATACGTGGACGCCTAAAATTCATTGTTGGTTGTCGTTCAGCAGTGCTACCTTCAACCTGAATTGCTCTTCCTTTTGGCTGAACAAATAAAATAAGTCAGTGATTAATCATATTCAATGAAAGACACATGTGAATTATGAGATGGGAAACAATTTCAACATAATGAATGTGTCACAAAGAAAGCAGGAGTCAATAACTTGGTCATACCAAGCCCAACTGCCTCTCTACTACTTCTGCAGATTTTGATGAAAATTCAGATTGAACAATATGCTCAACTACACTATCTTGAGCTGCTCTCTTATCTTCCAGTCCAATTTCATAAGCCTGGTTAAGACAACGACAAAAACATTGTAATCTAATATTCCATGTAGTTTCACAGTGACCATAGCAAGACACTAAAAAGAAATGTGGCCCCAGTGCATGAGAATCCTCTTTATGAGGGATGGGAGAATCATCCACCATACACAACCTTACACCTGCTTTTGCAAAGAGTTTTTCCACAACGAACCCCTAGATCTTGCTCTCATCCTCATCAAGAGACAAATTAAAATTACTAACCTGAGTAAGCTTTGAAGGCTCGTGATTTGGGAACCTATTACGGATGTAAGAATGTTGCCGGCATTGCTCCTGAAATAAATATCATATAAAGTTCAGTGACCAACTTTTATTTTATATGAAATCTAATCACAATGCCAACTCATGTACAACAACAGGAGGACATAAGTCGACAGGTTTTTTCCCCTAGTGGGGTGTACTAATCTCTGAGTTCTAATGCTTAAGCAGTGTACAAGTACAATCCTAAAATCCACACATGAAGACACCAAATTCAGTGCATGAAAAAGATCACAAATATCCAGCCCTATGGTCAGAAATAGTTGCACTATACATGCACGCATATAAAGGAGTGTGAATTCTTTCACAAGCGAAATAGGGTAGGACAATATTTTACCAGGGAGATGCAGTATTGTTTCCAACTTTCTTCATCAAAACCAAAATTAAAGAAATCAGATATATCAACTCCATGACGCCTCCATCTTTTCTCTTCAAATGCATCGATATTTACATCCAGTATAGTCCTGAAATGAAGAAAAAGAACAAATGTTAACCAGATCATGAAGGAAAGACTTGAAAGGTCATCCCCATAAGAAGAATGAAAACCACTGATGTAATAAACAACAAAAACCTACCCTTAATTATCCATGATTACTGTAATATCAGCCGAACAAAATTTCAAAAGTATCTGCCCTTGCTTTTCGTTTTAAATTACATACGGAAAACCTATTTGTTTTCAGGTGTATAGTGCACAACCGAGCACTAATAAAAGAAACTGGGATGCATAAATTAGATTATACTTCTGTTTACTAACCTGTTCCGTGGAAGTGAGAAACCACATGCACCGTGAGATATCATTGAATTGGCTGTGCCACGCATATCAGACACCTGACCTACGTTTGAGATCTTTTGTTGCGTGCACCCATTATCTTCCAAATCCCCTCTGGCAGATTTAGAAGAAGAAGGAGACACCAAAGACTCATTTACGTTCTTATTGATTGGAACTGACGGTCGATATGAGTTTACATGCTTCACAACAATATCAATAACAAAATAAGAATCTAGGATGGGTTATTGCATAAAAAAGAAATAAAAAAGAAAAGCGCATAGAACAGAAATGTGAGATAACATCGTATAGAACCTTTGTAAAACACATATGTTAACTTTTAAAAAATAAAAATTACGATCACTTTCACAAATCTAATACCTCGTACTGCAGATACTGAATGTTAAAACTACCCTTTAGTCCATTCACTCGCTCACCTCCATGATTAGCATTGGGATTCAATCCATTCTTAGCATAACCCTCATCCTCGTCATCCCCATGCAAAAAAACATCCCGATTGCTATTCCCTTCTGCAGCAACTGAGAATCCCTGGCAATCCTCATCATTCAAGACTATATTCAAATCATCCTCACTATCACTCCCATCTCCCTCCGAATTACACAATTTCTCGCAGATTGAATTCAACTGCTTCGAATCTGACCCTGACACGAGATTCCCCACGTTTGCGATGGCATTAACTTGTCCCTTAGTAATGTTATCATTTTTGCATCCTTCCTCTGCTTCTTCTTCTGTGTTTAGCTTAGCAAAGTTTGATAATGAATTGATGGCATAACTTGCTTGGACTTCGACATCGGCGTAAATAGAACCAAAATCGTCATCGATAAAATCCTCCATTCGTACAAGGAACTAGAACGAAATTGATAATAAATTATCCGATATAAGTTTATCTGGATTTTGGCAAAGAAACGCCATTAGGTTACAAATAGAGAGACATTGAAGGCGGGAGCGAACAGTTAACAGTGAAGTAGTAGACAGTGAACAGTTAAACTCAGGTTTTCCTAAAACCCTTCATGAAACCTAAAACCCTGTGGAGACGGGCTGAGTTTAACACATTCGTTTCGGTCTAATTTAAACATTTATCAGATTTTATATTGGCATCAATGTGGCTCGTGGGCCTTTTTCTTTTAAGAGAAAAATTTTCACTTGATGGTCCGTTGGGCTTGAATTACATTAATTTAAAATTTTTAGTCTTTACATCATAATGCAAACTGTCCTTAGGTGCAAAGTTATTACAGTAGAAAATTTTTACTTAGACCGGGTACGTAACGCTACTTATAGACTAAATCAATGAGAATAAAGTTTTTTATTGAATGGAAGATATTTTTGATCATATGCTGAGAAAAAAATGATAAAATCGAAAAACTTTTTAAAAATTCTTATTGTCATATTGATTTGGTCCATAAGCGTAGTTATGAATCCAGTCTAAGCAAGTAATTTTCTATTATAGTATGCTTTTTACTGGGATTGAATTATTTGGACTGGATTTATAGGTCAATTCATACACTAAATTAATGAAAAATGATTTTTTTTTTATTACAACGAGTGAATTTTTAATCATATATTATGAAACTATGATATTTCTAACCATATACTGTAAATAAAAATGATAAAAACGGAACAAATTTAAAAAACTCATATTATCATTATTTGGTGTATAGATGAATTATAGATCCAGCCCGGATAAGTGTAATCTAAAACGATGAATAATTTTTAAAAATTTATATTATCATTTGTTTGAGCTATAAATGGGGTCATAAACCATTATACAAACTTTTACAATATCAGAAACGCTATATGTGAAGAAAACGCTTATGGGAGGGTAATTACAAATTCCGAAATGTTGATTAATCTCATACTCGACAAGGTTATGGAAATACTCGTCGGAACATCCAAAAATATATTTATATATGTTATAGAGACTTCAATCTTGCTTGAGATGAACATTCATTGGCAATAGCAATCAACCATCTTGATCCATTCTCTGGTTATGCAGTATAATACATTCTTTTACTAATTTTTGATTTAATTCTCTCTGTGGAGTAATTGATAAGTCGAAACTACTTATAAAAACAAGGAAATTTTGCACTTTGTTTTGAACAGTAACAAAGGAAAAAATGGCCTTTAGACTTGCTATTCAAAATCTCAAACTGGTTTATAGGAGCCAACTTTCTTCTTCTGGAGCAAGTAAAACACAGTTGCAGCGACAACCAGACCACCGAAAAGCAGAGCACCTGATAGCCAAACATGTCATAAAAAATCACAACAAAACTCCCCTTAAATTTTGTTCAATTAATGATTTAAATAACTCTTAATTAGTAGTAATTTTATTCTATTTCTGTTTAAAAGTCTATGGTGGTCCGATTACCAGTAGATAAAACTAATTTTCTTGTTATAAAAATTGCTCACCTATGGCAATGTAATTTGGTTCTTGCCGGGTTGAAACAGAACCTGCCAATTCACAAATTATGTTAAGAACATAGAAATTATTTGCTTGCTATTGTAACAAGTTCTGAAGAATATATTTTGCTATTTATACAACAATTGTAAAAAAATTATAGAGAAAAGAATTACCCTTTTGAGAAGAAGAGGAACCATTATCATTGCAGTCAATCTTTTGCTTCCCACTGCTGCAAATGCAAAAGAAGTTGGGCACACCGTTGCTATAACTACAAAATCCACCACTAGCCTCGCATGTCTGACATGCTTGATCTGGTTGCTTCCATTCCAACCTGAACCCACTTCGCAAGGCTTGACCAAACTCCATAACCAAATCTCCATCTTCTGCCTTATCAGTCACAGGCACAGTCACACCAGACTCACAATATCTATGCCAATCAAATTCTGGGATCAATCCCTCCTTGAAGACATATGATCTCATAGCACCATATTCTAGGCATCCTATATGTGGAACTGAAGGTGGGTACAAGCTACAGTTATAAAAGAAATGTAAATTTTCGTTGCCTGAGGTATGGAAAAATGCTGTATTTATTGAAATTATGTCATGGGTTAGTGTTATTTTTGGACATTTTGCTTCTGTTAGTGATACAGGGTAGGCAAGAGTGAGTGATTTCTTAGAGTAATTAATGTCTTTGATGGGATAAAGATTTTGATTAGGTAAAAAGAGCATTGGGTTTTGGTCATTGCAGGAGAGATTAAAGCCTGAATACCCACAGTGCTCAAATTGTTGGCTTTGGTGCCAAAAGGGGTAGCCAAAGGTGATGCCATTACCACAGTCAAAGGAAGAGCAAGCAATGTTTATAGAATCGCCATTAATGAAGTTATAGAGGAGGAAACCAAGCAAAATCAGTAAAGAAGGGAGATGATGAGCTAGATAGTAACCCATGTGTCCTTAGCAAACAACTAATGCGGATAGGCTGTTTACCAATGTATAATGAAATTGATATCGTCAACCCTATAATTTTTTTTTTTTCTTGTTAGACAGTTGTTTTTTTTTTTTTTTTTAAGAAAAAAAAGAACATAGTCAACGAAGTAAGTAGAGATGACACAGGCATAATTGGGAAAAATCATTTCTTTATATAGTTGTATGTCGCTGATTATATATAACAAATATGACAAGACAGTGGTGTTAGTTGACTCTCAAATATCTATGGACTTGGATAGAGTCCAAACTTTCAAATCCATAGTGTAGCCCAATTAAGGCCCAATAGGAAGTAGAAAATTGCCATTTTGGGCTATGCAAGTCCAACTGCACAGTAACAAAAAGCACAGTCTAAACCAGTGAAACAAAGAAGCTTTAAATCCAGAAGTCCAGACTCCCAAGGCAGAGGCACACAGGGAGGCGAACAGGACCACTGGGTCAGAAATTGTCGGCCCTCGTTAAGCAGATCCAAAGAGTCCAGAAATCACGGACCCAAACGAACCTCTCGACCAAAAAGTTGCATTTAATTCCTGGCCGTAATCAACTCGACCTGTTCCATCGAATTGACCCAACCCAACTAAAACTCCAACCTGCATTCATTCTCATTGTACCAAATTACCCTTCCACTTTTCCGCCAAGTGCCCATTTTCAGGAGGATAGTTTGGTCATAAAAGTGTTTACAACAGAAGGCTAACAGTTTTGCTTTGCATGCGTATTACCGGCATCGTGGTACACTGACTACTCGTCTATATAAATTTACTACCGGCTACGGGGATACTCTGAATTGCACGTGATATGGCACGTGTCATAAATTGGACTCATGCAAGGTTCTCAGATTCTGCTAGGCTTGTATAGGTTTTAAAGAATAATTTATTTTTACTAAATATTAAAAAATGTTTTGTAACAAATTTGTTTTCAATATTAAATTTTTTTATTTCAAAGGGTAAGCTACATTTGATCAATGATAGTTGACAGAAGTAAAAATATGAAGATAAAATAGCTTTGAGAATTATATAAGAATATAATTGATTTATCGTGTTTTTACAAATAAGTTAACACACATATTTACATTATTAAAATTGAGCCATCGTGAGAATTCGAATGAAAGATATGATATTAATTGTCTGTGCTTTTTTATTAAATGAAAATCTTAATCGAGCATTACATATTTTGAATGAGATATGCAACGCTAGTGTAAAGTCCTATGTCTAATTAAATTATATCCTATATCTAATTACATTTTTTATTTAACAGATATCATCGTCATCATCAACAACAACTTGCAATAGATCAATATAATCCTGAACTTTGGGCCAATGAATTTTTGCTTCCATGGCATGATTAAAAGTTAAAGGAAAATGCCTAGGCGTGAGGCGTGGCTTTACTACGATAAACAGGGACATTGGACAGATCGAAAATAAAAAGGCTGACCTGACCCAGGCCTTAAGAAATCCACGTGACCTTCATACCTGAGTTGATCGATACATAACCATGCATGTCCACCTGCTGCTTCTCTATCAGCCCAGCACTTTCGGTTTTGGTCATTGAAAATTTTTTAAAAAAAATTTTAATTCGTTTAATAAATAAATCGAGACTAATATGTAAATGGGCAAAAAATTTTATTTTAGTTGTAAAGTCAAAAAAAAAAAAATAATACATATTACATTGGTAATAATATTGTTATAGTAAATATTCTGATATTCTTTAAATACCACCCACATGGCTTCATAAAGCTCACGGAGTAATAGTTGACTCGGTCTGTCTTGGTCCTTGGAAACCCTAGATTGCCCTATTTTGACAATACACTAATAAAATTGGTGCTTTCGTCCTCAAAGTTGAAACTGAGCAAACAAAGAAATGAAAGGAAACGCGTTTTTATTTTTCCTTTGACATAATTATTTTTTCTTAATTGATTTTATTGCCAATTTTGTTTGGTTTTCTTCTTTTTAATAATAATGACGACTAATTATATAAAGTCATTTTTGCTTCAGGAAAAGTATTCAGTGTTGGCCTACATACATAAATGAGCCAACTAATTGAATCTTGCATGTGCTTGTTAATTTATCAACATCAGAAGATTAAATACCTGTAAAATGTACTACTTTACATGTATTTATACACTTTTCAAAAGTTAAAAAAAAAAAAAAAAAAAAAACTCTAGATAGCTTGATTTATTCATTGAAATACATTTAAATCTCATCTTAGTTTCTTTGCAAGAATTCGAGTCGTTGAATTCGGTATTGAGCAAGGTTTAACATAATTGCTCCCGCTCGAAAAAGGGTTAGTCTCTCTTCCAAAAACGGAGGTGGGGAGGGATAATCTTGATAGTCAAAATTTAAAAAAAAAAAAAAAAAACTCTAGATAGCTTGATTTATTCATTGAAATACATTAAATCTCATCTTAGTTCTTGCAGAATCGAGTCGTGAATTCGGTATTGAGAAGGTCTTTAACATAATTGCTCCCGCTCGAAAAAGGGTTAGTCTCTCTTCCAAAAACGGAGGTGGGGAGGATAATCTTGATAGTCAAAAAGAAAAAGTCAAAAAAATCAACTATTTCACAAAATTATGCCCTTTTTTAGATTTAATTATTAACTGTGAATGGTGGACGTAGAAGGTGGTTTGTGGGAGTACTTTTATGCAAGAATCAGGCATATATAGGGTTTGGAATTGGATGGCATTTCAATATTGTATGGATTTGGAAATAGGCCTACAACATTAGGTTTAGGCATAAGTAGAAAATTTTCGTTCTTTTTTAATTTATAGATAGGAAGCTATACCTGCAAATTCCTGTTTTGGGCAACTTCTAATTCAGGCTACTGTCCCAATGTCTCCCTGCAACCAACTCTTTCTCCTTACAGCTCAGTAACAGTAACTCATGAACTTTTGTCCTTTCTCAGTAAGCAATTAAGAGAGAAGAGTTTGAAGCTAATAAGAAAGGAGGAGTACA
Organism: Jatropha curcas; assembly: GCF_014843425.1. Next base: position 19,423,939 of record NW_023590789.1, on the reverse strand, counting down.
AGTTGATAGTGTGTAATTTTGAAAGCAGAAAATTTTGCTTTTTGACCAAGAAATTGGTTATCCAATGGATAGATACATCAACAAGAAATGACCTGCAGTATCTGGATATGTAAAATGGGATGTGATGTAACAATACAGTCCCCCCTTTATCTATTTGCACTTGAATTCTTGAAGAAAAGATGAAGATCTCAACCAAGAAAGGAAAAGAAAAAAGTCCTGAATTTACATTCTCTTTTTCTGTAAGTGTTCCTATCACTCCCTCACAAAAATCTAACCAAATTCAAAATATAAACAACTAAAGGTGGCAAAAAACTTGAAGCAGCATCTTATCAGAAATGGGAAGATGTGTAATTTTTCAAATGGAATATGAAATGTGTCTATTGGAAGTTCATATTTAAATAGAAAGTAAATATATTTGCAATAGCAGATTATAAAAGTAAATTTCAGAAATTGGATGGGATAGGTGTGCACGTACAGAAACGGGATATGACCTTTGGCTAGTGCATTAAATGGCTATTGTCTTTCTTCTTTCCTGGCAAGTGGCAACAATAAAAATAGTGAGACGGGGTTGCATGGAATAGCCTGTTGATATTAGAATGAAATTGGTAGTGGTCCTCACTCTCCCCAACCTGTCTCTAACTGTACTTAATTACATGGGCTAGCTCTTCTTGCTGTATATATAGCTCGAATTCTTTATTATTATATATCGTAATTGGAGATCAATCCTAAGTATCTTCCATATATAACCACACACTTCCCTGATTTTCCTCACTACTGTTGAGTTTCAAAGATTTCAACTTGCAACTGATAACCATGAGTTCTTGCTATATTTGCTGCTTCCTTTTCTTGATTATGCTAATCATTACAGGTTGGAATCTTGGAATTCAATCAGGTACCACTACTCACTTTCTACTCTTTTTTCTCTAATTCCTTCTAGAGTATATACCAAGACTTTGAGTTCAATAACTACAGTTTTTTGTATGCAGAGTTTTTGCCTTCTTCTTATGATGAAAATGATAACCAGTCAACTACACTAACAAAAAATTTACTACAAGAGTCAAACCTAAGTTACAGAAAGCTTCTTGTTCATGGTAAGGACTCAAACTTTTATTTATTGGGTTTTAGAATCAAGAAAGAATATTTTCACATATGTTTATAAAAATTCTTTTTCTATTTTGGGTTTGGGATGTAGTACTTTTTTCTTTCTTTTTTTTTTTTTTTAATCTTGTGCGTACATTTTTTTTTTTTCAGTAACAGGTACTTGCACAAACAGAGATATAAGCATCTCACAGAGTAGAGATTCTACTGCAGGGATTCCACAGTACATAGTTCAGATTGTAAACACCTGTATTTCAGGTTGTGCTCCTTCTGATATTCATCTCCATTGTGGTTGGTTTGCTTCTGCAAGAATGATAAACCCAACAACCTTCAAAAGGCTCTCCTTTGATGATTGCTTAGTAAATGGAGGGAAACCTTTGAAGAATAGTCAAATTATCAGATTCACCTATTCAAACTCCTTCATGTATACACTTGCATTTAAATCTGCCAATTTCTGCTAATAAGCCTGAAACAAGATTCCGTTCGCCATATATATACTAGCTAACTGCATTTGAAATCTAGTTATGAAACCCAAATCCAAGATTATCGATCCCAATTAATTAGAAGCTCAAAACTCGAAGCTAACATCCATGAAGACGAACAAGAAACAATGTTTGATGTCAATGTCTCAGCTTTTAGATTTTTCACATTAGCAGACACTAGTAGATAGACCCTCTAACCTAAACTCCATCTCGTGAAACTTCAAGACCAGGTTCTGGGTTTTCATCTTTCATTATTCCGGAATCTTTTATATTTTGGAAAAAAATTAAAGTAAAAAAAAAAAAGCTACTGCTTCTATAGCTGCATGGCATGGAAGGTCTGAAACTTGGAGCTCTTTTGTGGCAGCGCGTGTGCTCTCTTTTGTTTTGCTTGTAAAACACAAATATATCATCTAAATTGTTTTAGACCTGAGAAAGAGATAGATAGGGAAAGAAGAATGAGGGATCAGCTTGCTGCTGTTTATCAATAGACTTTTAGCTTTGCCTACTAAGGATTGGAGCAATCCAGAGAGAGATAGAGAACAGTGCTCGTCAGAGAAGCAGTAGTTGAAGAAGAAAATTACAAAAAGTCACAACAACAGAGGAAGGAGAAAAACTGCAAAAGCTAGCTGGAAGTAGTTCTTTTTTCTTTCTTTTTTTTTTTTCTGAAAAAAAATCCTTCCTTTCTCTGATTTCTCAGTTTGAATTGACAAAGGAGGTTGCATGTTAGCAGCAAGGCTCAGTGCTCGAAAAACAAAATTTGAGAAGAAAGAGAATGAGAAACCCCTTATTAGGGAAATTTTGTTATTGAGACGTAGTGGACTTGAAGACTGTTTTGCATGCAAATGGAAGGTTTGAAATTGGTTTGTCTGAGTGGCTTAATTTGGGTATGAATGAACAAATAAGAAGGCCAAATTTAATTTTGTAATCTTGTTCATAAATAGTAGAGAGTGGAGGAGGTCAAGAGATTACTTTTTGAGTTTTAGACTTTATAGTTTATATGCCCTTTGTTTTGTTTTGTCACTTCATTCTAGCCCTTGTAGATTCTTGCTTTGGTTTTTTGCTTTTCGTTTTTTCTTTTTTAAGGAGATGGGTATTTAATATTACACGAATAGAAGAAGAGCATATGAACGAAAGCTTCAATGGCAGAATAGAATAAGAGCTACACATAGTCATTATATATATGTAATTTATTTATAAATGATAAAAATTAATTTAGTCATCTTGAATTGTAAGTATTTTTGTTTATATTAAACGTGAAACTTGAAATTTTGAATTGATTTCATATGATAAATTTTATTAACAAATCATAATTAAAATCCATAGAAAAATAAGATGAGGCAAATCAAGAAGATTACAAGAAGCTTAGAGGGGGATTAAATAGCAGAAGTAAGAACATAGAAATGTAGAAGTTACATAAAATTTTCCAATATTAACAGTCTAACTATGTATAACTCTGCAAAAGGAAGAAATTGAAATTGGAGCAATAAAGAAGTCACAAGACAATGCAAGTAGCACAATACAAATTTGATTTTCCTCTTATCTTCCTCTTGGATGCACTATCTGTGAAAAAATTTCAGTGTTGCTATCTTCACTTACAGAACTCTCCTCTTCGATGCTAAGCATCCCTCTGTCCATTGCGTAAGTATCACTTGATTTCATTTCTGAAACCAATTTAGCCCCAGCAGGATTATCTTGCAATTGTAAACAAAATTCAAGATTCCACAACACATCACCCATTGAAGGACGATAGATTCCATGATCAGATAAACATTTCTCTGCCGTCTCTGCGAATTTCTTTAGGCATTCTGGTAATATTTCAGACTTAATATGTGGATCAACAATATCCTCAATAATTCCCTTCTTTTGGCAATGTAGAGCCCAATCTGCAAGACTAACTTGTTCTTTAGGCAAGGTAGGATTAAGAGCTGGCCTAGCACATAATGCTTCAAACAGAACTACTCCAAAAGAGTAGACATCAGATTTTTCTGTCAATTGTTGCCTTTTGAAGTATTCAGGATCCAAGTACCCAAAGCTACCTTTTACCACAGTACTAACATGGTTTTCATTAAGATTAGGACCTGTTTTGGACAGCCCGAAATCGGAAACTTTTGCTACCCACTTGTCATCCAGGAGAATGTTTGTTGTCTTGACATCTCTATGAATAATTGTGTACTTCGCACCAGTATGGAGATAGTGAAGTCCTCTTGCAGCTCCAATGCAAATCTCCAATCTTTGTTTCCAGGACAGTGTATTAGTAGGCTTTGTCCCTTTGTAAATGTGTTCTCTAAGAGTACCATTTGCCATGTAATCATAAACCAAAGCCATTTCTCCATCTTCTTCGCAAAATCCAATTAAGGACACTAAATGCTTGTGTCTGAGCTTAGAAAGCATTTCGATTTCTGTTTGGAACTCATTAACTCCTTGTTCTGAAGAAGGGTTTGATCTTTTAATAGCAACTTTTGTTCCTTGATCAATAACTCCTTTATAAACCTTCCCAAATCCTCCAATTCCAATTACATTTCTCTCATTAAAGTTCTTTGTAGCATGTTTGATCTCCGGCAATGAAAAATGGCGACAAAGGCCTTGTGCAAGAGAAGAAAGGTGGCTACTTGCACTGCTTTTGCCTGACAATGTAGATTTGCTTCCTGACGTGTGAGAATTTCCATAAAGTGGCAACCAATTATGACTTCCAGATTGACTTCCACTAAGACCCCTCTTCTTCTTAAACGCAAAAACAGAGATTATAAAAGCTATTGTCAATCCAGCAGCCCCGCCAGCAATACCGCCAATAATCGGACCATCAAGTCCCTTTGAAGAAAATTCCTTTGCTTCCTTGGCCTCTGCCTCAAGCAACATATCTGATGGCACTGGATTAGGACCGGCCAAATTCCCTGTAGCGTCACTAACCTTAAAAACCTCTAATCCATTCAATATAGCGTCATAGTATTCTGGCTTCATTTCTACAGCAGGATGCAATGCTACCCATATTTGATCATCACCAGCCTTATCAGGTACAGCAATTGCAAAATCCTTATAAAATGGTGTTGCTTTAGCCCCTGCCCAGCCGATCACGTCTGCACCTTCCTGTGCTGTTTGATTGTTGATGAAGATATTGAAGGTTCTTTGATTAACCCTAGTATAGACTAACTCACAGAAATGGAGTCTTACAAGGTAAGTAAAATTTGCATCAATACTAAGTATCCATGTAAGATTATACTGACTATTTACTCTGTTATCTACTCCCATTGTTCTTGCTGTGCTATAAACACTTAAAGGGGCAATAGTTTTCGGTACTTCTTTGGTAGGGTACTTGAGGGTAAAATTAGCTTGTCCTGTTACACCAACAGCAGCTCCGTACAAATAAGGCGTATCGTCATACCATATTCTTGTAAGGCCTGAATCATTTGTTGCAGGAATGTACTGACCACCCACATTGAGCCTATACATTGTTTGCAAAGAATTGGCACTAATTTCAAGACTTTGATCGTCAAAACCAATAAGGTCCCCCGAAGTGAACATGTTTGGCATCGGAATTACTTCAATGCCATTGACAAAAGCGTAAGTATCATCATAATCTTTAGAGGGTGTGAAGGTGAGATCAAGAGTCCCTGTTTCAATTGGGGATATAGAGAATTCTCTAATGACATAAGCCATCGTAAGAGCCTTACAGGTAATTGAGGCACTGAAATTCTTGAGAAGTTGAAATTTATTTGCTGAAACAGAGAAATAGGAACTGTTGGGTTCCAGAGAGCTATATGTTGCTGGATAAAAATGGAGCCTGACCCAAACCCGTCTCTTTGCAGGAACAGAGAACTTATATGTAGTTGGAGATGTGAATATTCGTGCGGTCATGTATGGAACTGTTGATGGCAATGAAGGGTCTTGATTATCGGCTGTTGCCGTTATTGAATTACTAGAAGAATTCATATATTTTGTATCAGGTAGCCATTTTCTGCCATCACTGTCGGTGCCATCGGAGGTAGCACCACACGCCAGGACATGAGACTCGGATTCTAATATAGAGCCTTTGCAAGAAACTTGAATTGTATTTAAGGTGATAAAGAGGAAGAAAAAGAAGAAGAAAACACGGGAGAAAAATATATGGGCATTGCAGCTCATATCTAAAATGATGCAAACAAAAAACACAGTGCAGGAAAACAGAGGATACAGGAAAGGAGAGAAAATGTTTTCCTGCACCTTAGATCAAAGTGAAAAAAGAAAAATTATTATAATGAATATAACGAAGATGATGTCTGCTGGCTCCACAGTATTTGGATTATCAATTAAAACTTTGTGTTTGAAGTAAGATTTGGGGGATTTGGAAATTTGGCTATGGAAGAAACAGAGAGAACAGAGAATGGAGAAGAGATTTCTCTCTCCAAAACTGTCCGGGTTGTTTTTCGGTCATGCCAATGCCTCTAGGAGACGTGTAAAGGGAAGGGACGGTGGTCAGAGAAAAACGTCAACCGTTATATTTTTGCAGTAACTGCCCTTAAAACATGGGAGTTAATTAGGGGGTTTGGAGTTCTGTTTTATGTTAGTTCCTTAATAGGTTAAATTAATCTCTAAGCTCTTTTATTTTTTAATTTATTTATTCCTAACAAATGCTTCGTTCCTTTCCTTCTTTCTCTGGTAACGAGTCAACTACTTACTGTCTCCACTGTGCATTGTTTTGAAACTCAGGGTTGGTCCTTCTGCCAATTTATTTGATATTATAATATTAAAAATTATATTCTTTTATTCATTTGTACGCTCAAAATAATGAATTAATACGATGAAGTATATAGCAGTAGCTTTCTCTTAACTCATTAAATTGACGAAGAACTCTTATAATGGAGATAATTTGATACGAGATCTGTCTGTCATCATATTAAAATTAAAGGGATTAACTTACTTAAGCCAAGTCCATAACCCACCTATAAACGAAAAAAGGGCTATAAACCAAAAAATTTTTATTCAAAAGAGGTTATTTCTGATCGGAAAATATTTACCTAGATGGGTTCCAAACCAAACCAATAAAAATAAAAATTTTTTAAAAATCATTCATATTTTTTTTTTCTATGTGATCAAAAATACTTTTGTTTTAACAAAAATTTCTATTTTCATTAATTTGTTCAACGTGTAAGGCCACAGTGTAAAGCCATAGACATAGTCTAGGTAAATAAATCTCATTTTGATGCACGTTTGGCAAAAAAATGATAAAGCATAAATATTTTTTTTTAAAAAAAAATTATTTTCATTGATTTGATATGTTAAAGCTATAAATTCAATTTAGGTAAATATTTTCCAAATATTAATGCTAAACAATTAAATAAATAATATCAACTAAACATATCACTATTCACTAATGTGCTATGTAGAGAATTGGACTACCAAATAACAAATCAAAATAAGTTTAGTATTACAAATCACTTTGTTGTTACTTAACATTTAAAAATAGGCAAAGAACAAAAAACCGAAAATCACGATAATGATCATTTTTGTCATTTTCCACCTTGAACTAAGCATGTTTGTTCGCAAAGCATATTCCCGTTCATTCATATACCTTAAATCAAACCCTAATTACTTCTACTTCCACCCAAAAGAAACGGCCATGTCTACAAATTTTATCTTCTTCATCTCCAGCTTGTTCGTTCTCTATATTGCCTACACAATCCCTAAACCTGAACAACATCAACCAAAGCAAACCAATCTCGTAGTCTACGTGCATGACTACTTCACCGGCCATGACACCTCAGCAGTTACCGTGGCCGGTAAAAGTGGGCCCGACTTCAGCATCCTACAGTTCGGGAGTATTGCGATTGTTGATGATCCAGTTACTGAAGGACCAACTATTGAGTCCAAAGAGATTGGTAGAGCTCAAGGGAGCTACATAAACTCGCAGCTGGACGGGAAGGGTTTGTATATGGTGTTTTCTCTTATTTTTACCGATGGTGATTATAAAGGAAGCACACTGGAAATCCAAGGATCTGATATATTTTCAATGAAGGAGAGGGAATTTGGGATTGTGTCTGGGACAGGTTTTTTTAGGTTTGTTAAGGGGTATGGGATTATGCAAACTCAGTTCATGGACATACCTAATTTGAGAGCTATTATCAAACTCAATGTAACCGTTAAACATTATTAACGGGATTTTGATTTTTATATTTTTGTTAAACATTATACTCGCCTAAACCGTTTAATAGCCTTCTACAGACCAAATTAGTAAAAAGTATGAAATTTTTAAAAATTATTCATGCTTGATCTTTTTTTTCAATATATGATAAAAAATATCATTATTTGAGCAGAACATGTTATTATATATTTTTATTAATTTTTACTATATGAATAATATATATTAGTATGTTTTTATAAAAATATAATTTTTTATAGGATTGGTTGGAGTAGGACAAAAATGGAAATTTAATATTTTTTACGGGAGGAAAATGAATATAAAATTCTTTTTCTTATGGGGTGGGGACGGAATGGACATAAATCATCCCGTCGCGCCATTGGAATTGGGACAGGGAATGCGTGTTTTGCCAGTTGGGCTTTAATTTGTTCAATGTGAGGCCTTCAACCAATTTCTTTGAGTAATGGGGAAGGCCCAGTGAGCCCAAACAGACTATAAATATCTTTCGGAAACCGCGAAAGTCCGTTAAAAGCTTTCCATGTTAACGGATAACATCGGTTTGTGTGGATTTTGTCTGTTGGCATGGCGGCGTTGAGCTTCTCCATTACTGCTACAGTTTTACCGCAACGTCAAGGTTTTCTCTTGCTGCTTCTTCTTCTTCTTCTTTCTTCAACATTTAAGGATAGAATTTTAAGAGTATTACCTATTTCTTTGATTTCAGGAAAAGTGAGTTACAGGAATGATAAATGCCTCGAAGGTGTCAGAAACCTTGTGAGAAAATTTCAGGTTCCTTCAGTTGTGTGTGCTCCACAGGAATCACTACAAAACGGGAGCTGGGTCAAGCTTATATGTGGTGCAAGCTTTGAGGTTTCACATTCCTAAAAACCCTTCTGTGTCAAAAACTTTAATTTCCATTGTCAAGTTGCCTACTTATTTCCTTTTCTTTATCTCTCTCCAGGATGTTGTTGATATCAGAAACCTCTCTCTGGTTTACACTCTAGCTGGAGGTGAACAACCTCAAATTAATTTATTTTAGCACTTGTTTAATTTAAAGATTGATAACAAACAAAGGTTTAGGATTAATTGATGAATGATTTGCAGTTGATTGCATTGATTGTGCTGCTGATGAATCAGTTGTGAGTGCTGTAAATGAAGGCATTGAAGCTGCACGAGACATTTTGCAGATTCGAAAGCCTTGGGTAATGATTAGTGTTAATGATGATCGAGATCTTCACTTTCGTAAAGCTGGTTATTAGCCTAACATTTTTCTTTTCTTTTCTTTCCTTTTTTTTTTTTTTTTTTAAAGATTGATAACAAACAAAGGTTTAGGATTAATTGAATGAATGATTGCAGTTTGATTGCCATTGATTGGTTTTCTGCTGATGAATCAGTTGTGAGTTTGCCTGTAAATGAAGGCATTGAAAGCATGCACGAGACATTCTTTGCAGATTCGAAAGCCTTGTTAATGATTAGTGTTAATGATGATCGAGGATCTTCACTTTCGTAAAGCTGGTTATTAGCCTAACATTTTTCTTTTCTTTTTCTTCCTTTTTTTTTTTTTTTTTTTTTTTCTTTTCTTTCCTTTTTTTTTTTTTTTTTTTGGGTTTTGATAGGCACAAAGTTCAAATGACATCATGATCCTTTGGCCACATTAATTAGATCATAATATCTAAAATTTTTGGTTAAATATCGTTTAGTTTTGTTTCTTTGAAGGGATTTCTGAGTAAGCAAGTTTAGGTCTATGAGTTTTATGAATCTTGTTAAGCTGAATTTAGTATTTTATTCGACAGAATTTGATCCAGAGGAATGTCCACGGGACTGTTCAAGGCCATGTGAGAATGTGTGTCCTGCGAATGCAATATCATTAGAGGAACAAAAATCAACAACGGATTCTTCCTATGATATAGATATGCTACATGTTTTAAAGGTCTTTGGTTGAATAACTTTCTGGAGTTTATGATTATTCATCTATGTCATTCTCATTGATCCAGTAGTTATCTTTTTAGTAGATATTAATTTGCAGGGTGGAGTCATAACTGAACGCTGTTATGGCTGTGGCCGTTGCTTTCCTGTCTGCCCCTATGATAAAATCAGTGAGTAGTATTATTTTGCTTTTTTGTAATGCCAAACTTTTCAATTTTTTGGCTTTCTATTTTTTTTATCCGCCCATTATGAATACTTCAAACCTTTTTTTTCCTATGAAATTGCTAGTAATTCTTTTCCCTTTTCCCCACTCAAGGCTTAAAGAACATTAAAATTTTGTCATGTTGGTCATTTTAAATTTAAATTGACTTGTTGAAGTTGCTCTAGGAGAGGTTACCTATGTAAGAGATGCTACTGCTACTGCTGAACTTCTTAAAAGAAATGATGTTGATGCCATAGAGATACATACAAGTGGAAGGTACAATTCCATGAAGATAAACCAGAGACACCAAGAACACTGAAATTGATATTCAGAGCAATTTTGTCCTCTACTTCTCCTAATTTTCATTACAGTTCTTTTCTGGGCAAATTCTTTGCAACGTACCTTTCATATTGTCCTTCAAGTCTTAGAATTACATCTCAAACTGCTGAAGTACAATGTTCTATTTTTGTTAATGTTCTTATAATCTTTTTGTAAGTAACTGTATTCACCTAGAAAAAACTGTCTGTTTGTCCTGTGTATAGGCAGATGGCTCCCTTCAAGAAACTTTGGGATGGTTTGGGAAACTCACTCAGACACCTGAAATTAGCAGCAGTGAGTATAAGAACCTCCATTGTTAACTGAACTGAATACTTATGTGGTGCTAAGCTGGGGAACCTCTCTAATATAGCAGTTGTCGACTGCAAGACCAGCTTAAAATTAACCTTTACCATCCACAGGTTAGCTTACCTTATGCTGGGGATTCAACTCTATCTTCAATGAACAACATGTACTCAGTCATGGAACCTCAGTTAAATTGTCTCAATCTATGGCAGGTTTGTGTCCTTTTACTTCCAACAATTTTTGAATTTGTTTCAAATGTTATCATCTCAGATAAAAAGTTATTTCTTTTAACAAGTCATTGGCTTTGTAAACTGAAGTTGGATGGCCGGCCCATGAGTGGAGATATTGGCCGAGGTGCCACAAGGGAATCAATTGCATTTGCTGTTCGTTTGGCTGCTGCCAAAGACAAGCCTCCTGGTCAGTGTGCAGGCTCACTATGCACAAAAAGTTATGGTCATTTTGATCTGTTCCCAGCTCATGATATGTGCAAAAGTCTGAATTTCACCTTCCTGTGCTGGTAGGTTTCTATCAATTGGCAGGTGGCACAAATGCTCATACAGTTGATGGGTTAAAAAAAGAGGGACTTTTTCAAACAGCATTGTTTGCTGGTAATTTTATATACAGCAAAACATTTCTTGTGCCCTTTTATGTTGTGATTTCTTTTCACGTCATTTCTCTCTTCTTCTAGATAACTCACAAGATAAGATATCAAAAGCTTCATCACTTAATTCACTACGTGCCTCAATTTGTGGGATAGCTTATGGTGGCTATGCCCGGAAGGTTAGTATTATAATTTCTCCTAGTTTCAGTGCCAGTTTCAACAAAGTATATCTGGAAATTTGTTAATGGAGGTGTTGTAATTTTATAACTCCAGATAATTGGAAGGGTCTTGAGATCAATGCAATCACAGTATGGTCTCACTTGTATTGAGGATCATCCGGAGCATCTCTTGGAGGCACTTAAAGAAGCCCTTGGTTTGGTTGGAACAGTCAAACGTTATGATCCATTCCTGCAGGATATGTGATCAAGGTGTTCGAATGAAGCAAGTGCAGATCCAGGATATAAATTAGGAGGAGCAAACTTGCAAATCCTATTGACTACATCAATTCACTGGGATAATGTCAGTACTAAGCAGGACATAGTCAGAGCCCAGTGGGTGTTCAAATACGGGCGGTTATAGACTGAAGAAAATTCAGTGGCTTGAAGATGTAAAACTAATTTATATCTGTACATATTTTATGATACAAAACGAAACTTGAATAGCAGAATATATTAACAGAAGTTTAGTTGTTGGACCTATAGGAAATATTATATTAGATTGAGATTTTAGTCCGTGAAGCATTATTTACAGAAGATTTTACCAAACTGAGAGAACCCTTTGTCAAATCTTTAATTACATATCCATTCCTGACCAATGTGAAGTTAAATGTACAATAACTTCCAAGTTTCAACTAAAATTTTAGGTTTGATGCTCCTTCTAGCCCATTCAAAGGCAACGACCTGCTTTGATTGTCATGGGCCCTCCTCCTGAAAATATTAATTTCAGTTGTTAAGGTATTGCAGATGGGGTCAAGGAGGAAGGTTGAAGATGCAACATGCATTTTCTTTTTTCTTTTTCATTGTTCTGCATAATTTTTCCAATTCAATTAAGTTAAATTTGAGTATGAAGAATTTTCTCATTGAAATTCTATCTTCTTCCACCAGTTGTGATGAAGCTTGTATTGTTTGAGCTTTGGTCAACGATGGGAAAATATAATTTTCTTTCCCGGTTGAAAGGTTTCCGTTGTCTTTTGCTAAAGTTAAGTACAAGTTCCAATATTGAAATTTGAAGCAAAGGTTTTGTTGCTTCCACCTAACTATCTGCTCTAATGGCCCAACACAATTAACAGCAACGTCATTGGCCCTCCCAAACTTATTTTTTAATGCCCGTTATGCTCGAACATACATTAAAAAGAAGTCCGTGGTTAAATCAGCCGATAAACTGTATTTTCAGATAAATTTTATAAAATTAAAGATGATTTTTTATTCAAGTGTGTAAATTAATAAAATTATTACAATAATGATGATAAATAAGTTTTAAAAAACTTTATATATTATTTAAAAAAAAAAAGCATACATGAATCAATCAAGTGTGGTTTGACTGGTCTTTTCACTAATGTAAATTGTAAAGTATGAGAGGTATTGAGTTCATCTCGATCAAATAGCTTTCATCAATTAAATGAATTAAGAGTAGAGCTACTCATATTACGTAATTTATCATGTTATTTCGGTCAATATAAAAAAAAAAAAAAAAAAAAAAAAAATTTATGTCTCGAACATACAGTTAAAAAGAAGTTGAGAATCAGCGCGAGTAAACTGTATTTTCGGAGCATAAATTTTGAGTAAAAGTTAAACCAAAGAATGAATTTTTTAGTTCCATAGTGTGGTAAATTAAATAAAATTTTATTTACAATAATGATGATAAATCAGTTTTTAAAAACTTTCCTATATTATTGCTTAAAAAAAAAGAAAAGCATACATTGAATCAATCAAGTGGTGGTTTGACTGGGTCTTTTTTCACTAATGTAAAAGTTGTTTAAAGTATGAGAGGTATTGAGTTCATCGCTCGATCAAATAGCTTTCATCAATTAAATGAAATTAAGAGTAGAGCTACTATTATTACGTTAATTTATCAATGTTATTTCGGGGGTCAATATGAAAAAAAAAAAAAAAAAAAAAAAAACAACCCAAGCTTTTAAGGGTTTTATATAATTTTATTACGTGCTTGTGTAGTGACATTCCACTGATAGTACTATGCAGGGGCAATAGTTACCATTAGGGGTTTAAGTAGGTCCCTAGATTAAAGGGCTGTTTGAAGGAATGTGAAAAAAAAAAAAAAAAAAAAAAAAACAAACCAAGCTTTTAAGGGTTTTAATAATTTATTACGTGCTTTGTAAGTGACATTCCACTGATAGTACTTGCAGGGCATATTCCATGGGGTTTAGTCAGCCCTTAAGGGCTGTTTGAAGGAATGTGAAATAATTGATTATATGCAAATTGTGTTGGCGTGTAAAATTGGCTGAATTATTTTGATTAATTTATAACTATGAGATTCTGATTAGTGCAATAGACCAATAAAATTAGTGAGGTAAAGCCTACGCCATTTCCATTTTCTAATGCTCAAGCTGTATTTTAGAGACTCATCATTCATTCTTTAACCTGGTCAACTACATGTTCAAGGTAGCAGTAGAAATTATTATTGAATTGAATAAAATAATCATAATAATAATTTTAATGGTGAATATATATATATATATATATAGTAACAATGTTAATGATGAAATTTTTTCTTACTTAATAGCAACTTAGCTAGTAAAAAGATAGTTATCTATTCTATTTTTTGAATTTTTAATGTTTTTTTAAGAAAATTAAATGTAATAAAACAAAAATGCTCATCTCCTCTAAATAATGTGTGAGCAAATTTTTTTTTTTAAATATAATTGGAAACTTTTGGCCACGTAATTGTGGAGTTGTACCAAGTATTAACTAACAGTTCTATTGTTAGGTACAGCACAACAATGAACGATCCTTCCTCTCTTGGTTGTTGGTTTGGTTGTAATTGGAATTTGAAAATTGGAAAATGCCCTTCCACTCTAAGAAAACCACCATATGGATCCTCACTCATTTTTACCCATTTGTCTGTACTTCCGCTCAAGAAGATGGCCCCAAATCACTTCATTACTGTCTCACTGCCAAATGTTAAAAAAAAAAAAAAAAATCAATTAAGTTGTGTATTTATTTAACTTTATTTTTTTATTCATTATTTAATTTGCCAAATTAGCAAAAATTCTTATCGTCGAGTCAAGATTTTTCACTATTCACATAATAATATCAGCAAGAACACACGTGATCAAAATTTATTTTAACTTTTAGCAAATCTAATAATATTGAAATAAAACTTAATTTTTTAAAGTAATTGTTAAATCTTAAGTCATTTAAAATATCCTAAGGGTTTTGAAAATAACGCATGAAGGGTTATTTAATTAAAATTTTCAAAATAAACGAATTTGTTAAGCGGAGTACATAGTAAATATTTAATTTATAGTTTTTCTTTAATTTATGAGTTATAACTTACACTAAAATAAGTTACTATTTAATCTTAAAGTTTGACCTAATTTAGATATTAATACTCTTATTTTAAATATTGAATTAATACCTCTCCGTAATTTTTATTATATCAGCTATTCAACACTTTTATTAAATTTTAGCGGTAAAAAGTAAAATAGCACTGCTGTTCAAGTAATCTTTATATATAATTTTTTGAAAATATTATATATTATATTAGATTTAGGGTATTGCCCATTTAAGAGAAGTTCAACTTAATAGAGCAAAGAAATTCATTTAAGCATAAGAATTATATATTAGATCTAATGACGTCGACAAATAAGGTTGTTTAGTCAATAAATTTCAGGACCAACCAAAGATTTTAGTTATGGATCTACTACCTACCACCAAACCACATTCGGGCCCAACTCCCAACCTTCTGTCTCTAAAATTGACAAATTGCAGAAGTACACAATAATAAAAAGGAGCATCAAAATTCCACTCCGTGAGCTAACTACTATGTGCCACGTGACCAGCTCCCCCTCCCTCTTCTTGTTGTGGTAGCTGCAAGCAATTTTCTCTCTACCTTCTCCCCCTATATAATTCCCTTTCTCCGCTCTGCGCAATTCCAGCATTTGCTTTTCTGTCCATCTCGCTTGGCTCGGCGAATTCTCCGAGGTCTGATAGTAAGTCCATTTTGGTTTAGGTAGTTTCAAATTCCATTTTCTCTTTTCTTTGTAGACCAAACAGTTGTTTAACTACTTCAATTATCCTTCCAGATCTGGTTCTCGATTCGAATTCCTGTCTCTTCTGCCTGTTTGAATTTGAAAGTTTGATTCTCTCGGGAAATGTTGTTGATACTCTGTTTTGTTGTTTAGCTAGTGATTTCGCGTTTATATAATTCCAGTTTATGTCAAACTGGAGAAATCGGTGCTTCATTGGTATTCAAGATTTTGCTAGCTGCATTACGTTTCCTATTTGATTTGATTTGATTTTATCTGGTTTGGTCATTCCCGTTTGTTACGATCTGGTATGGTGTAGCTTCAAGTTAGGTGTGGTTTGGTGGTTTTGATTTGAAGCGTTCATTGTACGATATTGTTTGTGTTCGTTTAGTGTGGTAGATATTTTTTAGGTAGAGAAATAATGTGGAAAGTAAAAAGAGAAGATAGTTTTTTGCGAGCTGTATTTTCGTTTTCAGAAGCATTTTCTGGAACTGTAAAGCAAGAAACATGAACCCAATAAGCAATTTCTTTTCTCTGTCTGTTTTCGGAACACTTGGTCAGTTTGTAATTGATCCTGTTTGTTTACACTTACAGGCCTCTTGAATTGACATAATGGCCACTGGACAACTCTTCTCTCGTTCTACACAGGCTTTGTTTTATAATTACAAGCAGCTTCCCATCCAACGCATGCTTGATTTTGATTTCCTTTGCGGTATGTGTTACTTCATATTGTTTTTCTTTGGTCATATCTATATAGTAACATAGGTTAGCTGATATTGCATCTAGATTTATGTAATTGAACTAGCTTATTTTCTGTGCTGTGTTGATCTACGGTCTGATGTACTCCTTAATTTTTCATGTATTTATAGGGAGGGAAACACCATCAGTGGCTGGAATTATTAACCCTGGTTCAGAGGGATTCCAGAAACTATTTTTTGGTCAAGAGGAAATTGCAATCCCTGTACATTCAGCGTAAGATATGTTTGTTTCATCTTGATTTTTGTATATATGTTATACAATCCATGCAACATAGGTTTTGGAAGTGTCAATTACAATGCGAAGAGGGAAATGTTTTTCTGGCATAGTGAAGTTGAGTGGCATGTGATATGATTGCTATCAAGCTTGATATTACAATTCTTTTTGACCTGTTACTCTTCCGTATCCTGCTTCCTAGAAACATGCATTTCCTATTGACGACATTGTAGATGCATGGACTATTGTTAGACTATAAACTGTTGAAAATGATTATGCTATGCTTGCAATTGCTAACAAACAACTTCAATAAAAATATAACTCAAGCATAGACTATTGCAATGAGTCAGATGAATAATTTCTGGTAGTGAGTCCAATGTTATATTATTGCAACATGCCACTTATTTGGTAGTAAATATAAGTCATCGACCTTTTATGTACTTTGAAACTTCATTAGTTGTTAGAACAACCAATATTTTGGGATTTAACCATGAAACTTTGCTGGCACTTTTCTGGTTTTTAGATTTCTGACACTCAATTGATATCATTTGCAGTGTTGAGGCTGCTTGTACTGCACACCCAACCGCTGATGTATTTATAAACTTTGCATCATTTAGAAGGTTTGTATTTATGATTGTTGATATATTGATTTTACAATATCTTTTTTTTTTTTTTTTTTTCACACAGGGTAGTAAATATGTAAGTCATCGGGACCTTTTATGTAGCTTTGAAAACTTCATTAGTTGTTAGGACAAACGCAATAATTTTGGGAATTTAACCAATGAAACTTTGTCCTGGCAACTGTTTCTGGTTTGTTTAGGTTTTTCTGGACACTCATTGATATCAGTTTGCCCAGTGGTTGAGGCTGCTCTTGTACTGGCACACCCAACCGGCTTGATGTATTGTATAAACCTTTGCAATCATTGTAGAAGGTTTTGTATTCGTAATGCAGTTGTTGATATATTGATTTTACATATCCTTTTTTTTTTTTGTTTTGTTCTTCGAGCACAGTCCATTGCCAAAATTAATTTTTTTTTTTTTTTTTTTTCTTCACACAGTCATTGCAAAATTAATTGATTTGCAGTGCGGCTGCATCATCCATGGCTGCTCTGAAACAGCCAACCATTCGAGTTGTGGCTATAATAGCTGAGGGTGTTCCTGAGTCAGACACCAAACAATTAATTGCATATGCACGGGCTAACAATAAGGTGACATTATGATGCAAAATCATTTGAATTGAACTGAAACAGGAGAATCATGTGATCAAACAGTGCTTTATACTTGAAATCTTATGGTGCTAGGCCAAATATATTTTCCTTGAGAATTATTCGCTGGGTATAGGTATGCATCGTAATTTTAATTTTAATGATGATGCAGGTTGTCATTGGCCCTGCTACTGTTGGAGGCATTCAGGCTGGAGCATTTAAGATAGGTGACACTGCTGGAACAATTGATAACATAATTGCTTGCAAATTGTACAGGCCTGGATCTGTTGGATTTGTCTCCAAATCTGTATGTAATCGTTCCATTGCTCCTAATTCATTGACAAGCATATTCTATGTCAAGTAACTTTACTTAGAACATTAGAGAGAATGCCATCTTTTTTTTTATCATGCTCTTACTGCAACATGTTAAAGAGTTGGCTTTATGCTGCTACATGAGATTATTGATATCCTGGGAGGAGCACATGGTTTGGGACCATGTCTAGCAATTTTGGACTTGTAATTTTGAAGTAATGATAAATATAGTCTATTCTTACTCCAAAATTCAAAGGAATATTGTTCAAAAAAAAAAAAAAAAAAAAAAAAAAATTTGTTGGACTTTTGTAATATTTGAAAAGTATATGATATAATATAGTCTATTCTCCTTACTCCAAAATTCAAAGGAATATTGTTCAAAAAAAAAAAAAAAAAAAAAAAAAGAAAAGGAATAACACTTTGATTGTTTTCTCAATGGACTTAAAAAAAAAAAAAAAAAAAAAAAAAAAGAAAGGAATAACACTTTGATTGTTTTCTCATGGACTTTGCCAAATGGTGATGTCTTGCCTGTCAGCATTTTGTTACTGGCCATGAAGTATGTTGATGTTTTGAGAATGATATCTCATTTATGATTACAGGGTGGCATGTCAAATGAGCTATACAATACAATTGCCCGTGTAACAGATGGCATATATGAAGGTACTCCTGCATGCTCACTACTTTCTTTAGGCTAGTTTAAAGCATTCAGATCTTGGTTCAGTTTGGGCATTTGTTTTGGAAATTGTTTAGGTATTGCAATTGGAGGAGATGTCTTTCCAGGCTCCACTCTTTCTGATCATGTTTTGCGGTTCAACAACATCCCACAGGTTGCTGCCATTCTTGAATTTTAACAAGAGCTCAAGCATTTGTAGTTTCTTTCTCTTGGGAAAAATATTACTGTTGGATGCTTTATTGCTCAGGTTAAGATGATGGTTGTCCTTGGAGAACTTGGTGGACGAGATGAGTATTCTCTTGTTGAAGCCCTCAAACAGGGAAAGGTGACCAAACCAGTAGTTGCTTGGGTCAGTGGAACTTGTGCTCGACTCTTCAAGTCAGAAGTACAATTTGGTCATGCTGTAAGTTATTGCCTCAAATGTCTTGCACCCATCTGTTAATAATCAGCAGCCACAGTTTGCCGTAAAAGATGCACTGTTCTTAATCTGGACTCCTTCCAAATTAGGGTGCTAAAAGTGGCAGTGAACTGGAGTCTGCTCAAGCAAAAAATCAAGCATTAAAGGATGCTGGAGCTGTTGTTCCCACCTCATATGAAGCTTTTGAGACTGCAATTAAGGAAACATTTCAGAAGCTGGTTAGTTTACATATTGTAATATTTTCTGCATGCAACTTCCCAGATTCTGAAAAGGGCTCTGGGTTTCTGATCTTTTCCATTTGTCAGGTTGAAGATGGTAAGATTACACCTGTAAAGGAGGTTAAGCCTCCACAAATCCCTGAGGATCTTAACACAGCAATTAAGAGTGGCAAAGTTCGGGCTCCAACACATATTATTTCCACAATATCTGATGATAGAGGTGCTTTTATTTGTGTTTGCAATCAATGATAAGGTGCCTATTTTCTTGAATCAGTAGTATGATAAACTTATTTTTTGATCGTTTTTGCAGGTGAGGAGCCGTGCTATGCTGGTGTGCCAATGTCTTCTATTGTTGAACAGGGTTATGGTGTTGGTGATGTCATCTCGCTTTTATGGTTCAAACGCAGCCTTCCACGTTACTGTACCCATTTTATTGAGGCAGGTTTCTCATAACTTTATAGCTATCTTGTTATTTGCTAACCGTTCCAGCTGAATATACCCCCTTGTCTTCCCCTCCCCTCATGTGTCACATATATCTAGAAGCAAAATATATCGTCTAGGTGTTAAATGGTTTATGATCTTAAACAGATATGCATCATGCTATGTGCTGACCATGGTCCCTGTGTCTCCGGTGCACACAACACCATAGTAACAGCAAGGGCTGGAAAGGACCTAGTTTCCAGCCTTGTCTCAGGTAAGAAAGTAGTCAATTGATTGTTTTCTTAATTCATTGGAGAACTCTCCCCAGTACGATGCTGAATGAAGTGCATTTCTGAGAGCCAATCATGGAAAAAAATGTTGAATCCTGGTCTTTCTGAAACAGGTTTGCTCACAATTGGTCCGCGATTTGGTGGTGCCATTGATGATGCTGCTCGATACTTTAAGGATGCTTATGATAAGGTGGCTTTAACGAATTTCACTTTTGTTCATTCATGCCAAATTGATTCTTGTTTGAATACTCTCATGGTTGGTTTATCCAAGATTTATTGCTTTGCTGTTTCTGCCAGGGTCTAACACCCTATGAGTTTGTTGAAAGCATGAAAAAGAAGGGTATTCGTGTTCCTGGAATTGGGCACAGGTATGTAGGGCCTTTGGTTCTCAGTATATTTTTGGAATTTTGACACTAGAAACATAGCATTTCAATGATTTGGGCTTCTATTAACTGCCATTGTAAACCTGAGTTATAAGAACTCTTGTTTGCTTCCTGTGTAAAGGATCAAGAGAGGCGACAACAGGGACAAAAGGGTGGAGCTCTTACAGCGGTTTGCTCGCACACATTTCCCTTCAGTGAAATACATGGAGTATGCTGTTCAAGTTGAAACCTATACACTATCAAAGGCCAACAACCTTGTCCTAAATGTTGATGGTGCAATTGGGTCCCTTTTCTTGGATCTTCTTGCTGGCAGTGGAATGTTTACCAAACAGGAGATTGATGAGATCGTGGAGATCGGTTATTTGAATGGGCTCTTTGTGTTGGCACGTTCCATTGGTCTGATTGGGTAAGTTGATTGCACTTCAAATTTTTCTTATCCCATCCATTTGGGTTTTGTTTTGTGTTGCTGATTAGGTTACAAGCAGGCCCTTTGATATTGACACGTTAACAGTCAGATTTCATATCTTAATCCCTTTTTAATTGCAAGGATTTAAGTTCCACTGTTTAAGGTCCCATGAGTGCTTTTGAGTGTCACATAGATATGACCTTTTTGGAATAATATACAGTTTAATATTAGTTGGCTAGGAATGAGTAAGATAGACCTCCATTATCTACTGAAAATACATCCATTCTATATTTGCATATGACTAACAATAGCTTTTAATTTCAGGCACACCTTCGACCAGAAGAGATTGAAACAACCACTATATCGCCACCCGTGGGAGGACGTTCTCTACACCAAGTGAGAGAATGACAAAGAGCAGGTGCAATGCTGATCTGCTTTCGACTTTCAGCAAGCTTTTCACTTCCCAAATTTCTCGAGTTTGCAATTTGCTGCTGTGTCTGTTCAGTTGTTAGATTAGTGTTGTACTGTTTATAGGCTGAGTGCCTATATTTGTAACTTTATTAGAAGTTTTTATAAGGAGAGTTCCATCAATTTATTCAAAGAAATGTTTCTATAGAGCCTTTAGTTTCAGGTTTCAAGTTGAAATAACCCATTTCAAATTATCTTATTGTTTGGAAATCTGTGGTATGCTAAAAAAGTAAGGAAATCCAATGTATAATATGTTACCAAAAAGGCTCTGTTGTCTTATAAAGACAAGTCTGCCTTATTTCAACATCAACATTATGAATATTATTTGTATGGGGAAAAAGGAAAAAAAAAACAAAAAGAGATGGGGTTCGAGCAATCCATCAACAATCACGTGGGCTGGGGAACTGGGTGCTTGACGAAGAAGTGGGGATGGTCACATGGGCAGTGTGCTGGTTGTCGAGGCCGAAAGGATCTCCAGCGTTAAAGAAACGTACATATTCTGTTGCACGCTGTCTCAATCTTGGTTATGGTTAGACTTAACTGTGTAACTTATTGCACATTGTGAGGCTTTATGGATGTGAACGTTTCATGGATTAAATTGCTTTCATATGAACTCCTAATAATAATAATAATTAAAAAACAAATTCAAGTTTGTGTTTTTCAAACGAAATAAGAGAACATTTCTAATTATATATACAGAAAAAATATATGAAAAAAACTTTTTTTTTGATTGGTTTAATCTGTTAATGAACCTGTAAATCTGTCTCGACAAATATAATCCATTCAGTAGTTTTCGAAAAGTTTCGTCTAAATAAATATAATCCATCCTTCAAAAAAGTTCCCTTTAAAATTGTGGCCTAGGGATTTTTTATTTTATTTTATGTCAGTGATCCGTTCACTCCACTTCCTAGTTCCTACCATTAAGAAATCACGTTTAATTAATTAAATATAGCTTAAGGAATAATCGTGGGGTTTAGGGATGAGGAAATGAGTATACATAGTTACATACTTTAGTTCAGCAGCGTATATAAAGTACAATTAAAATAAACAAATTAGTAAACACGAGACTTTTAAGATAAGAATAAGATAATCAAAATTAAAAAAAAAAAAAAGTTAAAAGAAAAGAAAAGAAAGAAAAATCTGCATGTCTTCTCCAATATACCCACAATCACGTGCCGACGGCCATCGCCCACCAATCAAACTGCTCTGGCCCCCATCTTATATGCCTCCGTACCTGCGCAGAGCTCTCTCTCCGTGCCCACAAGTGAAGGAAAGAAAAAGTTCCAATAACACGTAGAAGTATTATTCAAAAAGAAAACAAAATTACACAAGCGAAGAGAAAGAAAGAAAAATATGCAAATGCCAAAGTCGCTTCCCTTTCTGTGATTCAATTTTTCAAACGAACATAGACAGAAACATTGCCTACCAACTCATTATTCGGAACAGCTTTTCTCCTCTTGCTAGCTATATGTAGTCTCTTTCCATTATCGAAAGGCCACATAAAATAGATTTCTTACTTTATTTTGACACAGAATCTTCACTATCTTCATTTGCCCTTACTGGGTCAGTTCATTTGCTCTTTATCAACCACTAAATTCAGACATAATTGCAGGCAGAGAAGAAACAGGCACTCCAGTAATGGCATCTGGTGGCAGAGCAGCGGGGCAGTCACCCCAACGGCACCTGCACCAAAATCAAAGCCAAAACCACCAGCAAGTAGCTCCTCAGTCCTCGGGCACCAGCAACTTGAGGGTCCACAACACCGAGTCTGTAAGTAAAGCAATTGCTCAGTACACAGTGGACGCGCAGCTCCATGCGGTTTTTGAACAATCAGGTGAGTCGGGTAAGTCGTTTGATTACTCGCAATCGGTGAGAACCACTAACCAGTCAGTCCCTGAACAGCAAATCACTGCTTACCTATCTAAAATCCAACGTGGTGGCCATATCCAGCCTTTTGGGTGCATGATCACTGTTGATGAAGGTTCTTTTAGGGTTACTGGGTATAGCGAAAACGCACGTGAAATGCTCGGTTTAACGCCTCAATCAGTACCTTCTCTTGAAAAACCAGAAATCCTTTCGATTGGGACTGATGTGCGCACCCTTTTCACGCCCTCGAGTGCGGTTTTGCTGGAAAAAGCATTTGGGGCAAGAGAAATCACGTTACTCAACCCTCTATGGATTCACTCCAAGAACTCGGGAAAACCCTTTTACGCGATTTTGCATAGGATAGATGTTGGGATTGTTATTGATTTGGAGCCTGCTAGGACGGAGGACCCTGCTTTATCAATAGCCGGGGCTGTGCAGTCACAGAAGTTAGCAGTTCGTGCGATTTCTCGTTTACAGTCACTTCCTGGTGGGGATATTAAGCTGTTGTGTGATACTGTGGTGGACTGTGTGAGGGAGCTTACTGGGTATGATAGAGTTATGGTTTACAAGTTTCATGAGGATGAACATGGTGAGGTTGTAGCAGAGAACAAAAGGTCTGATTTAGAACCTTACATTGGTTTACATTATCCTGCAACTGATATACCTCAGGCTTCTAGGTTTTTGTTTAAGCAGAGTAGGGTTAGAATGATAGTGGATTGCCATGCCACACCTGTCCGTATTATTCAAGATGAAGCACTAATGCAGCCTTTGTGCTTGGTTGGTTCAACTCTTCGTGCCCCTCATGGTTGTCATGCTCAATATATGGCGAATATGGGTTCAATTGCCTCATTGGCAATGGCGGTCATTATTAATGGAAATGATGAGGAAGCTATTGGTGGAAGGAATTTGATGAGGCTTTGGGGTTTAGTTGTTTGTCATCACACTTCTGCAAGGAGCATTCCTTTTCCACTTCGTTATGCTTGCGAGTTCCTAATGCAGGCCTTTGGGCTTCAGTTGAATATGGAATTACAATTGGCGTCACAGCTTTCAGAGAAGCGTGTTCTGAGGACTCAAACGCTCTTGTGCGATATGCTTCTGCGTGACTCTCCTACTGGCATTGTTACTCAAAGCCCAAGTATCATGGACCTTGTGAAATGTGATGGGGCAGCACTTTATTACCAAGGAAAGTATTACCCACTAGGTGTAACCCCAGCTGAAGCTCAAATAAAAGATATTGTGGAGTGGTTGCTGAGATTTCATGGAGACTCTACAGGTTTAAGCACAGACAGTTTGGCTGATGCTGGGTACCCTGGGGCAGTATCACTTGGTGATGCAGTTTGCGGCATGGCTGTTGCTTATATCACTAAGAGGGATTTCTTATTTTGGTTCCGATCTCACACAGCGAAGGAGATCAAATGGGGTGGTGCAAAGCATCATCCAGAGGACAAGGACGATGGGCAGAGGATGCATCCACGCTCTTCATTCAAGGCATTCTTGGAAGTGGTAAAAAGCCGAAGTATACCATGGGAGAACGCAGAAATGGATGCTATTCATTCTTTGCAGCTTATTCTTCGAGACTCATTTAGGGATGCTGAAGCAACCAATTCTAAGGCTGTTACAAATGCACAGCTTGGAGATCTGGAGTTGCAAGGGATGGATGAACTCAGCTCAGTTGCAAGAGAAATGGTTAGGTTAATAGAGACTGCAACTGCTCCAATATTTGCTGTTGATGCTGATGGCCGCATAAATGGGTGGAATGCAAAGGTTGCTGAGTTAACGGGGCTTTCAGTTGAGGAAGCTATGGGGAAGTCTTTGGTTCATGATCTTATTTATAAGGAATACGAAGAAACTGTTGACAAGCTTCTTCATCATGCTTTAAGAGGTATTATTATATCTAACATATTTCTGGGATTTCTTCCAGTTTTCCCCTTTAATTATATTTGAACATGCAGATTTGCTTAGAATGAAACTCTTAACAAAAAAAAAAAAAAAGGTACTCTTCATTCTCCTGGAAAATTTGAAATTATTAAAGCTGATGAATGAAAATGAAAAGGGATGAAATTTTGAAATCCAGGGCGTAGCTGAAAGTCTCACCCAGCTGTGGAAGTCATAGCTGCTCCATTAAAATAGTAAGAAACATATGATTTGATGGTTTCACAAGTGCGTGATACCTGAAAACTTCTGATTAAGTTACTTTAGCATGTTTATGTAGATTCTTGGCTAGTTCTTGTACTTCTTAGATGAAGTACTAATCAAACAGAAGCTTTGATAAATCTTCTAAATTGAGGATTTTGGGTTAGATTTGAGAAACTAGGTGAAGTTAGCTTTTAAACTAACTAATAGGATAAAGTTTCTGGTCACATGTTACTAGGGAATTGAGGCTTAATTTGACCCATGGTCATTGGACTAATTGGTGAAATCACTCTACCTTAATTTTCTCAATAAAATTGCTAACGGTAGATTTTGGTAGAACCAAGTAATTTTTGTATTTTATTGCTGAGCTATAGGGTTTTCAGGATCAGTCATCACATAAGAAATTTGATTGAATTTCTAAAAAGAATTTAGTGATTGTGGCCTTTTTGAAATAAAATCAAAGTCAAATAGATAAATAGCTTCTGGGTAAAACCTTGATTTCTTAATCTTGAAGTATTATTAGGACTGGGTATACCCTGTTTTAAGACGTTGTCTAGGTATATGAATAAATGAGTGGGAGTGAGCATGGTCACTTGTTCTCATTCCTAGTTGTAATATCTGACCTGGCGACAACTGGTTTCTAATACCTGCCTGCAATTTAGGAGTAATTTTCTGATTTCATGACATTTCCTAAGAATGGAAATAAAGGCTGGATTCTCATTTGTAGTCTCACTTATTTCCAGTAACAAATTGGGAACTAAAACGTTTTGAGTCCTGACTAAGCTGCTATATTTTATAGAGAGCTCTGAGACTACATTATAACTCCATATGACTAATAAATGGAATGGTACCATTTGCTTTGAAACTCTATAAAGTAATTATTTTTCTGTTTCTTGTAGTCATGCAACAGTTCAAACTGCTGTGCCCTGCTTGTTTTTATTTTCCTATTCATAGAAGGTCATTTAATTCTATATCAAGCACATGGTTATTCTCCATATAAAAGTGCTCACTGTTCATATTGCCTTGATCTATGCACACTTTTACGTAATAGAGGGACTCATAACATGCAATTCGTGTATCTGTTGTCTAGAACATAACTTAGTTTTGTCAAAAGATTTTTAAGCACATGCTCTATTTAATAAACTTTGTTTGATAGGTTGTTTTATTCTTTGGTGCCAGTGTGGATATTGTTACTAATCATATATCAGCATTCTAACCACGGCAATTGGATGAACTTTGGAATTGATGTCTTATTGATATTTGATAGCTTGTTTTATTATTGATATTTAATGAATGCAGGCGAAGAAGATAAGAATGTAGAGATAAAAATGAGGACATTTGGCTCCGAACATGAAAAGAAGGCTGTTTTCGTAGTGGTGAATGCTTGTTCTAGCAAAGATTACATGAACAATATAGTTGGAGTTTGCTTTGTTGGTCAGGATATTACTGATCAAAAAGTGGTAATGGACAAATTCATCCATATCGAAGGTGATTACAGGGCTATTATTCATAGTCCCAATCCTTTAATACCTCCAATATTTGCTTCAGATGAAAACACTTGCTGCTTGGAGTGGAACACTGCCATGGAAAAGCTCACCGGGTGGGGCCGAAGTGAAATTATTGGGAAGATGCTGGTTGGGGAGGTTTTTGGCAGTTGCTGTCGGCTCAAGGGCCCTGATGCATTGACCAAATTTATGATTGTGTTGCACAATGCAATTGGAGGACAGGATACTGACAAGTTTCCATTTTCTTTCTTTGACCGGAATGGAAAATTCATGCAAGCTCTTTTGACAGCAAACAAGAGATTAAATATGGATGGACAGATTATTGGAGCCTTCTGCTTCTTGCAGATTGCAAGTCCTGAGTTACAACAAGCTTTGAAAGTCCAGAGGCAACAGGAGAGAAAAACCTTTACAAGAATGAAAGAGTTGGCTTATATTTGCCAGGAAATAAAGAATCCTCTAAGCGGTATACGGTTTACAAACTCACTTTTGGAGGCAACAGACTTGACCGAGGTCCAAAAGCAGTTTCTTGAAACGAGTGCTGCTTGTGAGAAGCAGATGTTTAAGATCATTCGAGATGTTGATCTGGAGAGCATTGAAGATGGGTGAGGTTCCTTGATCAAATCATTATTAACTTATGGGTTTGCCTAAAGAAATGCGATGCAATCAATGTAGGTCCTAGCTGGCATTATGCATCTAGAATCAAATGCCTATTGAGCAGAATACTGCAGTAAATTATTTCACATCCATTTTGGCTTAAGCAAATGTCAATCTGTGTTACTGTCAGAAAGCATTGTATTGGGGCATCTTTAATTGAATAAGGTCAAAGATGAATAAACTCCTCAAGGTTGATCTGTGATTATAGTACTCAGAAACTTTAGTAGTAATATTCTATTGAATTTAACATGCATATTTCTTTTTTATTAAATGTAACTTTTCTGCTTTCATGTGTGAATATTGTTAATGAGAGGAAAATTTTCATTTGTTTTTGAACTAGTTCACTGGAGCTTGAGAAGGCCGAATTTTTCATTGGGAATGTCATAGATGCTGTAGTTAGCCAAGTGATGTTACTGCTGAGGGAAAGAAATCTACAATTGATTCGTGATATTCCAGAGGAAGTAAAATCTCTGGCTGTATACGGTGATCAAGTAAGAATTCAACAGGTGTTGGCTGATTTCTTGTTGAATATGGTTCGTTGTGCACCATCTTCAGAAGGTTGGGTAGAGATTCATGTTTGCCCAAAACTGAAGCAGACCTCCGATGGGCTATCTGTTGTGCATATGGAATTCAGGTATTTCATTCTTGCACTTCTTTGTACATTATTTAGTATAATATACAATGATAAGAGTAAAAGCACTAAAATGTGATAGATGGGTATTCTCTCTCCCTCTCCCTACCCATTTCTCTTCTTTGTTCTTATTTTTACCTCCTTTGGTAATATTGTCATAGTCATTAGGAACATCTTACTTGAAATAAAATGTCAAGGCTTTATTCAAATAATTTATTTTGTGAAACTGTGACGACTTGCAATAAATTATTCCTTTTGTTCTTGACTACTCTGAATGATTTAGTGACAAGTCTAATCTGTTCTCCAAGTTGTGAATCTCAACTCGGAGCCGGTGTGGACTAGTGAACAGAAATAAATTTGAAAGGTTGGTCATTAAAGACCTCCATAGGTTTCGTCCCAATTCACACTGGTTCTTATTTTTTCAAACTTTAACAATTTAATCGCTATGTTCTGCAAAATAGAATGGTTTAGTATTTTTTAGGACAGAGCAACGGTTTTTGGACCAAAACTATATATCTGTTCCACTTATTTTTAGCCAAAAAGGATTAAAGTTCTGAATTCTAGTAAAGAGGGACCAATGTGTGTGTTATTTTGCAGCATTTGCTTTATTTCTTCTTCCGTGTTATTACATGTAATGCTGTTAATATCTTCTGACCAGTGATGATATTTTTATAAAGGATGGTTTGCCCCGGTGAAGGTCTTCCTCCTGAACTAGTCCAGGACATGTTCCACAGCTGCCGATGGACGACTCAAGAAGGCCTAGGACTCAGTATGTGCAGGAAAATTTTGAAGCTTATGCAAGGTGAAGTCCAATACATCAGAGAGTCAGAAAGATGTTATTTCTTAGTTATCCTCGATCTTCCCCTGTGTCAGAGAGGTGCTAAAAGTGTTGATTAGAATGTTTAGCCCTGGAGATATGTTGAAGAGCTTTCACAATTTTGACCTCATATTGGCGGTTCAATTTACTGAGAACTGTTTTCAAAACCTAGTTACAAGGTTTACTCTTGTACCGAGGCCACCAATTTGGCTAATCCTTAGGAAGACAACTGCTTATTCCATCAATCTCAAGCATGTTTGATGCTTGTTTAGTCTACTGACACTGGTCTAAATCGCAAACTTACCTTGTCGGGCTAGCCAGTTAATGTTTGCCAAGAAGTGTACCGATCTTGCTGATATGGTTTTGTGAGATCTGAATGTGGTAGTGTACATAAGAAGCAACAATGGATCTCATAAGTTTATTGTAGAGGCTTCCATGATAAACAATCTTGCATTTGGATCAAATTGCATCTCCCACTGGAAGTAAATATGTGTATGTAAGTATATTACAATTTCTCAGGTTCCTACAGATTACTGTAACCTACAATTAGGTCACCCTGCCAGGGCTAGTCTCTTAATAAAATTTTATTCTGTCTTATGTAATGAGTCAAATTTCCAGCTCTGGTATTTAATATGAGAATTCTGACTGCCTACTTTACGAAAGTTGACAAGGAAGGGGATCAAACTTGGATTTGAGATTTAATAGTAGAACTATAATATATTCAATTCAATATGTTAATTTTATGTTACCCGTATATACTCTACTAGGTTCCAAACGGCAGAAGCTCCATTGAATGAAGAATGAAGGTCAAAACATTTTATAAAACCCATTTTTGAAAAAGAAAAGTTTGATTATAAATATTATTCTGGCTTCCACCTTCCACATGGTTTGAGATAAGGATGATACAACTTTAAAGTTTAGTACTCTGTATTATGGTATTTATTTTTTTAGGAGCAATTGGAACTCTAACTGGTTTCTGAATTTAGAGAAAGAACAAAGAACAGAACAAGAAGAAGAAGAAGATTTGGATGCTACACTTCACCTCTTGTCTCTATCACACTCCAACGGTGTGCGTGCACGCCCTTAATCATGCTGTGCACGCAAACAAAAGTCTTATAGAGGAAAAAACAAAATTTTAGAGAGACATAGAGAGAGCAACTTGCTCTAACTTCCAAAATAGTAATTACCCATAACAAGGAAATTAATCACAATTTGCAAAGTAAGTTCAGAAATGCCTAAAGGGAATATACTTCAAGGAGGGAAACATGCCTAAATTTAAAACACATCCATAACCATAGCTTCCTCGTGCACTGATTGAAGCCAAACAAATGAAAACGCTCAATAAAGATAGACAAGAAATATAGCCATATATTGTTCAGCAAGAAATATTCTTCGCTAATAAAAAGTTTGGTCTTTTTAGATATTTTCGAAACCTATCGCTTAAAATTCAGGAAAGACTTATCAACATATAGTGTATGACCTTATTTATATATGGAATAAGTGTTTTAGTTCAAACGAAAATATTTCTGATCATAAACTGAAAATCTAATCAACATTGTTAACTTTATTATTTTGTCGCAATTAATTTCAAATTAATTATCAATTAAAATACAGTAATATGGTTTTAGTAGTAAATTGTAAAGTTGGGAGCAAATAACAATTATATACAGTTATTTTTTCAAAAAAAAAAAAAAAAGAACAATTATTCTAAGCCAAAAAATTTAGATGATTAAGACAGGTATTAATTCAGACAGCCAAAAAGGTAAGCATTTTACTTTCATCAAATCCAAATCCTAATTGGGTTTTGACTTCTCTCGAAGCTTAACACGTCAACTTCTTGAACAACAATCAAACCTATCACTGCCTTAAAACCCAAACTTCCCTAATTAAGCCCTAATTTTAGGTGCGGCGGTGGTGTGAATTTTCAATGCTTCAAATCTCATATTTACTCTTTTAAATTAAAAAAAAAAGGAATAATTAATCTCTTAATATTTTTTTGGACATATTGTACAATTATTTATTAATTTAATTAATTATATTGAGTTAAGGGGCATAATCGTAAATCCATGTGATGTTTGCGAATTAAGTATTCCAAATTGTCAAGTTAACCGAAACTAAACTTAATTTGATTATTAAATTAAATCAGAGAGTTTCTGTGGAGGAGGTGTTTTGTTTTGTAGCCACGAATTCTGTATATAGAAGAAACCCACAAAGAGTTGGAGTGGAAGAATGAGAAAGTGGAGTGGACGTGAACTCGTGATCTATTGGGTCCTTTTAGCTGAAAAGGAAGAGGCCGCGCAAAAATGAAAATTCCAATACCACTTGCCATATGCGGTGTGAATAACGCGCTTTTAAATGTAAAAATCTAGTATACGATTGGCTATAACTGTCCACGCACTCACCTAGCGCCTGAGGAAAGGAAAACGGCTTTTTCTTTAATATATATAATATATAAATAATAATAAAAATAATGTCTGGACTAAATGGTTAGATGCAGACGATAATGATGAGATCGAAAGAGAAGCCAAAAACAACAAGACACCACAAACTAACTGCCCACCCCAACACACCCAAAATCAAAAACCTTTTTAATGCAAGGAAATATTTTAAAAAATAAGTCGACTTAGCTCGCAAGCTGTTGAAATTTCATTTCGACTTTGAAAAAATTTGAAAAGTTTGACTTAAATCAAGTTGAAATTCGTTTTAAAATTTTGAAAATTGAATTTAAATTTTAAATCGAATATAAAAATTTTAAATTCAGTAAATTTTAAATCGAGTTAAATTTTATTGAATCAAGTCTGAAATTGAGTTTGGATTCTGATTGACTATTTACATCCCCTCAAGACCATTGGAGATTTACATAAAAATTTATTTAAACTTAATTAATGAAATTCATGAGCTCTGCTTAAAATAAATGCTTAAAACTAACAAAAATTATTTATAAATTAATTTATTGACTTTTAATTAAAATAGGAAAATAAATAACACTTAATAGTACGTCTCAAATTAAAACAGACATTTATTGTGAACAAGGCGAGCAATAAATTAATAGTATCCCCAGATTAAAGAGAAAAGTAGATGATGGTGATAAAATAAATTACAAGAACCAAACCAAAAAAGGGAAAAAAAGAGTTTTTCCATCGCTCTCTTTCTATAGAATTCTTCTGGAGAAGGATAAAAAAAAGAAGGATAAAAGTCTCTCTTCTTCTTCTTCTTCTTCTCCTACTTCTGTGTGTGCAGTGTTTTTATCAATTTCGAGGTTTCAACTCTATGCTATGCTTAGTTCTTCCATCTGCTTTGCTGGACATTAGTAGGCCATGAATGGATCCCTATATCCTTATTCGTTAGAAATCATTATCGACTAAAGAGAGAGGAAGTGTGTGTGATTTTGGATTCTGGAAATGGACACTCAGCCAGCTGAGGAGCTGCTGAGGAAGATCCAGGAGCTGGAAGCAGGGCAAGCTCATCTTGAACAAGAGATGTCTAAGCTTAAGCTTACTAGCGATCCAAAATCGGAGCATGACTTGCAGTACCGGCAACATCATCACCACCAGCAGTCGCAACAACGTTCCCATTCTATATCGCCGCAGAGGACTGGGCCTAGGAGGAGAGGAAGCAGTGGGACTGGACCTGGTTTCGAGGCTATTGCAGCTTGGAAGAAGGGCTCGGTGTCGTTTAGGCATTCGTCGCCGTTGCAGAGAGAAAGCCGGAGTGTGACGAGTGCTACCACTACTAATGCTGCTAAAGAAGGAGCAAACTGCGGGCCATCGGCGGTGAAGTTTACTGATAAGCAATATTTGAATATATTGCAGTCCATGGGACAGTCTGTACATATTTTTGATCTTACGGGCCGTATCATTTATTGGTGAGTTATGGATTTATAGAACTTTTGTTTTTTTGTCTTTATTTTTGAGTTTCTTGTTTTGCAGGTTTTGTTGCCTTTAATGGATTTTGGTTTTGATTGGTTGGGGAAGGGAGGTTGTTTTGGACTGTTTGGATCTTAATTGGTTTAATGGTCGATGGAACCGTAGATTACTGGCGGTTCACTACTAGGAATTGGAAGTACGAAATTCGTTGTGCAAAAGAGCAGGATAAAGCTTTGACTTGCAGTTTTACTGTCAATTACTGTTGAATATGCGGTTTTTTGGCTTAAATTATATGTGAAGATTGGTTTTCAATGCCATTGATGTATCGAATTTAGTGTGTTTAGTTATTATCCGTTTCTGCAGGAACCGAACAGCTGAGCACCTTTACGGATATTCTTCAGCGGAGGCTCTCGGCCAGGATGCCATTGAGCTGCTTGTAGATCCTCAGGATTTTTCGGTGGCAAATGGTATAGTGCATCGTGTCACCATGGGGGAGAGCTGGACAGGTCAGTTTCCTGTCAAGACTAAGATGGGAGATAGGTTTACAGCTGTTGCAACCAATACACCGTTCTATGACGATGACGGTACTTTGGTCGGGATTATCTGTGTATCAAGTGATTCACGGCCCTTTCAAGAAATGAAGATTGCATTGGCAGGTTCAAATAATTCAGAAGCTGATTCAAGCTTTAGTCGACCTAGAAGTTGTGTCACAACAAAACTTGGTCTGGATTCTCAACAGCCCTTGCAAGCAGCAATTGCATCTAAGATATCCAATTTGGTTAGTCTATTAGGCTCTTGTGTTGACGTGAATTTAATTTTATAGTGTGCAATACCTTGATTGTTGGTTGCCGAAACAGGCATCAAAGGTGAGCAACAAAGTGAAATCAAAAATTCGGACGGGAGATAACATGGATCGTGAAGGTGGGACCAGCGATGGTCATCAATCTGATCATGGCTTCTCAGATGCAGCTCTATCTGACCATAGGGAGGATGCAAACTCTAGTGGAGCTAGCACTCCCAGAGGAGATGTGCATCCATCTCATTTCGGAATATTTTCACACTACGAGGCTTCCCCAGTAAAACCCTCCACAGATTCCGGCGATGAGAGCGAAGGAAAACCAGCAATTCACAAGATTTACTCAAAGGCTGAGGCTTGGATTGGCAGGAAAGGGTTATCATGGCCTTGGAGAGGGAATGAACGGGAAGGCTCAGATGTAAGGACCACCCGTTTTATGTGGCCCTGGGTGCAAAATGATCAAGAAAGTGATACAGGTCATCAAGGGAGTCCCTCCTCTAGTGCAAAACCAGAAATCCAGGCAAATGACAGTACTCGGCCTACCAATAACGAGGCCTCTGGATCTTGGTCATCCTCAGTTAATGTTAACAGCACAAGCAGTGCCAGTAGCTGTGGAAGTACCAGCAGTAGTGCTATTAATAAGGTGGATGTGGAGACTGATTGCTTGGATTATGAAATATTGTGGGAAGACTTGACGATTGGTGAACAGATTGGGCAAGGTAATAAGCTCTAGTTAATTCTTGTGCTTTGCTTTTGCTTATTTTCAGGAATTATCAACTTTAAAATGCCCTAAACTGAATCCATTTACCTGCATTTCATCTTTCTTGAATTTTAAGTCTTTCATCTGCAATGAAATTTTATTTTTCTTAATGGACGTTTGACAATTATGAGTGACCATCTAATGGTGATTTCATGTATTCTCATCAAGGTTGCTTGTCTCTGAATTCATGTTTTGATATTTTGTTTGATCTTCCTTTCTGATTTTTCATTTCGCTGATGTTGTGCTATATTCATGCAGGTTCGTGTGGGACTGTATATCATGCCCTGTGGTATGGATCAGTATGTTCTTTGCTCTTCCTCCAAACAACTTTATTCTGAAGTGGATGCTTAAACTCAATGTATATGGATCCATATATAAGTAGTTTGAGACGAGATGTATCATAATTAGCTGCCATCTGTCCAAATCTATGGTTTTCATCTCTAGATTTCTAATATGAAAAAAGCAACTTGAATTTTGAAAATTTAAACACCCTGCTAATTTCCTAATTCCAAGTTACCATTTCAAATTTCATGCATGCTGATAATATAGAAGCTATGTTTTGTGTATGAGAATTTTTTTTTTTAATTTTTTTTATTTTGAAGAAATGTCTGAGAAGTTTTTGTTGTCTCTGGTTTGTTAAAGCCTCTAGTTATTTTTATATTAGATGGAGCAGGGAAAGAAGTGCAACAATATTGTGGATGATATTAATTGGTTGAGTGATATCCATTTTATTTCAGGATGTTGCTGTCAAGGTATTCTCCAAGCAAGAATATTCAGAAGATGTAGTACTGTCATTTAGACAAGAGGTATATCTTCTATTTGTTTGATGTTGCAGCATTAAACCAAAAATTCATAGTCATATGTACATTCAGCATTTTTCTTTGTGAAATGCTACCCTTCGTTTACCTGAACTTCTATTAATGCTAAATACTTTTGTCTGATTATGGCATGGACAACTTTCAGAGTTCAGATTTAATAATATCCAATATATAAAAGTGACTGGAACTTGGTTTTTCATGATTATTGTTACTGATGCTATAAAATCTCAAGTGCAACTAAGTTGAGCTAGACACTGGTAAAAGAGAAACCTGTTTCTTCTTTTTCTTCTGTTCTTAAATTTAA
This sequence comes from Jatropha curcas, assembly GCF_014843425.1. The sequence continues at coordinate 19,388,781 of NW_023590789.1, read as the reverse complement.
GCAATTATCCCATGTTATTGTTCTATTTTGAAGGTGTCTCTCATGAAAAGACTTCGCCATCCAAATGTATTGCTTTTCATGGGTGCTGTTACTTCAGCTCAGCGTCTCTGCATTGTCACGGAGTTCCTTCCACGGTAATTCTGAACTCACTTTCAAGAACTGCAATAGCCAGCTATCTGCTTTACATTTTCCTCCTATCTTTGAAAAAGAAATCTTCTCTATGGAGCAGTATGTCATGGAATTGATTTGGTTGACCTGAATTTTTTATAATAATAATAATAATAACAAAAGGAATGGGATGGACATATTGGGCTGACAATCCGCTTGTTTATTTTTCTTGTTAATGCAGTGGAAGTTTGTTTCGGTTACTCCAGAGGAACACAACTAAACTGGATTGGAGGCGGCGCATCCATATGGCATTGGATATAGTGAGTTTTCAGTAACTTTATCAGAAAAGTTCATTTATTTTTTGGAGATTGCAGCTGTTGTGTTCCCTTTCCACCTGAATAATTCTAGCATCACTGCTCCACTTTCTGAATTTCTTCTTAAGGCACCTGTGTAAAATCTCTGGCTCTTTGTTAATGAACTGTAACTCATTCATTGTTTTATTGCTTAACCCTTTAAAAGGCGCGTGGTATGAATTATCTTCATCATTTCAATCCACCTATCATTCATCGTGATTTGAAGTCTTCAAATCTTCTGGTTGATAGGAACTGGACCGTAAAGGTATATCATGACTTATAAGTAAATTCTTTCCATTTTTATGGTTCTTTCTTTCTTTTTGATTTGTGGAATTTTCCAGATTCTAAAGGTAATAATAGCAGTGATAGTAATCTGAATATTATCTGGACAGGTTGGTGATTTTGGTCTATCGCGTCTAAAGCATGAAACTTACTTGACAACTAAGACTGGGAAGGGAACGGTATTTTAACTGAGCAATGATACTTTTTCTTTTTTCAGTTTTATTAGTCCTGTTGGTCTAAATAATTTTGCATGATTATGTTCAAACAATTTAATATCAGATCTAATGAATTCTTTGAATTTCAGCCTCAATGGATGGCGCCAGAAGTTTTGCGAAATGAACCCTCAGATGAAAAGTATGTACTCTTTGTTCTGTAGAAATGTTAAAACTTTGGTATTGATTGCTTATTCGAAGTGTTCTTTCTAAGCACCCAACTTTAAGTATAATATGTTTTTTTGTGCTGTGTGGGTGCATTTAGGTCTGATGTATACAGCTTTGGGGTGATTATGTGGGAACTTGCCACTGAGAAGATCCCTTGGGATAATCTCAACTCAATGCAGGTATAGACTTCCCTTGAACAATTTAGGAGGTTATATATTCAGGAAAGTAAAACCAAACTGTTGATCAGATGTAATCCTTCAGGATTTGAAAGTATAATGCATATGGCAAAAAATGGAGCTATATTGTTTGTTAAATGGCACTACACAAACAATGGGTTGTTTAATACTTGCAGGTGATTGGAGCTGTAGGTTTCATGAACCAACGCTTAGAGATCCCCAAAGATGTTGATCCACAGTGGGCTTCTACAATTGAGAGTTGCTGGCACAGGTGCTTAATCTAACCATGATTGTTATAAGATTTTGTTTCAATTTTTTAATCGTGAAATCACAGTTAAAAGGGCTTAATGGTTGTTTTGGGAAGCCTATTAGACATCCACTACATTTAATTAGAGTTGCACATGAACAACGTTTTATGGGCTAGAAAATCACAATTAAGTGTGATGTTTTTTTTATTTTTTTCATTACTCTGATTCTTTCTTCACTTTTTTGCTTCCTTCATGTCTGACATTAGCGTGTGAGGATTTTTCTAAATCATCAGAAATGCAATATACAAACAATACAAGTTGTGACTATAGATTCATCTAATTAATACTAAGTTGCTAAATTGGGATCTTATGGTTTGATTTATAGATGTTTATCGCCCACATGACATTAATATGGAGATATTTCTTAATGTCGGCAGATATCTGAGGTTCATTTTTGTGAATTTCTTTTTAGTGGCGCAGTTATTTTGGAATGCGTAGTGTTAGGTTGTATAGGGTATTGATTAGGACAACTATATTAGGAGTAAGTAATTGTTTTTTCTGTCTCTTTCTTTTCTAGTTATAAACTAAAAACATTTCCAAATTAATAATGCTTGCTAACGGTGAATGTTTAACTTTTGTGGTAACTAGCAATCCTCAGTGCCGTCCATCTTTCCAAGAACTGCTGGAAAAGCTTAGGGATCTGCAGAGACAATACGCAATTCAATTCCAGGCGGCCCGTTCTGCAGCTGGAGATAACACACAAAAGGAATTATAGACCGAAATTCTTTTGCTTGTGGTTTGTTTTGTTGATATGGCCACAAAAAGCAATGGCAAAATTTTCCTTTTTTTTACTGGAAATCTCTAGTAAGAAGATGGTTACGACAACTGCCCACAGATTGCCACTAAAGGTTTGTGGTATTGGCATAGAAAAAGCTCACAACAGACAGACAAGGAAAAGAAAAAAGAAAATGAGGCAGTAGTTGGCATCCATTTTAGCTGCCTAATTTTGATGGTGATTGGTTGGTTTTGGTGTTTGTTTATTTACTGACATCATGAAAAATCTTCAAAATCCATAATCAATGGTGCTCTGCAATTGGAATTATGCTGGTTGGATTCTTGCAACCATTAGTATTTTTATGTGAGAGTTGCTTAGGACCACTTTGAAAAGCTGTACAGAAAAAAAAAAAAAAAAAAACCATCCTTTCCCGAAAGAAACCTGCTGGCAACACACGCCCTTAGGGAATCTGCAGACGACCAATCGACCCCAATTCCCAACACTTCCAGGCGGGCCCGTTCTGCACGGGGTCCATGAGCTCGAGACATCCAGCCATAAACAGACCACCACAAAAGGACAATATTAGACACGAAATACTTACTTTTGACTTGTGGCTTTAGTTTTGTTGATCTATGGCCAACAGCTTCGTAGAAGACGCCCCCAAACAAAAACCTTGCCTGAGGAAACATGGCCCTAAATAAACTTTATATTCGCGCATCCTTATTTTCTGTTACTGGCGGAACAATCTCTTCAAGTAAGCACAAGATGGTGACAGACAAAGGCCTTGCCTCATCCAGATTGCCACTAAAGGTTCTCGGTTGGCCGGTGGTGTTCGGCCATTGAGCAAAACGGCTCCTCCACACCGGACAGCACCTCAGGGACAACGGACAAAATGAAAATGAGACAAATGACGGTACGCCACGGCGCCAGAAAGATAAATACTTGTGTGGCATCAGTTTTGACGCTGCCTAATTGAGGTGATTGGTTGTTTTCGGGGGTGTTTGTATTGGTCTTTATTTTACGCTGACATCATGAAAAATCTTCAAAATCCATAATCAATTGGTCTCCTCGCGCCACATTGGAATAGGTGTGCCTTTCGGTTGGATCTTGCAACCATTAGGTGCGGTTTTTATATGTGGACATGACTTGGCCTTAGGGACCACTTTGAAAAAGCTGTACCGACAGAACAAAAAAAAACAATAGGTTACAGGAAACCCTTAGGCTTCCAATATATAAAAAATGTAGTCAGAGAATTAATCTCGCTTTTGTTTTATCTCGTTTTTTTTGGTTTTTGTTTAAGGTCTGGAGAAATGGCCACCGCGGTTACTCCTCCCACCGCAGGGACGAGATCGACGAGGCACAGCTCTGCGTGTTGTATCCGCCTAGGCAGTCTTGCACTGTCCAGCTTGCATAAACTTTGTTTCTTCAAAAAAAAAAAAAAAAAAACACAATCTTCAATATATAAAAATGTAGTCAGATAATTATCTCGCTTTTGTTTTTTGTTTTTTGGTTTTGTTTATTGAATGGTATCCTCCACAATCGCAGTTGTTACCGCTCAGGCAGTCTTGCACGTCAGCTTGCATAAACTTGTTCTTTCTTTTTAATGTTCAAAAACATGGGAATATTTGGTCGTTGACTTTGTTGAAGAAGGTAATGATTATGGATTCTTATCTCCATCTCGATCAACTATTTGCCAAGACCAAGAGGAAAACGTGTGAGTGATTGCCGATTGGACGATAATTTCCCATTCCCCTGTACGAGTGGAAAATCTGAAATCATGGGGCACTTTTCATCAGGTTATTATAGAATTTAAAAGTACCACGCACCGAGACAATGCCACTATCTGTTGCAACCAGACTTTGTTGGATTGGAGCACTGTTTATTTATTTTACTAATATAGCTGAACAAAAAAATATTAAAAAGTATCCAACTCATCCAACCAATTCCTGCATGGACTTTCCAAGCTGAATTGCGAATCCATGGAGGAATTTTTCATTTTTCTGCAATACTGAAATTTCGAGACCAATGAGTAATGGTGCTTTGGCCAAACCACTACCTTAATAAATAACAAGTCCTCCATGAAATTGCAGCTCCAGGCAATCTCAGATTGTGGCTGCTGAATTTGGCATCATATGATTCTTACACAGGAAACAAAATATACTGGCACAACATATCTAAATGGGGACAGCAGTATTAACACACCCCATATATTAGCAATACATGGTGCGGACATAGTATATGGGTTGTTGCAAACTTGCAAATATGAAAAGACGTCTAATTGGGCAAGGGGTTGCAATAGTTTTCAGCGGATAACAATTGAAAATTCTTGTTCACACCCCAAAGTTTCATGCTTATGATTCTCAACTAAATTTGAAACAAAAATTTCGTTCATCATCCGGTTTTCTAGCGAAGAAGATGTTGAATTGCAGCAACTGCATCACCTTTGTGCTCTCTTAAGGTTCTCTCTGCTACCTTCTTATCCAACTGTTTGCATAGCAAAGGAAACTGTTAGAAGTCAGATGAAGCAAATGGATGCTTTCAGCAGTCAAAACTGGTAGGAAAGTAACCTCTAGTTCATTAGCTATTATGTCCACATCAGCAGCATTGATCTTAACAGCAGCCAATTCCTTCTCCCTGTGATGAACAACATTTTCACGAAGAAGTAAACATTTTTAGATTCACAATAACAGGAGAAAAGCGGAGATAAACCCAAAATATGGGGAATATTTCCGCGAAAATGATCATGCTACAGTCCCTTTCAAATATAGTTAATAATCCCATAACTAAACCCACCAACTTGCAATTGGGTGAAATTAGATATTAGACTGTACACGATTGATATTCAGATTGAATCCTAAAATCCTATGCTAGCTTAAGAGGTTTTCCATAATGTGGCCAATAGATAACAAAAGTAGCACATGCCTATTTCTAGTAGTTAGAAACATAAAGGAAATATTTGACTCACAGGCTATATCAAATACATGTTGCAATACCCAGTAGAAAATTATACATGTATCTACATCTTCTAATGTTATGAAGCTGTGACAAGCTTAACAAGGCCACCAGTGTTCAAGGTCGCTCCATTATAGCCACATTACGTACACTCTTATCTTGCACTACTTGTTGAAAATTTCTACACTCATTTTTTCACCACATTGATTATTCTGTTTGATTCAGAACTGCAGCTTGAAACATGAAGCATTATGACATACAATAATGTAGGCCAAGCCCGAAGAACATGAAGAATGCTCTGACCCAATTAAAAATCTATCTTGGCATCACTATGCATTTAATAAATTCTGGTCATGTTGCCTAACATATTTATGTTTGTAAGTCTCAGGGGATGATTTATGGATTTAATTTAACAAATCAGTGAAGTAAAGCAAGATCAACTTTACAAGACTCGATTCCAGCAATAATTTCAAATCAGTTAGCCCAAATAAAAATCTACATTCAACCAAAACTTAAAAGAACATTAAATGTAAAGAAAAAAAAAAGAAGAGGATGAAAAAAAAAAAAAAAAAAAGAAATCTATCTTGCATCACTATGCATTTAATAAAATTCTGCGTCATGTTGGGTTGTATCCTAACATGATGGAGTGTGCTCATCGCTGCTCTTGCGGCTACTTAGTTCTCAGGGGGGGAAGTTGATTTATGGATTTAAATTTAACCAAATCAGTGAAGTAAAGCAAGATCAACTTTACAAGACTCGATTCCAGCAATAATTTTCAAATTCAGTTTAGGCCCAAATAAAAAAATTACATTTCAACCCAAAACTTAAAAGAACATAAATGTAAAGAAAAAAAGAAAGAGGATTGAAAAAAGAAAAAAAAAAAAAAAAGAGGATAATTGGTTGATACCTCATTCTCATAGCATTCCAATCGGCTTCTGAAGATGCAGCAATCGAAGCCATAGCCTATTCAAAGGAAAAGACAGCATATAATCTCCAGATACAAAGCTACAATAATCCAAGTTCCTTTTCTTTCTCAATTCACATTTCCTATTATGCCCAAGAAAATCAAATTTAACAATTGAAACTGAGAAAGTGCCAAAAAAATAAAAGATGAAGAAGAAGAAACCTCTTGAACGCGAGTGGAATCGAGCTGGCGATCTTCGACACGGTCAGTGAGCTTATCAAGGGCTTTGCTTTGTTGTTGTAAGTCCTTGGAGTCAACAACTCTCTCTATACCTCCTTCATCTGCACCCTCCATTTCTGCTTTGCTTCTAAAACCAAAACCCTAGCTTCTATTTCCTCTCTGCAGCTTATGTACCTTCACTACAGTCAACAGATGCTGTGCCTGTCTTCTGGAGCCGACGAATTGTTAACGAAAAGACTAAAGTAACCCTTTTGCTTGATCCGGCCCGCGATGCTGTCAGCCACTGGAAAGTCTGGACTTGTTACTTGTGACCCGAGCCCATAAAGGTGGAGAGTTTTATGGGCCGAAGAGTTTAAAAATACAGCGGACATTTTACCGTTTTTCAATTCTAAGCCCAATGCGCATTGGTTAGGGACAGAAGGAGGCTACAGCGTCCCAACGGCACCCATCATAGTGAGGTAACGGCTGCCTCTGTTCAATTTTGGAATGAAAAATTTTAAAATATATATTGATTTATAAAACTATAATTTGGCCATCTAAATTACTGTCTAGTCCTGTCACAATTGATAATTAGGGAATGCTGTTGGATCTGAGCAGGCTTGGTCAAACTAACAATGGCGTCACAAGAGAGAAAAATGGAACGCCTGTGGACCCACTGCAGTTGTGATGTATTTTCATTATTAATTAAGTTTGAAAATCTAACTTAATACATTGATGTACGAGACCAATCATACTCTAGGTGTCAGCGACAAATTTTCTCATTCAAAAGACCTTTTTTTTTTTTTTTTGGGCAATACGATATGCTCGCGGGGAAAAATTGGCTCTTTGAGCCCTTGTACTGTTAGCACACAATTAAATTTACTGTTAGCAAATGCACGTGGTTAAAGCGCGAGCACATGTCTCTTCTTATTTGTGCCTTGCAATTTTTCGGCGCTAAAGATAAGATAAATTCATATGTTAAGACAACTAGTCCTAAATATACTTATCTGATGTCCTCTATAGCAAAAAACTCAACTATTCAATAAGGACATTTTTAGTTTGGCGCACTACGTCACATCTATTAATTCTGTCTATGTCCTGATCAACAATTGATAATTAGGCAGAATGCTGTTTGGATCTGAATATGCACCAGGCTTGGTTCAAAACTAACAATGGCGTTCACAATGAGAGAAAAAAATGCGAGACGAGCTTGCCTGTGGATCCAACTGGCCTGAGTTATAGTGGTATGGTTATATATTCTATTTACTTAATTATAAGCGTGGGATGTTCCGGAAAAATCTAATCTGGCACCTCAATTACATTTGAATACGCTACGAGGGACGAGGAATCTATTTACGTGCCCTAGAGTCCAGTCGCGTCTCACGACGAACCCACATAAATTTTAACATTCCCTCATTCAAAAGGACCTTTTTTTTTTTTCTTTTTAGGATTTTCAAATTAAACGTTACTTCTCTTCCCGACAATCAAGGTATGTAGGATGAGAGGTACGCCTTGTTATGTATTAGCAGGTCCATGAACACTAGAAAGTAATCTAAAATTAATGAAGAATATTTCGTCACAGTTGAGATATATGCAAAAGGATAATTAAGCGAAAAAAGACATAAACAAAGAGATCATTAATTTGCTCTCTAATAAAAAAAAATATTCCTATAGATAATAGTAAAAACTCTCAGAGTTGAAAGGCGGTTATATTTAGTTTAAGTTTAGAGACCACTACATGAACTGGGGAATTCAGTTTAAGTATAGTATCATATGTTGCTCATAAATATTTTCATCCCTTTCAAACGGTAAACAATCTCTCAGAAAGTTGATAAATGATTTCCGAATTCTTATGCGACTTATAGTATCAACTAACTTACTTGTTAATATTATATTTTTTTAAAAAAGGGTTAATTGGATAAAAACTAAAATAAATTGAGATAGGCTATGTAAATTGGGGTTTAAAAATTCTTTTTTGTCACCGTTGCGCTTAAAACCCATAGGGAAAGCACAAATCATAAGTTATATTAATAGAGAATATTATTGAGGGATAGATGCTTTTAATATAGTAGATTATAAGCTAAGCCCGGTGACTTTGCGCCCATACAATTTAGCCAGAATCCCATCCCCCTAAATTCAATTTTTTGTCTAATTGGTAATATGAAATAATAAACCAGTGATGTCGAGGGAGTGGGTGGTTGGTGGCGAGATGCCAAAAATCGGCAACATCCCAATGTGAAACCCATTCCTCGCCTCTCCTAAAGATGACCTGTTCATTTTATCTCCTAGTTCCTGAACACACAGCGTGGTTTTCAGACATCCTTTTTTTTTTTTTTTTTAGGATTTTCAATTACTCTTCTCTCCTCATATGAGAAGGAACTTATTTATTACACCTACCAATAATCTAAATTAATGAAAATATTTTTAATTATATATTAAAAAAAAAGAATAAACAAAGAACTATTTTTAAAAAATTTATATTTAATTGGTTGGTTATAGGTAGAGCCATGATGGAATCAGTTTAAGTAAGTATCATATGTTGCTCATAAATATTTTTCATCCCTTTCAAGTAAACAATGAGTTGAGATAGATTTTATCATAAGACAACTTAACTTGTAATATTAATATTTTTTAAAAAAGGGTTAATGATAAAAACTAAAATAAATTGAGATAGCTATGTAAATTGGGTAAAATTCTTTTTGTCACGTGGCTTAAAACCCAAAGGAAAGAAATCAAGAAGTTAGACATTTTAATATAGCAGCGGATTTGGCACTAAGCTCCCAACATTTTTGCAAGAATTGATAATAAAGTGATGTCGGGGTTTGGAAGGCAACATATAACCATCTCTTTAGTGCATTATTAGTCGCTGAAAGCTGGTTTCCACTTAAGTTGAATAAGTGAGGATTTTTCTGGTAGATAAGAAGGGATGAGTAAATGCTGAAATAGAGTATAATTGTTATTAAGTAGGTTAGTAGTTGAGAACGAGGACAACTATCTTAATGAGTTCTTGCCGGCCAATAATGATTTGCAATTAACCCAGTTGAATTTTGCTCCATTGCGTTAAGCAGTAGGATCGTGGTTCGCAGTCTCATGCATGCTTGCATGGAGGAACACACATATGTTGACTCTAACTAATTCATTTAATGCATTTCATCTGTTAATGCTATAAATAAAGCCCCTTCTTGGTAACGAATTATAAGGTGGCCTTGTATTGTATTCTTGTCTTGCTGGTGCCAATTTCCGTTGCTCTCTGTGAGAAGATATGGGAAAATTTTCTAGTAAGTATGTTGGAATTATGGTTGTGGCATTTGTGTTGGTGCTAGGTTTAGCAGAATGTCGAAAACTTGAGAAAGATACCCTTGGAGGTGGTTTAGGAACAGGCGGAGGGGGAGGTTTTGGAGGAGGTGGAGGTGTTGGAGGAGGTGGAGGCCTTGGAGGTGGTGCTGGAGGAGGAATTGGTGGTGGTGCAGGTGGAGGCCTTGGAGGAGGCAAAGGTGGAGGATTAGGAGGTGGTGCGGGAGGAGGAATTGGTGGCGGGGGTGGTGCAGGAGGAGGACTTGGTGGTGGCGCAGGCGGAGGCCTTGGAGGAGGCAAAGGTGGGGGACTAGGAGGTGGTGCAGGAGGAGGAGTTGGTGGTGGTGCGGGCGGAGGCCTTGGAGGAGACGAACCAATAATTGTTAACTCAATTTCGGTGCGCCAAATGAATCTTAAATAAAGAGTATAGAGCGTGCCAAGGACCGGAAAAACTTAGATTTTTATGGCCTTTGTAATTGATGTCGAAAAGGCCAATATTAAAGTGTGGTGGGCGCAGAACTTAAAGTTCTGAAATAGTATTATAGGTAATGCAAGACACGCATAAAAAGGTGAGGTACAATGTTTTTGAGTCGATATTCTAGGTAGGTTTAATTTAAACTGTGATCGTATCCATAATTGTGGCGCTTGTCGGTGCTGTGAGCAGAGACTTCTATTGAGAAGGAGAGGAGCAACTCTCAAGAATGGTTTGTGATTTGTATTTAGGAGAACTAAGATGAGTTGTATGGTTTAGCAGTGTTTAGTAGTGAGTTTGATTGTCTTGGAATAAAGGTTTCGGGTGGCGTGCGGGCCGGAGGCCTTGAGGAGGCAATGGGTGGGGGACTAGGAGCGTGTTGCAGGCAGGAGAGAGTGCGTGGTGGTGGGGCGGAGGCCTTGGAGGAGGCCATGGTGGGGAACTAGGAGGTGGTGGCAGGAGGGTGGCAGGTGCTGTGGAGGATTAGGAGGAGAGAGGTGGAGCTGGTGGGTTGGTGGAGGCGGACGGTTCTCGGAGGAGGTTCAGGTGGTAGGCATTGGAGGAGGAGCCGGATTTGGTTGAGGTGCTGGCGGAGGGTTTGCGCGGCGGGCACACAATTAATTAAGTAATGAAAAACATCCACATGCAACTAGAAATGAATAAAATCACCTATGAAATACTTTAGCTTTACTTCGTCCTACTGCGTCACGACAAACTGAATATTCCATAGGGTTTGTAGCAACTACGTCCACAAAAGAATTATGTAATATATCCATCTTTAAAATGAATATGGATTATAATTAATATAATATTGCAGGTATTAATTAGGGGAAAAATTTCTAATTAAGATCAGCTTCAACCAGGCATTTAAATCATAAGAATTGCAATAGAAACATAGGTTATTACATGTGTCAGTAAGAGACAAACCTTGGCAAACAATATAGATTCTTGAGCCGTTTTATGTTTTGCTTATAAACTTTCAATAATAATAAATTAAGAAACATAATTTAAATTAGAAAATAACCAATGCTGACAATCTTTTACAGTAACTGATAAATTTACTTATTGCAACTTCAACATTACAACCGTTACTTGCTTGTGACCAAATAGCAGGCAGCCATTTCTTTGCCATTTGTAGGTAAAAAATCACAATTGGAGCATGGATACTAAGTGTTCAGCCTGTCTTGAACACTTTGGGTATGCGTGTTGCAATTGTTGTGAATAGTGAATAGTTTTTGTTGTGTCTCAGACCACGACAGCCTCGCGTTTGTGGCAACCAGGTGCGTATAATTAGTGGGGACTAGGAGGTGGTGCAGGAGGAGGAGTTGGTGGTGGTGCGGGCGGAGGCCTTGGAGGAGGCAATGGTGGGGGACTAGGAGGTGGTGCAGGAGGAGGTGGCGGTGCTGGTGGAGGATTAGGAGGAGGAGGTGGAGCTGGTGGTGGTGGAGGCGGAGGTCTCGGAGGAGGTTCAGGTGGTGGCATTGGAGGAGGAGCCGGATTTGGTGGAGGTGCTGGCGGAGGGTTTGGCGGCGGGCACTAATTAATTAAGTAATGAAAATCACAGCAACTAGAATGAATAAAAAGCAAGATATTGCATCTTTTACTTCTATGCAAAATTATTGTAGCAACTACGTCACAAAAGAATTATGTAATATATCCATTTAAATGATGATTATAATTAATTATATTCAGGTATTAATTAGGGGAAAATTTCTAATTAAATCAGCTTTCAACCAGGCATTAAATCAAAGAATTTGCAAAATGTTAACATTATAAAAGCAAACTGAAAATAACGACTTTTTTTTTTTTAAATTTCAATAATAATAAATTAAGAACATAATTAATTAGAAAATAACCAATGTTGACAATCTTTACAGTAACTGATAAATTACTATTGCAACTTCAACATTAACGTACTTCATTGCCAAGCAGGCAGCCATTCTTTGCCATTTATAAAATCAATGGACATATAGTGTTCAGCTTCTTGATCTGTGAGTTGTTTCGACCACGCAGCTCGCTTTGCCGTATTGGATCCTGGGCCATGATTTTTGTACTCCGCTTGGAAAAGCTTACTGTTCCAGTTCAGAGGAAAAGAAAAAAAGAAAAAGAACATTTCCTTAAGAAGATGAAGACACCATAACCTGAAAAATTAGAAGGAAAGAAATATTTCTTACTCTGTGGCGCCATTGTAGCTCCAATTAGTCCAACCTTGTGGTGCTACAGAATTAGAGAGATAGGCCTTTGCAAAGATGGTCCTAGAATAAGCACCTTTTGCTCTTCCCAGATAGACACTAGCAACACCATAAACCTTTCCCTTGACAAAAACAAATCCACTATTATCTTCTGTTTCTCTGTTATGGGCTGTTATTGACCCAAGAATCTTCACCCTCATGTCTTCAATCCCAAAGAGCTCACAGTTCTTTAAACAAACAACACCGACGCAACCAACTGATTAATTATTACCTCCTTGTACTTGGCTTCTTAGCAACTGTACTTGAGAAATTGAATATATATATAGAGACTGTACTTACATAAAAAATGGATCTTGCACGTCCAAAGATGAAATCGATTGAGCCCTGAATGTAGCAACTTTCATAATAGTGCCTTCCTTTGTAATCAAATAAAGTATTATGGGTGCTATAAAATCCGCAGTGATAGAATGCGATCTGGTCTGCACCCACAAATGCCGCCACCGACTGGTTTTGCGATGTAAAAGCCACCCCAGTTGGAGCCTCATTCTACAATGTCGTCACCAAAAATTAATTTATAATGTAATATATAAGAAACAATTCTATAATTTTCTAATTAGTGACATGTATATTTATATATATATACTACCTTGAAACTGATACCGAAAGCAATAAAATGGGGGGATTCTACCCTGAAAGTAGCAGATTCGATATTATCAACAGAGCTTTGAGACCAGACAAGGGCTGTCCTTCCTTTTCCATTCCCTCTTATGAATATATAAGGTTTCTCTCTTGGAATGTGTACCTTTTCTCTGCAACCCAAAATTTTTAGAAAGTTAAACCATTAAACACTCAATTTCTCTTATACAATCATTAAATAATAATACATACCTGTATACTCCTTTCCTTACATGGATTATAATCCATTTATCGTTGTTCACTGGAACAGCATTAATGGCTTCCTGGATAGACGTGAAATCTCCCTCGCCATTGATATCGACTTTGATGGTGGTATTTGTACCTATTTTTTCCGTTAATAAAGGAGCGTCTATGATTTTATTCGCGGAAATGGCATCAACGTCGCCTGAAAAAGAGATTGCACTGACTAAAATGGTTGCCAAGACAACATTGAAAGCATTAATAAGGAACATAAAAGGAGACACAGAGGACAAAGGCATGTTTAAGGAGACAGTTTTTATTTGGCTTCAGGTGAATTCTGGGTCAGAGGCTCTGGAAGAAAATAATGGAATAGAGCTGATGTTTAAATGCAAATGACAGTTATTTTTTTATGATGTTTAGGAAACGCCTTTCTTTTTTTGGTTGGTTTTAACCGAAACTTGTGTGGTTCATATATTATTCTCAGTTGTTTTCTTTCCTTTTTTGGGCTAACAACACTATTGTGAGGCCCATTTGATTTGTAAAATCATTTTGGATTAAACCTAATTGGACCAATCATCAGGCCCAATATCAGTTTTGATCTTTCCTCCATTAGGCAGGATTCTACACATTAATGAGTTGACGACTCGTTAGCGCTGCAGTCTATTACAGTGCCTACATACAATTACACAAGATAAAGGCTATAGCCGCCCAAGGAATGGCCTTTTCCGATGAATAGAGCCATCCTCACCTGCCAAACCAGTTGTTTCAGACCATTTATTAAATTAGGTTGCTGCTTTAGAATAGATTGCTTGTAAAAGTTTGTTCTTATAGATATATATGGTTATTGGTGATTAGCATATAGCAGAAAAGTTATTGCAGCAATGAAGATGATATGCCAAGTTTCATTTCTCTACTTGCTATTGAATATTTGTTCAGCGAAGGACGTTCCAGCTTGTTTCATTTTTGGAGACTCACTATATGATGTAGGCAATAACTTTTACCTGAAAACTTTGGCAAAGCCTTATTTTCCCAATGGAATCGATTTTTTTGGGAACAAATATGGAGTTCCATCAGGAAGATACACAAATGGTAGATTAGCAACTGATTTTGTAGGCAAGTTTTGCTTTCACTTTTCAGTTTTGTTTTCCATTAAGTTACTCTAGAACAGGGTTTTTTGAGAATGTTTATAGTTGTATTTAACAGAGCAGGAATTAGGCTTGAAAATTTTAACTCCTCCTTACTTGGCTCCAACAGCCACTGGAGATGTGCTTCTAAAGGGAATCAACTATGCTTCTTCTGGAGCAGGAATCTTTAACTCAAGCGGACAATTATATGTAAACTTTCTGCCAATTATTGTTATTAATTACTACACTTATTATTACTTGCACATTTATCTGTATATATGTTATTTACAGGGTGAACGAATTAGCCTCGACCAACAAATTAGTTACTTTGCAAAAACCAGGAAAGAAATCATAGCAAAAATTGGTGCTCAAGCTGCAAAGGAGTTGCTCAATAATGCTATCTATTTTGTTGGAATTGGTTCAAATGATATGTTGCTCAATAAAGAAAAAGACCGATCCCATACTCCCAAATCTGTAGATACTCTTTATCAACCTCTGTTATCAACATTTACATCACAACTTGCGGTAGAATATACTCAATATACATACATGCATTCGACAAATATAAATCAGTTCTTAAGTTTTAACGTGCATATTTGCTTAAATTTGTTACTCAAATTGCTCCAGAAACTCTACAGTTTGGACGCTAGAAAGTTTGTGGTGGCAAATGTTCCAGTTCTTGGATGTCTACCTTTTCTGAGAGATGCTAGTCCGTTAATATTTGATGGTTGCAATCCAAATGTCAATCAGCTAATCAGAGCATTTAATGGAAAAATGAAGATAATGCTCGAAGAGCTTACTACAAATCTTATAGGATCAAACTATATCTATGCAAATACGTATGCTATGACAGAAGATATAGTCCGAAACTACATATCATATGGTATATGCATCAGATGGTTACACGCGTACATACATACACAGATGTTTATAGTTACGTAGTGGCTTTCTTTTCTTGACAGGATTTGAGATTGTAGATGAAGCATGTTGCCACTTAGGAGGGTTACATGGGGGTTTAATTCCCTGTGTCAGAGGATCTTTGGTTTGCCAAGACAGAACCAAATATGTTTACTGGGATGCATTCCATTATACAGAAACTGCACAGCTAATTATGGCAAAGCATATGATGGATGGTGGTACAAATTATATGTCGCCTTTCAATGTTCGTCAGCTTTCAAATTCTTCATTTGGTCAAAGGAAATGACAGGTGAAAGTCTGTAATAACTTAATTGGAATCAGCAAAGCTGCAATTTTACTGAGAAGAAAAGGGAATAAAATATAAAGATTATGCCAAATAATATTTGAAGAATAAAATCATAGATTTTCAAATTTTGAATTTATTTCAGACATGTAAAATCATTTACAGACTTAATTTTCTATCCCTTTCATGGATATCAAAAATCGATGTTAATGGCAGTAGATTTTCGGCTTCTGATTCAAATTCAGAATTGATAATTGTGGTTAGGCAAATTCAAAACGACACGGAACTGACACGTTTTATAATATTGAGCTTATCTTAAGCCCATACTATCTAGTTTTTACACGCAGATCAATGCAAACAGAACAAGAAACATCTCCATAAAACCAACCGGCCAAGCCTCCAACTTTCACCGCCAAAAACCCTCATTTTTTGCTCCAAAATAAGCGAAATAATGGATCATTCCGGACCCGAAAACCTCATCCTCGTATCCCGTGATCCGGACGGCGTCGCTATCATCACAATCAACCGTCCCAAATCCCTCAATTCGTTGACCAGGTCCATGATGGTCCGTTTGGCCCATGAGATCAAAGCTCTGGGTATTGACGACTCGGTGCGGGTCATCATTCTAACTGGATCTGGTCGGGCGTTCTGCTCTGGCGTCGATCTGACTGCAGCGGAGGAAGTATTTAAAGGAGACGTGAAGGATGTGGAAACCGATCCCGTCGCGCAGATGGAGCGGTGCAAAAAACCCATAATCGGAGCGATTAACGGGTTTGCAGTAACGGCCGGGTTTGAAATTGCCCTAGCGTGCGATATTCTGGTAGCTGCTAAAGGAGCCAAATTTATGGATACTCATTGTAGGTTTGTATTATATGCAAACGACATGGCGTTCGTTCTAATGTTGAGTTCTTGAATCAAAATTTCAACTTGGGATATTTTGTTGCAGGTTTGGAATATTTCCTTCATGGGGACTGTCTCAAAAGCTTCCACGGATTATAGGAGCTGGAAGGGCGCGTGAAGCATCACTAACTGCCATGCCAATAAGCGCAGAGCAGGGAGAGAAATGGGGATTGGTTAATTATGTAGTTGAAGGGAGTGAATTATTAAAGAAATGCCGTGAAATTGCAGAGGCTATTATAAAAAATAATCAAGACTTGGTGTTGCGATACAAAGCTGTTATTAATGATGGATTGAAGCTGGACTTGAATCATGCTCTTTCTTTAGAGAAGGTAGATACCTTCTTAAACCTTTTATTTCTGTAATTTGATTTGCCAAATTGAATTAATTGTAAATGGTGTTTGTTTGGTGGTATTTAGGAAAGGGCACACGATTACTACAATGGAATGACAAAGGAGCAGTTTAAGAAGATGCAGGAGTTCATAGCTGGTCGTGGAGCTAAGAAAGCTTCTTCTAAATTATAGTTTTGATTGATTAGTTGCCGTTTTTATGGCAGAAATAAACAAGTTTGCTGGCCCTTGAAAGTCTGAAAATGACCTGTAGATTTTTGTGTTCTTGCATTATGAATTTGTGATGATTTTGGGCTCAGATACAATGTTTGGGAGATTCCACCAATAATCCTTGAAAATTAATGATCCTTGAAAATTAACAAATAATCCTTGAACATTAATGATTGTATAAATATCAAAATTGGGATTCCAATCTACTCTACTATTGGATTTAGGTTTGAACCAACATGAACTCAGGTTAACAATATAATGGAGCAGTGGGAAAATTTCCAAGCCTAATGCTTTACAAATTTAATTTAGGTTTAAGGTTAAGAATATATTTTCTATTATGCTTCAAAGATTGCTCATAGAGCTTGAGCATGTGGATACTAAATGTTCACAGTGTCTTTATGTCCTAAATCCATGCTCTTTGTTATACCTATGTATGATGCTGAGGAAAAGAAGTATCTTCGACACAGGAAATTTGAGTTAGAATATATTTATGAATCCAGATGAGATTTTTCAAGGTTGGCTGACTAGCCAAGTATATTTGGTGAGATGAATAGCCGTGAAGTCCAGATTTAATTAAATTTAGTATAGTCTGTAAGATGCAGTAAAAAAGGATCAATTTTGATAGAACCCAAGTCAAAGTAGTACATGTCCTACATGATAAGAAGTGGAATAGAAAATAGGCATTTTCCCTGAAGAATATGGGCTGATTTATGCTGTGGAAAGCAGGTTTTGCTTACCTAACTTTAGCTGTAATGGTTATCTAAAATAGAAATTCATTGTTTGGTGATTTAATAAACAAGGAAATAGAGAAAATGGATTTCTGATTTATATCATGTGACTAATCAGTTATCACATGAGATATTAAGTTTAATATTTGGGAGGACTGTACAAAAGTCAGAGAAATATAATACTCAATTCAGGATCACATGAGAAGCTGCTTCCAAGTTCTAACCTATTAAAGAACAAAAGCCACATTACTAAGTACTGATAAAAATAAAGAATAAAATCACCATAATATATCTGCTAAAGATAATATGATCAGGACAGAGACAAGTTAAATTATGTTTCTACTAGTTTAAACTCGAATTATAAGTGGATTCCTACCGTGTACATTTTTGTGACGTCATTGTTACTTCACCTTAGTATATGCCTTAAGATATATTTTAGTTTTATTGTATCCTTGGTCCAACTAATACTGATCTTCTTTGGAAGTGATTTAGATCTACTCCTTTTAACCTAAGAAGCTTGATTATAGCAAAGTCTCTGTCCGTTATCTTGGTTATTTCTCTGTAGTTCGGCTTAAGTAACTTAAAAACACCTGATGCATGGTTAGAGATGGGAGTCTTTTAAGTACCAAACATCAATTATACTGTCACCACCTTTCTTGAAAAGATAGTCAGATTTGAGAGTAAAACTCGTACACTGCTTCCTTTCTTGAAAAGATATCATCATATGTCCTACCTTCAAGACATCATTTCTTGTTTCATCTTCTTTCCTGGAGAATAACATGAGAACCAGTAGAATTTTGGCTGTTCTATTTGCCTTGATTATTATTCACGTTCTCATGTCTTCTCTACTGTTCTTCCACCATGATAGAGAGATCCGTCCAGAAGACAGAAATATAAGGAGACTGCTAGTGTCTGTCTCTTCATTTTCATCGAACATAAGCAATTTAAGTGGAGCCATTAAAGATCCCCAGAAAACTCTGGAGACAAGTCAGAGGAAGGCACCACCAAGCCTTTCAAATCCTACTCAGAACAAGTAAACTCAGCAGTATTCATGTAGAGATCTCTAAAAGAAAGAGAAACTCAACTCTCGTTTAAAATTTTCGCAGCTTCTATTTCCTCCGTAGTTTCAATTTTTAGTAGATAGACGAATTGGATCCCTATACAGTCTTTAAATGCTAGGGATTTGTAATTTATTTGTCTTTCCCCAGGTTCTTGTTTTCATAGTACATTTTGAAAGATGTAAGGTTGAACTGTGTTAATTGGAACACTGTTTATTCCAAAACAAATGTCGGGTTCTTGTTTTTTGTGAGTTAGTTATTTCAAAACTAACAGTCTGACTGATTATTCTGCTACTAATTGGCTCAATCCATGTGTTTTACATCCTTCTTTCTACTCATATCGATTAATTTTCCTTCATTTTTATTCTAAAATTTTGCAGAATATGGAACTTGATGAAATTTGCACATGAACTGGCTTCTGTCATGTTGTTGTTTACCAGTTCTTCATGTAGCTTCATGTGATGTGTAGGGATGGATGCTTAAATTCTTTTTGCAAGAAGCCAATGCAAAATGGATGCACATGTTAAATCTTCCATATAGCACTTTGCTGTTAGAATTTGCAAATCCTTTTAGATAGAGGATAAATCTTACAGCCAAAACGGTATGATGATTCTGTCTCTCTCTCTCTCTCTCTCTCTCTTTCCCTTTCTCAACTCTGTTGCCCCCAGCATAATATAACTTTTGCCCTGGTTTACCACGCATGCTTCTTGGAATGCTCATGTACTTAAGTTCATCATCTTAATTTTCTCTGGTTTCAGTAATCTGCTAGTTAATACCTGGAGCCTTGACAGCTTGACTGCTTGTAGGAACTGCTGCAGTTCTAATATTTAAGCTGATAGAGACACTGAGACACGCTGTGGTTTTAGCTGTTGCAGAGTTAAATATGGGCATGACATTAATGCCAGAGAAAGAGAATCTTGGTGAACGTGATAGTTCTTAGAGGAGACCATTACTGGAAGAAGCGGCGACTCTCAAATTGGGAGACAAGATTAGGTAGTCAATGGGAGAGCTTTTATAAGAGTAAGCAAAGGTAATTATACAGCAAGTGGACCTCCTCTCCGTTCCCCTGTGCAAAGGACCAAGACAGTTCGCTTATTGCAGTGTCTGTCCTTCCTTTGTTTCAATTTCACGATTTTTCCAGCTTTACTAGCTGAATTGTATTCAACGGCCAGTCGTCGATATCTTAATTTACTAATATCTTTATATTTATATTGCATTTGAACTATATTGATCTTATAAAAATATTTACTAATATATTTTTATGTGACCATTTATTATAATTATAATAATTATTCAATAGTTAATAAATATTATTATAAAAAAATTTGATTAATCATCAGCTATTTTCTATTACTGAATAACTATTCATGAGTTATTAACTACTAACTATTAGCAAGCAAGTGCAAGCAAGCGCTACCAGCTAATGCATGCATTGTTCTCAAAATGGTTTGCAGCTCCAACAAGTACTTCCCCTGCAAATTAAAATCAAATTGTCCGAGCATTGAAATAATGTGTAACTGGTTTTCACTTCGACGAAATACTTCCTCAGCAAATTAATTAATGTCCAAGCGTTGGAATAGTTTCTAAAGTGCACTTATGTCCGAGCTGACTTGTGTATCACTTTCATCACCTGAGTCTCCAATATGGATTTCATTTAAGTGACCAATGATATAAGCTACAACAACTTTCTTCACCTTCTTATGCAAAATCGTCCAAAATTCAATTTTCTAACTTGTTAAATATTTGCCAAACTATATCATTCTTGTCCCCTTCTAGCCTGAAATTTCTCAGTCGTTTACCTTATTTTGACATAATTCAACTAAGCAGTGAGCATCTACACGAAGTTTCATACACTTCTTTCCTTGCCGAATAATGTTTTTTCTTACATAAGACAAAAGAGTATCTTCTTCATTGATGAATCACCCGAGTGCAGGCTATATATGTCGACAATTTCAAGAATTAAATTCTTTCTGTTCTGGTTAGTCTATTCTCTAGAAAATTCTTATCATCTTCCTCATTCTTCATCAAATATATATATTTCTGGTTAGTCTATTCTCTAGAAAAATTCTTATATCTTCCTCATCTCTTCATCAAATATATATATATATATATATAACTATAATATATATATATATATATATAATATATATGGAATTGGTAAGCACTTCTCTAGTAACAAATAGATTCTGGAACTGGGCAGGCTGTCGGAAGTGCCGTCACTAAATAAAAGCAAGTGTATGCATTTCAAAGTTCACAACAAAGAAAACAAGTATATGCCAAGAAAATGTCCTCGCGTTCCAAAGATTATCAACGGGACAGGTCATGAGGATAGCCAGAGAAAGGTTCAATCCGAATTTCCTTCCAAACAACAAATTGACCCCTCTCCACACTCCACATTTTTTCGAAATGCTGCCAAGTTTGATCTCTGTTGGCGAGGAGACCAAAAGATGTGGAACTGCAATATTCTAAGCCTTCTAGCTGCAGCTCAACAAAGCTGCACAACAAATATATATGGAATTGTAAGCACTTCTCTAGTACAAATATCTGGACACTGGGCAGGCTGTGGAATGCCGTCCTAAATAAAGCAAGTGTATGCATTTCAAGTTCACAACAAAGAGAAACAAGTATATGCCAAGAAAATGTCTCGCGTCCAAAGATTATCAACGGGACAGGTCATGAGGATAGCCAGAGAAAGGTTCATCCGAATTTCTTCCAAACAACAAATTGACCTCTCCACACTCCAACATTTTTTCGATGCTGCCAAGTTTGATCTCTGTTGCGAGGAGACCAAAGATGTGGAACTTGCAATTCTACTTCTAGCTGCAGCTCACAAGCTGCACAACAAACAATTTGCTGAAGCAGGCAAATTCCTCAACTTATGTGATTTCTTGTCTTCCATTACAGGAAACTCAGTTCAGAGAATTGTTCATTATTTCACCAAAGCTCTTCGAGAGAGACTTGCTCGAGAAACTGGGACAGTCACAACAATAGAATCAGAAAATAAAGAAGGAAAGTTAATTCATCCACAACAGACAACAGCCTGTTTGATTCCTTCCCTGATTGCAACTTATCTCCAACTTCCCTATACAGTCACTCAATTTGCTGGAATTCAAACAGTTCTGGAACACTTGGAATCAGCAAGAAAAGTTCATTTTATTGACCTGGCAATCAAAACTGGGGGGCACTGCACTATATTAATGCAAGCTCTTGCAAATCAAAACAAATGCCCAATTGAGCTTCTAAAGATAACTGCTGTCGGGAAAACAACGTCAAAGCTGCAAATGGAAGAAGTAGGTGAAAGGTTGGCCTGTTTTGCCAAGACTTTAAATTTACCATTTACATTCAAAACTGCTATAGTTTATAACATTAAAGATCTCAAAGAAGAAATGTTCGACTTAAGTCATGGTGAAGTTGTTGCCATATACTCAAGGACTATTCTCAGAAACATAATAACACAGACTGATTGCTTGGAATGTCTAATGAGAGTACTAAGAAAAACCCATCCATGCATATTCGTAGTCCATGAGATTGAGGCAAACCATAATTCGCTGGTATTCATCGACCGATTTTTAGAAGCACTACTTCATTACTATAGTGCTCATTTTGATTGCCTTGATGTTTGTTTGGAAAGGTGTGATCCAAATAGGATTGTTTGGGAAACATGCCTAGCACAGGAGATTCAAGACATTGTTGCAGTTGAGGATGATGCAAGGATTTTCAGGGACATGAAGATTGATGAATGGAGGGCTTATTTTACCAGGCTTAAAATGGTGGAGACCGAAATTAGTGTGTCATCTTTAAGTCAAGCACAGATGGCACTTAAGAATTTTGCTTCAGGAAAATCTTGTACGCTTGACAGGAATGATAAATCCATTATTACTAGATGGAAGGGAACTCCACTTCTTTCTCTTTCTGCTTGGAAGTTTCATCAACAAGACCAGTCGAAGAAGAGTTGCGCTAAGAAATCTAAGACGTCTAATTGTGGGATGTTATCTTAATTCGATTGCCAACTTTGATTAATCATATATTAATGGCTCTGCCTTCCGACGACCAGCCGTGGTCGTTGCTTGGAAATTCTCTAGATAACAGGGGAAAAAAGAATTCCCCGGCCGAACAAGTTTCCTGCTGGACGGAAAACTTTCTCTGCCTGACGAAAAAATGGGAGAAAAGTTTCCGCCCATTCTTTATTTTTATTTTTTAAGGCTGCATACCAATTCGGTTTTTGCGGTCCAATGTTAGCAAACAATGGGCCATCGGCCTATGAATTATAACGATGACCCAATAATATATTTTCGTGTGCTTGCTAGTAAATTAAAAAGGCCGTTGCTACGAAACCGACGACGTAGATATGAACAATTCCGCTAAAACTAACTTAACCACCTTTGTATTCCCTTTGCTGCCTAGCAGAGAAGCTTGTGCTAGATATGAGCGTATCTTCCGCTCCCTTTCTCTTTTCAATACCTGACAAATTCACACCAAATTCTCAGTCAAGGAAACCTGATCCTGCCGTTTCACTTCTCCAGCTTTGTAAAAACGTAGAAGAGCTAAAACAAGCACATACCGTTCTCGTCAAGACCTCTCTTATTGGAGAAAAACATGCCTTTGGCCGTCTCCTTTTATCATTTGCCTCCTTTGGGAACCCAGATACTCTTGATTATGCTCAAAAATTGTTCGATAGTATCAATATTCCAAGAAACTCGTTCATGTATAATACCATGATAAGGGGCTATTTGAATTGCGGTAATCCAAGAGAAGCATTTGTTGTTTATTCAAAAATGGTGCATGAGTGTTCTTTGTATCCTGATGATTTCACTTTTACTTTTGTATTTTCTGCTTGCTCCAAGTTCAATGCTGTTTTTGAAGGCAAGCAGGCTCATGCCCAGATGATAAAATGCCCTGTTAAGTTTGGTTCTCATTCTTGGAACTCTTTGATGGATTATTATGTGAAAATTGGAGAGCAGGGATTTTTAATTCAACGTTTGTTTAATAAAATTGAGAGTCCAGATATAGTTTCCTGGAATTGTTTGATTGATGGGTATGTAAAATCAGGGGAGTTAGGTGATGCGCGGAGGGTTTTTGACGAAATGCCCGAAAGAGATGTGGTGTCTTGGACTACAATGCTTGTTGGCTATGTTAACGCTGGTTTTCTGAGTGAGGCTTCTTATCTATTCAATGAGATGCCAGAAAGGAACTTGGTTTCTTGGACTGCGTTAATTAATGGTTACTTGCAAATGGGTTGTTACAGCAAGGCTTTCGAGCTTTTCAAAGAGATGCAAATTGCCAAGGTTGGGATGGACAAAATCACCATAACAACTTTACTCTCTGCTTGTGCCAGGTTGGGGGCTTTGGATCAAGGCCGTTGGCTCCATACGTACCTCAATAAGAGGGGGATTGAAGTTGATGCCCTTTTGTCAACGGCTTTGATTGATATGTATAGTAAATGTGGGCAAATAGACTTGGCTAGGGAAGCTTTTAGAGAAGCACTGGATAAGAAGGTATTTGTTTGGAATTCTATGTTAGGAGGACTAGCAATGAATTCATTTGGAGAGGAAGCTATTGAACTGTTTTACAAAATGATAGAGTGTGGAGTAGAACCTAATGAAATCACATACGTCAATATTTTAGCAGCGTGTCATCATTCAGGTCTTGTTGATGTCGGGTTACATCTCTTCAATAGACTGGTGAAAGATAAAAAACTACAACCTGCAATGGAGCACTATGGATGCCTGGTGGACCTATTGGGTCGTGCAGGTTTGTTACATGATGCATTTCGGGTGGTTGAGACTATGCCTGTGGTGGCTGATGGAACTATATGGAGAGCGCTGCTTGGCTCTTGTAAACTACACGGAAATGTTAAGTTGGGAGAGCAGGTTGGGAGAATTTTAATCAAGATGGAGCCTCTAAATCACGTGAATTATGTGCTTCTTTCAAATATAAATGCAATGGTTAATAGATGGGAAATTGTTCGAGAGTTGAGGGAAGATATGAAAATGAAAGGTTTGACGAAAATGCCTGGTTGCAGCTCGATTGAGCTGCACGGTGTAGTCCATGAATTTGCAGCTAGAGATATTTCTCACCCTAGGAGTAGAGATATTTACGAGCTGTTGGATATAATGGCTAACCACGTGGCACAAGATGTCCATGGACTGTCGTAACAACCTCTGTGCAATGAATCAAGGCACTTGGTAAAATTAATGGATAACTGCAGTCAATATGGTTGATTTCAGTGATCATGCTGATAAACATCAAGTTGTGGGGCTAATATGTAGAATTTGTGATCATCCTGAGGACACTCTTGCCACTGAGCCGCTCAGAATTTTGTGGATGTTCATGACCAACCATATGCTGGATGAATCTGTTGAGACAAAATGGCTGGTTGATACAGGGTAATTATGAGATGCATCGGTCTCGGTAATTGGTATTTACGTGTGATTCATATCTTCATGGGAGGTATACTCACGATCTTAAAGAAAGACCACAAAAAGTAGAGTTTCAGAAAGATAGACCATGATAAACCTAGTGCTTATTTATGCATATTACCTATCATATAGAGTTTGGAGAGCTCGGCATAAATGAGGTCAGATTTCTAGGTCTGTGTATTACTATAAAAACTTTTTGTTAAGCTATATGCATCATCATTGTATATTTTTGTATTTTTGTTGTATCATCTTGAGTTTTTATGTTTTATATCGTGATAATCCTTGATGTGTGCACATTTTTGCTGATAATATTAGTTCTTTTCTCAAGTTAAAAAAAAAAATGCTTAGCAAAGACTAAACCTTTTATTTAAGGAAAGACTGCATTGGAGCATATGAGAATAAAAAAAACAAAAATAAAATTCAAGAGATCCCTTTTGCATATGAATTATCTCATAGAGAGGAAATATGGATCAGGGCGGGAAAAGCAGAGGATTCTTGGCAGTGAAGTGGTTTAGACTCACGACAGTTGCTTATCAATGGTCAATTCTCCAATTATGTTGCTATAAGTTTTGTGATTGAAGCCTTGAATGTCAGAACATTTGCTAGACAATAAGGCAGAACTAAGCCCTTGATTCAATGAATGGATTGGCCTTGAAAATTTGCGTGCAATAATAACTGAATTTATGACCTCATCGGTAGGATGAAAGACTGAAAGAACTTCAAAGCCTTGAAGATCTTGAGGATCAACGACAGGATACATGAATGCTCGGGCACCATGTGCACTCCTTAGCAATAGAATAGCTCCTGGAGCCATATGTTCAGCCAAGTGGTTAATGACCTGAACCTTCTCTTCCTTGTCCATGCCCACTAGAGCTGCCAGGAAAATGACTTCATATTCTTTTAAGCTGCTTGAAACATTCATAATGTCAGCATTGTGGAAAAACATTCGTTTGGACAAATTGGGATCTGATGAAACCAACTGGAGGGCTTTGGAATTTGCTGATGGGTCAATATCATAGTTATGGAAGTAGGTTGTCCTCAAGTGATCAGTGGCTAGGATGATTGAGGTGAGAGGAAGTGGACCAGAACCCACAAAGGCAACGTGATTAGGAATTTGAGTGCAATTTTTGCTA
This sequence comes from Jatropha curcas, assembly GCF_014843425.1. The sequence continues at coordinate 19,362,430 of NW_023590789.1, read as the reverse complement.
AGCATGGAAAACTCTAATTGGCTAAGTTTGAGGTAATTGGAATAGTAAGGAAAGAGTCTGACATGGTGAAGTGGGTTCTCATGAGATCCTATGATGGTAGAAAAATGGCTTTCTAAGAGTCCCTCAGCTTGGCCACAAAGTTTAATTAGCTCAGACCTAATTTCTTGAACTTTTTCACTCAATTTAGTTACATCTATTTGACACTGGGGAATGCATATGTGTACAAGCTGGGTGAAAAGGTAGTTGACATTCTTGGAGGGAGTAAGGCTTTCTAACCCTGAAATTTTTTCATAGATCTCACAAACCTTTTCTATCACGAGTTGTTCTTGACAGCCCATGGAGACACTAATATGAGAAAGTGGTTAAGCAAGAGCAGCACCCCTTGTTAAGCCAAGAGATATCCTCTATGCCTGCAGGGGGTGCATTTTTATATAGGTATGCCTGAGACAGAAGTGCTTCTCTCATAGGTGTATTGCTCAATTATAGTAATGACCACTTGCTCTATAAGAGCAGCAAAATTAGTATTTTACTCAAGGATAGGAGCACAGTAAATATTTTCTTTTTTAGTGCAAAGAACTGCAATAGACCCATCCTGAAACTATAAAAGCCATTACTGGTCACGCCAGAGAACTTAGTGGTCACTGGATGCAATAGATTATTGCCCGAGTGAAGCTGGATAAAAAACCAAAAGGCATAAACCCACAATCCCAGTCATAAGGCACTTGAGCATGAATCATGATTACTAAAAGACACGACTTCTGCAGATGGTGCCTTTTAATTTTTTGACTGTTATTACCACTACTTAACAGATTACCATGCCATACTATGATGCAGGAAATTGGCTAGGTTAAAGATTCTTACATCTACTGGCACTAAAGTTTTGTCATCGATCTCCGCATGATTGACACCTCATTAATCCATAGCCCTTAATGGAAACACTTTATTCTTCTATTGGTGAACAGGAGAACATGGAAGGAATCATTAACCATTCTAGGCCTATAAATGAGCTCATTATGTCGACATTTCGTGCTGTCACAGGAGGTTAGGTTACTCTTTCAATTTAAATATTATATTCACTGGATGGCCAAATTAATAACGTGGATCATACGTGGGAAATAACTCTCGTTTGACTTACTAAATAAGTGAAAACTCTTGTGGTCGAGAAAATTTGAACTCAATAGTTTTCATTCTTCATATTAGTGAGAAGATCAATTAAATCACATTTAATTAACATTTAAATATTAATTTTAATGTATACTAGAATTCAATCTTGCACTTGCACATGCTTTCACTTGAAGTTTATTTTAATTTGAATATAGTATAAATCAGATGTAATTCTTCTCTACATGGCCATTATAGGTTTTTTAGATGCTCTTTCAGCACATTCTAGTCATCCATATTTGCAGTGGTAAGCCAGCTTGTTTGCTTTACTAATAATAATTAATTAGAGGCACATAATTGTGATCTCACAAAAATTATAAAGGTCACTTTGTTTTTATCAAGTTTTATTTAAAGAAGTAATAAAATTTTCTTTCTAAAAGTATTATCCCTTTTTTTAATCTTTTGTTGGGCCCAACCTTGAAAGGTTTAATGCCTAAAGATATTTTATGGGTTAATGAGTAGCCCAAAAAAACATCTTGCATGTGAATGTGTAGCCCGAAAGTAGCCCATTCCTCAAACAGGCAAGAAGTGATGCGGTGGGCTAGGACGTGTGTTGAATTGCTTGTAGAGGCTTATACCAAACTCGCCACATATGAACAGCGAGAGGTACTGCAAGTTTGCCACTTGTTGAAGCCCAATAAAACAAAGTCGACTATAATTACAATTTACAACAACAGGGATTAAAGGCGCGGCAGATACTGTGGGCGGAAGCGAAGCAGTCGAGCACAGAAAAACAGTAAATGGAGGGAAAAACCAAGGAAGAAGGGATAATTGAGAGGTGGGTCATGAAACACCTTCTGCTATACACTGGAGCCACCAGACACCCTTTTATTCTCAGCATTCGAGATGGGTCTGTCGATATCTCCTCTTTCAAAAGATGGCTGGTACTATACTATTCCTTGAATTCATATTCATATTCTTATTCTCTTTCTCTGTAAATTAGTAATTCCTTCAATTCTTCGAATTTATTTTCCATAATCTGTTTAATAACTGGATTTGGTTGCAAGATTTTTAAAGGATAATAAGCTAGCTAGGGCCAGATTATTGCAAGAAAGGAAGTGACTATAGCAAATATGAAAATTGCAGGAGCAGGATTATATATTTGTAAGAGAATTTGTCCCTTTTGTGGCAAGTGTATTGCTTAAAGCTTGTAAGAATTCTGAGGATGGTAATGATATGGAAGTCATACTGGGTGGTTTGGCTTCTTTAAATGATGAGATTGCTTGGTTCAAGTCAGAGGCCTCAAAGTGGGATGTTTCTCTTTCTAACACTGTTGTCCATAAGGCAAACCAAACTTACTGCAGGTACAATGCATTTCAGCCAGTTAATATTATCTTGGTATTCTTGATCTTGAATTGTGAGCATGCTTATCTCTACAAGATATGCTTAATGTTGCAGAAAGCGTTTTGTTTGGTTCTCCATCGATTATGATTGATCACCCATATATATATATATATATATATAGGTTAGGTTTGGTGGTACAAGACTTTCTTCTTTTGATTTAAATACATTTTATATGCTGTCTTTACAGATTTCTGGAGAGTTTGATGTCACGAGAAGTTGAATATGCACTGGCCCTTACAGCCTTATGGGCCATCGAAGCTACATACCAAGAGAGCTTTGCTCACTGCTTGGAAGATGGCAGCAAAACCCCACCAGAATTACAGGAAACTTGCCGAAGATGGGGCAATGAAGGTTTTGGGGAATATTGTCGTTCTCTGAAGAAAATTGCAAATCGATACCTTGAGAAGGCTTCAGCTGATGTGATTGCAAAAGCTGAAGTAACTTTACTGCATGTTCTTGAACATGAAGTTGAGTTCTGGAACATGAGCCATAGGGGTACCTGAGATTTCCCTTCAAAACCTGAGAGTTTCTAGAGGTTTTTCTCTGCATTTTCAGTGATGTGGTGATGTGAACACTATAGCCAATTAGACTTGTTGTGTTTATAAGTTGTGCAATTTCCTATATTAACATCATTTTGTGAGATTATGATCAAAGAGCTATTCCAACCCTCAGTTCTCTTGTTTCTAAAGGTAGTTTATAGTGGTCAGTGGTGATCAATTTCACGTTTCTCTGATTCAAATGTAAAAACTGCATTTGGAGGGCAAAAGTTCTTTTGCCCTTGTAGCGTGCGCTTCTCCTTGTGTTCTCAACTCAACTTTTGGATTGAGGTTACTTAGCACTCCTCTTAATAGTTTGTTGGTTCAAAGTTTATATATTATTTAAGATGTATTATAACCAAATGCACGATGATGAATAAGTTCGACATTATTCTTTCTAAATACAATTATGATTTTTTAATTATTAAAGTAAATTTTGAATTTTACTTTACAAAACTGTAGAATATGGTGTTTAGGAAATTGAAGTATCATGAATATTTATTTACATAAGATACAATATTTATTGGTAAAATAATAATAAATAAGTTTTAATTTCAAACTAACAGGGATGGATTGTATATGTATATCCATGACTTTTATACATCTTTTAATTGCATGATGTCTAAATGGTTTCTTTTTTTTTTTTTTTTAAATTGTCCTTTATGGAAAAAAAAAAAAAACATGAGAATAAACATTTTGAAAATATTCAGTAGAGTTGGAACTTCAGAGTTTAGACAGACCAAAATTAGAGTACGGATTACAGAACCTGTTGCAGCATGGGCAGGTCCACCCCGTGCTTAAAGTTAATTAACACGAACGGATCACACGAATCAGATGAATTAGAACTCTAGAAGAACACACAAAAAGTTATAATACGTTAGACGGCAAATCATACGACGTCGTTTGCCCCGCATCGAGGACACACGAGTAACCGACGCGCGTGGTCTAGTACCGCCGGATAAACCCAAATAATTTATTCAGTTTTCTTTTTTTTTGTTTTACTTTTTTTCTTCTCAAGGCATCTTTAGAGGAAGACTAGCAGGATAGAAAACGCTACGTTTCAATCCTCTCGTCTCTCTTCGTCTTCTCTTTTCTATACACACTTTCTCCAATCGCTTCCTGCAGAAAACCAACGAACAACAATTCCACATACGAATACAGAGCTCCCTCAGAGAACCTAAACTCCTATTCTCGCGAGTATTGGGCACTCGCTAATATCTCTTAAACTCAAATTTTATTTAATTCTGCAATTGTTGTGCTTTTGGATCCCGTTTACTGGTGCCTTTCAATCCAAGAACGCAAAGACGCACCGAGGCTTTACTCGTTTTTTTTGCTTCGAAATTAAACTCCATTTGAGGTACTCATCCAAACGACGCTTCCGTTCTGACACATGTATTCATTGCTTGTATAATTTTCTGTTGATAAGCTGGATAGGGCTTGTGCCTATGTTGCATTAGATCGCAACTAGGGTCTTTTTTTGCTTCTTTTAATGAAAAATTGATTATACTATGGTAGCATTAGTGACCAGAATTTGAATTTAGGGTTTTTTGGTGGTACAGAGTAATGCATTTGGATTTTTGCTGGTCAGGCTTTCAAAATTATATGAGAGAGTTGAAGGTCTATCAGGAGTATCCATCTGGTTGATTTGTTTGGCACATTACACAAGGTTATAATTCATTCTCAATTTTCTAATTTCTCCTCGTTTGTTAGTTTGATACTTGTTTACTAGACCAGTAAATGTAAAATGTAAAATGCATATGATTGTTGTGAATATGCATGATTGAATGTCTGGTTACAGGGGAGAAGTTGTTTTGGTTAGGGGCGCATATTAGTTTGTGAATTTGGAGAATGAAATTTAGGAAAAGTCTTCTGGTGAATCTTCACTATCTTAACTCTTCTTGAACTTGTATAGGACTGCTTGGATGGCTATCTGTCATAGTGTGTAGAATTTAAATTTTAAAGTACTAGAGGGGGGGGGGATTGAAAAGGACTGTAGTGGGTTCTGTTAATCATACCATGGTTAGTCTTAAACAATAACTGATTTGGGAGCCATCTTCCTACAACATGGGAAAATGACTAGAGGATATGGCTTTGATGCAAAAGTAGAGAGGCAGAAACTGGATTTCCATTTGGCCAAGGGAGCTAGGGAGGTTGACTTTTACTGCGTTCTCCTTAAGAGTGAGATTGCTGCTGTAAACTTCATTTTTCTCTTTCTCGATCGCAATACATTCACTTGTTGTAAGTTTGCAGAGACGATGACCTCATGTGGGTGCCTGCACAGCTTTGATTGTTTGAAGTTGATATTTCATTAGGGTTCTTGGGGAAATAGTGTATTTTGAAGGTTCTATAATTCACTTTTTCTTTAAAGATTTTCAGTCTAGATTGGACTATGGAACACATTTTAAATTGATCAAATCCTTTTGACTTTTAAAATGGCTGTGCAAAGTGGAATACTTATTTATTGATGAACATCTGTTTGTCAAAGGATCATACTTGCCAACTATTAAACTGACAGGTCATGAAGTTATTCTTTGAGAATGTTGGGCCTTGGTTGTGATGTGAGTTCTTCTCCGTTCAGCCCGAGGATATTCAACATTCTTTTGGTTTCTTTCACACTTCTTTTAGGGCTTTCTTTATTTTGAGGATAGGCTGGATTTTTCCTGTTGGATGATTGGAAGAGTTTAATGTTGCTTTTGATACTTGGTTTGATGCAAGAGAGAGAGAGAGAGAGATATCGGAATTTTGGTTTGTTTGTACGCATAAATTTGTGTCTAATGGCTTGTGCTAACGAATTTCGACAGCAAATGGATACCTGCACTGGAAACTAACATAGTGAGCTAAGATGCTCTTTTTATTTATTATGGTTGATTAATGATTTTTTATGTATTTATTTTTTTTGTTATTGTACAAAATAGATTTAAACGACTTATTCTATATTAATTTGCTTGTGTTCATCATCATAGGTAATATGGCTCTCCGGAAGTATATTCCTTCAGCTGATGCACCTTCTGTTGGTATGAAGCCTTTGAATTTTTTTAGTAAGGTGCATGAGAATGCTCAACATGCAGATCCAGAGACAACAGTGGAGCCTGATGTGGATGTTGACCTCAGAGAAGTTTATTTCTTAATTATGCATTTCCTTTCAGCTGGACCATGTCATAGAACATATGGACAATTTTGGAATGAACTTCTCGAACATCAACTACTACCTAGAAGATATCATGCTTGGTATTCAAGGAATGGAGATGAAAATGATGATGGTCTATCATTCCCATTAAGTTACACTAAGTTGGTGGAAAGGTATGAAACATGCTTAGTGCTCTGACCTTTTTCTTGAAGAATATTTTTAGTGAGGTGCATGAATAATATAGCGCAAAATTTTTGTGCTATATTTTTCTCCCAGACTTTGATGTGCCATTTTATCAATTTTATCTGTCAGGTACCCGCACATTGAGAAGGATCACTTGGTAAAGCTTTTGAAGCAATTATTACTTAATGCAGCCTCTAAATCACAAGGCTTGATTGGTGTAAATGCTCTAAATGCTGCTGTTGTTCCTACACTTATGGGAACAGGATCATTTTCACTTTTGAGCAGTAGGTGACATGTTTTTAAGCCTTTAATATTAAAAATCTATTTGTTTTTCATATTAATGTGAGGTTTTTCATTCTGTTGTGTGTATCATCTATTTGTAAGGAAATAATAAAATCCTCATTGTCGTTCCTTCCTCTCTCCTCCTTTATGGAATTTGGTAAAGGTGTAATTTCCAATTTGTCTGATTTTGTAAATCACCTTCTGCTTCAGATGATAGAGATGCGGAAAAAGCCCAAGTAAATCATCCCCCTCTTCATATGCGATGGCCTCATATGCGCGCTGACCAGGTCCGTGGACTGGGTTTGAGAGAAATTGGGGGTGGTTTTTCAAGACACCATCGTGCACCATCTGTCCGTGCAGCATGCTACACTATTGCAAAGCCTTCAACTATGGTGCAAAAAATGCAAAATATCAAGAGGCTAAGAGGACACCGGAATGCTGTCTATTGTGGTATGAATTTTAAGATTAAACTGTTCAATATTCACCATCTGCAGTAAGGTTCCATGTCTCCCTAAATTCTTAACTGAAATATGTCTATCAAGTTGAATCCTTGAAATTACTGTTCGTATTCTTTTTTTGAAGTTCACTGAAAAATATCGGACCTGTTTCTGACACTTCTCTTGATGTGAATCCTGCAGCTATTTTTGATCGCTCAGGGAGATATGTCATTACAGGTTCAGATGATCGCCTTGTTAAAATCTGGTCCATGGAAACTGCATTTTGCTTGGCCAGCTGTCGTGGACATGAAGTGGGTTTGAATGTCTTAAAATCCTGTATCTGCCTTCTATTTTCATTTATTTATTTAGCATTTCATTCTGTGCATGAAAGGGTGACATTACTGACTTGGCTGTGAGTTCAAACAATGCCTTGGTGGCTTCTGCTTCAAATGATTGTATAATTCGAGTGGTAAGCTTCTGTCCAATGTCTCAAGTTTTTTCCCCTTCTGTACATTTTCTATAACTTGATCCTGTGTATTTTCTTTAACTTGATCCTTGAATAATCCTTCTGGATATCAACAGTGGCGTTTGCCAGATGGGCTTCCAATATCTATTTTACGTGGACATACTGGAGCTGTCACTGCCATTGCGTTTAGTCCAAGGCCTGGATCTGTATACCAGCTTCTTTCGTAAGGCTGATTTTTGTGTTCTTAGTTTTATCCTTTTCTGAATTGCTTGGTCATTGTCGATGAGATTGCTTTCTAGTTGATTTTGTTGATCTATATTATAAATATTTGTAAATCTGTTATTGCTGGATAATCTGTTGGAACCTAGACCTATCTCATTCCTCACTTCTTCCTCTGTGAGCTAGGCAGAAGTCTTGGGAACATTAATATAAGTTGAGTTGTATTATTTTAGGATTAGGACATGGCTGAGTTGAGTTGTGCTGAGCTGGTCTGAGTGAGATATAGCATCTCAATGCGATATCTTTAGATTTCAGTTTTTTTGTTTTCATTAAGTTGTACCCATGTGATACTTGATGTTTCATATAATTGTTTGTTGATCTATGCACTTTGCAGATCATCTGATGATGGAACATGTAGGATCTGGGATGCTAGATATTCCAACTTCAGTCCACGGATATATATTCCTAGGCCTTCAGATTCATTAGCTGGTTGGTTACCTTTTTATGCGAATTTGTAATTGATCCACCGATACATTTGTTGGAAGAACTTACAAGGACATTTGAATGGCTGCAGGGAAGAACAGTGGTCTATCCTCAAGTAGTGGTCTGCAGAGCCATCAAATATTTTGTTGTGCATTTAATGCTAATGGAACTGTGTTTGTCACTGGTAGCTCTGACAATCTTGCTAGGGTATATTTGTTGTCCCTTTCTTGAGTTTGTGCATGCACGCTCTGCATACTGTTTATTTTTTTTATTTCTTTTTGAGGTAAAAGATGGTTTCTCTTTATTGGTATGTAAATAAGTTAATAGCTAGTTAATTGCAGGTATGGAATGCTTGTAAGCCAAACAGTGATGATTCGGACCAACCTAATCATGAGATAGACGTGCTATCCGGTCATGAGAATGACGTCAACTATGTTCAGTTTAGGTTGGTGTGTCATGGTCTGGTCACCATGTTCTTGGAAAAATTTTGAATGCTAAGACATGGTTGTCATATTTTGCAGTGGATGTGCTGTGGCACCTAGGTTTTCTCTCACTGATAGCTCAAAGGAAGAGAATGCTCCAAAATTTAGAAATTCATGGTGCGTTTGTGGGTCCCTCAGTTATATTTGCATGCTTACCCTTGCGAGCTGTATCATTCACCCTTATTATAGTTTTATTAGATGGATTAGAGATGAATGAGTACAACTATTTTTGTGTTAAGGTTTTCTCACGACAACATAGTTACCTGCTCTCGAGATGGCAGTGCAATTATTTGGATTCCAAGACCACGTAGATCACATGTAAGCTGATAATCTCTCATATACTGTCACTTTAGTCCTCTCTTCTGTATTAGATTTCGTGTGAAGCAGCGGTATTCAGCCCATCGCTGTTTGTGAGGTTCAATTCAGTTCAATCTATCACAGGTTTTTATCATTGATTTTTGAAAAAAGAAATCACGTATTCTTTCTTAGGGGAAAGTAGGCCGTTGGACTCGACATTACCACCTGAAAGTTCCTCCACCACCAATGCCTCCCCAACCTCCCCGAGGAGGTCCGCGTCAAAGAATTCTACCAACTCCTCGTGGTGTGAATATGATCGTGTGGAGCTTGGATAATCGTTTTGTCCTGGCTGCTATTATGGGTAATGTTTGCACTGTGTGTATGCCCACATGCTTGAACACTTCTATTTTTCCTTACACTTGAGAATGTATTCATGGATGTATAAACTCATCTTTCACCAATCCTTTGATAGCTCCGTTTCTCCCTTTTTTTTTCTTTTTCCTGCAAGATAAATGGCTAAGCTAATGACAATTTCCTCTTCATTTCATATTGAGATTTAACTCCTCTATTGAACAAATGTTTCTTTATTAATTCTTTTTAATCACCGGACATGGAGAATCCCTTGTGGCAACCATATTCTACTCGCTTCTCTTTTATCATTATATAAATGTGATTTAAGTGGATTTAGTGCTTTAAATGCATGTCTAGCATGATAAATTACATCTATCTCTGTCTCATATATAAATAAAAATTTTCCAACTATGAGCAAAAGCATTGTTCTTTATTTTTTCTTGGTAATATGTAGATCAAATTGACCAAACAGCATATACTGTTGTGCAGATTGTAGAATTTGTGTTTGGAATGCTGCTGATGGTAGCATAGTACATTCTTTGACCGGCCACACTAATTCTGTGAGTAGTTCTTCCTAATATCTAGCCCCAACGAAATTCCCTCTCCTATACCTCTTTTTCTCATGATTAGAGAAGTGATGATGAATGTTGTTTTGCATACATGCCTGTCTTGATATACCTCACTTGGATTCTTTAACTTCTCACAAGCTTGTATGTGATGAATCAAATGTTTCTGACTATAATTTTTGCGTTATTGGCAGACATATGTTCTGGACGTTCATCCTTTCAACCCACGGATTGCTATGAGTGCTGGCTATGATGGAAGAACAATAGTGTGGGATGTGAGTTCTAGTTTATTCAAGCATATCCTAGTTTCTAAGTTGTTTCTTCATTTATTGAATAATTTCATATCATCTTCCTTTAGATATGGGAGGGCACACCCATCCGGATCTACGAGATTTCCCGTTTCAAGTTAGTTGATGGCAAGTTTTCACCGTAAGTGCAAGATAGAAATTATTGTTATAGAAATTCTTTTCTTTTTTGTTTCTGTCGGTTATTATTCTTCCTTCAGATCATACCACCAAATTCGTTGATTCCTGTAGCTTTTTAGTACTTTGTCACGTTAAATTGAAGAAATTGCAAGCACTTTTAGCATTGAAGATATTCCAAATTTCTATTCTTTTGAGAGGAAATTATGAGTGAGCCTCGAGGCACACGTTCTTTGAAGTGGATTTTAAATTGTGTTTTGCATTTTTCAGTACACTATGCTGTTATTAGGTTACTGGTGGATATTTCTTTAAAGCTGGTGGGAATATTGCAACTGATGTCATTATATCTATATCCTGCTTTTTGTGATAGGGATGGGACATCCATTATACTTTCAGATGATGTTGGTCAATTATATATATTGAACACAGGCCAAGGTGAATCCCAACAAGATGCTAAATATGACCAGGTACCTTAATATTATCAGTAACTGGTTTTGCTTTTGTTATGCTTTACACAGGACAAGGTTTCTCGATAACTTGTGATACTTACAATTGACACACTTCTTCACAGTTCTTCCTTGGTGATTATCGGCCCCTTATGCAAGACACCTACGGAAACATAATTGACCAAGTTAGTTATCTATGAACTACTAAACTTCAGTGAGCTATTTTTTTTTTTTTTTTTTTTAGGTTAGTTATCTATGAACTACTAAACTCAGTGAGGCTATTTTTTTTTTTTTTTTTTTTTTCCATCATGTGCTAATATGAATCATAACTTGCAAAGGACTTACAATAAATTTTATTCATTTTTTGGGGTATTTGTATTGAAGTTTGTTTTTTTTTTTTTTTTTTTTTTCATCATGTGCTAATATGAATCATAAACTTGCAAAGGACTTACAATAAAATTTATCATTTTTGGGGTATTTGTATTGAAGTTGTGCTTCTTATTGACTTCAACCATGTGAACATGCAATTCAGGAAACTCAGCTTGTACCATACCGACGAAATATGCAAGATCTTCTTTGTGACTCGGGTAATCTCTCACCTGGGAAACTCTAAGCATTATAATGTCTTATTGCATATTCTTTGTGATGGTATCATACTCGTTCTTACGTTCCTTTTGGGGCCACTAGGAATGAATCCCTATCCAGAGCCTTATCAGAGTATGTACCAAAAGAGACGCTTAGGAGCTCTGAATATGGAGTGGAAGCCACCTTCTATAAAACTCACTGTGGTGCCTGACTTCAGCTTAGACCCAGATTTCCAAATGTTGCCGTTGGCAGACTTGGATGTTCTGGTTGAGCCACTGCCTGAGTTTGTAGATGCAATGGATTGGGAGCCAGAAAATGAAGTGCAAAGCGAAGATTCAGATTCAGAGTACAATGTCCCTGAAGAGTATTCTACTGGAGGTGAGCAAGGGAGTTTGAATTCTAGCTCCTCTGTTGATCGGGAGTGCAGTGCAGAAGACAGTGAAGTTGAGGGCAGGAATGGTTTTCATAGATCTAAAAGGAAAAAATCAAAGGCTGAAGTAAGTGTTTTCTAATCAATTCTGTTTCAAAGTTATACTCATGGTACATTATTGACACTGTTCTCTCTCTCTCTCTCTCTCTCTCTCAGATTGAGATAATGACTTCTTCAGGAAGGCGTGTTAAGAGGAGGAATTTGGACGAATGTGATGGCAATACATTGAGAACTAACCGAACTAGGAAATCAAGGATTGGCTGTAAAGCTTCAAAAAGGAAGTCTTCTACATCAAAGGGTTTTAGACCTCAAAGAGCTGCTGCCCGCAATGCTCTTACATTGTTTTCAAAAATAACAGGAGCAGCTACAGATGGAGAAGATGAAGATAGCTCAGAGGCCGATTCATCAGAAAGTGAATCCTCACTGCAAAATTCAGATATCCAGAGTGATGAATCAGAGAAATCTTTGCAAAATGAACGGAACAAGCATTTGAAAGGGAAAGAAGTTCCATTGGAAGATAATGAAGATTTTGTTAAATCTCATGAACAATCTCATTTGAATGCTGGAAACAGGGGAAAATTGGTCCTCAAACTGCCAGTTCGGAATTCAAACAAGTTTGTTGTGTCAGAGACTAAAACAACTAACCATCAGATTGATGTAGGCCCATCATCCTGCAAGGCTCCAACAGAAGCCAGCAATGTAAATAGGGTTCATATTAGATCAGTAGATTTGGAACGCTCCTCTAGTTATACAAATGGCACCGCAGTGAAAGCGAAGGAAAGAGGACAAACAGATAGCTATATGTCTGAAGGATATAGAAATGAGGATATCAAATGGGGAGGTGTTAAGGCTCGAACATCTAAGCGTCAGAGATTTGGAGAAGCCATGTCATCAGCTGCATATGCAAGATTTGGTTTATGTTTTAGTGATCGCAGGGAGAGAGAGAGTAATCTGAACGGACATGTAAAATCTCAGAATACTTGTGGCACATCCTCTTCTGCAGAAGTTCAAGATTACGCAGCAGATAACACAAATGAAGTGGGAGCAACAGGTAGGGAAGATACGGCAGCTGATACATCTGATGTTGTGAATACCATGACCAACGGTAAAGAGCACCTGAACTTCAATGAATGCATGGATTCTGATGAATTGCCTATGGTGGGTCACACTGCTAATGGAAATGACAGCTCTCTTGAATTCAAAGAAAGCAATATACCCATCTCAACAAAGTTAAGGATAAAATCAAGGATGATTTCAAGAGAGTCCTCAGAAAATCAGGGAAATGAGGGGTCTTGTATATTACCTGCCAGTCTTGCTGAAAACACAGATACTCCAGTTTTAGAAGTGCCTAAAAATGAAAGAACCAATAGAACCACTCCAGTTAATGAAGGCGATGAATTTCAGGAACCAAATGCTCAAGTTGACAAAATTTCCATGCCCTTATTGAATGACACAATTGGTTCCAATACACATCCAAAAAAGATGTTCAATGTTGTTTACCGAAGATCAAAGTTGAGTAAAGATAGAGCTAACTCAGAAGGTGATAGTGGCACAAGAGAAGGTGTTTCACATGCTAGTGCAGACGAACAATACACTGGATGTATCTTGCATGAAGACATCACTGATGGACCTCATAGAACTGATATCACAGGTTCAAAGGCAACTACAGATGATCTTATGAATTGTAATATCAAGTTGGGACAGGAACATGACTCTGATGATGTATGTAGAAATGCCGATAATGGCTCCATAAGCAGCAGATGTCAACTTCCTAGTGAAGAATGGGGATCAAGCTCAAGGATGACAGTTGGATTAAGATCATCTAGAAATAGGAGAACTAGTTACCATTTCCGTGATGCAAGTCCAGTAGATAGAAGAAAGGCAAATCAATCAGGAAAAAAAGTGTCGTGGCTAATGTTGTCGAAGCATGAGGAGGGTTCTCGTTATATTCCCCAGCAGGGGGATGAAGTAGTATATTTTAGACAGGTTAGTCATAAGAGATATTAAAGATTTATTGTTGCTGACTTGTAACTCAATCTTTGTTTAGATTTTTGTGATTTAGGTTTGATACTTGCAATGGTTCATTTGGAGTTTGCTGTTTTTCAGGGGCATCAGGAGTACATAGACTACATTGGATCAAGGGAAACAGGCCCTTGGAAGTCTGTTAAGGGACATATAAGGGCAGTGGAATTCTGTAAACTTGAAGCCCTCGAGTATTCCACATTACCAGGATCTGGAGATAGTTGCTGCAAAATGACTCTTAAATTTGTAGATTCTACTTCTGACGTATGCCAAAAATCATTTAAATTAACTCTACCTGAAGTGACAGGGTTCCCAGATTTTCTCGTTGAGAGAACTCGGTTTGATGCTGCTATGCGAAGAAATTGGACATGCAGGGATAAATGTAGAGTCTATTGGAAAAATGACGGTGAAGGAGATGGTAGTTGGTGGGAAGGCCGGATTCTTTCTGTAAAGGCTAAAACTTCTGAATTTCCAGACAGTCCATGGGAAAGGTATACTATTCAGTACAGGAGTGACCCCAGAGAAACACACCAACACAGTCCTTGGGAGCTTTTTGATTTTGATTCCCAATGGGAGCAGCCTCATATTGATGATGAGATCAGAAACAAGCTAATATCTGCCTTTGCCAAACTGGAGCAGTCAGGCAATACAGAACAGGTAGTCACAGAATTTAGGGGATTCTTCTTTAATAAAATTTCATTAATGTTGAAGCACATAGCTGCTGAATAAATGGGATATGTCTCTGAATTTTGTCCTGAATATTCTCAGGATCGCTATGGGATTCAGAAGTTGAGGCAAGTATCACAGAAGACTAATTTTACAAACAGGTACACGTCTATTTCACCTTTATTTTGCATGTCTCTTCTACTGGCATGAACTGTCTTAACTGGTCGAATGCATGTATGCATGTGCAATGTGCGTCTAAAATTGGAATACAGATAATGAAAATTGGAGCATGAACCATTGTATGAATATATGCTGTTTTTCTCAGGTACCCCGTTCCTTTGTCTCTTGAAGTCATCCAGTCAAGGTTGGAGAACTACTACTATCGAACTTTGGAGGCGGTGAAACATGACATTGAAGTCATGCTAACAAATTCAGAATCATACTTTATAAAGAACTTAGAGCTTTCCGGGAAAATGAAACGGTTGTCAGGCTGGTTTAAAAAAACGTTATCATCCTTGTAGCCCCAAAATTGAGTTTTGTAGAGGATAGCAGCTGGCCCATCTGGGTTTTTCCGTTTCTTTTCTTTATCCTTTTTATTCTGTAGATATGATTTTACATTTTTTTAATTAGAATTTAATATTTTTTTTTCCACATGGTATATTCATCATTGTATAGACATGCTTATCCGCATCATCATTAATAATAACAAGAAATACACATGTCAAGCGTTTAGTCTCAATGTTGCTGTTGAATGTAATTGCTATTCTCTATTTTAGAAAAATGCGGTTTAATGATGGGACAGAAAAATTTGTACTCATGCATGATTAAGTCTTTGAACCTTGTCTCTCCACCAATCTCCACAATCCAAAATTGAGGATAGTCTCCCTCAAATCAGAAGAAAAAAAAAGGTCTTGTGACTGGAGCCCTTTAGAAGTCCCATAATGATACGGATTGTCAAAATTCAGAACTCATTCTAACAACGACAATGGTGGCAAAATAAGAACAATTCCCTTCCGAAGGGACTCCTATATAGAGCCCCGACTTACGGCAAGTTACAAGAGTTAACCAGTAAATATGGAAATGTATATAATATGGATAGACTTGGCCATCAACATAAAACATCTAAATCTATCATCATTAGAGCCTTGTTGATTGATATGCAGATGCATCTCATTCCCTCCACCGATGCCCACAATTTGGATTGCAGCAGACGAAGAACAGTGTCATACCCTCCTCTCCCCTGGCAGTTGCCTGAGTATTCCAAGAAAAAAAAAAAAAAAAAAAAAAAAAAAAAAAAAAAAAAAAAAAAAAAAAAAAAAAAAAAAAAAAAAAAAAAAAATAAAAAAACGCTTGAAGCTACTGAAATGGTGACTTAATTTGTTGCAAGCATCCCGTAATTTCCTATTTTTCCCCTTTTGGGGGTTAAAAAAAAAAAAAAAAAAAAAAAAAAAAAAAAAAAAAAAAAAAAAAAAAACCTTGAAGCACTGAAATGGTGAACTTAATTTGTTCAAGCATCCCTATTTCCTATTTTCCCATTTTGGGGTTGCTTTAGAAGATTAGTTAAGCTACATTACAAATTTAAGGGCATGGAATTAATTCTCCAGATAAACACACAACCAAGACCAGAAATCAAATTGCATTGGTCCAGATTTACACTAATTAAAATTCCAAAAGTTACATTTTTAATAGGTACAAGGTTAAATATAATGGCCTGAAATACTGTACCTTAGAGCTGCTGCAAATGACAAATAAGCAAAAATTAAAAGTAAAACTCCTTATATGAGGACTGGATATACTTTCAACTCTTGCACACTTAATAACATAAATCAATGTGAAATGTGTGTGCGTGTACAACTGCGTCCTTGTCTGGATTGGAAACTAATTCTATGTTCCCTAATATGATATTATATAAGCAGAAAAAAATTTTGAAATTCACCTGAAGAAGTAAACATAAAATCATGTAGAATTTAGAAATAAGTATGATCCCCTAAGAAAAACTATTATCTGATGTACCGTTTTCTTTTCAATACTTTCGAAGAAACTAGACATCAATCCTTCACTCTGCCCCATATCCATCAATCCAGAAATCATACAGCCAGTGCTCATATTTGTTTTAGAATGTTATCAGTATATCCTTCAAAAACTTTTTGCAGGTCAATAGCTTAATACCAGGGTATGGTATTAAAGGCATACTTATCCTATCTAATAGTGAACATCTCATCTTATTCCACATCAACAACATACCCAGTCTACCATATTTACCCCTAAATAAGAATACAACTTTCCTCTGATTCTATTTGGTTTCCCAGCAAATTTTGCAAAATTTTTTACAAAGGACCACAGCTGGTCACAAGAAGAATCATATTTTGCAATTTATGTCTGCAATAAAAACCATTAAAAATTAACATGAATGTAAAGAGACTTTCTTTTGACCAGGAAAAGAAACAGTAAGTGCCTATTACTTTAACATGCCAAAACCGATGGATTTTACTTGATATTGGCTCATGATAGAGAATATCAACAATTTTCTGAATGGCATCCTATGATGCATAGTTTCATAGACAGGATAAGAGCTAACCTGGAAGAAGACAGCTTCTTGATGTTTGCAAACCTGGCATGATACAGCTTTAGTGCGAGGAAGCGTTGGATCTGCAGCTACATCCTGCAATACCTGAGTGCGCTCAGCCACCGAATGATGCACTTCATTTCTGTAGACACAGTTGTTGTCGGCAGCCTCCTGCAATGAGTTAGAAAAGAAAAATGATAAAACAGAGGCAAGAATATAGATATTGTGTTCATGTAAGCCTGTACCAAAAAAAAAAAAAAAGAAAAAAGATAACAGCATTCCTCTTCACTTCTGTGAGTACAATTTATTAAAAACTATTCCCTGAACAATATAACAGTAAATACAAAGTCATTCCTCTTCACTGAAAATCATCACTGCAAGCAGCATTCTTTTCGAAAAATCAAACGATACTCCACATCCTGATGCAACCCCAAAAAGAAACACAAACTTTGATGCAGAGATCTTTTTATTCACTCATTAACATTTAAGCAACAAAAGAACTGGAAAATTGAGGCCCAGTTTGCCTCTTATGCGTGTAAGTGCATATAATGAACATTAAAAAACTTAAATAAAAGGCAACAGAATCAGTTCCTAAGTCCCCTTCTACCAAACCTGGTTTATAGTAGTAATATTTGCGTCTAGAAAAACAGAACAGGAACCCTAAACAAAAATCGAAGAGAAAGAGACCTGATGTTCGCAGTTGCGGCAAGCAAAGAGCAAGACCTTGTGATCCCTATCCTCCTTAGGGTAGAGAATATTGTTGCTACAATCAATTTAAAAAACAAAATAAAATTAAGATTAAATGCCAAAAAGGAAGAATGCCGGTTGATAATCGATCACAGTTACCATTCGCGGCAAAATTTCATAGTACTCATCTTGCGATTGGAGAAGAAGAAACCAGAGCTGGCAAGTAGTAGCGTAGGCGAGAGAGGGTTTTTCTGGCGCGCGGGGTTTTTGCTTCTTGCTACACTGTCAACACAATTGGAGAATATGGGCTTGTTCACTTTAAAGCCCGTGGAATTTGGACTACAGAACCCAGCATTGAATCATCAAATGGGCCTCACTGTATAATGTGTAATAGAACCCAAAAGAAGCAGAATGAGGGTAAATTTGGGCTAAAGGTAGGTGACATTCCATAATTATTCTGAACTTTTGGCCCAAATCTAATACTGGTAAGTGGTAACGAAGATTTCAAAAATATCAGAAGAGAACATCTTACAGCCTATAGCACCATTGAAAATCAATCATCAGGAATGCAGCAGAAAAGGGTCAAACCATGCAGTAAATATCTCACATTTACACTCCAAAAATGAGTATCATATACTGCTGAAATCACAAATCCTTAAATCAGAAATAAAACGATTTAACAAAATTTTAAATATTCGGTTGGACTATCAGGTGTTAGCTTGAGTTAGTTGCTTTGGATTCATGGCTTCACTTCAAAATGAACTGGCTAATAGTTACATTCATGAAAAGGGGAAAAAAAAAGGTTAACACCTATGGAGATATCAGTTTTCTTATGCTGCATATGACTAACTAAAACATAAGATTTCTTTCAGTGGTCAAAACTATACAAACTATATACAGAGCCAGCATTAAGAGCTTCAAATTCGTTTGCAAATAGCTCTGAATTCATGTGCAGATGTGATCTTAATCTCTCCACCGATTTCCACAATTTGGATTGCAGCAGACATAGAACAGTGTGAATCCTTCCTCTCTAGAAGTTGCCTGCAATTTTTTACACACATAAAATAACAATAATGTCCAAAAAATTTCAATAAGTCCCTGCATTAACCCCGCAAACTCACACTTCCATGTCAAATTGGTATTACCAGTATGAGGAAGAGAATTTACCTGTAAAAAGACAGCTTCGCCATGGCCACATGCACTGCAGCGAACCGATTTAGTTCGAGGTAGAGTTGGATCTGAGGCTACATCCTGCAATATTTGTGTGAATTCTGTAACGGAGTGCTGTACTTCATTTCTATAAACACGATTATTATCTGCAACCTCCTGCAAGATTTTTGGTAACTAACTTAATACTTGATAACTAGGATAATATTTCACGATTCCTGTACATTAGGTTCCATTACAAGTCACCAATGTAGCCTTAGTTCTCATTAATTCCTTCGAATGAATCTTTCCTGCCGTATAAATGATGACAACAATTTTACATATTACAGAAGAAATATAATAAAATGCTGTCAGAAATTGTCAAATGACAAGAGAAGAGAGAGGGACACCTGGTGATCACAGTTTCGACATGCGTAGAGGAGGATCCTCTGCTTCTTGTCTTCCTTGGGGTAGAGAATGTTGTTACTGAAATTGTTTGAAAAACATAGCCATATATCAATACATGTCAACAAAACTGAAAAATGAAAACCAACAAGTAGCTCACAATTTCTTCTTTGTTCATTCTGATTTTCTTGCCCCAGTGAAAGAAGATATATCCAGAAAACACTCACAATTTCTTCTTTGTTCATTCTGATTTTCTTGCCCCAGTGAAAGAAGATATATCCAGAAAACACTCACAATTTCTTCTTTGTTCATTCTGATTTTCTTGCCCCAGTGAAAGAAGATATATCCAGAAAACACTCACAATTTCTTCTTTGTTCATTCTGATTTTCTTGCCCCAGTGAAAGAAGATATATCCAGAAAACACTCACAATTTCTTCTTTGTTCATTCTGATTTTCTTGCCCCAGTGAAAGAAGATATATCCAGAAAACACTCACAATTTCTTCTTTGTTCATTCTGATTTTCTTGCCCCAGTGAAAGAAGATATATCCAGAAAACACTCACAATTTCTTCTTTGTTCATTCTGATTTTCTTGCCCCAGCGAAAGAAGACATATCCAGAAAACACTCGTCATCGAAGTGTCAAATCAACTTTCACTGTTTCACTATATATAGTACGACAAAAATTAACTAGAAATGAAGAGGGGGGTAGAGATAGAGAGTTCTTGTATGTTCTACAGGGAACAAAGCTCGCCGCTTGGATGACGTGGAAATACAAAGAATATGTAAAACAAATATCAGTACAAATACAGCATCCGCCCTAGAGAAATATATTTAAGAAAAAAAAAAAACAGAATGAGAGAACCGCTTCGATTTGCAAAATCAAGTTTCTTTTACATAGAAAACTCAAGAACATACTAACAAGTTTCACATGCTACAAAAAACTACTTTTGACTGGCGATTATTACATCACAAAGCAAGAACAGAAGAAAAGAAATGATCAGCAACAAATCTACTAGACTTATATTTGCTTCCCTCCTGTAAGAGGGTCAGTTGCTTAACGTAATAGCAACACGGATATAAGCGAAGCTGATATGAAATATTCATCTGCCTTTCTGCTTGACCACCTAATTTTAGCGTCTTCTGCTGTGCCTCTTTTTCCTCCTGCTGCTCCTATCATCAGAGTCAGATTCTGAACCGGAGTCAGAATCGGAGGATTCAGAACTCGAGCTGTGCCTCCCCCTCCTCCCCTTCTTCTTCTGCTTTTTCTTCCTGCGACGACGCCTCTCTTCCTCTGAACCAGAGGAAGAGCTGTAATCTGAACTCTCTTCCTCGGAAGAAGATTCTGTTTCTGTAACGGATGACCCCCCACTATCACTTTCAAAAACTGAAGCCTCGCTATCACTGCCAGAATCAGAATCTGATCTATGCTTCCTCTTGCTTTTCTTAGATGATTTACCTTTCTCCTCCTTAGGATCTGGATTATCCAGATCGTATGAGATGGAAAGCTTCATCCTCAATTTAGGGTTCTTAAGCTGCTGTGTCCTTGAGGGACGTGCCATGTAAACCCTTTCATTCTTGCACTCAAAAGTCCAATGTCCGGTTTGAAAACATTTCTGGCACTGAGCACTGCCACCAGCAGTGGACATAGTAGACTTAAGGTCTTTTCTTTCACCCAATCTCACTTGTTTTTCTGTACTCATCAAGTACATCTGCCGTTTAGCTTCCCTTTTCTCTTGCCATCGGCTAGGCCCTTCTTCCTTTTGCCCATAAGCATTAACATTGCGGGCAGCTGCAGCCGCAGCCCTTTCGGCTTGGGCACGACTAAGGCCTTTTGCAGCACTCAATGCGGCAGCCTTGATCCTCTCAGCTGCTGCCTGAGCTTTCTCTTCCTTCTTGCTGGACATTATTTAGAACCTCGATATCCACAATCTTCAACCACGGTAGCAAGTCAAGCTACAAAAATTAATTTAATCAGTTGATTTAGTAGGATTGTTCATGTTTCTCCAAATTGCAGTAGCTGATTTATAATATACCCATAGATATTTCAATAAACAAATCTTTACCCTAAAAGATAAACATAACAGCACCAAACAAATTCGGAAAAAGAAACGGCAGAGTATGTAAGCGGAAATAGCAATAGCGAGTAAATAAAACCCTAATACATGAAAAATTAGAAACCAATATTTCCAAGCGTCATACAAAGGAAGCTTTCTCCTCCCCTACTCCTCTGAATGCACATTTAATTTATGCCCTAACTATGTATAAACATAAAACGAGATCAAACCACCAAACGAGATCAACCCATAAAAGGTAAACAGAGAAAAAAGCCAGCGTACCTTCAAGTACTCAAGACAGCGAGGTAAAACCAATTTGCGGATCTAAGAGGCGACAAGAGCTTGAGCCACCGTTCCAAGGCGGTCGATCCTCGCTCGACGGAATTCTCCAAATTCTCCTGTATATACCGCGTCGACTCTTTGGGTTTGGATATTTGTGCGGGCTCTATTTATAATGGGCTCATTATGACCGTTGTTCTAATTCACCATATTATAGCCGACTTATTCAACGACGAAGTCGTCGAGATTAATTCCGCCTAGCCAACTGCACGATAGGAGCGTAAGAAAACCACACGACAGACTTTCCAAACGACAAAAGTAATACTCGTCGGTCTGACGTGTAAAATAAGGACATTATCAAACGACCATACAGCTTACGAGGGACTTCATCATCAAACGATAGAATTTCTTTTTTCCTCGGTCTTTTTCCCAAACTACTTTGGGATCAAGATATTGTTGTTTTTGTCGTTTTGAAATATTTCACTATAATTACGGATAGTTTTTAACATTTTAGATGGATTTTTCAATATCAATAATTTAACAATATAAAAAACTAAAGTGAAATCAAAATCTCTGAATTACTTCCATACTAAAAAATATTACGTTGTCGTTTTTTCTTACTGACCCTTATTAATGATTCCATACGCCAGTTTTTTCTCACTGACTTATTAATGATTCCATACACCAATGATATTACCAACCCTTATTTGAATCATTAACGGTTCCATGCGCCAAAAATATTGCCAACCTTTATTTGAATCAAAGGTTATTTATGATTGGTATATATATGCATTTGTTGTTATTTATGATTGGTATATATATACACATCAAACGTTGTTTATGATTAATTTGACATATACATCAAACATTGTTTATAATTTGGCGTATAATATGCTCACACACCGATGTAGATAAATTTGTTCCTATTTATCATGAATGCATTCATTTACCCAAAAAAAAAAAAAATTTGGTTTGATTTTAAACATTTTGATTTGATTTATAAATGAAACTCATTTACTGGATATAGATATATCTTTCCTATTATATGGACCAAAAAAAAAAAAAAAACAATGGATATAGATATATCTTTCCTATTATATGACCAAAAAAAAAAAAAACGAGGAATAAAGAGAGATAAAAGAGGCCAAGGGGCTAGATTAAGGGTAAGCTGTAACATATTTAAAAATATATATATTCTAGAATCACTAGAAAAGTTTTGAAAAAAAAAAAAAAAAAAACGAGGATAAGAGAGATAAAAGAGGCCAAGGGCTAGATTAAGGGAAGCTGTAACATATTAAAAATATATACTATTCTAGATCACTAGAAAGTTTGATGTTCATTAGCTCCATTAGAGTTGCTAGGTATATTTCTAAACTTTGATGTCATCTACTAGGCAACATATCATGTATCAGAAATTTAGAATATCCCAGTGAGGAGATTTGCAGCAGCGGAAATGGCAGCTCCAGTGATGGCACATTGCACAAGTTGCTCATGGGAAACATCATCTGTTGTAAGCCCCAATGCCAACCCTGTTAAAGCCCCAGCAACTGCGCTATTTTTCTGCGTCAAACCGAAGCAATAGGAATCAGATAACAGAAAGAGAGAGAGAGAGAGAACACAATTAGCAAGGTCTCGTAATTGCACAAGATCAATGCCAAAATCCCTTAAAAGACACTGCAAATCTTCACTTAGCACACTAATTCTACATTACCCAATCATGTGCTCCACGAGCCTCTCTCAGTCCATAAGTAAGACCTGAATAAACCCCTGCAGCCAGTCCTGCACCATCAAACACAGTTCTGTCATACTAACACAATTATCCGAATTCTTAACTTGTCAGTTTCAATTATGCAATTATCATCCAGATCACAAGATACTCTATACTCCCCTTTATAGAGTGCACTATACATATCACAAAATACTCACCCCACTGTAAGGATTCTTCTCCTGTTCTCTTCACCTATAAAAGACAAAGACAATACAGCAGGGGAAATGTTAGGTGTCTTTTCCTGTCCTTCGTCCAACGAATTAGCAAAGTAAATTTCACATACTGAACTTCTAAGGCAAGAGTTCTTTAATACTAGTTTATTGCAATTCATTCATTGTGATATAATTAACTGATGGAAAAGATATGAAAGAAATACAAACGAAGTTATGAGTTCAAATTTCCCTTCTTGAATTTTTCATAATATATTCCACCACTCTCTATTGTTTACCAAATAAATCAAGTAAGTTTGAATATTGAAATAAATTAACAGTTCGAAACTCACCAATGCTTCAAGAGATTTGACGCTGGTTTCTCCTGCAAAGCAAAAAGAAAGAAAAAAAGAATGACATCAAGAAGCAACATAGTTCAATACAATTTGCAACAATCACCAATATACAGCTACCTTTGAGGTTAGGGAAACGTCGTTTCTTTGCAGCACCAGAGAGCTCCGGCGGCAGACCACTACTTGAATCAAGTCCATTACCTATATACAATTAGAACCAAATTGAGACCAAATATATTCAGTTGAAAAATAATGATGCAGATGATGATAACCATAGCAAAAATGTTGTTATTACGATCACACCTTGACTGGCTGTCAAATAAGCCTCCCGTGACACCGCCTGAATTGCTCCAATCTGAAACCACCAATACATCTCTCTTATTAGATGATTAATATGAAGACTTTTAAACCTGATGATGAATTTAAAAAAAAAAAAAAAGTTCCGTATGTAATGTACCCCAGCAGCTTTGACAAAGCTCTCAGCGATGCGGTTGAGGAGAGGATGGCCAAGATCAAAGGACCAACCTTTTTCCAAGTTACGGAATTCATCCATCAATGACCTTGTCTCCAAATTACTGCTCATCTTTGTTACAGCTGACAACGAGCACGACAAAGTGGCTATGGAATCAGAAAGATGCTATGTAACCGGTGGCAGAAGAGAGAAAATGGGACTCGGAAACAATTTACAAAGTGAAGAGAGGACACGTCTTCATTACGTGTCCGCTTGCCATAACAAGATTGCTGAATTCGTGGCGTTGCTGGGATCTATTTCGACCATCATGTGTCAGTCATACATTGATTTTGTTTTGTTTACAGCAGTGGTAGCGCAGCTTTGCGAAATTGTAGATTATAAATTTCCACTTCTAATTGCAAATTTGGAACCTGAAGAATCTGAAATCTTATTCGTCCAATAATATTATTTTTCTTAGAATAACTTCGTAATTCTCACCACAAGGAAATGCAGCTATGCATTCAAACATAAATCAATGCTGCAATCTAATAAGCACCATTGAAAGAAGAATCAACAACCCATTATATTATGATATTAGATACACATACTACACTTGCCAGAGAAATGAAAGTCATAAATGACTGCAATTAGTAAATTCAGTATCTCAGGAAAAATGTGAAACCGCTTCACACTAATGCACATTGATGGAAACAAATTTTGCCTGACAAATAATGTAACAGAAAGTTCGAATTCTAATATACAAGGGTCTATAAATGAGATTTCTACTACAATTGAGAAAATTTGGCATCTAAACAACTCACTAAAACCCTTCACTCTATTACAACCACACCCGCCACCACAAAACTGAACAACAAAGAGACCTATGCAGGGCATATATTGATGCCCTCTCCTGGCATAGTTCACGCAGCTATCAACCAACTAAACAAAAAGGTCATATATAGAAAGACACGGGGAAACAGTGTGAGAGAGAGAGAGAGAGAGAAGAGACTGTAAGAAAGAAAATTAATGCTGATGATTGTTTTACAAAGCAATAATTACTTGGCTCAACATCAGAAAAGCTAATGAAGGGGTCACTGGCCCCACATTATGAGTATTCCTCCTTACCCAGGGTGGCACTATACAGTATCCTCTCCTACCATCAACTGAAAGCTATAAACTGCGTTCACCCACCTTCTCTTGATTCAATTCTTTTTTCTTTTTTCAAGGATATTGCTCCTTCAGCTGCCCAGGACCGACTTATGCCATCCTCGAGTCAAATAGAACAGTCATCCAAACATGCCAACTGCTGTAACTTGATTCTCAAAAATCATTTAAGATCCATTCACAGCCATTTCAGGTGAGGATTTTTGTGGTATCAAGGGACCATCCTCTCCACTTAACTGCCTATTTTCTGATGTGTTGTGCAAGCAATCAGAACAGCTTCTAGCAGCAACAGGTTCCTTCTCCCGGTGGTTCTCCTCTCCCGGGTTACTGCTATTATCGCAGCTGCTTTTCGAAATAGCAGGTTCCTTCTCTTGATGATTATCTTCACCTAGGCCCTTGTTTCCGTCCGCCGTGCGAGAAGTTGTGTGCACTGAGCTTCCCGTTTTCTTACTAGGAAGCACTGCCTGGCTCAATGTTGAACACAAAGCCGCAAATACACTCTCTTTTGATTTTGAGTGTTTACCTAATCTCTGCTTCTTTGCTGGATCAGGCTCTTTATCCCTAGAAGACAACTTGCGCTTCAACTTAAGGCACTCCATAGTTCCTTCATCTCCTTCCAAGTTTTCTGGCTGTTTCTTCGGCGGTGGTCTATAGTCTTCATCATCCTCATCATCATCATAGTCGACCAGTCCACCAGATCTTGGACTAGAACATCAATCCAAAATATCAATCACACCATCTCAAAATCTCTCTAGTTTTCTAGGAGGATAACAAGTACCTTAATGACGTGTAGTTTGCAGAAACTCCATTTGATATCACAGGTTGAGGCTGAACTTTTTTGGCATGTGATGCAGATGCCGTATCTTCTTCATCACTGTTTTATGTATTGAAACTCAATAGACATATGAGAAAAGTTCACAGCTTAGCTAATAATATAAGAGCAAAACATACCTGTCCCCATTGAAGTATTCCTCCTCTTCTTTCTCCAGAGCACGCTCATCAACTCGCTTTCGTGGATCCAAAGTGCTGCCACTATTTTTCGTTACGCAATCCTCTAGGCACTGCAACTATACTGGTCCAAATTAGGAAACAATAAACCCAAATACTAAGCAAAGAAAAAAGAAGAGGGAGTTAAGATGATAATACCTGCTCATATTTAACTTTAAAAGACTGAATGGCGGCCAAATGCTCAAATTTGACCAAGTCATTCCAGAATGAATCAACTATATACTTAATCAACAATTTCAGGTTTTCCTGCATGAAACAATCATTCAAATATCAGAACTTCTGAAGCTATCCAAGAAGGAAAAAACAACATATGCAATACAAATGGTTCACCTTGCGAATATACTCAAAAAGATCTAGAACAGCAGAGTGCAGAAGATTATATCGGTTGCCGTTAACAACAAAGGCATCTACTATTGGTTTGAGGATGTTGTGCTTGACAAAATGATGTATCAGATGCTCATCCTGTGATTGAGACTACAACAAAGTAAACAAAGACGTTGCCACAGGCATTTTAATTTGAGTCTAGTCATATCAAAAAAGACGATGAAAATAAAAATAACCACACTGATATATCAAGGTTCAGTTGAGAAATTATCATTTATGTGAGAACACAAATTTACACGTCCCCTCAAGTTCATTATGTTTTATGTCCATAATTAATTCCATCAGTTACATGTTTACTACCCCCTCCATCTCATTATTTCGTTAGTTATCAATTTTATCTTTTAATAAAAGCTGGCACAAAAATTAATGAGTTATTTGGGGGATGTTATTGACAGAATACCTATTAACTTGTGAACTTCTCAACTAAAATAGGAAAGTGGACAATTAATTAAGGACATTCAAAATTAGCAATGTGGACTATTATTTTGAAATAGAGGGAGTGTTTCGCTTTAAACTGTGCCATATCCAGATGCGCAATTCCATATCACCCACATAGGAATCATGACAAAAGCATAGTAATGCAATATAAGAAAACAAAGAATAGCCTAACTTACATTGGAGTAACTTACATGGCGAGTAAGAATAGTGCGAACGAATCGAATGGCAGCAACCACAAGGTATTTTTCCCTTCTTCGTGTCAGTGCTATAATTTTATCTATAAAATTATTAAGGAGAAAGTTACACCTACACAAAAAAAAAAAAAAAAAAAAAAAAAAAAAAAAAAAAAAGAGTAAGAATAGTGCGAACGAATCCGAATGGCAGCAAACCACAAGGTATTTTTTTCCCCTTCTTTCGTGTCAGTGCTATATATTTTTATCTATAAAATTATTAGGAGAAAGTTACACCTTAGCACAAAAAAAAAAAAAAAAAAAAAAAAAAAAAAAAAAAAAAAAAAAAAAAAAAAAAAAACATGTCAGTGGGGTGGCAACAGGAAGTAGATTATGTAAGAACATCAATAAGTTATCAAAAATTTACTTTATTCTATAAGGATGGTGCACAACACAGAAGCATAGCAGTTCACAGATGTTTGAGAGTATTTCAGGCTTCACGCCATTCTGATTTTCAACTCCTCCACTGGATCCTGAAGATTTACCACTTGATTGAGCAATGTTTTCCACCGGACATGATGCCGTTATAACATCAATTAATTGGCCCAAATGCTTTTCATAGAAGATCTCAATAATACTATCCCTCTGCTGTGAATAATATAAAGAATACTGTTAACAAAATGAAAAGCAAAGTAGCACCCAAATTGATAACATGCCAGAAGGCTGAATGAAATTCTAGTGACCACTTTTCTTCGCAACCAAGCAGAAATATACGAATTAAAAAGCTACATATTCATAATGAAATAAGCATGCAATGAAAAGTTTGAAACAGAGTTTATTAAATACAATTTTGAAAGCATGATGCAATTTTCAGTTCATAGTATGTCATTCAGAGTAACACCAAAGTGCATCTGATAGAGATACAAAATGTAGAATTATGCTATGATATCACATGCATCAGTCCAGAGAAAATTTCAAAAATCAAATTGGAAGTAGAAGAAACAGGTATAAAATTTTATAATTTAAAAGCAAATTAACAAAGAGAAGAACCAGGCTAAAAGCCACCATACCTATATTTATAAGCACAACCACCACCACCACCACATCAATGAAACCCACGAACAAAATATAGCCAGTTGAAAAGCATCATATATTTTTTTTCCTTGCATAAAATAATTCTCATACATCACCCAACCAAAAATAAATAAACTTAAAATAAACACCAAGAGTCAATCTCAGTTCTGATCGTTTCACAATCATTTTTATCTCAATAAAGTACATGACTAGAGCCAATAGATTAATTAAACGCTTTTAGGTGGATTTTAGTTCCCACAAATATCACTTGATTTCACAGCTGCTTACACTTTCTAATAGAATAATAGAAGACCAGAAAATGCAGTCTCATTGATCCCATGACAGTAAGAACCAAGGCCAAGCTGCCAAACCCAAAGAGACTACATTCAGTGAACAAGATCCCACATAGATATCAAAAAGCCACATAGGTTGAACTCTACAGGTTCAAGCAAGCCAGGCCAGTTTATCGACCTGTTATACACGCATACAGCAGAATTGTACCGCAAATAGAGAGAAGCAGCAAAATAGAAAGTGGCACAAATTTGGGAAACTTGTAAAAGTGCTTTTTCACCATGCAGCACACTTAATTGACCAAAAATTGACAGCATAAAATTTGGAACGATTTATCATTACCGGCACTTGGGCATTGGCTCCTGACAATGTATAGGAATCTAGTAAACTACGAAGAATTTCAAGAAACTGGCAGTGCATATCCTCTCCAAAATCAGTTATCATCCCCTTAACCTGCATGTGGATGACATTTAGTTAATTGAATTGATAATATATGTGTACACACATCACAAGGCAATGGAACAAAATACGAAATAAAAATGACACTGAAGGCAAGATGAAGACATACTGAATTATAAAAATACTGTTGCATCCATACCAACAGCTTATCCGAAGCTGGGAGCCAGGAAGCATTTCACATCAATGTTAATACCTTAAAATCTATGAGAACAAATGCATTCACTACATATGGAAGCAATAGGCAAGAGGACGGCTGTGATGTAACAGTAAGTTACCCCACTTGTGACCTGGAGGTCATGGGTTTGAGCGAGGGAAATAGCCTCTCTACAAAAAAGAAAGGGGGAAGGCTGCACAGATCAAACCTCCCCAAAGCCCATATGTGGGATGCTTTGTGCATTTGGTCGCTTTTTTTTCTATAGAGGCAATAGGCAATGCCTCATGGCAAGATACCAAATTGAAAACACATTGTGCATAGAGTACATTTCCTTAACATTGGCATTGGCATGGGCAAGCATTAATTCTTCTCTACACTTATCTTTAGTGATATAACAGGAAGATCAATCAAATGAACAAAGAATTAATGATCAATATAACAAAGAATGGACATAAGAGTTAAAGTATACCATATATGTGATGATGGTAAAAGTAAAACAAAATGATCAATATCAATCTCAAGAGGGTTAAAGCAGCTAGCTGGAAACTTAGTATGAACAGCAACACATCACCACGATTTGCATAGAATAATAAAGGCTAAACATCAAATAAACCAGTCTCCATTATTGAATTTAGCTTTTGATAATTGATTTTTTTTCTCACTTAGAAGGCACTCCAATTCCCATCCAATTTCAAACTCTTAATAAAAAAATCAACTTTTACTAAAAGGAGTTAAGGAAGGGTATGCTTATGCATTAATTTGGGTGCATCTGAAACTCAAGCCATCAGTATCATAACGAACTCAGTACATACCAGTAATCCTAGAAGCGGAATTCCCTCCTGCCTAACAACATAAGTTCGCAGAAGGTTTGGATCCTGATTCAAGAAAAGAATAAGGATATCTGTCCTGCATCCATAAGAATCACTTGCAGTTAGGTTTAAGCTACTGAACAGGAAAAGAAAAGGAAGAAAATTCACATGCAAAGAAAACAAAGAAAAAAATAGCAAGATGATACATTAAAGACAAAGCATATAGTCCCTATTACCCAGTTAACACAAGTTTCTTGTCTTGATTCTGCAAAGCTTCTATGATGATTTCAAAAATACCTTCATTCATGAGGTCCCTACAAGAATCAAGAAAGAATTAACACAAAAAAAATAAATAAATAAATAAATAAACTGCCTTTACTGAGAAGAACTATTCCCAACAACATAAACATACCTAAACAGCCTGAGTTGCTGGACCATCTGTAGGCTCTTGCTTAAACTGCAAAACTCGTGCAGGAAATACACCTATTTTAATGAAAAAGCAGCAAATACATCAAAAAAAAGGCCACCAAAATATATTACTAGGTATTAGAATACTCTCTAACCTTAACAGCTAGCTTTTTGAAGTATGGCTCTCCCAAGGTTCATATAACTCACACATAAATGAGAAAGTCCCCATTTTGATAATCAAAAAAATTAAATAGATACAAATGAAGAAAAGGAAAACAGTTTTATCAATTAATGGTTCCCTACCCTTCCCAATTCCTGTTATAATTTAGTAATAGAAGGAGGGTATAAGTACTAATTTGGACAAGGATTTCTCAAATCTCATTTCTCAAGCTTGAGGATATGAAAACCAGTTCCCAGAATTTGGTCAAATATGTTTGAATAGTTAATACACACCACAGTAAAATGAAGTAGCCATTGTGCATATACCCAGATCAATATTTAACTGGTTAATAATCTAAGCAATCCAGAACTCAAGTATCTTTAATACATCCAAAGAAAACTTCAGAAGAGGAGAAGAGAAGGTTTTGGGCAGGCCCGCAGGGGGTGTTAGGATAGAGAAAGTGAGCATATGGATATGACAATCTCATAATTAACATGGTATCACTATTATGCTGGCAGATACAAAGCAAAGAATTCCTTTACTCCACAATTACCAAATTTTTCTTTGATTCTGAAGATGAAGCAGGTGATCTCAACCTCGCAAATAATTCCTGAATAAAAGTGCTATCATCCTTCAGCAAAGAGACGACCTACACGAGAAAACAAAGTTGGCAATGCAAATAACATTAAATAGAACGTGTGTCCTAAGAAGAAGTGGATATAGACCTAAATGTACAGACTATCAGTTTTCATTATCTTACAACTGCATTATTTGCATGAATTATGGAATTGAGATTTGCAACAGTAGCCTCATCCAAAACCCGAGCCAAAACAACATCCTAAAACAGACATCAGAAGAAAAGGGTTTCAGGTTAAAGAGAAAAACAAAGTACTATAAATTACAGCAGGCAAAATTCAAACCTTCAGATAGCCAACTCTATATGTCTGGTGTATCTTCGACAAGACAAGAGGGTCTTTGATTGGTATGGCCTTAAACAATAAAAAATAAATGTCAGAAAAAGATAACGGCCTCTTTCACTAAATACTACCAACAGAACCTAAAAGGAAATGAGAAACCAGCTAACAGGAAGTTACCTCTTTGAAAACAACATGCTCTTTCAGGAAATTACGGTGGTGTTGGACATGTGAAACCTCAGGATCATCTGAAAATAAGATTTAAGGCATGTAACCATTATCATCAAAAAATAATAATGATGCCATTGCTAAATGTTCATGAACTATCAAGTATTAGCAAGCTGTCCTAAACTCTGCACTGCGTAGTGCATATGAATTACAGGACAAAAAAGGAACCACCATAATATGTCCCAGAAGATGCGATTAAACAAAGCATGCACATCATATAAATTAAAATATTCATAAGTAAGAAATCTGAAGTTTTTAGTTTTAGGACTACTAAAATAATCCAAGATATAAGTAGAAACACTAAAACTAGTTCATAATTCAAGCCAGAACAACTTGAAGCTCAAAAAATTTACAGAACACAAATGCAAAAGAAATTTTATCATTCAAGTGAAGCATGCTAACAATTGAAAAACAATATGATCTAACTATATGCATCAGTTGTGATTAATGTCTGACTACCAAAACATCAACCACGAAATAATTTACATGCCGATAACATAAACACAGGACATGATCTTTATCATGTGTATTCCAAAGGACATTCCGGACAAAAAATCCCATGCAAATTGACCTGAATCAGAAGGAAAACTGGAAGAATAAATGCAAAGAACCCAAGACCATCAATGCAAAAAAAGAAAGGAGAAAACATTGAAAAAAAAAAAAAAACTAGTTCCAAATGAATAAATAAAATAATAAATCAATGGCATAACACGGAACAATAATGACAAAAATCGATCAGACTCACCACAAGATATCACATTTACTGTAATCACTAAGAGTATTCATGTAACCAATCATAATAGGTAAAATCTGCATATATGTTCAAATTTTCATTCAAATACAATCATACAGAATGCAAAAACAAAATATTGCAAATAAACAACTAGAAGAGCTCTTACACTCAAGTGAACCAATAATATCCATGATCAACTCATCCCCAAATATTTTCTCAAAGATTTGAGGACTATTAAGTAAAACTGCAGGAAACAAGAAAATTTCAGAAAAAATTGATGGAGGGTAAAAAAACTATTAGGCGATGGAAGACCACAAGAAATAGGATTAAAGCAGATACTCACTGATCCCTCTGACTATTTTGAATATCATGTGAAGGCCATCAATATTTTCCAGATCTTCACATATTCTAAATAGGTCCATCAGCTTGCGGAAGAAATCTTGCTGCATCAGCATAAGAAATTTTACTCAGAAAGTCCACAGAATTATCAACTGTTCAAAAACTACCAACAAAAAAAAATCAATATCAAGTGAAGTTATTATTTAGACTAGAGGACAATAAAAAACAAAATCAAATAATAAAAATAAATAGGATATCATGCTAAAGGAAAAGAACTAGTAGTCACAAAACCAAGAATCACACATCTAGGACCAACTATAAATTGATTAACAGTTGGTCATGAAACCAAATCTAATAAGGGAAAACACCAGTCAGTTCAACAAACTAAGGAGAAACAGAATTCACATGAAGCTTACATCATTCAAAATAAGTTCTGTCAATCTCATCTGATCAGCAATGCCACTTTCAGACACAGTCTGCAAGATAAAATTATTCAAGTTGATTAAAATAGTTGTAACAAATACAGAATTAAGCAAGCTCAAGGATATCAAAAAAAGAGGAAAACTTATGCACTGAATGAAATATAAAAAGAGAAGTGGTGCACCCATCAAACCTTAAGTATTAAAGGAAGTGTGGAAAGTTCAACTGCAGGTAACTCCCGTAATTCACTATTTATACTGTGAAATGTCTCATCTGCAAAAATATTAAACAAAATAATGCTTATAGTGCTATGACGAAATAACAAATGTACATAGCAATGATCACACTAAATATAATCTAGTCAATGTGAACAAACATCAAAGAGAATATTTTTTGTGGGAGAGGCTGAGGATAGTCAATGATAAGTGCCTTTTGTGGAGACCACCAAATGCATACACAGAGAACAAGTTTAATGTTCAATTGCCAGGGAAACTTTACCGGACTCTCAAGCATTACAGAAGTCTATCTCTATCTCAAAAAGGGGGGGAAAACAGCATGTTAGGATAAAAATGTAACAGTGGATGCAAGACTAAGACTTTTGTTAAATCATAAGAGGTGTTTATATATGCGAACTCTTGCCAAATCTACATTGGCCAGAATCTGTTCTTTTTTTCCATTGCAGACAAATATATAGGGATTATAAAAAAAGATGCTAACAGAAGAAAATCAGAATGTAGTGTGCATTTGGATCTTTTAGTGAGGTAAGAATCTAAGTGGACATATATGCACAAACAAGTTCCCTCACAATCCAGATCAGGAGTTAATTGTATAGGAGCCAAGTATTTCACATGCTTGGAACGAGGTGTGACTCAACAGGCGTTCATGAAGATGATTTACCACGTAGTCGACAAATATCATATGACGTAAGTTTAAAACTCTTCATTTCTGAACTAATCAATCCATTTCCAGGAGTTTGCTGACACATCAAGATATCCCATTATAATCACACTTTACCATGTTAAAACATAGGTTCACACGTAAAAAAGGGGAAGCGAAAAATAAGTAGAATCTGAAACATTTATTGATCTGATCTACGGCAAACATCTTGCTCAACATTCAGGACCCAATAATTGTGAATTACATTAAAAAAATGATGGCTTTGAAATGAATTTCAGTACTTACTGTTAAGGCTACTAAACTGCAGACTTCTTTGTACATTACAGATATGATCCCTACAAAAACAGAAGTGTTCAGCATCATGTGATATTGAGTGAAAAAATCAAAGAAAACAAGAATTCATGCAAACACAAGTTGCTACCATATGTAAGAGCACCCAGCGTTCTCTTGAAAGCTTAGTGCTAATTCTGTAGAATATTCAGGATCTCTCCATGAGATTATAGTATCTGAGAACATTAACACAAAAAAAATCATTAATCAAACTCAACAAATTAAGAGAGCCTGACGTATGCTGTTAGCAAACAATCAGTTAATATATGTGCTTGCAACAAGCCATTTATGAAACTCTAAAATACCTTCTTGCTTCCTGTAAATGTCATCTGGTATGATACGATGCAAAAGTAACGTTTCATTATCCTCTTCATCAATAACAAACAAGCCCAGCTCTTCTGACCTCTGCTTCATAACATTCGCATTCAATCAAAATGCAGAGCACATTTTCATTAAATGTACGACTTTATACAATTCTTTTAATTAGATCAATACTAAAATTCTGTAGAGGTATTAGCAAAATACAAAATGTCCAATCAAGGATTTGAACAGACCTCCAAATAGTCAACAGTAACATGTCCAGTTCCTTGGTCATCCCATTTACCATCTTCATTCAAACGGTAGACCTTCACCCTCTGCAATTTGATAAAAGAAGCTCAGATGGGCCACTTGTATGGGTCATCATGCCATTATTACTGAAACTATTGCTAAACATTAAGGAAATGAGAGAAAAAAAAATACTCATGCATTCTACACCTCCACATCATTAAAAGAAAATTAATCACTGTGAAAAAGCATACTAACTAATGTAGATGTGTGATTCAACATGTGTGATAATAGAAAATGCCAACAAAGAAACAAAAGTAACAAAAGTAAGTCAATAAAAAGACTGAATAACAACAATACGTATTCATCATCAAATTGCCATCTTACGCAGAACTTGCTTAAAAAGGGACCAACATCTTGATCAACAACAAAATCATAATAAGGACTCTCCAAAGTCATTGTCCATCAAGATATATCCGACTAGGTATAACCAAGGAAAGCCAAGTTCCCCACCCAACATGCCCGGTAACTAAATCCAAAATGGGTATGATACTCCCGCAAGTCTGCACCTAAATGCTTCCCAACTCAAGGCCCAACGTTTCATCATGAGATATTAATTTTTTTGCAACTAATTGCACAATCTTACCCTCCATCATAAATCAGAATAAAAACCCAGCTATTACATATTTCTCCACACATAGGAGGCAAGGCGACCTGTACCCTTTGGTAAACATGTACTACCATCAAACACCTGGACTACATAGATTGCTTCTGGGGAATATGATACCATCTCTGAAAAATCTCCATACCAATTGTGTTTAAATGGAATTCATAATGGCATCGGTATGCATAATAAAATCAGTATAGCCCACTGAAAACTACTCCATACATACCAGCCTCACAGTACCACACAGCAAGACAACTCCTAACACCAGTTTTTTTTTTTTTAAAAGAAAAAAAGAAGAAAAAAAGACAACTACAGACGATATTTTACTTTTGAGACACTTGACACATAAGCAATTTCAACAAATACCCCATCTATGCCAGGAAATAACTAAAACCACTCCAACGAGTTACACCAGTCACACTTAAGCTCTCCTAAAGAGCAGAATTAGTTTAGACATTAGACAGTAGATTCAACAACAACGTGAAAGGAACCTTAATTAGAAGTGAACTTGCACTTCAAAACCAATAGCTTGCACCATATCCAATTCTAGGGCAAAAAGAAGGAAACTAAAGCACAGGTATGCAAAAGAACTTACCTGCATCGAATTGGAATTCGCTTGCGATTTTTCTTGCGCGCCCATATCAACAGCTCGTTTCACGACTCAAATTGGAAACCCCAAAATCCCCAAAGATAGTAATTGAACTGATAATTATCTAAACAACGTTGAAATTAGGGTTTTACAAAAAGGAGAGAGATAAGAGAGTACAAACAAAAAGCAGGAGATTGAGGTCCGGGATCAATAGAAAACCCTAACCGCCATTGACGTAGCGACGTAAACCTTCGATTTCTCTTTCTCCCCCTCTCTCTCTTTCTCTCTCTTTCCTTTTTTATTCTTTTCTGTGGAAGTGCTGTCCTCGCCCGTCGATAAGAGAAAGAAAAAACTGAGAAAAGAAAGGGAAAAAAAAAAACACTCTTCGAAAGTATACTAATGGTATATACATGTACACAATTGTTAGAAAATTTAACTCATTAAATGCCCTCAAGTTCTCCTCAAATTACGAAACTACCTTTTTACAAATTTATTGAAGTCTGCGCATTCTCATAGGCGTGGGTCCCTTACCCGACTGTGCCTGAAAGACAAACAGATTCCTCTAATTGGAGGATTAATACAACACGTGCAGCGGTGATAAGTCTTTCACACTCAATTAATTAATCTTTAAAGAAGATGCAGACACGTGGCCAGCAGGAGTAAGAAACGTTATTTAACGGGACTGGTAAGATTAGTCCGTCGACTGTTATTTACCTGGATAAATGAGCTTTAACACTCTGTTTGTTTTGGTGCATAATAAGGTGAGTGTAAAATGAAGGATGAAAATTTGTTAGAGTTTGCAAAATACACTGTTTGGGAAGAGTGAAAAATAATGGGTGAAAGTAAAATATAACTTATTTTAGTCTCTCATTTTTCTCTCCAAAACGGGAGGAAAATAAATGAAGAAAGGTGTAAAAGTTTATTATTTGGTGTGAAATTACAATATTAACTATCCATTCCACTTTCCCAAATTACTTCATCCACTGCGCTTACTCCTCTCCTCTCCTCTCTCAAGCTCCACTTCCATCTCAAATCAGTATCCCTTCTCAATCTTCAAAATTATGAACTATGAAGAATTCTTTTTAGAGAAGGAGTGAGTTGTCAAGTTTATTACACTTGAATTTTCGAATTTGCGTTGTTGAGGTAAGCATTTTCTTTCTCTTTTTTTTTTTTTTTTTTGATAGATAAGCACTATCTTGTCTTTATTGTTTTGTCTGAGTGAAAATGCAAATTGTTAAATTTTTTGATTTAAAGCATTCACCCTTTACGAGCCAAAAAGAAAAAAAAAAAAAAAAGTTAATTAAGTTAATTAATCAGGGTTAATTAAAGGAAAAAGCTAATTAAGTTGCTTACCATATTTCCATGGATGCTTTTGAGAATGGAACTATGAACACACCCAAGACTATTAGTGCTTCCAGAAATTTGCTCAGAAGTTCATCAACTAAAACTACAGTTGGCCTGAAACCAAAAAAGCTTATATCCAAATTCCTGTTATTAAAAGGTATATATTTTTGAGGGTCCTATTGTTTCTGTGATGTAAATTTGCGCATAAACACTGAAATTCTATAATACATGTAACCTAATATGTTTGTGTACTCTTTGCAAGTATAAGAATCTCACATTTTGGAAGTTTAGACTCTTTGAAAATCTGCATTTTAAAATTTAATTTTATCTGTTAATTACTACACTTTGTGAAAAATGGTACCAGCTTGGGCCACTTGACCTATTATTAATGTCAGATTATTGATTTATTTCTCAGTCTTTCTTCAATTGGATTGATTGCCATCGTATTTATATTATTCACTGCATTTGTTCATGTTTTTTTTTTTTTTTTTTTTTGTTTTAAATAATTACGCAAGTCAATTCTTAATTTTTCGACTTATTATTTGTTGTATTTGTTTTACATTCCCCACATATGATAGGGTATTGAACTTTTTGTGCCTTTCGTTGAATCGATTCTTAAATATTTAATCTCTCAGCAAATTATTACATTTTATAATATAGATATAACTATTTGAAATAGAAATATGAAAAACATAATATAGAATCATATTTTTATTTACTATCTATAATTATAAATGCAGCTTTTTTTTTTTTTTTTTTTGATATTTCTTTCTTTTATGTTTTAAATAATTACGCAAGTTTCAATTCTAATTTTTCGACTTATTTATTTGTTTGTATTTGTTGTTTACATTCCCCACATATGATTAGGGTATTGAACTTTTTGTGCCTTTTCTGTTGTATCGATTCTTAAATATTATATCTCAGCTATAATTTATTACATTTTAAATATAGATATAACTATTTGATAATAGAAATATGAAAAATTAATAGTAGTAATCATATTTTTTTATTACTATATAATTATAAATGGCAGCAGGGAATGCTATTGCTAAAGAATCCACTATAACTGGTTAGGAATCTAATGAAATTGCAAAGCAGTCTCTTTCACCTTCAATGTGGTAGACCAGATTATTACCGACAAGATGAGGTATATTCAGAGTCGGAAGTGATAGGGTTGCATCAAGATCATTTGATGGATGCATATTTCTATATGTCTAATGTCCGATAACAATTCGATCTTTCTTTGGTGTCCCTCGATCAAGGCGTTTAGAATGGTTAATGAGGGCTATGAGTTCGAGTACATGAAAGTAAGAAGCCATTATAATAATGACAAACTTGGCATTAATAGGTTAGTTTTTAAATTAGATTTGTGTTTGAATCGAATATTAATTAATTTTCATGTATTTATGCAGATGTGATATGTTTTAAACTATTAATTGCTCTATTTAGGTGGATAGTTAATTGTTTAATGAGACTTTTAGTTGAATTGCAAATTTTATCATCATAGAAAATATGGATAGAACAACGGGTATGATTTTAAAATTAGTTCGAGTTTTCCTATTTGGTGTGTATGGTGAAATGAGTGTATCCCTTTTAACTATATTAATTTTGTAGAATACGAACCAAGTTTCAATACTTGCTGAAAATATTTGAATTAAATTAATAAATAAATTATAAATAAATTACTTCATACGAAGTATGTTTATAGATGGAATATTGTGTATTTATACCGTGAAAAAATAAAAGCAACTAATTATAATAATTAATTAAATAAATTTACTAAAAATCTTTATATAATAAATTTATATGGTATATTTCATAATAATAATGATATTTCATAATTTATGTTATAGATTGAATAAAATATAATTTATATTAAATTAAGTTCGAAACAATGTGTCACACACATATATATATATATAAGGTAAAAATATAAATTTATAAAAATAGTTTCCTTTCATCCATTATCCCAAACAAAGTAAAATAAATTTATTTGACTTTATTTCTCTTATTTTCCCCCAAAGCAAACAATGACTATAAAATAAAGAGATAAAATGAATCATACCATTTTACATCCTTCTGTTACATCCTCCCTTTATTCTACGCCCTCCCCTGTCCAAACATAAGAGTTAAGGACTAGTGTAGACAATACAAGTCAAAACGCGAATTTGCACGTGGCAATAATTGATTGAATAGAGTTGTACAGATTCTTGGTTTGGTTAGTCCTTTCACACAGTGACACCAAACAGTGACGTGAGTCTGTTTTAGCAGCTGGACGGAAAATTGTAAAACTGATTAGGGGAAAAAAAGCACATGATTTAGAAAATAAGAAACCTGAAGCAGTTATTCATTCCATCAACGGTCTTAAAAAAATAACCCTTACTTTTTCCTAATCACCACTAGTATTTTTTATGATAAAACAAAAATAATAATATTATTCTTAATAGAGAAAAATACATTTAGGCTATATTTGTATGTAGTGATATAATGAAATTTATTTTCATTTTTAAATTTGATCACTTTATTATTTTTATATACGCACCGGCGATATTAAATAAAACACACATACTATGGTAATTATTAATCTTATTTATATATCATATTTGTTATGTTATTATAAAGGATAGGAAATAATTAAGGTAATAAAATGAGGAAAATATGTTTGGCTACTAAAATGAAAATAAATTAAGGAGAAAAAAATAAGAGACATTTTTTGGAAAAAAAAAATTCATTTATATTCATTATGTTAGGATGTACAGGAAAAATCAAATTATGTTCCCTCTGCTGGGTTGTTTTTATAGTTTTTTTTTTCATTTTTTTTATTCTAAAAGAACATAAGTATTATTATTTTCCTTTCTTCTTTTGTTTTCTTGCTTTTTCAAACAAGTTAATATATTTTTCTTTTTGATTATCTCTTTACCACTTATGTTCTATTTGTTTTCGTAAAATGATTTGTAGGAAAATAACTTATTGAAAAATATTTTTCAAATGACTTATTTTTTGTTATTTGGTTATAATATTGAAATTGATTAAAAATATTAAAGTCTTTATCTCATAATACCATAAAAATATTAATAATAATATTTGTATATTTGGTGATTAATATTGAAATTGCATTAAAAATATTAAATCTTATCTCATTAATACATTAAAAATAATTAAAAATAATATAAATTTTATAATTTAAAAATTTATTGTTAAAATATCGAGAACTAAGTGTGTAAAAAAAATATATTATTTTTTTTTAAATTTGTATAAAAAGCCACTGCGGTGTAGTAGTGTTGGCGGTGTCGATAGTAATTTGTGGAAATGTGATGTCGTGGGGTGGCGGGTGGGGGGTGGTAGAAATCTACGATGATTAATAATTAAAAGAAATATTAAAATTTTAAAGATTTGTCAAATGTTCGGAAAAACATTTTTACTTCTCTCGAAAGATTGGGGAAAGTTTATTTTCCTTTAAAAACTATGACCAACATACAACGAATCTAAACTTAAGTTTCCTCTTGATCAACATAATACCATAAAAATATTAATAATAATATAAATTTTATAATTTAAAAATTTTATTGTTAAATACGAGAATAATGTAAAAAAAATGTAAATTGTAAAAAAGCCACTGGCGGTGGTAGTTGTGGCCGGTGGCGATAGTTGGTGGTAAATGGTGAGTGGTGGTAGAGACTACGATGATTAATAAATTAAAAGAATATAAATTTATAAGATTTGTCAATGTTCGGAAAATGTTTTACTCTCTCGAAAATTGAAAGTTATTTTCCTTAAAAAATGACTTAATTTTCCTTTGATCAAAAAAATATTTTCCTTTGACTTGTTTTCTGAGCATCCCAAACAAAGGAAAATTGTGAATAATATTTTCTTGCAAATTATTTTACGGAAACAAACGAATTTCATTCATTTTTTAATTTTCTTCCTTTTATAAACAAGTAAAAAAATAGTTTTTTAATTATTCTGTTTTCTTTCATATTTACTTTTCCGATTTTTTTAATTACCGCGAGTATTCTCCTATCTATATAATAAGAGAATAACTACTCTTAACAACAAAATATAAGAAAACGAAGCATAAAATTAATAACCATATAATATATAAAAGTAAAAATCTCAAATATTGTTGTTTTTAATGTGAGGAACCGTTACACGATTATTAAAAAAATAAAATTTATGGTCTCACAAGATTAATTTTGAAAATTGAAAATTGAGAGGTTGTACAATTTTTATGATGTCGTGGATTTAGCTAATTACATGCAAAGGCAAAATTTATTAAATCACATCACATGTGAATTAAATATTTTTCTTTAAATAATTTACAAATTTTAATTATTAGTATTAATTTTTTTTCACTTAAAAGTCAAATCTAAAAGAAATACTTCAAATGTAAGTTACTTACCAATGAATTTAATTAAGTTCACACATGGTAGAATTACAAGAAACGAGGTCACAAATTTTAATTCGTATTTTCAAGAGGGAGGCAAGTAGAAAAAGCACGCGCCATGCGTACAATAGCAAAACAAGACAACTATATCAAAAAGCGAGATAGTAAAGACCGAAAAAGAGGTTGTTCATCAGCCGCACCTTGTTAACTCCGCCCATTCTAACTCTCAACGGACTTCTCAAGGCTTCCCAAACTCATTAAACCCCACATTGCTTCTCCATTATATCAATTTCCTCTTCAGATCTTTCCTCTCTGTATCAACCTCTCAAATTTCAACTAAACAAAATGCAATCCTCGTTATCTCTCTCCCTCTGTCAACCCACTACGGTTCCCAGATCAAACTATACCTTCGATTCCCTCGCTTTAGCTCCCTCTAAGCCTATCAATCTCCGCTTCTGTGGCCTTAGAAGAGAGGCCTTGGGGTTCTCTTCTCTTGTTCAGTCTCAACAAGCTCACTCTCGCCGCGGACTTCAGCTTCACTGTCCAAGTCGTTCTAAGACGATTTCAGCTTCTCTCGGTGATAACGGAAGCCTTCCAAAGTCGTTTGATTATGATTTGATCATTATCGGAGCTGGCGTTGGTGGTCATGGAGCTGCGCTGCATGCAGTTGAGAAGGTAAATTGTTCCTGCTTAGCTCAGCCGGAGCCTTCTAGTGAAATACTCGTTTTAGTTTGATTGGCAAAAAACCGTGTTTAAAAGAATTAAGCAGGTATAAATGGAAGTTGAATTTCTGAAATTTCGATTTTCATTGTTTGAAATCTCTAATTAACGAATCTGCTAAATTGTGTGAATTAGTGATGGAAATATGTTATGATACT
The DNA here is from genome assembly GCF_014843425.1 of Jatropha curcas. The sequence goes on along the minus strand of NW_023590789.1, from coordinate 19,319,279 downwards.
TGGGTAGGCAATAAAAGCCAGTTTTTAGTGTTGTTTCCCCTTTGGAAAGGAGTATGAATTTCGAATACTACAAATGCAGGGTCTGAAGACGGCTATCATCGAGGGAGATGTGGTGGGTGGCACATGTGTAAACAGGGGCTGTGTTCCTTCAAAAGCTCTTCTGGCTGTCAGTGGTAGGATGCGTGAACTTCAGAGTGAGCATCACTTGAAAGCTTTAGGTCTGCAGGTAATGGGATTTATTTATGGCGTTTCACTTCTTTTAAAAGTCTATGTTGATAAACACGCATAACCTTAAAGATAAAAGAAGGCAGCAATATATCAAGTATAGATTAATAGAGCAGACTAGCCTACAGTTGCCTTATCTCATGTTTTCCCTTCTTCCATGAGGAAATTCATAGTGAACATGTTTTCCTCCTTCCCTGCTCATCTTCTGATGAAAAAGAAATATGTATCTGCTCTCCATGTCAAAACACTTTTATATGAACTTTTACGTCGGCATTTGTCAAAGCTTACAGCGGCTTTTTTTTTTTTTTTTTTTTTTTTTATGAACTTTACGTCGGGCATTTCTGTCAAAGCTTACAGCGGCCCTTTTTTTTTTTTTTTTTATTTTTTTTTTTTTTTTTGAAAAAGATCCTCATTAATAGGTTTCAGCAGCTGGCGTATTTGACAGACAGCGGCAGGTTGCTGATTTCCATGCAAACAATCTTGCTTCGAAAAAAGAGACCTAATAATTTTTAAACAAATTCATGAAGAGGCACTAGGTGTGGAACAATTGACAGTCAGTGCTGGCATCAATTTTGGTGGAGTGAAACGTTGGCGTATGGAACTGTGGCTACTAATACAATGTCATAATTTCTTCCAGTTCAAAATTATGAAGTAAAAATCACTTCGAAATTTTGAATACTTGTGGAAAATGATATGTCATATCTGTTTTCATCCCCCATGTTTCTGTCTAGCGATTATTCCTTTCCTTAATTTATTTCAGGGACCACAAAAGGTGAAATATGGAAAAGCTGGCTTTCCTGACAACATTAGTGACTGGAAAAATAATATTAATCATAGCCCACTTGCGGTTCTGTTCCCTTTGCCCAAGGGCATCGAAAGTCACCCGACGAAACCGCCTCGAAAAGTCGGCCCCGACTCCCGACCTGCGATCGCGAACCGGAAGTTGGTACTGGCGTTTATCTATCACGCCTCTGTCTTTTTTTTTTTTTTTTTTTTTTTTTGAAAACTCATAATAGGTTTCAGCAGCTGGCTATGACAGACAGGGAGTTGCTGATCATGCAAACAATCTTGCTTCAAAGATCCGTAATAATTTAACAAATTCAATGAAGGCACTAGGTGTGGACATATTGACAGGTGCTGGCACAATTTTGGTGAGTGAACGTTTTTGTCGTATGGACTTGGTGGTACTACAATTCATAATTTCTTCCATTCAATTGAAGTAAAATCACTCGAAATTTTGAATACTTGTGGAAAATGATATGTCATATCTGTTTCATCCCATGGTTTCGTTAGCATTTCTTTCGTTAATTTATTCAGGGACCACAAAAGGTGAAATATGGAAAAGCTGGCTTTCCTGACAACATAGTGACTGGAAAAAATATAATCATAGCCACTGGTTCTGTTCCCTTTGTCCCCAAGGGCATCGAAGTTGATGGTAAGAATTTACTCTCTTTTCTCATAATTACACTGGAGGTATGCTGCTCCTTCACCATTTTGATTCTCGATGAATGGCTGAGAATGCAAAATGTTCTGAAATTCAGGAAATTGCTATAAGAAATTGTTCATTTCCTTAGTATCTTAGGAGGATATACATATGAATTTAGACTTTTTTATTTGTATCAGATTTGTTGCAACTGCCCGAGTTAGATCTTATACTGTGGAGAGGCTGAATAACAGAGCAAAAATTGGGATACTTCTTGTTTGATTGATTATATTTAGGTTTTTTCTCAAGAAATGAAATACTATGAACAAAACCTTGAAGTCTTTTGAGCTTATGTTTGGGCAATTTCAGCACCCAATATTGTGGTGCACTGGGCTATAAACTTAAATATTTAGAAGGTTTTAGCTTTGATAAAATTATTCATAAGCAGCCTAGAGGAATCCAACTTGAGGACATCTTGTTTCTGTCTGATTTTACTAGAGGTTAAATTCAAGTAGACATTCTATACCATTATCTGCAATGTTTGTTTTCTTGTGCTTGTATAATTATAATTCCAACAAAATGGCCTGCAGGGAAGACTGTAATTACAAGTGACCATGCACTTAAACTGGAGTTTGTTCCTGACTGGATTGCAATTGTAGGAAGTGGTTATATTGGGCTAGAATTCAGTGATGTATATACTGCACTTGGAAGTGAGGTAGCATCTATTAACTCATTCATTTTCTTCATTTTATTATTGGGAAGAATGATCTATGGATAATCAGTCTCAGAAAAATTAGCATGTTAACTTGGAATGAATTAACTTGGCTTTTTGATATACAATATTTCCCTATCTGATATCTATGGTGCCTAACTTGGCATGAAAGCTGCTTGCAGTTCCTTTTATCATGTTCTTGATTGTCTTGAATGATTATAGCCTAAGATTAATTTATATTTGAAATGAATTTTCTTGGCTCTTCCTATGCTTGTCTGCCATCTTATCTGGAAAGCTTTCATCATAAACATCTTAATTTAGTTAAAGGTTCATATTTTAAAACTTCGAAGTACTTTGTTCTTTGAACAATTCAAGGTAAATGATTAAGCTCATATCATAGACTTCCAATGTATTTTCTCCAAGTTGTTCCATTTACTAGTTGTTGAGAACAATATTCGAGTATATATAATCAAGATGCTGAATTAAGGAATATTATCTGTTATTGACATGCACAATGGTTTAAATATGTACTTGTTGCTCGAGTGGACTTTGCCAATTCATAACTTGTCTATATGGATAAATACCACTTGTTAGCATGGATTTGTTAGTATTATTGGATTTTCTGAACTTTTTCCAAAACGCAATCAAGGTCATCAAGTGGTTTTTCACAGGTTACATTCATTGAAGCTCTAGATCAGCTTATGCCTGGTTTTGATCCTGAAATTGGGAAGTTGGCTCAAAGAGTACTAATAAATCCAAGGAAAATTGACTATCATACTGGAGTATTTGCAAGCAAGGTAAGGAACTTTAGATTCATGTGTTTCCTGTAGTGGTACCAATTTATTGCATTCGTATTTTACTTTTCCTATTCTTCTCTTTTCTTAACACATTGCATTCATTTTTTTCGCGGCATTATTTATATAGATCACTCCAGCAAAGGATGGGAAACCAGTCACTATTGAGCTTATTGATGCCAAGACCAAGGAACTAAAAGATACTTTGGAGGTAATTAGATTTGTGTACAATCAAGAAATTTGGGCGTCAAGCACTAATAAGAATTTCCATTGGCGTCTTATAAAGGAAAAGCAGACTACTTAAGTCCTTCTACTTCTAATAATATAAAAGGATTGCAAGTGCTTGAAATTGTTAATCTATAATTGAATGTTTTGAATTGGTCTCATTCATTTGGGAAAAAAAAAATTGGCCAATGGACTTACATATCCTGTTTTTAGGAACTTGAGTGATTTAATATACAGATGGACCTTTTTATATTCAGTTACTATTGCACATTGGATGATACCTGAGTTGTAGGACTATCTAAACTGTGGCTTTGCTTTGGCAGGTAGATGCTGCATTAATTGCAACTGGAAGGGCTCCATTCACGAATGGTCTTGGCTTAGAGAATGTATGTGTCCTTGGATAATAGTTTGGGGGTGATTATATGGAGTTATTATGTAGCAGGAGAAATGATTTTGATTCTTTTTCTCTTGCACAGATTAATGTGGTGACACAGCGTGGTTTTGTCCCAGTCGACGAACGTATGCGTGTTATTGATGCTGATGGAAATCTGGTTTGTTCAGTGATTTCTTTATGAGAACATTTTGGTGCATGGCTGTTGCTTTTTATTATTGACATGTGATTTTGTAATACCAACCTCAAGGTACCTCACTTATACTGTATTGGCGATGCGAATGGTAAAATGATGCTTGCACATGCAGCCAGCGCACAAGGAATTTCAGGTTAGTAGTAAACGGGTTTGGTTGCTTGAGGCTTCAAACCTGGTACTTACTTTTAACCCGCATTACCTTTTTGTGTGTATACAGTGGTTGAACAAGTCACTGGAAGAGATCATGTGCTAAATCATTTAAGCATTCCAGCTGCTTGTTTCACTCATCCTGAAATCAGTATGGTTGGATTGACAGAGGTAGAAAATTTTTGAGGTCTATTTCATCTGTTTATTTCCTTTTGGTTGTCAAATTTAATCAATTTCTCATTTTGTGTTCTTTTTATATTTGATGGCCTGTTAACTAAATGCTTACACTCTTAGCCTCAAGCGAGGGAGAAAGGTGAAACGGAGGGATTTGAAGTAAGTGTTGCTAAGACAAGTTTTAAGGCCAACACAAAGGCCCTTGCAGAAAATGAAGGAGAGGGACTTGCTAAGGTAAATATTTCTCAAGTTTAGTAAAAACATAATGCAAATAGTCAATTGATTCTCTTCCTGATGTTGTCCTCTTTCAGTAGAAACCTAGTGATTTTCTTTCTAAAGCTTTCCCTTCGTAGTTTATTGATACCTAAATTTTATATAGTTAGTTACATCTGTTGGATCCCATGTTATCCCTCACATAGGTGCCGATTATCAATTTATCATGAAGTGAAATATGTTTGCCTTAGATCCAAATGCACCATAGATTAAAATCAATTTAACTATTAACAGAATAAGGAGTTAGTTTTGGTTATGATCTTTTGATATGAATTGCATGATCTATTGTATTCACATATTGCTGTAGTGGAGATATGGAGTTTGTTGAGTGCTTCATGTCTCCTAAAATTTGTTATTTAATCTAACCTGACTAACTTCTGTAGTCACTGATCTTCTATTCTTGTGCAGTTGATATACAGACCTGACACTGGAGAGATACTTGGAGTCCATATTTTTGGATTGCATGCTGCTGATCTCATTCACGAAGCATCCAATGCTATAGCTTTGGGGACCCGGATTCAGGTATGTGTTCTTGACTAAAACCACCATGTGTTAATTACTGCACTGCTAATTACCTCATAGCCTTTAGAATGAACTGCCCGAACAGTTCGAAGTTTATCCTAAGGCTGCAACTTTCATTCCTTCTAAACTTCTGACCTTTTTCTTTTTCCCCTCCATTCTTCACACGGTTAAAGTTCTCTCAGCAGTTCAAATTTTACTTAAAAAAATAGTGCTTAAATCCCATTCTTTTTAAGTAAAAATGTAGTGCATGCCATGTTGTTACTGATTATGTTTTGTGCAATGCAGGACATAAAATTTGCAGTTCATGCACATCCAACTCTGTCAGAAGTCCTTGATGAGCTTTTTAAATCAGCAAAGGTGGGTGTCTGAGCTGCTATTTATTTATAATCACAATCACCGTGAAAGGTTGGTGAGTTTTATAGTTATACCCATGCACTTGGGAACATATTAGCTAGTGCAGTATGACACATGTCACTTATACGATCTAATTGGATTGAACTATTTTACAAATAAGACAATAATTTCTTTCCAAATAATGCATTTTGGTAATGGTTCCATAAGAGTCATATGATTTCCTGATACGTATTCATGCGTATTTGGTGGTTGCATATATTTGTTAAGCTGAAGACGACACCATCCATCTTCAAGCTAGTGACAGAAGTTTTTAATTTATGGGGCAGGTTGAATCTCATGTTTCAAGCCAAGTGAGTGAACCAGTTGCAGTTTAGGAGTTTTATACACAAAAATAGTAAAAAATTTTGAAGAAATTTGCTTGCTTTAGGGAGTGGCAAGGAACGAGGCAAGAGAAGTTGACAAATTCCGGTGAGGTATTAGAAGAACATCATCAAAAGTTCCACCATTTTCTTGGTGCTTATTGGAATGAGAATCGCTTTCAAGTTATTGGTTTGTTTCTCGAGTTTGTTGTTACTGCAAAGTTAAGTCAACTTGTAGTTTTTCCAATTATAATATCCTTTTTGTGCTAATAATTTTGAACATATAACTTATATACAGGACCTGTGATGATATTTTATTTATACATTCCTCTTATTTGTATGTTCTTTTCTTTGCTCCTCTGGAGCCACCTATGCTCGATACCTTTACTCTCATGGCTGCATAGGGATTTATGTACCACGATGTAAAATTTAATTAGTGTGAAGTCAGTTGAGAATGGTCCATTTTGAGACTCTAATTATTTTTCTCTACATTACGATACTTTTGATAAAAAAAAATACAAACATAATGATAATTCGGCTTTAAAGACAAATTCCTACCAGACATCTTGAGTTAATACTCCCGGCACGAAAGCTCATTTATTAGTACTCAATATCTGTCAAAAACAATCCATTATAACCATGACAACTGTCTGATTAATCAATGTGGTTCTGAGCATTTGGAGGACTCAAACATAGGTTTTTTTCCAGGTTCTACATGCATGAGCGCATGTTAAGTTTTTTTTTTTTTTTTTTTTTTTTTTTTTTTTTTTTGCATGAGCGCCATGTTAAGTTTTTTTTTTTTTTTTTTTTTTTTTTTTTTTTTTTTTTTTTTTTTTTTTTTTTTTTAAATATGGGAAAAAGTAAATGCTCAGATCATATATGCACTAAACACTGGATTATGTCTTGGTATACATGTTAATACTAAGTTAAACTTGAATGAAAAAATTGCAAAGACTTCCAACTCCTTTTAAAGGATTCCTTTCTTTTTGTAAGCATCAATAAAATTCCAAGAAATATCAAGGCGGCAGATCAAAAGCTACGGAGGGGACGAGCCACAGAATATGAAACTACTTCCAAGTTACTTTCAAATGAAAGCCATCAAAAATAGAACTTTGCCCGTGAACAGAGCAGAGAAAGCTCAAGTCCATAGACAAGAGACTGCTTAAGAAACAGAACCAGACCCAATTGTCATAGTCTGCAGAGATGTATAAAACCATTGCCAAAACTTACAGAGGACCAACCAACTTTACTATTTATATTTGAAGGTGGAAATATAAATAAAAAAGGTCCAAAGAATCAACATAAGCGCCGTCCTGGGCTACTACTCAAGCAAGCAAAATTTAACAGGTAAACAAAAAGGAAAACGCAAAGATAATAACTTTTTTTTTTTTTATCTAAATCACAACATTACCAAAATGTATAATGATGGATAATGATTCATATTAGCAACAGCAAAATGCATAAAAGCAATTAAAGCATTCAATCGACCAAGTAAACAACTAATATCAGAGCCATGAAATTAGAAAATCTTAAGCAAAATATTTAAGTAACAATTATCCAAAACATAAATGGCTTAACAGTACAGTACAGCCACTATTCAAAAATTGCAACTTGAAATAAAGCCAATACACTATTAAAGTAAATCCCTAACATGGAAATAGGAAACCATAACTCAATAAGAAGGTAGTTCTACTCTTGTTCGGAGGCTGAATCCCCGCTCTTGTTGTTATGCTTCCTGGCATACCTCTGGTTCCTCAAGAACTTGGGATCCATCTAAACACAAAATCAACACCAGAACAAGTTAATAAAACAAATGACAATGTATTTGAATTCAATCACTCAAAAGAGGAGAAGAAAAAAAGTAGTAAATGAAATTACCCCCTTGGTGGAGGTGTGACGATGCCTCTTTGGTTTCTTGATGCCATTCTTGTGAGCCTTGTAGGACTGGTTGTGAGCTGTATGGTTCTTTGACTTGGCCATCTCTGCAATACAATTATCAAACAAAAACTCTAAAAGCAATCAGATAGAAAAATAGAGGCTTTCAATTGTAGGGTTATAGCAATCAGAGGATTCACCGAACAGACCTGAGAGCAAAGGAGATAGAAGCGGCTCTGTCGCAGTGAGTGAGATCGTCCGGCCTCTTAAGAACGAAAACCCTAATTCTCTTTGCTTTATATAAGTTCTTAGTTACTAAACTGCCCTTAGACTCCTCTTCGGGCTTGGCTGCTTGAGGGTTGAGACCTTTTTGAGATGGGCCTATTGGGCTTCTTTTTCGTACTAAACTCTAAAATGGGCCTTAATGAACTCGCTTCATCAGGAGCTTGAGTTCACAAATGGCAAAAGTTCGTAAATTTGCATCCTTTGCTAAATACCTTGATAGCTATATGAAAATTAATCCACAACTAGTTGTCCACCGGTGTAATTTAATTCCCTCCAAAAAAAAAAAAAAAATTTAAGTATTTCTATAAATAATGGTAATATTATATTTTTAAATATAAATAATGATAAAATTTAAAAAAATTTATTTATTATTTCTTAAAATATTAAAAACGATTTATATCTTAAGATAAATAATCACTTTAGAGTTATTTATATTTTGAGACCAGCGAATATTTCTACTACGAATTTATACATGTGTAAATTTTTGTATAACCCCACATCCACCTCCTACCTACTTACTATTGAGCTAATAAAAATACAGGTACAAGCTGAAAATGCAAAACCAGCTATGACCGAACTTTCCTATCCTCATCAAAATAAAATTTCCTGTTGTAAAATGCGAGTCAAGGGCCAAGGCAGCTGGAAAATACAAAAAACGACATGGTACAGTCAATAAAAAAATACTAATAAATAACCTAAATTTTCATTTTTCAACCCCGTGCTCTTATGGTCCCTTTCCTTAGCCCTTCTTGTTTCTAGATCCCCAATACCTCCAATATCAAATATATATTCTTGAATCTGGGACTCAATTGGATCCCAGCCTGGGCGTTTGAAACTGAGTCTGATAAGCCATCATGTTTCTGTTAGATTGGTTTTACGGAGTTCTTGCATCTCTTGGATTATGGCAAAAGGAGGCCAAGATTCTCTTCTTGGGCCTTGATAATGCCGGCAAGACCACTCTCCTTCACATGTTGAAAGATGAGGTCTGCAAAAGATTTTTTTTTTTTTTAATTTTTTTTCTTGACATGGTTTATTGAATCTGAAATAAATCTCCGTTTGCAGAGACTGGTACAGCACCAGCCGACCCAGCACCCAACATCGGAGGAGTTGAGCATAGGCAAAATCAAGTTCAAGGCCTTCGATTTGGGTGGCCATCAGATCGCTCGTCGTGTCTGGAAAGATTACTATGCTAAGGTGTTGTTCACGATTTCCTAATTTGTTTCAATGATTTATTGTCTATTAATAATCACTTAAGAATACGCTTTTATATGTTTATTACTTGGTTCCTGAAGGTAGATTCCCATTTAACTTTGCATGCACAGTGGAATTGCTCATGATTTGACATCTTTTGAATCAAAGGTTTTCTTATGTGGGTCTGGTCTGTGCTACCTATTGATTGAAGAGCTCCATAAATCTTTTATGTTGGAAATTTATTTTATTCATTTCATGGCTTTAGATTTCTTGTAATTGTAATATGGTGTAACTTCTGAGGTGTTAAGCTAGTAGATTTGTAGTTCATTGATTTCATTTTCTTCTATTTACCTCATCTGAATGGTCTTGGTTACTTCATTTCTAATAGGAAGTTTTCTGCTTATTGATCCCATGAAATTTTGCATTACTTTGAATCTCGACTAGAATAAAGGCAATTGGGCCATGTGGCTGTCTTCTTTTCCAATTATGGTGCAATGTTGACGTCGGTTAGATCTGGTTCTTAGCTGGATTTGCAAAATGTTATGTGTGTACGTGTCTGTTTATTTCTTGTATGATGTGGCCAAGGGTGAAAAACTTCAGTGCTAGCTCGAGAAGTTATAGGTAGAAACTGGGTTTTGTGTATTTGCAAAAATATATGTGCAGTTTTGGTTTCTTGTCTATGCATATCTCAGAATCTAATTTTCAATTTGTTGAGTTGCATTGGAATAAAACTTGTCTGTTTTTCCCTCTCTAAGCATACGTTGTGCCTTCATAATCCGAGGCAAGCTTTCCAATGCGTTTGCTGGATTCATAGGAGGCCAACATGGATGATGAAAGTTCCACTGACAGCACCTTTTTTGTTTTTAGTAAGGTTTTTTTTGGTACTACTAGCTTTAAATGCAGAGCTTATTTCATGGCTTCTATGAAAGTCTTTGAAATTTGTTTTCTTGAAAGAAATACTACTTCATGTTTGAGGATTATTAAAACTCTTCTGAAAACTTTCTGGCTGGGACGAATTTCTGAGATATTTTGAAAATTTTGAAGATTGTATTGAAGTTTATTTTGTGTGAATGGTGACCAAAAGACAGGATTTCCATTTATAACTAAACAATAGAATTGGTTCTGAAATGCTGTTGGTTACCATTTTGCATTTGTGTTGCTTTTTGATTCATTTGCTAGGTTTCTACTGGTCCATGTGTTTCGAGTTGTTTCTTTCACCTGATGATTGTTAAATCCCATATTAATAGCTAGTTGCTTCTGCTGTGTGAACCTCTTCTTGCATTAGCACTATGACTTGGTTTTCAAATAAATACTTGATTCAGGTAGGTAATCTGTGATTTTGGGGAGTAAGAATTCAATCTATATCTTCTTTCTCTCTATGAATAGGTGGATGCAGTGGTTTACCTGGTGGATGCATATGACAAGGAGAGGTTTGCAGAATCGAAAAAGGAATTGGACGCCCTTCTTTCGGATGAGGCCCTTGCCAATGTTCCTTTTCTCATTCTTGGCAACAAGATTGACATTCCGTATGCAGCTTCTGAGGATGAGCTTCGTTATCATCTAGGACTTACCAATTTCACAACTGGCAAGGGGAAGGTGAATCTTACAGACTCCAATGTTCGCCCCCTCGAAGTTTTCATGTGCAGTATTGTCCGCAAGATGGGTTATGGCGATGGCTTCAAGTGGCTCTCGCAATACATCAAATAGAATGTGGGAAAACATCTGGCCTTGTATTCTTTTGGAGCTTGTCCTGTCATTTTTGCAGTGTCTTACTACAATTAGATTGGAAATGGAATTCTTGTTTGTCTTCGATAGATTGGTTCGAGGATTAACATCAGTAGAAACATTTGATTGATAACTGAAAGCCATTGTGAAATTGCTGTTATTGAAGAACAAAGTTGTTGTGCAACTATTTTGTGATGGATTATATCTATTTTGTGGATTAATAAGGTGTGATCGTGGTTGAACTCGCAATAATGTCTGCTTTTGGATCTTGTAGCTCCCAAATTTTAGATCCTGGTCTGATGAAAGGTGATCCATTCATTCAATCTAATGGGAGTTTGATTGATCAGTTAGCTTGGTCATCTTCATAGCTTAGCTTTCACTTGTGGGTTTTCTGATAACATTAACTGTTGCTTGTCAAAGCCATCAACCATTAACTTCAGAGGAGTCTAGAAAGCACGTGCATCACATTCCTCTACAAAATTCTCATCTACTCTTAAAGTCATAGAAATAATTAAATATGGTTGGGTACTGAAAGTCAAGATTGAACTAAAAGTATATCTGTTGAAGTTTGCTTTTCTTTCATTTCTTTTGAGATGGGAATATGCTTATTGAAGTTTCAGAGGAAGAAAGGCACTTAATTTTATACTTACGAATTTTCATTTTAAATACAAATAAATACTTTTATTTTAAAGGAAAAAAAATAATATTTTAACTTTCAATTCTTATATGCTTTTAATTTTTTAGAAATCCTTTTTCCTCTTTTTTTTTTTTTTTTCTTTTCAAAATCAAGTGTGCATGATAACAACGCCATGTGATTGACGGGGATTATGACGTGGTCAGTTTTTCTAAAATAGACGGCTGCAGAACTCCAGGTGACACATCTCATCCAACCACCACCGTCCACGTGGAATTCGAACGCGAAGCTGTTGATTCGTCCTCGCCCGTCACACTGTCCCTTTTTAATTGCTTTTGGTCCACGTGGAATTCTGACGCGAAGGAGACAGACGCCCTTCTTGCTGATGAGATTGAAGATGCCCTCCTTGCTTGGTATATGCAGCCCCTAAAGAATAATTGCTCCACCACTTGGGCCTCACTCATATCACTACCGGCGAGGGAAAAGTTGATCCGTCCGCCGCGACTATTCGCCCTCTTGAAGTGCTCGTGTGCAGCATTGCACGCAAAGTAGGATATGGCGAAGGTTTTAGGTGGCTTTCTCAGTACGTATAATAAAATAGCTGAAACTTAAAAAACTTTGCTTTAGAGGGTCTCCATTACAGAATTAAAGAGCAAATTGTTTCAGGTAATCCATGTAGTAATGAAAAAGATGGTCCTACCTTTGACTCTCTGGTGGCAACATCTTACCTATTTTTGATATTGAACTTGGTTAGGTTGCAACAAAGTTTACAAATCATTCCAGTGTATTTTATGTACAGAGTTCAAGATAAGAGAATTTGAACCTTCAACTGGTGGTTCGGACAAATAATGAACCTCCCAAGATATTAACATAGTACAAAAGGGTAAAACGGGCAAGACCAGATTACACTAGAAATTAACCTAAAGATAATGAACCTACACTACAAGCATTTTATGCATATATGCATGTCATTAATATTAATAATGGCGAAACTACCAAGTCAATCTGCATTTGCAATCAACTTAGTTAAAAGTTCATATCATGGTCCCGGAGCTCTTCATAGTCCAGCTGCAACAAAACAGACATGATTATTAGTTGGTCTCCAAAATGGAACTATCAGACTATCGACTTCCACACAAATCACTCACCTCTGCTTGGTTATGGGCCAATTTCATCCTCCGATATTCCTCTTGTGCCTTCTTTGAACGAAACATGGCTTGAACCCGTACAACGGATCTTTCAACCCGCTCTTCAGCTTGTTTCCGGCTGGCTTTATAGAAGTCTTCCTCTGGATCGCTTTCCTGCCTCCCATATTCAACTGTTTCAACAGGATTAACATGGAGTCCACGAAAGCCTTTTCTCTTCAAACGCCATCGCAGAATTGCCTTTTCAACCACTCCCACTGACCAGACTATCTTACGGTACTGTCTTCTCACTTGGAAGCCCCGGAAAGCAGCCTGCAGTAGAATAATATTAATAAATTATTCATATCCCCATAAATGACAACTGATTCTCAGGCACGACACAATCACAAACTAGAAAAATAATTGGGGTGTTTTATATAAAGTAAATGACCAAGGAGATGGCAAAAAGTGCTTACTTGAATTCTAACAGCTTGACGACGCATATTAAGGAATTCCTTCCTCATTTTCCATGTACGAAACCTAAACTGGATGCGGGCAGCAGCTGCCATCTTTTTCCGTGTATCAAAGTTGCGAAAGGCATGTTGAATCTTCATTGCTGCAATTATATTTCGTGCTTCATCCTCTGGATTTGCAAACTCAACTGCTTTGGTCCGTATTTTGAAGGAGTGTTCTCTGAATGCAGCCTGTATGCGTGCAGCTGCATCAGCGGCTGTTTGATAAGCTGCCAAAGTATCCTTCAGATATAGATCCTCCTCATTCAGGTTCTCAGAGTTTACTGTTTCAGCTGCACTTAATTGCAGCATGCCACTGGCATTGCCGGCTATAGACATATCCTTGAAGTGTGCTACTAAAGACTTTTCTGACAGATAAGCTGCTAAGCCATCATAACCATTTTCATAAGCAAGATCAGCAGCAGTGCGTCCCCCAGGGTTTTCTGAAGTGGGGTCTGTGACCAAGTTTGGCTTTGCCCCTGCAGATAAGAGAACTGCGACCATCTTCTCCCTAAACATGGAGGTATTTCAGAAACAGAGATATAGAGAAAAGCTATCAATGCATTCAGAGGTATGCATACGATCAACATTGGTGTCAATGGAACACAATGTGGATGTAAAAGTAGCAGAAAAGAGTGAAGATGTCCCAAGTTAGGAGAAGACAAGGGGAAAAATCCAAAGGATGTCCCAAGATGTTAACTTCAAGAGTCAGAAAGAAATGCAGCTTAGCTGAACAGTCACATAGAAGACTTAAAAATAAAGCAAGATACAAACGACGCATATTACATACCTTCCATAATATGCTGCCCAATGAAGAGCTGTCCATCCACGTTTATCCCGAAAATCCAATGATAAGCCTGACCATGAAAATAAATAAATAGCCCAAGTATACCCAAGAATAGCACACAAATGGATTACTCCTCGACCTTGAGCATCATATTCAGTGGATTTACAGCCCTGAATAACTCTTTCCAACAACCATTCTTTTAGCATATTCTTCAAAGTAAGTTCAAATAGAACATCTTTTGCTTGTGGAAATGGAACTCTGTTGTCCTCAATGGACTTCATCAAATATGCCCAAGTATTGGAAATGTCAGAAATTTTGTGGGCAAACTTCTTAGCTTCCTTCAGGGCAGTTGGTGATACCTTACTAGTTAGAACGTCAAGGCTCTTGGATGTAGAGGAAAGCAAAAAAGCAAGACTCATCTTAAGTTTGAACTCTTCCCAGTTGGGTTTGTCTTCTGAAGAAACCAGAGGATCAGCTTTGTCTTTAGAAGAATCCACAGGATGATGGAGCGGAGAACGATACTCAAAATTTAAAACTTGGCTTATGGGTTTATGGCCATCCAAACTCAAAAACAGGTTTGATAATCCTGGGGAATGTGGTGGGACCAAACATCGATATGCCCCAGCCTGAATAATTTCTGCAGGAATGCATGTATCTCCACACACACAAACCAGATTAGACTTGGTTAGGTGTAGATACTGTTCGTGGAAGTATCCAGTTACTAGGATCTGCATTAAAAAAAAGAAAAAAGAATGTAAGAAGTATCCAGTTACTAGGATCTGCACACACACACACACACACACACACACACACACATATATATATATTTGTTGTTCATGAACACACTGACCAATTTTTGTTATTCCAAGCAAGGAATTTGCAAGAAAATATTAACACGTCTAGAACTATTTTGAAACTTTGGACCACCTATTTGCAAGATAACTTTTAAACCACAAGTAACAAACGACTCTGTCTAAAAATGATAAAATAGTGATAGAGGGAAAGGGAAACAAACCTTTGTTGTTTCCGTTGAAAAGGACCACGTGTGGGAGATATCAGTGATGACAAACATTTGTTCAGGAACAAAAGATTGAAGTTGATCGATGGCAGTGAATGAATCATGACCAGATGAAATTGACGATTCAAGCAAAGGATTATCTACAGAACCCGAAGACTCAGCTATAATGGAGTTTATCCACCTTCCAAAACTATCCTGACTTTGCAAACCGTCATTAACCAACAAGTCCAAAGAATCACCAGTCCCTGGGACAATAGAATCCTTGTTCTGTGCATTTGAATTTATTTGGACACTCGTTGACTTACTGTAGGTATCACCTGGACTATTGAAGTGAGCATTGTTGCTCCTTGAAATAACCTCAGTTAAGTTATCCAAAGAAGAAATTTCTGCAGACAAATTGTAGATTGGAAGAGAACTACCCTGCAAAGATGAACATTAATTAGTTGCTCTATGCCATATTGCCAATAATTATAATCAAGCAAGTAAATGGAAAGCAATCTGGTTCAATTTAACTGTATTCGTCGGTTCACTCTAGGTTTTTCCAGTTTTAGGGCCTTTTTAATTGTCCCTGCCATCTAACACAGTATCAGAATGGAAAAACATATCAGATAGGGAAACTAAATCCATGGATCAATTAATATGCAGTTCAGTTACAGTTCTATGAACATGTAGATTGCCAAACTGCAAATGCTTCCCACAAAACAGAATGTATGGACTTCTGCTCAAACATATTGGCACTACAAATGTGAGAAAAATCAAACTCGCAAACACAAGGAGAATAAAAAGCTGCTGGGAAAAAGAAGCTTGAAACTGTGAATGATTCTGCTTACATCACTCACGGACCCATTCACTGCAATTTGATTCTGTCGGTCAAAGCCCACAATCCCATCTGTAAATTAAGGAAAGAAAATAAAAGGTTAATTAATATAGAGATCAAAAAAATATTCATGATATTTTAAACTATACAGATTGCAGCAAATGAAATATAGACCTTCAACTCCTTTAGGCATGGGCGAATTGTTAGGATCATTCATCACAAGCTCATCCCAATCAAGTGTATTAATCTCATGAAGCTTCATTTCATGATTTCTGACAGTTAAATTGTCAGTAGGCCCTGTTGCCTCTCCAAAATAGCAAAGAGTGAGAAAACATTACATGCATTTCTAAAAAGCAACAGTTGAATATTTGTTTATCATGGTAAAGTAAAAAACAAAAAGCTCTTATGTAAAGTTTGCCAAACTGAAAATCCCTGATAGCCCTATCAAGAAGGAAGCTGAGTTCAAGTCTGTCTAAGGGATAGCCCCATGTAGTGGCCTCCATGGTTTTAAATAATGGCCATTAGATGGAATCCTAGCCAAGTATTACATGATTTTCCATTTCTCTATGAGTGATTCACCAATTGAGATGAAATATGAGAAGCAACCATTTCTCATATTTCATCCAATTATCAAATTAATATCTTGCATATTTCATTAATTCCATTTTTTAACTTATATTTGATTGAATTTTTCTTTATTGTTGATTTTGAGTTATCTTGCAAATGGCTATAAAAGTTCATGGCAGCAGTGGTGATTTGGAACTATTCAATCTTATTCAGACTGTTTCCATGACACCATTTTTCTTTCTACTACTATTTCTGGCCCAACTGAAGTTTCTAGCATAGCTTCCCAAAGCTTGCATTCCATGCCAAACAAGCAAGTCATAATTCTATTTGTTGAAAAAACAAGTAAAATCACCTAGATGCTCTTTTTCGCCAGTATGATATGCATTACCAGCTCCAGAATCAAATTCTTCTGATATAAGCCAAGGAGACTGGTCAGAGATTGAACTAGAATTTGAATTCATAGGTGTGACTGGAGAACCCTGAAACTGTTACCACAAGTCAAACCACAACCCATAATAAGGATTGGACAATCATTTCTTTATCAGAATCAATGATGATAAAAGCATGCAACTTTATTTCCAATAATATACCAGAATGTCTAACACTAGAGAACTGTTTGTAGGCATAGCTCAAAACTTCTCTTTATAAAATTAGGATTTTCCTTGAGTATAGATCTTGGAAAAATGTTAAAAGAATAAAAAGGACAGAAAAAAATATATGTTTACATATAATTTGTAGAATGACATTTTGAGGCAACACCCTCACCAAATGGAAAAACTATATAACTAACCTCCTGAGTTTCACGATAGTGGACAAGAACTATGTGTTCCAGAGTCCTAAAAAAAAGAAAACAACAAAACAAACAGTCAAAATGTGAAACAGAGACCAAAGATCATCTTTTATGGAAAATTATAGCAAACTAAAGACCATTTAAGATAAATAAGCATGACTTATTTGTAGATCCAGATTAACTTTAGCCACACATACTTATCCAGTAGCCAATAACACCTGCGAACAAAGGTTTGGTTATCTTCACCATGTGCATAGTACACATGAATCCTTTCTTCATTACCAACCTGAACAATGGAACACAGTGAAAAATTCCTTAGAACAGTTGATGATGGATTATTTGGATTATATATATATATAAAACAAATTTGATGAAGAAAAATAGGGACTTGAGTTATGCAGACATATTATCCATAGTACCATTAACTCAGCTATTAGTGGGGGAAGCGGGAGAAAAGGACAGCAAGCATATTGTGGCACACATAAGTCTAAACATGCATATCTATACAGTTAATGTATAGGTATATCCATACAAATGGAATTGCATGCCTATATATATCTATACAGTTATATGACGAAGAAATAGAATTGAAACTCAGTGCTTGCTTCACCAATTCATTCATAAAAGACTTTCCCACAACATCCATGTAACATGTTGAAAATTTAGAATCTACATGTTGCTGTCAGCATCTATCTGATGAATGTAATATTATGTTAGAAATTTGTAAAACTCGGGTATATAGAAAGAATTAATGCTGTCAGTTGAATTGGGAAAAAAAGAACAGTTAATGCCACATGTAAAATTTTAGAAAGCAAGAAAACTCACTTTTAAATGTTCATGAGCTTCTTTCACGGTCTTGCCGTCTTTCTTCTTCTTCCAATTATGGCCATCTTTTCGGAAGTTCCTGAGCTTCTTACGGTCAAATAACACAATAGTACCACCTGTTACATCATAAGACATCCAAAATTAGATAACAAAATACTATAGAAAAAGTTCACTGACACTCCATATCATCCTGCAGGATAGGCTAGCTTCACCTATTAAAATGCAATAAGACTCAAAAACACAGAGAATTTTCTATTTGATATTTGTGAAGTGGTGAACAATAGCATATGAGTTACAAGCACAAACCAACCATATTGACCATTTTCAACACCATATTCACTCAACAGAGACTATCCAATAGCTCCTATTCCCATCCTTTGCTCATAAATGGTATATAGGCTGCCAAAGCCCACCGAGCAAACAACTCTATGACATTTAAATAGAAGGAAACCTGCTTGGGCCAGGAGGCTTAAACAATAACAAGTTTCATCATGAAAAAATTCAACCAGACAAAAGATAGTAAAATTAGATGGAGATGAACAGAGATTATTGATGTTTGTCGAAATAGCAAAACTGGAAAAAATGATAAAGGGTTCATATTTTAAACCTCTCGTATCAATCAGGAGATCTCAAACTGGAAAATCAGACACCATAACGCTTATACAAGAACAAGATTCCAAAGTTGCAATAGTTTTTCTTCATGGGAGCCCAATAGAGTTGAAAATAATAAGGACTTACTTTTGGGTAAGTGTACTGGCTTCACATTAATGACGAAATACTTGTAGTTACAGAGTATTGCATGAATTTCATTTGGGCGGAGCCATCTTGTTCTAGCTTCCTCCATTATGTTTCCAAAATCTAAATCTGCCATGTAACAAGGTCCCGTTGCTGTATTAGCACAACTATTCATATAATCTCAATAGAAAGGGAGCAGAGGGATTCAAAAATTTAAGAAAGCAAATCAGAGTACCATAATCATCTTTAAAAAATGATTCCCATTGCAGTTTCTTAGATAGCATGAATTTCAGTTTTTCTATTTCTCTCTCACAGTAATCAACACTTTTTCCCTCATGCTCCTTGGCCTTTACCTCATGCTCATGCCACGTTCATTCTAACTCTGTTGCCTCATTTTAACTGTTCTATAAATAAGAGAAATTATGTAGCATTCTCTAGACACTATTGCTCCTGAAAAAATGCATCCATTTCCAAATCTACCCTTCTTGTCTACTTCAATCACAAGTTCCTATTCAGCAACATTCACCTAAACACCCAAATAAATTAATAATAAAAGAATTTCATCCACTTATGCAAACAACTTGGATTCTCCAACAAAGATGTTTACTGTTTGGCAGCAAGCAACGATTTTAACTAATATAAGAGTTGCGTAAAGCAATTCAAGACCATATACTTATTTGTCACCAAAAATAAATAAATAAACAATAGTAACTCGCAAAAAAAGACTTGAAGCCGACTTTTCTCATTTTCGTTATCTTTCAAATTCTGATCACATAGAAGTACTGCTAATATGCTCTCATCAAGCAAAAGCACTAATTTCGTCCGTCAAATTCAAAATTACCAACAGTTTTGCTTTCAAAATCAAACAAAAGTCCTGGAGAAAAGAAAAACTAGTTATCATAAAAATGTCTAGCATGCCATGCATAAGCTTAGCTACCTAGCTTCCACTGATCAAATGCTAAAGTCAAAGTCAAAAAGAGAACAAAAATAGAAAACAGCATAGCTAAAAACCTTGCAGCGTATGGAATCCATGAATCTCCGAGCTCACAAGCCGCCCCAACATAGCGCTGTCCATTGAGAAACTGAGCGCATAAAGCAAAACCCAAAATCCCCAAATTCAACCAATCTGCAAGTCAGCGAGTAAAAAACTTATCAATTAAGGATTGTAAATGAAAACAAAGCCAAAATAGCAAAAAACAGCTCGTAATTAGAGTTGTGAAATAGAGAGAGAAAAAAGAGAAGGTACTCTTTCTGTTTGTTGGAAATGACGGGGAGTGTCTGTTTGCTATCTCTAATCAAACTAAAGTGGCGACAAGAGCTGTTTCAAGGAGCAATGTACTGTAGATGAAAATGCTCGCTCCTTCAGTCCTCTCTGTGTAAAATAATATATACACTATTTCTTTTTATTTGTCCCATATTATTTTCTGTTTCTTTTTTAAAAATTAATAATTTATTTAATTCTCTATTTTGCCTCCCTATTAATGGTTTGTATACCAATAAATGTATTGTCTTGCCTTAATACTTTATAATTATTCCATCAAAAGAATTACTTTATAATTATTAACTTTCAAATAAACTACCCTCTACCGTTTATTTTAATAGCAAATATTTTACTTTGTTCTATTTTTACGTAGAATTTTAAAAGTATATTAATATTAATAATTTCTTTCAATTTTATCTATTCATTAAGTGTAATTTATTGTTATATTTGTTTTTCTCCTTTTTATCATTACTTTAATTATAGTTAAATTACAAATTTGACTACACTTGTAATTAGAAGTTTTTCGTTATATTAAGGTATGAAAAAATAAAATTGAAATACTACTCTGATGGTGATGCTTTAATATGAGATAAAATTAGCATTTGTTTTGTAGCAGAATTAAATGGGAGTTTTTAATTTTAAAAAGGGTAATTTAGACATTATATAATGTATTTTTAGAAAATCAATGTATTTCGATCATTTTTTTAATTTTTATAAAAATATAAAATTTTCCATAACAGAGGAAGTAGTATATATGTAAACAGCTTTATACCTTGATTATTATACTATAACTTTAAATTTTGGATATCTACCGGTATAGATTAGCATACTATAAAAGAAATTGTGAAGTAATCATATTACACAGAAACTCTCTTTATTTTTTCTTTTGTCCTAAAATGTAATTTTACTTTAAAAAAAAGTCATTTTACTATTATTTAATTTTTTAATACATCACTATTTAATGTGGATCTATATTCCTATTGTATACATAAATATAATTTTATATGGACAGAAAATGTTAATTATGTAAATTATTTTTTTTTATGTTGAATACAATATTTACAACGAAAATTGCATGCCTTAAAGAAAGTCCAATCTAATTGGCAGGAATAGACATTAAAATTAATTATTATTATTATAAACACCGAAAGGTTCCAGAACAGCAATTAATTAAGCAATTAATAAGTTGTTTAATGCAAAATAATCAGTACTAAAAAACAACAAGGGTCAGATCAGGACGTTTTTTTTTTTTGTTTGTTTGTTTTTCGATGTCTCTAGTGTTTCTATCTTTTTTGATGGCCTCAAGCCTGAGAGCACATGGGCTGAGAAAAAGCCCATCCAAAACCCCATAGTCAAATGTCGAGCCTTCCTGATGAACATATTGGTCCATTACAGCTTGGTCATTCCGTTAGTCCAATGTATGGCCTTCAATTGTTATTACTTTGCTTGCAATTGAAGAAGAAGACAAAGCAAGCAAACTCTGCTGCCACCTCAGCTCTGAAAAATCTCTCTCTCCTAATGCGTTAGGCCTTCACTTTCTATTCCTTTCACTCTGGCAAAGCAATCTCCAACCACCCTTTTCTTCTTTTAAATTACCACACTCAATTCCCTCACCACAACAACCAAGAGAGAATCTAATTACCAAGATGGAGTCCAGAAAGAGTGTTCATGCCATAATGGCATTGTTAATGTTAGTAGTAGTAGTAAATGGAGCAGATCAGCCATCTCCAGAAAAGCCATTGGTGAAGATAGTGAAGGGGAAGAAGCTGTGTGACAAGGGATGGGAGTGCAAAGGCTTGTCCGTATATTGCTGCAACCAGACTATTTCTGATTATTTCCAGACCTACCAATTCGAGAACTTGTTTTCAAAGCGCAACACACCTGTGGCTCATGCAGTAGGGTTTTGGGACTACCATTCTTTCATCACAGCAGCTGCAATTTACCAGCCTCATGGGTTTGGTACCACCGGAGGAAAGCTCATGGGCCAGAAGGA
The DNA here is from genome assembly GCF_014843425.1 of Jatropha curcas. The sequence continues at coordinate 19,297,345 of NW_023590789.1, read as the reverse complement.
GGTTGCTGCTTTTCTTGGCCATGTGGGCAGCAAAACTTCATGTAAGTAAAATAGGTTTTATATATATAGATTTAATCTTACTCGTTCTTGATCTATAGATTAATAAGTGCAATGGGTGATGATATTTTCAGGTGGCTATGGAGTGGCTACAGGAGGACCAATGGCTTGGGGTTTATGCTACAACAAGGAAATGAGTCCCAGCCAATTTTACTGTGATGATTACTATAAGTACACCTATCCATGCACTCCTGGCGTTTCATATCATGGTCGTGGTGCCCTGCCTATTTACTGGTATGCATCTTTCCACCTTTCATCTCATTTACCCACTTAATTTAATCATACTAGATTTATTTTCAGAAAAGATTACTCGTTACAAAAGAAAAGCAAGTAATGCAAATTAATGTGTTGTATGCTTAAAGCAAATTTTCTGTTACCAGTCTTTTTCTCTGAAAAGGAGGTGCCACCCACCCATTTTTAGCAGAAAGTTGGTAGAATATATATTTTCTTTACTGGTTGCCATATTCCAATAAGCATTCCCTTTCTCACTAATTAATGATTCAACTACAGGAACTATAACTATGGTAAAACTGGAAAAGCTCTGAAGATTGATTTGTTGAATCATCCAGAATACATTGAAAACAACGCCACACTAGCCTTCCAGGCTGCAATCTGGAAGTGGATGACTCCGGAGAAGAAACATCTGCCATCAGCTCATGATGTATTTGTCGGCAAATGGAAACCTACCAAGAATGACACTTTGTCCAAGAGGGTACCTGGTTTTGGCACCACCATGAATGTCCTTTATGGAGATCAAGTTTGTGGGAAAGGCGACGACGAATCTATGAACAATATAGTTTCTCACTACCTATATTACCTTGACCTGATGGGCATCGGGAGAGAGGAGGCAGGACCTCATGAAGTGCTGAGCTGTGCTGAGCAGGTTCCTTTCAACCAAGCTGCTTCCTCTTCATCATCTTCTTGAGCCTTGTTTAATATCGGTAAATAGTCTGTCCATTGTTGAACTGTTCCTCTGTGAAGGAAAAATTTTAATAAGGGACAGGCAAGTATAGTTTTGAATACTTAATGCAGCTTCTGAGAAGAAGAAGAAAAAGAATTTCTATTCAACTTTTGTTTTTGGTATGAATCTGCTGTATAGGGAGTTTATATTAATTGAACCGCTTATGCCTTTCCTTGTTTATGTGTAAATCTTTGGTATAATTTGATTATTATGTTTACAAGCTGTATAATTTTTGTTTTTGATCATGGATTTATTCGCAGTAATGCATACTATCATTACAAATTCATTATAATTTTTATCTAATTTTCCACTGTCAGTAAGATTATAATAAAAATAAAATTTATTATCTACACGTATTGTTAATATTCTATTTTTTTCTCATGAATAATAAAAAATACATTTACTACAATTAAAAAATTATTTTCGATTGATTTAGTGTATAAAGTGAGCCGCTGTCGGTCCATGGATTTTCCTTCCTTTTGCCGCATTTCGCTAAAGGGTTGAAGGGAGATAGTGCATTAAGCTGTTTGCAAGGGCCAACTCGATCCTCTTCCCCAGGGATCCCAGATTAGGGAACCCTAGGAGAGCCGCCGACTCCGACTATCGTCCATGTACGATCCATACTAGATCTGACCAACTGCCCATCTTACCTCCTCTACGTTCTTGACAGCCCATCTTTGTCTCAGTAGAGTTTTTCAGTGGCATGTTTCAGTCCTCTTCCCCAATATTTAGAAAAAGCGAGTCACCGATTCAGGTACAAGATACTATCATTACCGCCTGGACAATTAGACATCCAACCCGTAATCGCAATGACCCAATTGCAAGAGCGGAGCTCTACCAACTGAGCTATATCCCCCCCCGAGGCAAGTGGAGCATGCATGAAGGAGTCAGATGCTTATTCTATTCTTTTCTTTGGCGCAGCTGGGCCATCCTGGACTTGAACCAGAGACCTCGTCAGTGAGTAAATATTTTCTTTAATAATATATATACATTATTATTCACACATATTACTATATTACTTTATACATTCATTATTATTCATTGATATTACTGTAATACGTTTGCGGGCGGCAATGTCAGTAATGACTAATGAGGCTTGTGAGAGGACATAATTGATTTTAAAATTTGGCATTATTATCATATAAAAAACATTCAGCTTGCAGGACGTAGTCATTATCTGTTGATTCATGCAAACGGTAATCTAAAATCTAAATTATTGAATAGTGATTAACTATTTAATTAGTTTCTGTATTTTAGTCAAGATGATATTTATTATATTATAGTTTTGCAAAATCATTTATTCATTCGTGATGATTACCTGTGTTTAACAAAAAAAATGTAATTTTTATTCTTAAAAAAAACAATTAAGTCTTTTCATAAAAAAAATGTAATTTTTATTGTTAGGTGGTGAAGCACTAAACAAATAAATGATATGAATTTAAACAGTAACACTATATTAAATGTGAATAATCAATTGAATAATATAAAGTATTTAAAAAATAAAAAATATTTTTTTAAATAAAATGAGTAAGATTTTTTATAAAATTTTAATTTTAATTCGATAAATAATAAAAATATGATAGTAATTTCGATCAAAACTGAGAGACTTTATAGGTAATTTTCCATTATCAAATAAGTAAAGTGTCTGATGAATATCCCTAAACGAACCCGACATTTCAAGCACTTGAGAGTAGAGTAGAGAAACTTCGCGTTTCGGTGGATTTTTTCGAATTCAATATTCTATCAGATAAGGGATGATCATAGAGTTTAGCTACAAAGTCAAACTCGGTGACTTGATGATGTGCGTAATTTAACCAAGCAGTAAAATATTACTATGGACTGAAAAATAGAGAATTTGTGTTGTAATTCTTTTTTTTTAATATATTTATATTGGAATGCTTGAAAATGATTTACATAAAAAAAAGGAGAATTGTTTTATTATATGACTTATTTAATAATAAAATTATTAAACTTAAATTTAAAAAAAAAATAATTCCTTCCCATCTTTAATTAAAAATAAAATTATAAATAAACAAAAGAAGTGTCTTTGTTTGAATCAAGATTCTCCTGGACCTTCAGGCATTTGGCAATTTCCCAGAACTTGGGCCAATTTTTTATCAGCTGACATTAACTTTTTTGTCTTATATCATATAAATTTAGTTGCATTACTATCGTTTATCATGCTGTTAAAATTAATAAGCTAAATCACCTTTTATTTATAAATTTAAATAATTTCACCTTTTTTTTGAATTAAATAAATAATTTTTTAATGCCTTAGATAAAGTACCATAGCGTAAATGAATTTTTCTGCTCAGATTTTAATTTAAATGAAATGATTTCTTTTATCTTTTATGTAGAATAACACATCCTAGCAAGTTTCTAATGCAGGAAAAATATTTAATTATTTTCACTTATGGTGGGACCGTATCCATGTATATTATGTAGTAAGTTCTGTCACTTGGTACCTTATCCAGCAAAAGTGAGGTGTCAATTGAATAAAAATACATAAAAAAAACAAATTAGGAAGAAAAATATTAAAAATGCCAGGATTAAATTTCTTAATTAGGTTAATAAATTTTTAAGTCCTTTTTTATTTTTATTAAGAGAATCTCTAATTGCGCTGATTTTTTTAAAACAAATGAGCTGTTCGTTAACCAGGGGGCCACAGTGGCTTTTGAAAAAAACCAAAAAAAAAAAAAAAAAAAAAAATAAATTATTGTAGTAAGTTCTGTCACTTGGGTAACCTTATCCAGCAAAAAGTGAGGTGTCAATTGAAATAAAAATACATAAAAAAAACCAAATTAGGAAAGAAAAATATTAAAATGCCAAGGATTAAATTTCTTAAGTTTGAGTTTAATAATTTATTAAGTCCTTTTTTATTTTTATTAAGAGAATCCTCTAATTGCGCTGATTTTTTTTAAAAAACAAATGAGCGTTCGTTAACCAGGGGCCACAGTGGCTTTTTGAAAAAACCAAAAAAAAAAAAAAAAAAAAAAAAACAAAAAAAAAAAAAAAAAAAAAAAAACACTCTTCCAAATCGAAATGGATGGCACAGCGTTTTTACGAATAAACATTTCACTTGTAATTCAAAAAAAAAAAAAAAAAGTTTTTATGAATAGGAATTCTCTACATCCGGTACATGGATATCCTTGTTTTAGATTGGTTTAATACATGGAGGTCCATGTGGTGGCGAAAAATAATAATATAAAAAGAACTCCTCCCTTGTCATCAGACCTATAAATACCCTGACGAAGAGAATTTCATTTCACTCACTCATCATTTCAAAGCTGAAAGAGAGAACGAGAGAGACTCTAACAGGAGAATTAGAGAGAGAAAAGGAGAGATGGCTAAAGACATAGATGATCTACCTAAGATTGAAGCTAACTACACAGCCTTGACGCCTTTGTGGTTTCTGGACAGAGCAGCTACTGTACACCCCAACAGAAAATCTCTGGTCCATGGATCTCTGCACTACACATGGCACCAGACCTATCAACGATGCCGTCAGCTGGCCTCCGCTCTCGTCAAGAATAACATCGGCGTCGGTAGCACGGTAATTCTGAGAACTTCTTCTTCGTCTTTTTGTTTTTCCTGTTTGTTCTTTGTTCGATAAGAAAGCAGAGCAGAGTCAGCCGTTGGCCTCACAAGCCACAAAACGACATAATTATAAGAGTTTTAAAAAGATCGAAATTAAAGATATAAAAAGAGATTATTTTCTGTGCTTTTACTTTGAGTTTTCCTTTTTTTTTTTTCAACACTATTTTATTTTAATTATTGCTACTTTTAGTAAAACTTTTTGAATTAGAATTCCTTACTGTGTTTTTAATTATTTGATTATTCCATATTAAGCTCTCATATATATATTAAGGCTCTCATATATATATATAATATATATATAAATAGCTTTTTTTTAATAGGCAAAAAATTATACTACTGAGTAATTTGTTCAATGAAGATTTTAAAACCACAAAAAAAAAAAAACTCTATTTTCACCATTAAGAATTGTTGAAGTTAAAGGAAAAAGAAAAAAATATTTAATATATATATATATATATATAAATAGGACTTTTTTTAATAGCAAAAATTATACTACTGAGTAATTTGTCAATGAAGATTTAAAACACAAAAAAAAAAAAACTCTATTTTTCACCATAAGAATTGTTGAAGTTAAAGGAAAAGAAAAAATATTTATCTGTGTACTTCTTTTTTTATTTATATTGTCGGTTAAAGAACTTATCATTGTGAATTTTATTTTTCTATTAAAAGAATTCTCGATTTTATTATGGAGCAACAAGTCAACATATACAAAACGAAAAATTTCATAGTTCCAGCCTTCCGGGATTTGCTTTCCCTAAATAATGATTGAGGTTGGGTATATAATTTATTTGCGCTAATTTGTAAAATATAATTTGTTGAAAACATATTTATATTTTGCATTTATTTTCTGTTTTTTATATTATTTATTTATATCCACTACAACGGCTTTGTTTTATTTTATCTTTTTTAGAACACAGAGCATCAAAACAATTTTCTTTTGTCCTTCTTTTTAAGATGAGAACTTTGGAAAACTTGCAACCACCATGTTGGTGGCTTAGTTTTGTTTATAGTATAATAATAATTAATAAATAACAAGTGGTAGCAATAATGGGACAAAATGTATTGACTGTTCCAAATTTTTTGCTGTTATTATCCAATCACTACAGTCTAACAATTTAGGATAATGATTCAGCATGTGCATCTTTAAATGCGCAAAGTCTTTAGCAATTGGATTAGGGATCAAAAGTTAAATATATTTATTAAAAGTCAGAGAAGTCTTGAACATATTAGTCATAAAAAATTTAGTATGTTCCAAATTCAATTTGGTTGATTAAGACAATTGGGTTTTTTAAGTTATAGAAGTCCTTACTTGATTGATGTAGTTATGCTGACAAAGTCATAAATTGGCGAATATGTATAATGGTTAATTTCTCGAATTTTATGTAATTAAATCTGCTTAAGGCTATGACTTCAGAATCTTGAAACCAGTTTCGCGGCTTAATTAGTTGCATTTCTGTGATTAATATTTGCAGGTAGCAATAATTGCACCGAATATCCCCGCCATGTATGAAGCTCATTTTGGTGTTCCCATGGCTGGAGCTGTGGTAAATGCTGTCAACATTCGTTTAAATGCTTCAACCATCGCTTTCCTTTTAGGCCATTCAAAATCTGCAGTACTAATGGTGGACCAAGAGTATTTTACCTTAGCAGAGGAAGCTTTAAAAATCTTGCGAGAAAAAGAGATTAATTTTAGCCCCCCATTACTAATTGTTATAGCTGATGAAAGCTGTGACCCCAAGGCCCTGAAATATGCTCTGGACAAAGGAGCCATTGAATATAACAAATTCTTAGAAAGTGGTGACCCCAACTTTGCTTGGAAACCACCAGCAGATGAGTGGCAGAGTATTGCTTTGGGTTATACTTCTGGTACAACCGCCAGTCCCAAAGGAGTAGTTCTTAGTCACCGAGGGGCATATCTCATGGCTCTGAGTTGTGCTATGATTTGGGGTTTATATGAAGGGGTTATTTATCTTTGGACTTTGCCTATGTTTCATTGCAACGGTTGGTGTTATACCTGGTCTCTTGCAGCTTTTTGTGGGACTAATATATGCTTGAGGCAGGTAATTATTCATCTTAATAATAAAATTCTAAACTTTCCTGATTATGTGTGAGATTTTTCTTTCTTTTCTGATTGATTTCCACTTATAAGTAACTGTAATGAAATCAATTCTTCCATGGCAGAATTTGGTAGTTATGGAAGAAAATTACAATTGATCTCTTGATTGTTTGCTCTGTTTTCTGCAGGTCACAGCTAAAGCAGTATATTCTGCTATTGCAAACCAAGGTGTAACTCACTTCTGTGCTGCACCTGTGGTGTTGAATAGCATAGTAAATGCTCCAAAAGAAGATACTATCCTCCCCTTACCCAGAGTAGTCCATGTAAATACAGCTGGTGCTGCTCCCCCTCCTTCTGTTCTCTTTGCCATGTCAGAAAAAGGCTTTCGGGTCACACATACCTATGGTCTTTCAGAAACTTATGGTCCATCCGTTGTATGTGCATGGAAACCTGAGTGGGACACACTGCCTCCTATAACACAAGCTCGCCTGAATGCACGCCAAGGCGTGCGATACACTGGCTTGGAATGTCTAGAAGTAGTTGATACTAAAACTATGAAACCTGTCCCTGCAGATGGAAAAACTATGGGAGAAATAGTGATGAGAGGAAATCTTGTAATGAAGGGTTACTTAAAGAATCCAAAAGCTAATGAAGAAGCCTTCGCCGGTGGATGGTTTCATTCCGGTGATCTTGCAGTAAAACATCCAGATGGGTATATAGAAATTAAGGATAGAAGCAAGGATATTATCATTTCAGGAGGCGAAAACATCAGTAGCTTGGAAGTTGAAAATGTGCTGTACACTCACCCTGCAGTATATGAAGTCTCTGTAGTAGCAAGAGAAGATGAGAGATGGGGAGAGTCCCCATGTGCTTTTGTGACATTGAAACCAGATGTAGATAAATCTGATGAAGGCCGTTTAGCAGAGGATATAATCAAGTTTTGCCGTTCCAAGATGCCTGCTTATTGGGTTCCAAAATCTGTTGTCTTTGGACCATTGCCAAAAACTGCTACTGGGAAGATTCAGAAACATATTTTGAGGGCCAAGGCAAAAGAGATGGGACCTGTCAAAGTGAGCAAGTTATAGAGGATTATCTGTTTGTGTCATGATTAAACTGTCAATTTAAATAAATTATTAGCAAATCATACGCTTTTTTTATTTTTTGAAGAAGAAGCAAATCATATGCTTTTTAGTCTATTGTTTATCACATGGAAATAAACTTGATGAAATTTTCATTTAAAGGCCTTTTTCCTTTTGTATTTCTATTTTCTACCGAGTTAGTTGTTTGCTATGTGAATTACAACGTGCACCCACCTCGAAAAGAAACATTAAAAAGAAAAAAAAAATGTGATTTCTGTTGTTTTTTCTTTATTTGTTTTTTTCAATAAAGAAAGTCAAAGTGTTTTTTTTTCCATTTTTAAATAACTTACCTAACTATATTATACACGTCACTAGTCACCATCCCTCCATATAACCACGTTAGCAGTGGCAGCTGAAAAATGCTTAAACGGACACTCAGAGTGACTAGTGAGTAAGGTCATAAGTGGCTGTCGGGATGGCGAGAGATACAGATGACCTGCCAAAAAATGCGGCCAACTACACTGCCTTAACGCCGCTGTGGTTCCTGGACAGAGCAGCCACCGTTCATCCAAATAGAACATCGGTTGTGCATGGATCTCTCAGCTACACTTGGCTACAGACGTACAAGCGGTGCCGTCGATTGGCTTCCGCTTTATCCAAGCACTCCATCGGCCTCGGTAGCACGGTATTTCTCATTTTTCATGTTACCATTTCTGTTGTCTGGTTGTCTTTTTTTATGGCTCAAAAAATGATTTCCTATTCGGAATTGTTAAATTGATAACTAAATAAATTGGGAAGATTTCAATTTGTAGTCTTGTTTTATTTCTAATTTCTATAACTAGACGATTGTAGGGTTTGTTGGCTAGTTAAAGTGACTCGTAAAGATAATAAATTAGTCTTCTATCTCAATTTGTGTTCCTAGGTTCTTATAATTGAATTGTGAGTTCCAACAAGGCTCGTCAAGTAACCACAGGTCACCTCTTTGCTAATAAGCTCCTGCTTAATGAGCTTGTGCAAAAAAAATTAATTTAAAAAAAAATGGAAAATGCTTGTAACAATATCAACAAAACCATGTGTTATGACTTGTGAAAGTAAGGCAACTTTGAACACTTTTTTATTGTATTCTATCTTCATATTTGTAATTTTGTTGATTTTTGGTGCGCTTTTAATTTTGTCTCTACGGTATCTGTCCCCAATTTTTATGTGTCTATGGTATCTATAGGCTTTACAATTGAAATTTGAAATTTATGTTTAACTGCTATGAAATTTGATTATGATTTTATGTTTTGCATGTTATACCTTAAATGAAAGATGCTTCCATGAAACTATCATGTTTGCTCTTTCTGGATTTGACCTATTGGACATATTTTATGCTTCTTTAGGCTGCATTATTTCATGTTGACAGCTTAATCATATCTTTCTGACTTGTGGTATCAGGTAGCAATAATTGCACCAAATATCCCTGCCATGTATGAGGCACACTTTGGAGTTCCAATGGCTGGAGCTGTGGTAAATTGTGTCAATATACGTCTAAATGCATCAACTGTTGCTTTCCTTCTAGGTCATTCAAAATCTGAAGTTGTGATGGTCGACCAAGAGTTTTTTTCATTGGCTGAGGAAGCTTTAAAACTCCTAGTAGAAAGTGGAAGTTCTTTTAAGCCTTCACTGTTAATTGTCATAGCTGATAAAAGCTGTGATCCTAAGGCTGTGAAGCATGCTTTGGGAAGGGGGGCTATTGAATATGAGACGTTCCTGGAAACTGGTGACCCTGACTTTACTTGGAAACCACCAATGGATGAGTGGCAGAGCATTGCGCTAGGTTATACTTCTGGCACAACAGCCAGCCCTAAAGGTGTGGTATTGAGCCACCGAGGAGCATATTTAATGTCCTTGAGTAATCCTCTAAATTGGGGGATGAGTGAAGGAGTTGTATACTTGTGGACTCTACCTATGTTCCACTGCAATGGTTGGTGTTTCACTTGGGCGCTTGCAGCTCTTTGTGGGACAAGCATATGCCTTCGACAGGTAATTTTTATTGATCTGGGTCATTATTGTATAATTACTTACGAATATGGAAGAAAATCTTCTGATTCTACTTGTTTCTGTTGGTATTGATTTAAGCATAGCTATGTTTTGTTGCAATCACATTTAATTGGCTGGCTTATGGTATGCAAGGAACTTCTAGACCTTCTAGATTGACTTTATGGATTGGTAAAGTTGGTGTAGTCTAGGAATTATTTGACTGGGGATGTAAAGAACTTGAAGGTGTTGCGTGGGATAGAGTCTACCTCCGTACAAGGTGAATGAATTTGCTGATTGATGCAGCAGCTAGTGTTGTTCATAGTATGTAATAACTGATGATTGTTAAGGACTAGGCTAAATTTGCTACAGATAAGTTTGGGTATTGAACATGAAGAAATGCTATTTCTTTGATGTTCTCCCTCTTCCATTCTTTGGTTTTCCTTAAGGTTGGAGCAATTGAATTACAAATTATATTTTTTGTTTATTTTGGCAAAATGCAATTAGAATTTAGAGGAGCAAGGTCTTGAGGAATTGCTATGCCAATCTCCTTTTACAATGAATTTGGTAGGCATTATAGAAAATAGTAAGACTTTGCTCATAGTCGCATTATAGAAAATAGTGGAAAAGGGTAAACTTATATTCTTCTTGTTTGAATGAGAAATAGGTACTTGCTTTTTCAATGCGGCCTCCCTGTATGTTAATTGACTTTATCAAAGTTGTGCTGGCAAAGCTGTTTTAGTTGATGACATAATTTGTTTAATGCAATGGCTGACTGGTTTTGAACCATGTTGAAGCATGGCACAATTAACCTATTTACAAGATTATTGAGCTGCATTTCTTTCCTCTTTCCTGACTCTACAGGTAACAGCAAAGGCAGTCTATTCAGCTATAGCAAACAATGGTGTCAGTCACTTTTGTGCTGCACCAGTTGTGCTCAACACTATAGTGAATGCTTCTAAGGAAGAAACTATCCTTCCCCTACCCCGAGTCATACATGTGATGACTGCTGGTGCTGCACCACCCCCTTCTGTACTCTTTGCAATGTTGGAAAAAGGTTTCCGTGTTATGCATACTTATGGTCTCTCAGAAACGTATGGCCCCTCTACAGTGTGTGCATGGAAGCCTGAGTGGGATTCACTTCCTCCTATCAAACAAGCCCGCCTCAATGCACGCCAAGGCGTGAGATACATTGCCTTGGAAGGCCTAGATGTTCTTGATCCTAAAACCATGAAACCTGTCCCTTCAGATGGAACCACAATTGGAGAAATAATGATGAGAGGCAATGTTGTCATGAAGGGCTACTTAAAGAACCCAAAAGCCAATGAAGAAGTTTTTGCGAATGGATGGTTTCACTCTGGGGATCTTGCAGTGAAGCATCCAGATAATTACATAGAAATTAAAGACAGGTCAAAGGACATTATCATTTCTGGAGGAGAAAACATAAGTAGCCTGGAGGTAGAAAATGTACTATACACGCATCCAGCAATATATGAGGTATCAGTAGTAGCAAGGCCAGATGAGCAGTGGGGGGAGTCCCCCTGTGCTTTTGTAACATTGAGGCCTGAAGTCGACCAATTGAATACACAAAGCTTGGCTGAAGATATAATAAAGTTTTCCCGGTCAAAGATGCCTGGTTACTGGGTTCCAAAATCTGTAGTTTTTGGAGCATTGCCAAAGACAGCTACTGGGAAGATTCAGAAGCATGTGCTGAGGGCTAAGGCAAAAGAGATGGGACATGTCAAGATGAGCAAACTCTAATAATAAGGATGGATTTCCTTGTGTTGCTGAAGATGGTATGATCAAAACTTGTACTTAAAGAAATACTATAAAGCTTTTTAATCCTTGGAAATTATTCGTGAATGCAAAGTTGTGCCTTTGAATGATTAATTACACCGTGGAAGTTAATTGTAAGGATTCATGAGAGCACTAGTAAAATAGCAGCTTGAACAGAGTGAAAGAGAATTGATGTCCGTTTCTGTTATGCCCAGCTAGCCTGCAGTAGAGTTGGAATGCTGGCTATGTCTTAGGCCTATTGGGTCATAATTTGGATCTTAGTTCTTAATCTGACAGTTTGAACCGGGGGCCCGAAGCTTAGTGTCTACACCATTAAAGTCCTGATCTTTGGAAATCGGACCCATGGCCACATGGTTCTGACTTGTCATTTTTGGACTAGAATCTGATGAACAGTCCCAATTAACGCAGAACCATATAATTAAGGCAGCGACAAAGACAGACAGGATTGAGGATTTTGCCTGCAAGGAAAAAAAACCTTTAAAGAACCGGGAGAAGTTGCAAGAGACAAAGAAAGTATAGTATAGGAAGTTAAAGAAGAGGATAAAGAAAGCAACCAGTTGCTTGGTTGGCAAAGGATATCCAACAACGTCAATCTCAGTAATGGTGTTTTTTTAAGGATAAGAATGTTATATCCAATCAATATCTGCCTCATATTGCAACTGTTACAGTTTTAAAGCTACTTTATCAATACAGATATGTTCCATGCATTTCCTTTTTCTTCTTTCTTATATAATAATATTATTATTATTTGCCATTTGACAGATAGAACTATGGACATATGTGTGCTTATCTCCTACGAGTATTGGATTGGGATTATCGTATTATATGGATGTGTGGCTGTGGGTCCGTTTTATTTATAATCCAGTTAGGCCAAATTTGGGCCTCTGTTAGGCACTTCTCCAACCAATCATAATCTCCAACCAATCCAACAAATCACATTCTAAGATAGCAATTAGGATTTTAAGAACAAGTATCGTAATTGAGATGTCTCTAACTCTATTCCAACCAATGTAATAAAGTTATAATTTATATATAAATATTAATATCTCACAAAACCCATATGAAAATTAACTTGAGAAATTAATTTTGATGTATATCCTCAATAGACGGGCAAGTGAAGTGATGGTTGCTGCTTTAGTGATTTTGTCAAGGCATGCAAAGGGAATTCGTTATCAACTATAAATCCCAAGTTCCCAACCGTATCAGAGAATGATGTAACATGATGGATCGACACTTCATAACGAATTTTTAACTTGAGAAGAAAAAAAAAAACTAACCAGTCGTATTGCTTATCTAACCACAATTAATGCATGTCCCATTTGTTAGGTCCTTTCTCTTTTAGTCCTTCTCTTATACAACTTGTGCAGAGAAGGCCATAGCTGTGTTTATAATATATCTTGACAATGGAAGTCAAATCTAAGGATTAGCCTGAAAATACTCGATTCTGATCAAATTAACACTTTAAATCTCAATAAATTAATGAAAACTCTTATAATAGAATGAACTCGAATGCATATTTTTGATATTTGATATATGATTCATGTAGTAATCATGTAACATCAAAATTGCATGCAATTTACCAAGAGTCATCAGAAGTCTGTGAGGTACCTGATAGACCTTTTTTTTTTTTTTTTTTTTTTTATTGCCATGCAATTAGCCAAAGATTCATCAGACAGTCTGTGAGGGTAACCTGATTAGACCCTTTTTTTTTTTTTTTTTTTCTCTGTCCTTTTTTTTTTTTTTTTTTTTTCTCTTGTTACTTCTTTATTACTCAATTGGTAGGTAGACAATGCTAATTGTAAGGAAATAATTGTAAGTCATAAGTTCTATATTGTTATAATTATGATATTATAGATAACTTACAATCTCTGTAACCAATTATTCTTTTGGGTCCAAAGAAGCAATCATCCATTAATAATTCCTTAAAAAAGTGGGAAAAATTATCAAATCATTGGTGGTGCTATACATACATATATAAATGGATCTCATTATCATATATAAAAATATTTGAATTTCATAATTGGGGTTTTGAATAAGACAGTCTTTTCTTTTCTTTTTTTTTCATATTAAAAAAACTAAGAATGAGATTATAATATAAGCTCTTTCTGTAAATTAATTGTAAAACTTTATAACCCTTAGACATGTAAAATAATTGATGTCATGTCAGTAACAAGACAAAACGGTTTAACTGTTTTTGTTTTTCTGTAGCTACGAGAAAAAACTGTGGTCTGGGTCACGAGAGTTACTTTTTTTTTACTCCAAGCTGTTTAACCCAAAGTAATATCACGTGTTTGAAATTTGAAAGTTAGGTTTATTACACCCTACTTGGTTCTATTAACCAACACGATTCTTTGTATGTATATCTTATATAATATTTGACCTATCAGTATCAATACTAGTCAGAAATTTAAACTTCCTTTTCTTTCTAATTTTTAATTTTAATTTTCCAGAGAGAGAGAAAGTTTAAATGGGTATTTGTATACACTACCCATCTGTATTGGGAGACTACACATGTGAAAAAGGAAAATTAAAAAAAATATGCTGCTAGATGATATATAGTCATAGTTATAAGTTTCTACATTTAGTGCGACTAACGTGGTATTATTTAGAAATAATTAAAAGATTTTAACTGCTGAAGAAAAAGATTCGCCGGTCCGTGACAACAGCTACCTAATCTATCTGGGCTTTTTTTTTTTTTTTTTTTTATATCGCCGGTCCGCCTGACAACAAGCACCTAATCCTATCTGGGCTTTTTTTTTTTTTTTTTCCTTCTTACTTTCTTGTTTCAGGCCTAGCGAGTAGCGCTTTGGCTTATACATTTGATTATTACCTATTAATCCGAATCTAACTTTGGGTCTTTTTAACACTGTTTTTTTTTTTTTTTTTTTTCCTTCTTACTTTCTTGTTCAGGCTAGGCTAGTAGGCTTTGGCTTATACATTTGATTATTTTACCTATTAGATCCGATCTAATTGGTCTTTTCACTGGCGTGAGAAGTGAAAAATATCGAGTTTGAATTTTATTAAAGCGAGAATCCTATTAATTCTATTATTTTACCAACGATAAAGAAGAGAGTTGATTTAGGGGAAGAGAATTAAGTTAGGTTAACTAAAAATAAAACGGTGCGTTGAAGCTTAACTAATTGCTTGAGTTAAGCTGACTACAGAAAAGAGAGTGAGTCCCACAAAAATTGAATAAAATGGATTTAATTTCAAATGTATTAGTAGTAGAAGAAAATTGCATTTGGGATATAATTAAAACAATCTACCAAGTTTAAGGTTTTTTAACGGTTTGACCAAAGTGAGAGGTATCGTGTTCAAATCGTCCCGACTATAAAGTTTTCATTCAGTGAATTAAAGATGTATATCCTAATTACGTGATAATTCAGTTCATTGGACTTCCTAACCAATAAAAAATATTTTTTTTTACTAATACGCATATAGTGACCATCAAGTGCCGAGTGCGTGCTCTACTCACCAACCTCTCTTTGATTTTATGGCTTCATGAAATTAATGGATATTTTATTTTTATATTACATGCGTGACGTGGAAATTTAATCATGAAAGGAATTCTTTTACGTTTAAACGCAACCTTCCACTATAAAAAAAAAACCTTACCATTATATCTTATACGCAATACTCCAAAACAGAGAATAACTAATAAGCCCAAAATGGCTTTCAAGAATCACCCTCCACTGTTTCTTTCACTCTGTTTCTTCTTCTTCTTCTTTCTTTGCATACCCATTTGCAGAGTAGAATCTCGAGTACCTTTCGCTTGTGACCCGAGAAATGGGCTGACCCGAAACCTGATATTCTGCAGGGTTAATGTACCGATACATGTGAGAGTGAGGGATTTGTTGGGGAGATTGACATTGCAGGAGAAGATTAGGTTGCTAGTGAACAATGCAGCTGCTGTTCCAAGACTTGGTATTCAAGGTTATGAGTGGTGGTCTGAGGCTCTACATGGTGTTTCCAATGTGGGTCCAGGTGTCAAGTTCGGTGGGGCCTTCCCTGGGGCGACTAGCTTCCCTCAAGTAATCACCACCGCTGCCTCTTTCAACGAGTCTCTTTGGGAGCAAATCGGACGGGTCAGTTTGATAATTAATTAATTTCATTATTGACTTAATTTAGTTGGTTTTGATTGGAAAGTTTCACCTTTCTTTTACGTTTACTGTACCTCTTTTTAATGGTACAGTACTCATGTGACAAATGGAGCAAGTTAGAATAAAAAAACATTCTTATATTGGAAAAATCAATATGTAAAAATTTAAGCCTTCCATTTGGAAAGTGAGAGTTTCAATTTTTCAATTAAAAAAACTCAAATCACTTTGTTTTTTATTGATCGAGAGCCGTAAAAATATCGGATCAATCGAGAGTCCGAAACCTCCCATTCTCCATATAAATAAGAAAACCAATCAGACCGTAATTAATGGACAAATTCAAATCACTTCTAAAAATTGTTGAATCCAATCATAAATTCTAAGAAACAAGATGGTTTGTATATTCATATACCATTCTGGTAAACTTTTAGGGTGAAAGTAAAAACATTTGGTAACTTTCTATATTCATATACCATTCTTGTTTTGCAACTATGATTTTAAAAACTATAAGAATGATCAAAAATGGAAAATAAAAATGGAATCCGTGAAGGGTTGTTGTCTTGGTTATGATTGTTCAAGGCAATTGCCTGCCTGCCCTTGTAGCCGCCCATACCTAGCATGCACCACTGTTTTATGGTCCACACCTTCAACTTTTAGGGCATTCCCCATTTCCTATTGTCCCTTCTGCACCTTTGCTCTTTTAGTTACCCTTTAATTAAAGGGAGTGGTTGCTTTAGTCCAAAGTGGTTAGCGAAATCTACTTATAATAATTATAAATTTAAAAAAATAATCCAAATTAAGTATCCATTTATTGTAATTAATATTTTGTTGGGAAAAATGCAAATAAGTTGCCTCTTTTCTTGCTGTATTAATTACTGATAGCTTTCCCTTAAGTAATCAATATGAAAACTCCATTACAACTACCTTGCTACCCTACAAGTTAATTACAAATTTTACATTCGTATCTTTTTTTTTTTTTTTCCCTAAGTAATCAACTATGAAAAACTCCATTACCAACTACCCTTGCTACCCCTACAAGTTAAGATTACAAATTTTACATTCGTATCTTTCTTTTTTTTTTTTTTCCCTCTTATGAATCGGCTTAAACTTTCGGTTTTCAGATCAGTATGATGTTACTATTTAAGTGGGAGAGCCATAAATAACAATCTTAATTAAATTTTCTTTAACAAAAAACCCCGTATAAAAAAATAAAAGCCGGCGGATATTTACTCCCAAGATCATACACGCATAAAAAATATATTAATTTATACTTCTTCTAAAATTATTAAAAAAATTTATCGCTATCATCTCTAGACTGGTTTAAAATTATTTTCTTTTGTTGTTAGTCAATTCATATATTAACATTATACCTTTTTTTTTTTTTTTTCCCTCTATGATCGTTAAATTTTCGGTTTCAGATAGTCATGATGTTACTATTAAAGTGGAGAGCATAAATAACAATCTTAATTAATTTTTTTTAACAAAAAACCCGTATAAAAATAAAAGCGCATTATTTATCAAGATCATAAACGATAAAAAAATATATTAATTTTATACTTTTTCTAAAATTATTAAAATATCGCTATCATTCTAGATGGTAAAATTTATTTTCTTTTGTTTGTTAGTCAATTCATATATATTAATATATACCTACAGATTGTACAAATTACAAATATTGTTAAACTTAATCATTGCAAATCAAACAAATAATAACAATTTATCATAATTGTATTATCCAAAGAAGGAATTTAAATAATTTGTTGGGTGACTGAATATTTTTGGCAACTCCATCAAGTGGCTGGCCAACAGAACAGCTGATAGATATATGAAATGTGAGGCACATGGCCAAGGCCAAGGGCAACTTGCAAGATATTTGCGTGTAAAATCATAGTTCACCTATGTTTTTTTTTTGTCCATATGCCATTTAAAAGGAATGGATTTCAATTACTGAGGAGTAAGGGCTAACTCCTGTCATTTTCTTAGAATATTTGGGACCGATTCTTTTTTTTTTTTTTTTTCATAACTATCAATATCCGAAATCCATTGAACTTTAATTACGTCCCGCTCAAGTATTGCAGAACCGATAGAGTATCTTTAAATAAAAAAATTACCCGTTTATAATTTATGTTTTTACGATGAATAGGTAGTATCAGACGAAGCAAGGGCAATGTACAATGGAGGACTGGCTGGATTGACATATTGGAGCCCTAATGTGAACATATTTCGAGATCCCCGGTGGGGTAGAGGACAAGAAACTCCGGGCGAAGACCCTGTTTTAGCCGGAAAATATGCTGCCAGCTATGTCAGGGGACTTCAGAGTATCACAGGTAACAGATTAAAGGTTGCCGCATGCTGCAAGCATTACACAGCCTACGATCTTGATAATTGGAATGGGGTGGATCGGTTCCATTTTAATGCTAAGGTAAGAAAAAATTTTCTAAAATTGTCTTAATCATAGGATTACAAAATTCTATATACGCGTATGAAATTAATTAATTGTAATTAAGGATCTATCCTCTCAACTTTACCATATTTTTCCCAATTTAAGATAAGTTTAAATTAGTAATTGTCCAATTTGTTTAGCTAATTGTTTCCACGTAGGCATTGAATACGACATATAGTAGATAATATATTTTGAATTGACACATCCTTTTTTCATTCCTTGGAATCAGTTTCTGTCTTGGGGAAGAAATTTTCCCTGGCAAATTAATGTCAGGCGTCACATGCGAAACTTAGTTGTGAGCCCGTGAAAATGGGTCTCAGACCCTCTGTTTCAATAATTACTTCAGGGCACCCAAAAGGGGTACCCATAAGTTTATGTATTTTGCTGAATTTAATTTAAGCAAAAATGGAAGATAGTAATCTAAGTTTTGAATAATGGTAATCCGTACAGGTAAGCAAGCAAGACTTGGAAGACACCTACGACGTGCCGTTCAAGGCCTGTGTGGTGGAAGGGAAGGTTGCTAGTGTAATGTGCTCATACAATCAAGTCAATGGAAAACCCACTTGTGCTGATCCTGATCTACTCAAAAACACCATCAGAGGTGAATGGCGTCTTAATGGGTGAGTTCTATAAGTCAAATAGGTATTCATTATAGTTTAGATAAGTCAAATAATCTAAACGCTCCTGTTGATGGGTCCATCTCAGATACATTGTTTCAGACTGTGACTCTGTTGGGGTTTTATATGATAATCAACACTACACTTCAACACCTGAAGAGGCAGCTGCAGCCACTGTTAAAGCAGGTCAGAAATGATGAAACCTATTTTTGTTTCTTTCGCCTTTTTTGGTTCGGACACGTGTTTAAAATTTCTAACCTTAGTTATTGTGAACTCTTGCAGGCCTTGATTTGGACTGTGGCCCATTCTTGGCAATCCACACAGAAAATGCTGTAAGAAAAGGATTACTTACCGAGGAAGATGTAAATATGGCCTTAGCCAATACAATAACCGTCCAGATGAGATTGGGCATGTTCGATGGAGAGCCATCGGCCCAACCATATGGTAACTTAGGCCCAAGAGATGTTTGTACTCCGGCCCATCAGGAGTTAGCTCTAGAGGCGGCCCGACAAGGCATAGTTCTGCTCGAGAATCGTGGGGGAGCCCTTCCATTGTCCGGTGCCCGTCACCATACCGTAGCAGTCGTTGGACCGAATTCTGATGTTACCGTTACCATGATAGGGAATTATGCTGGTATATCTTGTGTCTATCTTCACTCCATATACAATTGTTAATCGAAGTTAATCTTTCAATTTCTTGATTTAATGCATGCAGGTATTGCATGTGGTTACACTAGTCCATTGCAAGGAATCGGCAGATATGCAAAGACAATTCACCAACCCGGGTGTGAAAATGTGGCCTGCACTGGCAATCAAAATTTTGCAAGAGCTGAGGTTGCAGCTCGCCATGCTGATGCTACTGTCCTTGTAATGGGTCTTGACCAATCCATAGAAGCAGAATTCAGGGATAGGGTAAGCCTTCTCTTGCCTGGAAACCAACAAGAACTTGTATCAAGGGTAGCTAAAGCCTCTAGAGGTCCAACTATATTGGTGTTGATGAGTGGGAGTCCTATTGATGTCTCCTTTGCTAAGAATGATCCTCGCATTGGTGCCATTTTATGGGTTGGGTATCCGGGACAAGCCGGAGGCGCTGCCATTGCTGATGTTTTGTTTGGCACTACAAATCCAGGTACATGTAATGATTTTTGAATTGAACTGCCAAATTATTTATTATAACCAAGAAAAAAAAGTGACGCTCATAATACATGAATTTTAGTGCTCCAAATAGTGTTTGGTCGATTTGATTGGTTGATTGATTGATTGAACTTGAATTCTAAAAAAACTAATGATATCTTCTGTTTGTTTCTTCAGGTGGGAAGCTGCCAATGACATGGTATCCACAAAGCTATATTGCAAAAGTACCAATGACAAATATGGGAATGAGGGCTGACCCTTCAACAGGCTATCCTGGTAGAACCTACAGATTCTACAAAGGCCCTGTCGTTTTCCCTTTTGGCCATGGAATGAGTTACACTTCCTTTTCTCACTCTCTATCACAAGCTCCAAAACAGCTCTCATTACCCATTACAAGTCTTTCTGCCTTGAAAAACACTACTGGTTTAAACAATGCAATTAGGGTTTCTCACACAAACTGTGAGTCCCTTTTATTAGGACTTGATCTTGATGTGAAAAACACAGGATCCGTGGATGGAACTCAAACTCTTCTTGTTTTCTCTAGCCCTCCTGAAGGAAAATGGTCCTCTAACAAGCAATTAATTGGTTTTGAGAAGATCCATTTAGTTGCTGGATCACAGAAACAAGTCAGAATTAACATTCATGTGTGCAAGCACTTGAGTGTAGTTGATCGATTCGGAATTCGAAGAATTCCCATTGGTAAACATCATCTCCACATTGGAGATCTCAAACATTCTATTTCTCTCCAAACAAACCTGGAAGGAATCAAATATTAGTAGCTTTGTAGGAAAGTGAAATTGATTAATCCACAATTGTAACATAGATTAATACACAGAAGAATGTTTAATTAGAGTTTTCAATAAGAAAGTTTGTTATAGAACAGGTTCCTGAGTCCCAACATTCCATTCACTTAATGCAAGAAACAGAATTAAGTGAAAGAAATAGGTTAATGTATGAAGCAAATAAACCAGTACCAGGTCAGGTATGCTGGTTGCCATTCTTGTTTCTACTTTATATGCAAGGAAAATGTAACTATATCTTTGAGAATTGGTGGTTGTAATTGTAAACTTTTGCCTCATAAATATGAGGTGCTATTGGAAAAGGAATATAGTTTGAATTATTTCAGTCCGTTGCTTTCTTTTCTTCTTCCTTCTCAAATTGCACAATTTTCCTAGACATGGGAATATTACGTCACTGTTTAGTATCCTCTGTTTCGACAACTTGCTGGACAGTTATATATATGGCATAGCAGAACTGCAGAAGACTCTTATCTTCTCAAAATGGATGAGATTAATTAAATTAAAATAAGCGCACATATGCACAGAAAGCGTCCACAATAGGAAGTGAGTCACACGTGAGAAACGTACGGTATGTGAATATGAAGCCAAACATAACATAGTAACAGAAACACTCAAGTACCTTTCTTTATCTGTTGTCCAAGAATGAATTGAATAAATTTCTTCATCTATTTAATTTTATATTAATGAGAAAAATTATTAATATTGTCAGCCGTTTCAGGTTTTCTATATATATATAATTAGAAGTATGAAATGCATTGCATAATAAAATATATATACTAAATTAATTGTTTATAGCAAAAATATAGAACAGTAATTTCATTATATATAAAAAATTTTCCTAAAAAAGTTAAAATATATAAGTAGTAGCCCACCAGACTTCGACCTTAATCTCACCCACCCTTCCTCACATTTTGGTGTAATTGTGAATATATATTAAATTCAATCTGTTTAGTAGCAAAAATATAGAACATTAATTCATTATATATAAAAAATTTGCCTAAAAAAGTTTTTTAAAATATATTAAGTAGTAGCCCCACCAGACTCGGACCTTAATCTCAACCCACCCTTCCTCACCCACTTTTGCGCCTTTGTTATAATTGTGAATATATATATATATATTATATATATATATATTAGTAAAGCTTCTTTTGGTTTCCAAATTCACTTCTATATATATTAGTAAGCTTTTTGTTTCCAAATTCACTTCTACATTTCTTATAAATATACTCTTTCCCTTTAAAATCATATTTTATCTTACATTTTTTTTTTTGCATATTCTTATCTCCCTTCTTCACTCCAAACCATTCTGTCTCTCTCTCTCTCTCTCTGTTTCTTGCATCTTCTTCTTTTCTCTATTGCAAGGTAAGATAAAGATCCACTTTTCTTTCTCTCTTTCTTTTCTTTTTTCACTGTATATGAATGGTTCTTGACATGTTATCGCCATTTCATTGCTGAGTTACTCTGGTATACATATAACTTTTTCTTTCTGTTTCAGAGTCTGAATTTTCTTGAATATTTTGGTAATTTTTGAAAAATATGGATTAATTCAGTGTTTTTATGATTAATTATCGTTAATGATGATAATTAACAGGGGAAGCAAAGATGGCAGATTGCAACAGAAACCAAGACTTTTATGCTTCTCAAGACCTTGAGGTACAAAATATAAATAAACCCCATTTGGTTAATAATGCCTTTTCTTCTTCTATTTCTCTTTTAGGGAATCAGTAACTCAGAAAACAGAGACATAAACATAAAACAGTGACCAAAATCTTGGAATGAAATTCTTTTCTCTTTCTTTTGTTGTTTTTTTTTTTTTTTTTTTTTTTTTTTTTTTTTTTTTTAATTTTCTCGAATAGAAAATTTAGGACTACATATCGTGTTGATACAAGCCATAGAAATTCTTCGTGGTGCTCTTTGCATATAGGGGCGCCAGTCAGACTTAAATACCATCATCAATTTTTTTTTTTTTTTTTTTTTTTTAAATTTCTTCGAATAGAAAATTAGGACTACATATCGTGTGAGACAGCCATAGAAATTCTGTGGTGCTTTGCATATAGGGGCCAGTCAACTAAATACATCATCAATGACATATCTTCTGCTGATGGGAGATTGGACGGTCCTGATTGCATGACTACATGCACGTTTGATACTCTCTATAACACGTGATTTTTCTTGAATGGAAGTCAATGTTTTTAATTTCCTTCATTTAACGGCTTAATACCGGATTTTGTATCCATTTAATTTCTGTTTAATTATTAATTATATATAATAATAAAACTTACCAAGCATGAGCCCAGAATAACGGCGATAATTTCAAATTTGGGCCTAAATGTAAAAAGGAAAGAAATCTGTAATTTTGTAGATTTTTTTTTTTTTTCAAAAAAATCATGTGCTGATCACCGATCGTGGAAATAATCCTGGTCCCCACATCCAACGGCTATAACTAAGAATTCGGAGATAGGTTTTGTGTTTGCGTGTACAAAATGGTGAGAATCAGACAATTTCTTGGAGATGTCGGCAGTGTACGATTGTACATACTAGTTCAACCGTACCATACGGTATAATGTCAGTAGAGGACCCAACTGGTGGTTGAGTTGTCAAATTATCACGTGCAATTTTTCTTTCTTTTTTTTTTTCTTTTTAAAGGATAAGTTTGATTTGTCTTTTCTTTTTTTTTTTTTCTTTTTATAAATTCTTGTGATATATAAGCTCAAGAAAAAAAAAAAGATGTGGTCCTTCGTGCCTAACTGTGTTTGTAGTTTGACATCTTAATCCAATTTACGATATGCTTCATTTTGCAAAAAATATAGAAAAGCCCAATTAAGCCCAACTTGAAATTTTCGAACTTTAGCCAACCCAAATGCAGGCCTTATTGGCGGTCCAAATTTTAAAAAATAGGTTATTATTCTTTTCGATTCTAATAACAGGCAACGTCCATGAGCAAGAAATATGGAGGACTAGTGCCCAAGAAGAAGCCCTTGATTTCAAAGGTAAGTTTAAAGATTTTGAAAAACGAGATTAAAACAATATAGGCTACTACTACTTTTTATTTTCTTTTATATATTAGTAGTAAATATGCTAAAAAAAAAAATTGGTAATGGGTGCAGGACCATGAACGTGCTTTCTTTGACTCAGCAGATTGGCAATTAGGAAAGGTAATTGTCACAGTAAAATAAAAAAAATAATATCATCTTAATTATTTTTGGTTAATTGACCTTAAATTTAATAATTAATGGAGGAACAGCAAGGAGCTGGAATGAATCAAAAATCAACTGTGGCAATAGAATCTTTGCGACCTAAATTGCAGGTAAAAATCAATTAATTATAATAATTTTATGGACTATTAGAGAGATTTTGGTTTTTTGGTTACAAGATCAAATTTATATTTGATAATTTGCAGAGAACGCCTCATCAACAACTGCCACCTAGAAGACCGACCTGTACATCTGGTACTCATGTGAGTAATCTTGTTAATGTGGTTTTTTTTTTTTTTTTAAACAAATCTTTTTATTCTTGAATCTTGATGATGCGGTTGGTTGCAGGAGAGTTGATTGAATGTGTGACTTCATGTGTTCAGAGCTTTTTAATTTATAATCATGAAATTGTAAACACGTAATGCACGCCTGATGTTAATTACTGTTTAATAAAGGAAGAGCCTTTTCGTATTCCAGATTAAAAATGTTTTTTTCCCTTGTAATTGTATTTAAAACGTTATTTCACTGCATCGTTTTCGAAACAACTTTTTAAATAGTTTTTAGAGTTTTTTTCATATAAATGTTATTGATTAATATAACATTTAAATTTATTTTTAAAAATTATGATAACATTTAGTTTTTAGTATTTTATGAAAAATTAATAAAATAACACAGTTATCAAAATTGCTAATTTTGCCGAACATACGGTGATGTTGTGTTTTTGTTCCTATCATAGATAGTCAAAAAGTAAAAAGTGATTTAAATGGAAAAAAAAAATTGAAATATTATTTGAATATATTTTAGTGTGTGCTAATACATTATACATGTACTAATAGAAAAAAATACAATAATTAAGAAATACATAAATAATATTATTGTTTTAAAAATGTAAATTTACATAGAGCTTTAACAGATATAAAATTCATTAGTGCTTGGTATTTCTCTGTGGCATAGTTGAAATGAGGTATAAATAAATAAAAACTCACCACGATGTCCTCCTTACAGTGTTCTTGTTTATATCTATGGCATTGGCTAATGGGCTCATAAACACCAGTCCTTTCAAAACACCGAAATTCGGCCCACTTGTCTTTGACAAACGATGCGACAAATTTTTATTCGGCCCAACAATAATAATACAGCGACATAATAATAATTTTCTCTAACAGCAATCAGGTTGTGACTCGTGGACCGCGCGTTAGAAAACCTAACTGAACGAACGACGGAAATTAGAAGCTGCAAAACCGTTATTTCGACGGTGCGATGTATAAGATAACTATATGAAAAACGGCGGAACGACATAAAATAGGAGATATCATAGACGCTCTTCCTCAGTGGCGGGTGTGGCGTTGGGCTGCGAAAAGAGATTGACTTACCCATTCCGACTCTGCACCTGAGCACTCGAAGGAGAAGAGCCGCGAAGCTTTCTCTTACCTGGGGATTTTGCCAAGGAACGATTTCTCTCCAACTGTTTGTTTAATATCAAGAGCAAATTACGTCTTAGTCCGTAACTTCTAATTCTGTTCCATCGAAACGACAGTGCAATTCTTAAATCGGACTGTATGCATCTGGTGTAGGGTACCTGGCATTGCTAAGGGACATGAGAGGCTTTGCTTTGGCTTCTTCTAGGGCATCATCATCATCTGCAATCAAGAATCTTTCCCAATTTCAAGAGCCATTCGATCAGCTTCAGTCAAAAGTAGAAAACCATTCAAAGCTGCCCATAGTTTATCCAAATCGCACTACCATTATTGAAGCTTCTTCAAGAGGTAATAGTCCCTATTCACTCAACTTTCAAGTTAAAAGGCACAACTCAGTTCCAACCTCAAACAGCTCCATTTCAGCTAATAACTATAGTAAACCAATTGATCACGATTTCTTTTCTCGAATTCTCTCAAGAAATGACTGGTTTTTGTTGTTGAACCATGAGTTCAAGGCAAAAAGGATAATCTTGAATCCTCAATTTGTTGTTAGTGTCTTGCAAAATCAAGAGAACCCGCTGTACCCTTTGAAATTTTATATCTGGGTCTCGAATATCGATCCTTTATTTGCCAAGAATCAATCCGTTAAAAGTGTTTTAGCGAATTGCTTTTATAGGAATGGTCCTGTGGTGTTGTCTGTTCAATTGCTTAAAGATATTAGAAACTCGGGTTATCGAGTCAACGAAGATTTGCTTTGCATTTTGATTGGTAGTTGGGGCAGATTGGGATTGGCAAATTATTGTGGTGAAATATTTGGGCAGATATCGTTTCTGGATATCAGTCCTAGTACAAGGCTGTATAATGCGGCTATTGATGCCTTGGTGAAATCCAATTCTCTTGACTTGGCTTATTTGAAATTCCAACAGATGTCAGCTGATAATTGCAAACCAGATAGGTTTACTTATAATATACTTATTCATGGAGTTTGTAAGATTGGAGTAGTGGATGAGGCACTCCGGTTGGTTAAGCAAATGGAGGATATGGGATATTCACCTAACGTGTTCACATATACAATCTTAATTGATGGATTTCTTACTGCAAAGAGGATTGGTGAAGCCTTTAGGATTTTAGAGACTATGAAGGCTCGGAACGTGAGTCCCACTGAAGCCACAATTAGATCATTCATTCACGGTTTGTTCCGTTCCATGGCCCCAAGTAAGGCATTTGAACTTGCAATAGGATTTATCGAAAAAGAGCCTGTCTTGCGGAGATTGGCTTGTGACACACTACTCTGTTGTTTGTCCGATAATAATATGGCAAGAGAAGCTGGTGCATTGTTGGTGAAACTTGGGAAGAGAGGCTACTTACCTGACAGTTCAACATTTAATATCATAATGAATTGTTTGATAAAGGGTTTTGATCTCAACGAAACATGTTGCATATTAGATAGATTTGTTAAGCAAGGCATGAAGTTGGCTTTTAATACTTATCTTGCACTAATTGAAGCTTTATACAAGGCTGGTCGAGGTTTGGAAGGGGACCGCTATTTCACTCAGATGGTTAAGGAAGGGCTTGTATCAAGTGTCTTCTCATATAACATGGTGATAAATTGCTTCTGCAAAACAAGTATGATGGAGAAAGCAGCAAAGGCTTTTGAAGAAATGCAGTATAAAGGCATTGCTCCTAACCTTGTTACTTTCAATACCCTTATTAGTGGGCATTGCAAGGGTGGAGAGGTTCGCAAGGCACAACAACTGCTGCTGATGCTTTTAGAACATGGATTTAAACCAGACATCGTCACTTTTAGTTCAATGATTGATGGCCTTTGTCGAGCAAAACAGGTCGAAGATGCTTTAGGTTGTTTCACTGAAATGGAAGAGTGGGGTGTCTCTCCCAATGCGGTCACGTACAATATATTAATTCGTTCTTTATGTCTCATAGGGGATGTTCCTAGATCCATGAAACTCTTGAGGAAGATGCGAGTTGATGGAATAAGCCCAGATGTTTTTTCTTTTAATGCTCTTATTCAAAGTTTTTGTAGAATGGGAAAGGTGGAGAATGCAAAGAAGCTATTTGTTTCAATGTTGTCACTGGGCTTGGTTCCTGACAATTATACCTATGGTGCTTTTATCAAGGTATTTTGTGAATCAGGGAAACCTGATGAAGCTAAGGAGATATTTCGCTCAATGGAAGCAAATGGTTGTGTGCCTGATTCTTTAACATGCAATCTAATCTTGGGCATTCTTGTCAAGCAAGGTCAGTTTGAGGAGGCCCAGAAAATTGCAAGAACATGTAGCGGAAGGGGTATTTTAGTTGATTGTATTACTACCTCACATGAGCATGCTCTTAGTGGTTCATAAGCTGGTTCTGCTTTGTTGAGTTTTCACTTTGACAGCAGATCTCTGGAACAATGTATATCAGAGAATTGCACTGCTGAACTGTCTCGTTGCCATCATTTTGACCAGTGTTATCAGGCATAAAATATTTATGGCTGTTCTTGATTGGATATGCTTGTTGAGGCGCTAGACTTGGATTGAAGGAAGTAGATCATCCTATGCATGTGTGACTGCAGGATGTATTTACTATCTAGGACACTCAGCTGGAAAGCTTTCCAAGAATGAGAAGAAACTTAGCTTTAGTGTTACTTGAGTTGACTTGAAGACACCTTTATTATGAGAAAAACTAAAAAATAAATCAAATATTTTCAGCCTCAGTTTACATCATCAAAAATGCTTGTTGAAAGCCAGGGGGGCCTGTATTATAGAGTCTCCTTTCTAGAACTTTGAACTGATAACTTTATAGATGAACTTTCACATTTTGAATGTATAAGTTCATTAACTTGTAATCGGAATTCGTTAGTTTTGTTGGATGATATCTTTATTGAATTTGCTGATCATTTAATTCTTATGCAATTATTTTCATAAAAGTAAGAATTTCAAATGATTTTCAATTTGTATTGAACACATAAGAAGTCATTTTGAATAGAAAAAGAAAAAAGAAAAGAAAAAAAGTTGAATGATGGGATTTTAATATTTCGTAGATTTGTCATATTCAGTATATGGAATTGATAAATCCTATTGTAGTCTTAATTTCAACATTTTATAATGCAAAGGAATCCCACCCAACATTTTGCAGCGTGCTCATACCAGCATTTTGCTTATGCTTCTGTACATGGAGTAATTTACTAATTGCCTCCTTAAGAAAATTGAGAAGCAAGAAAGACTTGTAAAGAAGGGTATTATAAACCAAAAAACCCCTTTTTAGGTTTGATCTGTTGGAAGTTATTGTATAAAGTAGGTGACTTCCACTCCAACTGCTCTCTCTATTTTAGTCTCTATGCCATCTTCCAAATTATACCCAAAAAATGGGGCAAACTGCCATCTTGATTTCTTTTTCCTAAGAAACTCAAAATACTATATTTCATCACCTAATATAATAATATTTTCCTGCTCATGAAATTCCATTTCTAGACTATGCCTAATAAATTAGTAAAAAGATTACTAATTACTAATTAGAGAAACTCAAAAATTCTGACATGAGTTAAGCAACTAAACCATACTACTATACATTTTCAAGGTTGGTGACCCTGCTTTGCTATATAAAATTACTCTAAGCTCTTCCCTTTCTGTTCTACCAGTTGTATTTTCTGCGTTCATTAAGAAAAATCATTCACCATGATTAGACCATTGGTTTTAGCTGTAGCTCTTGTCTGCATCTCTATATTCTGCTGCAACTTAGGTATATCTGTGAAAGGAAAATTATGATGTTATTTTCATTTAAGCATATTTGTAATTAACTTTGCACTAACCTTTGACAGGGAAAGCATATTATGAGGAGGAACCTGAGACAGGTGGCACAGGTGTTGTAGGATATGATCCTTACACAGGCTCAGGGATCATAGGACATGTC
The DNA here is from genome assembly GCF_014843425.1 of Jatropha curcas. The sequence continues at coordinate 19,268,168 of NW_023590789.1, read as the reverse complement.
CCTGAAACAGGTGAAGGTGTTGCAGGAGATGATCATGATCATGATCATGATCATCATGATCCAGTCCAAATTGTTGACAAAGCGTTGCTATGTTTTCATGATAAACATGTGAGTTTATATATCCTAAGTATAAACTAATCTGTTCTGTTATTATTCATATGCTCGCGCGTTTCAAGTTATTTTGTGCATCAGATCTATAGCAGCTGTGAAGAGGCTTACAGATTGAGTGAGAGTGGGTATCTGCACGTGCCTCCTGAGTACGTTGATGAATACTGCAATGGACCGTGCCTTGCAGAGACGCATTTAGTGCTTAATTGTTTAGAAAACATTATGGAACACTTTGTGTTCTTCAATAAGGCCACCATAGGAGCCATTAGAGAGACAATCAAGGCAGGATGTGGCCATGGCCCGGAAAGAGGTAACTTGCTATAGCTTATGAAGATATTTTCTTGGTCTGGTAATTATTGAAATTGTTAAATATATTCCAACCCTGTCTTGCAGGTGATTTCAATGTGGCCGAGCACCTTGAAGCTGAAGAAGACAGTGCATACAAGAAAGAAATCCAGATTCCTTTTGGAATTGGTTTGGCAATGATAGTAAATGCTTTATTGCTTTGATATTTCTATTGTGATGCTCTCTCATTCAAAGTAATAATAACCTATCTATTACCACCTGATAAGTTCAATGATTTACTGAGTCCATGTTAATGTACACGTATAGCGTTCTTAAACTGCTCATCAGCTTGTATGTACAATAATGAAATTCCTTATGAATTGTCTCTACTTATAAGGATTACATGCTGTCGTTTTGGAGTTACATGAATGTGTTTTCTTTATATTTAAGACTCATACCAGGTCCTTTCAATTTGTTGATCGTTGTGAATTTGATTATATTTAAACTTTAAGAATCTCATTATTAAATCCGTGAACGTGCATGAGTTTAAATTCAAATATAATAACTTAAACACAAATCATTCATATGCGTCTTAAATATAAAGAAAGGCAAAATAATTTTTGTTGACTAAATGTTTAATATATATATTTTGTGAAACCATGCAAACAAAATGAGACAAAAGAATTATTTTTTAAAAAAATTTAATTTATAAAAATCCGAATTTGAGCTAATTTATAATTTAAACAAATCAAAATATCATTCTTGTCGACGGTCATGAGGGCCCATTTAACTACAAAAGAACCCATAACCTTTCCCTCCAAAATTCGTTTTCCCTTCATTGAACATAATCGGAAACGGCAACAAAACCATAAACCAGAGACCCCTTTCAATTCCATTTTTCTTTTCCTTCAATCTTTCAATGGCACCTTTCAAGAACCCTTTCACAGCTTTCTTGACTGTCTCAACAACTCTCTCTTGTCCTTTCTCAAAATCAAGAACCCACCTTTTAGCCACTTCTCTTCTCCTTCTCTCTTTCCTCTTCCTCTCCACTTCATTAACCAACCACTCTTCTTCTTTCTCCGCTTCTGCTCTCGCTTCTCGTCTTTTCTTCGCAGCACTTTACATCTCTCCCTTCTCTTCAGTTAAATCATCAAACACTTGTCTCGTCTCGGACTTGCACGATAATTGCACCCTCTCCTCTGTCACTGCAATGGAAAGAAGTCGCAGGAATTCAAGAAAAGAAGAAACTGATCAGAATTCAAGGCTTAGTTCTTGTGATATCTTTAATGGTGATTGGGTTGTTGATGATTATGGTCCAATTTACAAACCTGGGTCTTGCCCATATGTGGATGATGCCTTCAACTGCTTCAAGAATGGAAGGCCTGATCAAGGTTATCTTGGATTCCGATGGAAGCCACATGGGTGCAGAATCCCAAGGTCTTAAAATTGATTCTGTTTTATTCAATTTTCTCTTTGAGTTGATTTTAGGGTTTTTTTTTTTTTAAATTATGTTCTTGTGATTAATTGTGTAGGTTTGATGGGAGAAAGATGTTGGAGATGCTGAAAGAGAAGAGATTGGTGTTTGTGGGAGACTCATTAAATAGGAATATGTGGGAATCTTTGGTCTGTGCATTGAGAGAATCATTGAAGAATAAGAGCAGAATTTTTGAAGTTTCTGATAGAAGAGAGTTCAAGACTCAAGGATTCTACTCTTTCAAATTCATAGTGAGTTCAAATCATTTTCAGGCATTATTATATTTCTCGATTATATCTATTAATGTAAAATTTTCAGTTATAAATAGTTAATAGTCTGCATAATTGGAGGCTTTTACATAATATTGATCACTATAGTTTTGCAATGATAATGTAGGATTATAATTGCTCAATAGATTTTGTAAAATCACCATTCCTTGTTCAAGAATGGAAAGCCTCAGACAGAAATGGCACCAAAAGAGAAACATTGAGGCTCGACATGATCCAAGGTACTTCCACCAAGTACAATGATGCTGATATAATTATCTTCAACACAGGTCACTGGTGGACTCACCAAAAGACCTTTAAGGGGTAAATTGTGCTTTCCACTACTAAAAATTAACCTTTTCAATCTTCATCTTAATTAGTTATGATCCAACCAACTCTTTTTATCATTTGTTATTTCAGCAAAGATTACTTCCAAGAAGGCAATCATGTCTATAACAGGCTACAAGTGACTGAAGCATATACTAAAGCTTTGGGGACATGGGCACAATGGGTTGATGCTAAAATTGACACTAGCCATACCAGAGTCTTCTTTCGCGGATACTCAGCTTCTCACTTCAGGTAAACGAAAGTAGATATTAATTTTTTCTGTTCTTGTCCTGATATTTTACGTTCTTGTTTTCTGGGCATTTGCAGGAAAGGGCAATGGAATTCAGGAGGGCATTGTGATGGTGAGAAGCAACCTATAACAAATGGAAGTGACCTTGCTCCATATCCATGGATGATGAGCATTCTTGAATCTGTTATATCAGAGATGAAGACACCTGTGTTTTATCTCAACATTACTAAAATGACAGATTACAGAAAAGATGGGCATCCTTCTATTTACCGGCAACCTGAGACAAAAAGAACTAAGGAAATTATTCAAGACTGCAGCCACTGGTGCCTTCCTGGTGTCCCAGATTCCTGGAACGAGCTTCTCTATGCAACTCTTCTGTTATCACACCGTAATTTGTCAAATCATCACTAGAAAGTAGATATTACATATAGTTCTATACTTGTACTTACATTTTCAGTTTGCATCAAATTTTCTCTGTTTTTCTTAGAAATCCACTTTTATTTTTCCCTCCAAACTAGGAGATTCTTTCTACTGACAAATATTATTCTGGAATGTGTATGTTCTTGTGTGACTTGATGCGTTGTAGAAATTGACAATTATTATACTAAAATAATAAAAACTATATTGATAATATAAAATCAATGTAAAGAAAGTAGATGGACTATATTATTTTGGTGCAAAAAAAAAAAAAAATGGAAAGAGGGATTGACGAATTTTTTTTTTAAAAGTTTCTTTACATTAATATGCTACCTGTTTTAGAATAATTAATTAATGTAACATCAATATTGTATTCCTTAATTTAAAAATATTATATAGAACAATTTTCATATGATTTATTTCAATTTTCAAAATTAATTTAGAATAATAATCTCCATCATCCACAATTTAGAAAGCAAATCGAGGGTGTTGGTGGACTCGCAAAGAGACGAGATTGACTTTATTGTTGTTTCTAGGGATAGATGGCGAATGAAAGAATGCCACGACATTTGATTTAGGTGATCGCTACCGCATCTAATCGAAACTCTTCGGCACTCACAATGTCGACATAAAAACTAACAGAAGATTTTCTACTCTAGCAAACGACGAGCTTCCTTTTCCCTTTCCTCTCCGTTTCCTTAGCTCGCACGTAGAGACATTGATACCTCCTTCCTTCTTAAAGCCCGCGCTCTAAAGGGAGGCTGGACACGTGGCATATCGGGAATCGGCTTTCAATCGCCGGCGAAGAAGACGAAGACGAAGATGAAGATCAACGTCAATAAAATCGCTCGGAAAGTTGAGGTCGATAATCGGATTCCTCTCCGTTACTATTACAGGATCGCCGATAATCTCCTCAGACAGGTCGGATCGTTTTCTTATAATTCCCTCTTTAGTTGCATTTTTCTCGGTAATTAAACTGGCTGATGTTTACTTCTCAGCTACCTTAGCAATGGATTTAAATTTGTTTTTATGAAATGTTTATTGGCAATGGGGCTTGAATTGGAGGTTATAAATGTTGTCCATGCGTAACTAACTAATTGAACGCATCTTGATGAATTTAGTTTTTGATTTTCTTTTGTGTTGTACAGGCGACTATACACAGGGAGGAGAAGAATATTGTAGATTTGTATATAATACTTCTTAGGTTTTCTAGGTAAATTAAGCGATATTTTGCAGGTTTATTTCCATTTTGCTTAATCTATTTTGCAATTTGATTTCCTAACCTTTCTTTCTCCTATTTCATAGTTTGGTGTCTGAAACTATTCCATTTCACCGAGATTATCTGGTTTTGCATTCAAAGGAAAGGGTAACTTATAGGAAGGTGAGCATTTAACATTTCTTTGAGTTGCTGAATGCTCTCTGTTTGCAATATGGTGGCACGGTATTATTATCGCTTATTATTTTGTTACAGAGATTGTTAGCTGTATTAGATGAGCTTGAAGCTTTGAAGCCAGAATTCCAACGCCAAGTGCAGGAGCTGAACAAAGCTTATGCAAGAAGTCAACTCCATAAACTTGATGCCCCAGAGAGGACTTTGTATGGTTCTGAGCCATCTTCTTCGGAAAGCCCTTCTGTTACCAAAATTTCTCATTCAAGCATCAATGTTAAGCGGGTACTAACTTAAACACATGCCTTATTAATATGAGCATGGCATCTCAATTGTCGACTTATTGTGTATTGATGTCTTCTTCAAATTTTTATTTCTGCAAATCCCGTTGGATTTACTACTGACTCTTTTTTGTTAATTTATGCTTGTGATTTTAGCCCTCTGGTGTGGCCTCTCAGTCTTGTCGAAATTATGATAACAACCATACTCAAGCTTCATCTTCAAACTCTTCAGAAATTGACAAGCAGTTGCACAAGCTGTGAGTATATCATTCCAAGAATACATTTGGCATTTATAGACACGATAGCTATTCATGATTTCTTCTTTTTGAATTTGGACCGATATTCTTTCTGGATGCGTAGAATTGGGGACACTTACAGCCTCTAGTTTATTTAGCTATTAGCTTGTGGCAAGTGCATTGGAGATGCAAGACCATTCTTTATGATATTTCAAGTGCATTTTATTTACTTCACTTTTTATTTTTATTTTGAAGTTTGAACTATTGATCCGTTATATGTTATTCGTAGAACCCAAACCTCAAGTAGCTTAAGAGAAAACTCTTAGTTTTCAATTTGGTGACCTGTAAGAGAAAACTCTTAGGAACCCAAACCTCAAATGCATATCTAGTTAGTGTAATGTTTACGCTAGAAATGCATTTGATTACATTATATTACACTTCAGTATGATTAACCAAATCGAGCTTATCTGTATTTCATAAGCAGTTAAAACCATATGAGACATATCAGTACTAAGTCAATACAATCGCAAAAAGTATGAGGGGTTTATTTGCACTTCTGTACTTATTCTTGGCTTGTGAAATAGATTTTATCTATGGTAATGACAAGTATGTTGTCAAATGTATTGCATAGAAGTCAAAAAGTTTCTTCTCCTGGCCGTTGGTTTTGCAATTTGCCTATCTAAGCCCGTTTCATCTCTTTTGAGATTGGTCCTTTAGACTGTTTGTTTAGACCACGACAAATTGGAACACCCAAATAGATTCTAAACTTGTCATCCCTTTTAAAAATTAGGTCAAATGATCCATTATTAACTGGGACTGCCTGTGGAATATTATATAACGTACCATTTTTTAGCATGCAAGATTCTGTTAGAACAATACTTTAATTTCTCAATACCTGCAGGTCTATCAGTTTACCGCTTCCCAAGCAAGAGACTTTGTCTAGACACTCATTCTTAGGCCCTAATGGTCTTCAGGGCCAATGGCAAGGGCCTAGCACAGAGATAAAGGTAAAATTATTGGCTGGTTTTTTGCCTTTTTGTGAGTATCTATGTATGGTTTGTGCAATTAAAACATGTAAATTGATCCATGAATTGTTTAATACAGGTTCAGTATCCGAGTTATACCGACTTAACCTCTGCTGAAGATTCAAAGTGAGTGCTTTTGTGAGACTGGTTTCTTTATGTTTGCGTTGTTTTTTTAATTATGTGTTGTAAAGAAATTCAACTATTGATGCTTCTTTTGATACTTTCCAAGTTTCCTTCTATACATGGTGCCTGCGTGTAATGTTTATATCGTATGTCGTCTGTGGTATGACAGCCTGGATCAGGCTGGACAATATGGTAGTGGAGCCATGAAAGATGGTGATTCTGGGGGGCTGGGCTCTACAATGGAATCAGTGCTCTCCTTAGATGATGGAAGATGGTCAAGTAAAACAGAAGAGTTATGCCCTGCACGAGTTAATGAGGCAAGGGATGATCCTTTTCAGTTTGTTGGTATTAGGCAACCGCTTCCACCACCTGTTCTTGCTCAAGTGCAGGACATCTCTCCTATTCCTCCATCTAAAGTTGCAGATCCAAGACCTGGACCGGCAAAACCTTCTCAGGATGGAATTCCAAGCTCAAATTCATATCAACATTTACATGTTGTAGGTGTCATATGCTGATTTTCATGCTGTACAAAATTTGTTGTTTTACTTCTTTTTTTCCCTGTTTGACTGGCATTTGGTCATCGTGACTATTTGTTTTGATGGCTGTATGCTCAAAATTCTCGATCATTATTCTGTCAATTTCTCATTTCCTTTATTGCAGCCTGTGAATTTGATGGAAGACTTCTTGAGATTAGCCAGTGCAAACACACAGAAAAATTTGGAAACATGTGGCATTCTTGCTGGTTCTCTGGTAAGAGAGAAAAATTTTAACAGGAAAACCAAACACATATTATCTTGTTATCCAACCGAGGCGGTTCCTTACATTTTTCATTTTTTATGGTGTAGAGAAACAGGGTGTTTCACATCACCACACTTATAATCCCAAAACAAGAGTCAACTTCAGATTTGGTATGATAGCTATCTTCCAAATCAATATATTTGTGTTGTTTCTTATTTTAAGTTCCTTGTTTTTATAATAACTTTATGCAGCTTCCTTGTTCATCTACATAGTTCTTGAGAAACTTTGGATTTAGATCATCTCCAAAGGCAATGAGAACAAATGCCACCATAACAAACTATAGCTCTGAAAGAATACAACTAACTGAAAATGTATGCCAAGGATTTTATTACCACCTCTCTTGCAGGCTCCACTTGTTTTGAGATAACATTTTAATATCGAAATATGAGCACTAAACATATATTATATTCTGCAATCCAAGTTAACTGTAACTTCATATGGCTGAATGACTGAATGAAACTTTGTGAATTATCTATTTAACTCTGAGATACTTTATATGTAGGCATTCTTGGTTTGTATTTTTATTTTCTTGAAAATCTATTTTTGATTTTCAGTGTCAGACATTGAATGAAGAAGAAATATTTGAAGTTCAAGACAGACTGTCACTTTTCCCTCTTGGGTGGATTCATGTAAGTTCCTAATAGGCATCATATGGCCTATCATTGTCAAATTTTCTGCTGATTGGTCATATTGCTTTTTGTAGTGCTATATTTTTTCTATCCTTATAGTAAGCAAATCAATTCTAATTGTTATCTTCTTTATGGATACAATTAGGTCTTCTGTAACTGCATATGCTTTTCTATTAGTTTTAGCTTATTATTTGTTTCTTGCAATTGTTTTTCAGACACACCCATCACAGACATGTTTTATGTCGTCTGTTGATCTGCACACTCATTACTCATATCAGGTAAGGATAACTAATAATTTATCTATTTCTTTTCTTATGGCATCGACTAAGTTTTTTCTGCTGTTTTTGGAGTTCTGAATGGTACATTCATTGTGTTCTTCTGAGAGCATGCAGCAATTGCAGTGCACGCTTATGTTTTCTTTCATCTAATGATATTTGTAGTTGATTCCATATAGTTAGTACTTTAAAAGCATGAAGTTCCAGTCATCTGTCCTGTCTATGTGATTACCATTAATCATGCTGATTTGCCTGTTCTCCATTTTTAAACCGATGAAATATTTTGTATTCCCATCTATTTTCTTCTTTATTAAAGCACTGATTCTTCATTTGTTAACTAATGTAATTGTTATTACGGATAAGTTCAACATGGTAGCTCAACTATCAATATTCATTTGTGACTATCTTAACAGTTACTCTAGCAAGACCATATATTATTTGTTCTTCTGCTTCCTCTACTCTCTCATCACATCCATGATGCAATGTATATATGGCTGAAAGACCTTGCTCTATCCTGCTTTCAGATCATGTTACCTGAAGCAATTGCAATTGTCATGGCCCCAACTGATACATCAAGGTAGATATTTCCTTTTTGCCCAAATGGTTATTTCATTAGCTTCAGTTTTATAGTATATGATAAGAATTAAAGTGAAGCATATAAATGCTTCAGTATGATGCTTGCCTTTGGGGCTGTCAACATCATTAGGGAAAGTGTGGGTCGTGGGATAAAATCCAGCTTGATCCACTTGGGACAGACTGTTGTCAGTAAAATCAATTAGTTCAATTGTCTAGCTGGTTGTCTAAAAAAAGGAAGTCTTTTTGAATGTGATGCCATTAATAATTTAGCTGGTGATTAGAGAAAACCTTTTATGGAAGATATGGAAATATCTTTTTGTAGAGGGGAGAAGAGAGACAAAGAAAGAGATAAATATCAGTTATTTTTATACTGCCAAAAATCTTTCTTTATAATTATTTTCACTGAACTGGTATACTAACTTATCTATTCAACTAATGCCAGCCCACATGGTATATTTCACCTGTCTGATCCAAGTGGTGTCTCTGTAATTCGGAATTGCCAGCAGCGAGGTTTTCATCCCCACGAGGAACCTTTGGATGGAAGCCCAATTTATGAACACTGTTCCCATGTCTACATGAATTCAAAATTGAAGTTTGATATTGTTGATCTTCGTTAATCTTGGAATTTTTTTTAGCAAGATCTTTTGAAGAAAGTAATTTTCGCCCAGTATATATCACTTCATATTGTAAATCAGCGGATTTTCCGAATAGGAATTTGTGAGAATGTAGCATTTTCTATTCTTTTTTTTTTTTTTTTTTTTTTTTTTTTTTTTTTTTTTTTTTTTCATTTTTCTATCTTTTTTTTTTTTTTTTTTTTTTTTTTTTTTTTTTTTTTTTTCGTAAATTGATAGAAGCTGTCTGGTAAGCTCCTTTATTATTTGATATCTCATGTTAATAAGGGAATTGTCTATAGGTTCGAGTGCCGATGATTTCAGTTTAAATCTGGATAATATCGAACACGTTGGTCCAACCAACATTGGTTCTAAATGCCAAGGATTTTCCATTGAAATTAATGTGTTTACACTGGGTGATTTTTAAGATCACATTTCACTTCCGTGCCTCTCTACTGGACGAGAGATGTGCGTTGGTGTGAATGTTGATAGGATGAACAGGAGCAAACCCGAGGTCTCTATGTTCTGTCATTCAGTAGAGTGAGTAACTTTTTTTTTTTTTTTTTTTTTTTTTTTTTTTTTTTTTTTTTTTCTAAATTGATAGAACTTCTGGGTAACCTTTATTAGTTGTATTCTCATGTTAATAAGGGAATTGTCTATAGTTAGTGCGATGATTTCAGTTTATCTGGATAGATATCGAACAGTTGGTCCAACCAACATTGGTTCTAAATGCAAGGTTTTCCATGAATTAATGTGTTTTAACACTGGTTGTGATTTTTAAGATCACATTTTCACTCCGTGCCTCTCTAGCTGGACGAGGAGATGTGCGGTGGTGTTGAATGTTGATAGAGAACAGGAAACCCGAGTCTCTATGTCTGTCATTCAGTGGAGTGAGTAATAAGGTTTGAGTGATAGAAAGTGGGTTATTCACATTTTTATTGTAATTGCCAGGGGTTTGAGTCGGCTGTGGTGTGAAGGACCACCTAGCTTTGCTTGTCATGAAGATGATATGAACCTAGTTGCAGCTGCCATGCTGGAAGTTGCTAACCAATTCTAGAGGTGGTCTTTAATTATTGGTAACCTCTCTCTCATTATTCCTTCGATATTCTGGGATACGCATTCACTGACTCCTATTGAAGAAACGAATATAATTTCAGTGAGCATGTCTTGCCACTTGAGTTAGATAAATTACCTATTTTTAACATATAAAATGAGTGCTAGTAAGGTTGAATTGAAAGGCAAAAGCAAGTAACTTTTAAATCAAATCTGTCTCCTGTAATCACATGCAACTTTCAAATCTAGAGGTGGTGACAATTTTTTGATTGTCGGAAGTTAAAAACACTATAAAATTTCACGAAATGTAGAAGTAAAAAAGAGGGATGAGCATTTAAAATGAAGAGTGAAGAGAGTTATTGGTACGTGGACCATTCACGGCGCTTTGTATTTTGCGTTTGTAACCCTTGCTTTATGGTACAGTAAGGCGACCTACCACGTGAGGACTCAACCTCAAACATGTATACAATCCAACCGTTTCATTATTCTCATTTATTTCTCAACAAATTCAACTGCCATCGGGCGGCCAGCTAGTTCCTTTTCTTCTCTTTTACCACCGGTGACTGAGACATTTGATGATGTTTGAAAAGTATGTGATCCGTCTTTTTAGTAATTAAAAAATGAAAAGAATGACCCACAGCTAATGGCTGGCCGGTTTTATGAATCAGAACCGCTTTCTAGACTTAGAATTGGAATCAACATGAATTTAGAGTACAATTAGGAGGTGTAAAAGTATAAAAAATTTTAGCTTTTTTAGTAAAATATATTTTTCCAAAATCGAATTATGTTATCGCCCTTATAAGAATTTACCACTCCAATCAATTATCTTGATGTTCGAATTTAATTGATTTTGACTCTGATTCAAACATGATTTTAGATATTCCAAGCTTTTTTTTTTGTTCCTTTGCTCTTTCTAGTCGATTTCGATATCAAAGGTAAGAACCAAGACTGGCTTGTAAGTAACCGGGTCTGGGTCGGTCTACTTCTCAGGATTAAACTATGAGACCTTAAATGACACACGTGGCACGTTTTATCACCGCTTGCATGGTGAATCAGAGCCATCATTCTTCTCCCGACCAAATATTTATATACTAAAAAGGTACAACAGAAAACCTACACAATCCTCACTTGTCAATTAACAGCTTCTCTCTTTCAAAGAAAGCAGAAGACAAGTCAGCGTTATGTATACCTTAACTATACTGTACTAAAGAGAGCGAGAAAGAGAGAGCTAACTAACATATACATAGTCTAGCTACATTAATCTGCAGAGATGGGAAGAGCTCCTTGCTGCGAGAAAGTGGGATTAAAAAAAGGCAGATGGACAGCTGAAGAAGATGAACTCTTGACCAAGTACATTCTTGCCAATGGAGAAGGTTCTTGGAGATCACTACCGAAGAATGCAGGTAAACTACCTCTACTTAAGAATCTACATTAGATTAAAAGCTTCAAAATGCAGATGATCATTTTATGTAGTCATTTTTGTGAAGGGTTGTTGAGATGTGGTAAGAGTTGCAGACTGAGATGGATTAATTACTTAAGAGCAGACTTGAAGAGAGGCAACATCACTAAAGAAGAAGAAGAAATTATCGTTCAGTTGCGCTCAACTTTCGGCAACAGGTACGTCTCTACCAGCCTGTTCGACATTGTGATTAACATTAATTATTTTTTTTAGGAAAAAACACCATTTTAAGATTTTACTTTACTATATATTCTACTTTTCCAATCAATGTTTTCATTAGCATTAATTATTTATACTGGAAACGAGGTTTTTTACTATCATGTCAATGGCTGATCCAGCGAGCATATATTATGATGATGGTGGCGAAAGCATGTGGTAATGAATAACTGTTTATTTAAAGCAATAGGTCCCTTTGCAACTAGCATGTTTCGAAACAGCAGAAAGCTTCAATTTATGAAGTGACATGAAATATTGCTGTAAGAAAAGTATACAGTGACACAAACACCTAATACTAAACAAAATACATATTTCCTTTTCTTTTAATTAATTTGTTGGGTCAATCTCATTAATTTTTGGTAATACCTTTCCAATAAAAAAGATATTTGCGCTAGACTGGATTCATGACTCTACCTATAAATAATACCGATGATAATAATAATTTAAATCTTATTGCTTTCTTTTTCTCAGTATGTAATCAAAAATACTCTATTTCAATAAAAAATACATATTTTTATCGATTTGATCTCTTGAGTCGTAGAGTTGTTCAGGCGAATTATCCTTCTACACTAATAAGGAAAAAAAAAAAAAAGGAGATGTGGATCTACTTTTATATATGTATTTTTTTTTTCTTGAAGAAAATACTAATCAGACGTATATAAAGATAGGAGCAAGATATATATTTTATCAAAACTATGATAATTTTGACAAAATATGCTAATTGGTAAGCCTTTTATTCATATGTACGCATTGCAATTTTCTATGTTTAATTAATATGTTGTCTTAAAAGTTGTTTTTCCAACACTAAAATTTAAAATTTAGAGAACATTAGTTTATGAATCAAATTAATTCTCTTGAAGAACCGCTCTGGTTAACATTTTTGGAATAAATTATGTCGGTGACTTGAGTACTCTGATCTGCTCATATCATTCAACATTTGAGTAGAAAAGTTTAACTGTCTCTGCCATTCGGTAGACACTACCGATCTAGGGTAAACTAAAACTAAGCCTAGATGCTATATAATTGGATTCTGTTTGTGATAGGTGGTCTTTGATAGCTACTCATCTACCGGGAAGAACTGATAACGAGATCAAGAATTATTGGAATTCTCATTTGAGCAGAAAAATTTATACCTTCTGCAAGAATAACGATTCCCTACCCACCACCGCCATAAAGATAACTAATATCGCCGGAACATGCAAATATAGAGGTGGCAAAGTGAGCCAATCAGCAGTGAAAAAACACAAGGGCAACGCGTTAATGTTAGTGGCAAGGAGGCCGCCTAAGACTAAGAGTGGTCAAACCCTAAAAGAAACAGTAGTTGAAGAAGCAACAAAACCCAATAACGACAAAGGCTGTCCAGTTCAAATCGATGAGAATGGACAAATAATGGGTTTGGTCCCAACAGAAGGCCCTACGAATACTATAAGAGACGTTAGAGATGATTCTTGCATAGGTAGTGGCGAAAGATCATTAATTAATGCAGCTGGAGTCTTCCCTAGAAATGGAGATGATGAAGAAGAAGAGGATTGGGGACCATATGAATGGCTAGACAGTGAAATAAATCGCCTTAAATACGCTCTGGAAGGTGAAACTGCAGTTCTAAATGAAAATAATGCCCTCAATAAAGAGAAAGAAGAGGAAGAAGACAATGGCAGTAGGGTTGGTATGGGTCCAGACAGAGTGGCTAGTATTGATCAAGAAAGAGAAAGCAGTTCTTGTGCTACTGCTTGGAGCTCATCAAATGCAGAAAGCGGGGAGTTTTATATTTGTGGGCCATCGCCTGTGAATTTAGGGTTTGATGAGGAATGGTATAATTTGAGCTTTGATTGGGACGGTACAGTAGGAGAAGGTATAAGTGATGATAATAGAAGGGAATTTTGGGATGAAGGGGACAAGATTCTTCTTCCATGGTTGTGGAGCTAATAATAGACAACAATAATATATAACATTAGTTTTAACTTTGCTCATAATTAAATGTGTTTAGGAAAGGAATTATTATGAGCTGAACTGTGTTTTGTCGTATTTGATGTAGTGGTTTAGGAATTTTTGATTTGAAGATTGGTTGGCATTGTAATGGTTGAAGTTTAGGAATTATTTCAGTTAACTTTTTTTTTAAACCAAAAAATAAAAATAATAATAAATGATTGAATTGTATCTTCTGTCTCATTCTCAGAAAGTGATATGTCGTTTGTAAATGCAATCATTTTCCATGAAAAGGGTAAGGAAGGACCATCGGGTAGTTGTGTTAATCAACTCGCTCAAAGTTCCATACTCAAGTGTTTGTCACGCAGAAATATTTTTTTCTTTTCAAATATATATATATATATAAGGAAACCTCAGAAAATACTGGTAATAATATATAGCTCCATTGCCATGCCTCAAAACTTTCTTTTTTCCATATCAGCAAAGCAATCAAGTCCAGAATATTGAGCAAAAGGACTGGCAATATAAGTTGCTAAAATCAGATAATAGTCCTTTGAAAGTGGCTTCTCCGGCCTTTCATTATAGTGATTTCACTGATAAATCCTATGAACATTTCCCTGATTCACAATGTAACAAATGTTGAAGCAATAACTTGAGCAATGAGAATAAATATATCACAAGTACAAGAAACCCCAATAACAAATTTCAGGGGACCTAACAAGTATTGGAGGTGGAAAAATAGCCATGCTCAAAGAATGAAACTGAAAGATATTTGATCCTCGACCTCCAATCCCTGCATGAAAGCATCAATTTCGGCATTCCTTCGCACCCCTAAAATCACCGCACAAACTCCATCAGCAGTAGGCATCAACAACCAAATATATCAGCCACCACTTCATCAAGCAGACTACTGTATATTTGGCCCTCTATTTCTGCTCCAAGTGAAAATGCATCAACTTCGAAGTCCAGCCATCTTCCATATGGACTGCTCATATCCTTGTCTACTAGCTCATCTACCATGCAATCTCCCATGCCTTTCCATGCTGAGATCTCCTTCAGCACTTCTTCTGCTAGCCACCCTTTTCTTCGCACCATTGTGACTCCTTTTGTCCATGTTTCATAGCCACAGCCAACATACCGTCTACATCTTATGTCCAAGCATTCATTTACGCAATCAAATAGTACCTTCCTTTCCAGCCTAGCCTCAATGCTATCATGAACAAGTCCATTTTTCTGAGTTTCCAACTGGTTGAAGAGATTAGGTTTAATGATCTCAGAAACCCGACCCACTGCAAAGTCCTGAAACATAAATTCCAGATTGTAGAGCATCATCTGCACATATGCTATTTCCCACCTGTTTGATCTTAGATCCATCATAGGTAATGCATTTGCAGACTTTCCAGCTGCAGTGCCGGTAGATGTTGAAGAAGCAGAATCTGATAAATCTGTATCTGCATCAATGTAGTGAAATTTCTTTGAAGAAATCAAACCAGGAATTTCCTGAGCTTGAATAGATGAGCACTGTTTGATTCCTGCAAGCACATTGTAAGCAATTTTAAGTTCTTGACTTGACAGCATATGATGTGCAGATAAATAACTAAGACCTGAGGTTTAAGAATAACAAAACAAACATCCGTTACCTTCAGAACTGCTACAGTCTGTGCTGTCTAATGAGCTGCAACTTTCAGTAGAAAAGGACGGTTCAAGAACAGAGATTGGGCTAGGACGCCTACAGTCAATCTGCTTTCTGGAATCAATCGATTTGGTACTGCATTCTTCCATCTCATCAACATCCTAAGAGTTTTACAGTTACATCAATTACTTAAGACGAAATAAGGCTCAAGTAGGGAAGCTTAACTTTGGATACTGCAAGAAAAGGAAAGGATGTGGAAAAGAGCTAAGGGGAGAATAGGGTTGAGGAAAGGATCCAAAACCAAAAGGCTATCAAATTGATCAGATTGATTCGTTAAGTTAAAAAGCTGCATTAATTACAAAAATGAAAGAAAGAAAAGGGAAGCCAACTATATTGGAGGCCTTAATTCAGAATACAACAGGAACGGCGGCGGATTTTTCTCTAACATGATCCCTGATTAAACAATATGGATAGATTTATACAAACAGAATTTGTAAAACATGAAATTTACGATCATTTATCAATATGAATTTAAGACCCTGCACAATCAATTCGCAGCAAGTCCTACTAGAGAGTGAAATGGATTGCATAAGAAGTCAGAGAGAAAACACTAAATAGGCTTATTTCAGACTTGTACTCATAAAGGTGAAAGCAAAGACTTTACAGGTTTTCGTGTGTTACTTGTTAAATAGGTGGGGTTTTGAACAACCCAGTTAAGACCCTCCTGCAATTGAGTTTACTTATCTCTAGATTGAGAGCGTTGACATTTGTAAGCACAAAACTGTGTATGCCTAGAAACATGCAACATTAATATATCCAGAGACAGAAATGTTAATGATGAAACAAACTTTTTTCTTAATGGTCGAAAATCCAAAGTTCTGTACCTGAAACATGTGTTTAAATCTGAATGCTCCAGGATCAGTTGAGAATACATCAGAAGATCTGCTATCCAAGTTATCTACCAGCAGCATATTCTGATCCTTGTTATCATGCAATCTGGGAGTAGAGCTTGTGTTAAGAGTGGGTGCCAGATCTTGCAAAAACGATGAGGAAGTCAAAGCAGATCCTGTTTTGATAGTATTGCGGCTAGAAGACTCTACGCTATTGGTTAATTCTCTCAACTTCTGCTCCAAAAGAGTACTCAAAGCATCTCCCCCTATCACATTGTATCCCACTGTAGACAGCTTAATACTATCTGTGTCAAGCAACAACCTCTTGCCCCGATTATCCATGCAAGCACCACTTTTTTTATGTACCACCTGACCAGATGCTTCGTAACCATGCATAGACCTCATCAAGGGAGCTGTAAATGTAAATGAAACAACATCCGTGCCTTTCCTCTTGCTTTCTTCTGCCCAATTAACGTGCCTGTCAATGGATGGACCGGTTTCAATTTCCTTCAGATTGTTGTCAATTAACATATTATCAACCCGATTTTTCTCAATATGTAAGTTCCCATCAATTGATCTCTTCTTCCTGGGAGTATGCTTTGTACTGTAATTTGAATGTCCCTTCTCACTCTCTTTTACATCTGAGCCTAACTTCCTAGTTCCAGCTTTTGAGCCAATATTTTTGCCTGAAGTTTTTTGCCGCACAGAAGAAGAATTCCCAGATAATGTCTTTCTACCTTGCAAGTTGGAAACTGATGACTTTGGAGACTTGTCTTTATCCATAAGGCAATTTTGTTTCTGATTGTTCTGCCTCAGCACACCAGAAGCATTATGCATAGAAGGTTTTTTGGGCATACTCTTTTGAGTATTAGGTTGGCTCTTGAAGGTCTGGGTAGACATGACCTCACCTTGGTCTTTCTGGCTAACCAAGCTTCGAGTGCTGCTTGAATTCAAATTTTCTCTTCTCTGAACATTGACTTTTGCTTGGATTGCAAGTGAAATGGACTTTCCTTTGTTTTTCAAACCAGAAGAACCTTCTTCTGTCTCAGGCAAAGCCCTGAAAGATGTTGTATCAACTGAACCATTCCAGCTTTTGTTCAAAGACTGACCCTTGAGATACTTGGCAGCGTTTGATTCGACTGGTCTCCGAGAAGCTTCAGCAAGCCTGGGTGTTTTATTAGTAGCTTCCACTTTCTCTCTTAAGTCTCGAGTTCTCTGAGGTGCTGAAGAGGACCCAACCAGTGGCATTTTCTGTGCAACCTCCAGTCTTTCTTTAATATCACGAACTTTCAAGGGCACTGAAGAAGATCCAACCCCAGAAATTTTGGCCCTTGCAGTAGCTTGTGGGCTAGGCTCGATAATTCTTGCAGCTGCTTCCATTATGTGAGCAGCAGTTTTACTTGGAATGAAGCCAGGACTCTTGATAGGAGACAAGAGTTTATGGTGAGTGATTGGAATTGTTTTAGCTGACTTTGGAGGCAAAACTTCACTTTGGAATTTTTCAATAGGTCTGCTTGACACCTTCTGAGGCTTTGAGTCCAGAAAGTTCCGGGGAGGGCCATCCTCCTTATTGAGTAGATTTTCAGAATACATGATCTGAGGGTCATGATAATATTCAAAATTTTTCCTCTGTTGAGAAGACTCCCTATGAGATTGGGTGTCCAAAAATGGGGTCGAGCTAGGGTCAGAAAAACTGGATGTTGGCATAGAATCTAATCCCATAAGCCTGGCTACTACCCCAGGAGCCCTTGCCCCACATCCGTCATCATCTGTTACTGATGAAGCACAACTATAATCACTGCCTCCTCTAATACTCGATCCCACTCCAATTTCATCATCATCCATCTGCAAATGTTCTCACAGCTCTCTTAGATGCATAATCTAACAAAAATTGAATAACAACATAAACAGTAACAGTTAACAAAATGGCTGACCAGATGAAACCGAGTCATTGGCAAGTTCCCATCACTTCTCTTTCCTTGTTTTGAACGAGCTAAAAAAATGAGAAATCAAACCCATTATTGATCATAAAGAGGCTAATCATGCACAATACTTCTTTTTATTAAAAACAAATAGAAGAACTTATACCTGGTAAATCTGACTTGCTTGAGAACAATTTCTTCCTGGATTTTGCTTTCCAGTCAAATAGCTGGAAGAAACCACCTACATAACCTCCTCCATTTTTTGAGCCTTCTTTCTCAACCCCCATTTTCTGGAGAAAAAGGTTTATACTTCTTCTATAAATCGATAAAATGAGACAAATGGGGAACTCTGTCCATCTGCAACTTAATTAACCAAAAGATAAGTTCATTCCAACTGAATTGCATTCCTTTATGCATTGCTATAGAGATTCCAAATCGTTGTAAGAAATCAAATGACATTTAAATTAATTTTCACTGACTATGACCCTGTTTTGGATTGAGAATCATACAAACAGAAAACAAGTCTTAAAAATCACTTTTTGAAGACAAAATTTAGCCCAATTTTTAAAACAAGTTATATAAGGTAAGACAATTTTTAAAGCAAGTGGCATCAATGCACTAGCCCAATTACAGATACCAATTTTCTCGATCAGCTCCAGCATATTCTCAACAACCAAACAGATGCTCCAAAAGACAAAATTTAGGATAACCAACTATAACCCAGAAAGCATTTGAAGTCAACAAACAAAACAGTATAGAGATCGCTAAATAACACCTTCAGTTCACCAATAAGAAACAGAACTTAGACGTTCAATCTAATCGCATTTAAAAGTAATTAGAATGAAAATATAAAATAAAAAAAAATTAAAACTTACACGTAATCAATGAGAGTGAAAACAGGATCCTCTCCTCTGCTCCCTTCTCTCTTGCTCTCCAATAAATGCAAGCAATTTCGAAGGGCTACGGCTTTCACAGTAAGATAAAGCGAGAAAAGCAAATTAATTAAGATTTTGCAGAGATTGATGAGAGAAATTGCAGATTTCAGAGTCAGATAGAAGTAGAGAAATGGAAGAGTGAGGGAGAGACAGATACAGAGATGGTGTCGTCTGAACGAGTGTAGTTCAAATGCATTAATTGAGAGACAGACAGTTGTTTTTTAAAAAACATAAAAAAGAATTATTATTTTGAACAAAACATTTGGTATTATTAAAAGGTAAAAGTTATAACGTCTCTTTGGAAGAGGGAGGGATTTCAAATTTCCAAACGAGGACTTCGACAGAGGCTCGGCACTGGGCAGTTCATGATAAAGTTACGTGCTGGTGCACATAGGAGCATCACCATTGGTGCAGTCAAATAACAAAACGACGTAGTCGGATATACGTGTCGATAAATATATTGGGAAGTATGTAGTCCTACATGCACCTATTAAATTAAAAAGAAGCTGTGAACGTTTTGAAAATGTTGAATGCTAGAAGGCAAATCAGCAAACGGTAAGAATCCAGATCCAAGCCTTGTAGTTTTCTGTTGCGGTCAGATTCTCAATTACATTAACGACATCATAACAAATATATCACTGTTTATATTTTTTTAAAATAACTTATTTTTAAAATTCATTGCAAAGATAAATTATTTTCAAATGTCCCCTTCTCTTCTATTAAATTGATCCGTACTTGGCTCTGCTGTCTGAAAATGATCATATTTCCTTACTACTATATACAGTGTTCAATTTGAAATTCATCCTTTTTATGTTCTTCCTTCGAACAGAATTTAAAAAAAAAAAATTATTGTTGAGAAATCTAATAATCAAAATTAAACAGAATTATTGTAGCACTGCTGAATTTCCTCTATTCAATTATACGAAATCCAGATTCTCGTTTATTCTTTGTAATCCAGATTCTCAGTTTCTGTCTCTCCTTCCCATGGCTGAAATTGAAGGAAAGAAAGGGTAAGAAAATGAAATGGAAAATAATCTTTTTGCCTAAATTGGCTCTGTACACTTTGCAAATCCAATAATGACAAATTATGCGAAAGAGGGTACCAATAATTGAAAATTTTTTTGAATGATCACCGATCGATCATTGATCACCCAGAACCAGAACATAGTTTTTTTCCAGCTTGAAACTATAAAACGACATGCATGGTAGTTTAATAGCCATACACAATCGAACAGTACTTGTCCTTAACCCAGCGGAAGCTATTCCTTAAAGATGTCTTAAGTTGGCCTTCGACTTGGTAGGCCTTGTACTTAACGACACGCCGTTGCCTCTTTATTTCAGCCTCGGTATAAGTATACGGCGATTCATATGGGGTGCTACTGCTGATCTTCTTTTTATTACAGGAAGATCCCGTTGATTTTGTATGTCTATGGGATCGAGGATATTCAATATTTTGGCTTTTCTTCTCTCCCGGCGGTGTTTTGAATTTCCAATCTTCACTGTAATGCCTCCGGTGCCGGTGAGGCTTCCGGTAATCATTCATTTCTTTCTTATTTCCTGCCTTCATATTTCAAAAAAACAAAAAGAAAAAGAAAGAAAGAATGCAGAGAGATTGTGGAAGTCCAACTATGTCTCTGGTATTGGGTCAACGAATTTTGTGAATGAGACGATTATTGATCTGTTTCGTATGATAATTAATTGATTAATTAATTAATTTAATTAAGAAACACTTAATTAGAAGGAGTTCAAATTAAGACTCCGGATTCTTGGGAGATAGCATTCGCATTTTATTAGCCAACAGCTCAAAATTGCCTAATTATGTTTAATGGAGACTCCAATAGCTTTTGACGTTTGACCAAAGAATTGATCTTTTACTAATTTTCTTCAATTGGATTTTTTTACTTATCTTTTGATAAGTGAATTCACTTTTCATTTTATTAATAAGAGCTTAATTTTTTAGATAGGAACGTAAATTCTCATGTATTAATCTTCTAATAAGTGAATTTACTTTTTATTTTATTAACATGAGCTCAATTCTTGATATAAAAATGTAAATTCTCATATATTAATCTCCTAATAATCTTGATATGAATTATCAATATCAAGACATATTAGATAATTAAAAAATTAATCATACTTCAAAAATAAATTATTTTTATAATCTAAAATAAATGAAAAAGAAAAACAATCTTATAATCTTTCTTGGAGGGAAGGAATACTTTTTTTTTTTTTTTTCAAAATTTAGTAATATTTGTAGTGGCTATATCTTATAGTACTATAAAAAATTAAAGAATTAATTAGAAAAAAAAGGCTTTTTTGGGGAAAATGAAATTCAACTTAATTAATTCATAATTGATCCAATGTCCATTTGAGAATTTCATGATAGAACCTTTTATGCAATGTTTATTTTTTTTATTCAAATGTATATCTAATGACACTCATTTAAAATAATACAGGCTTTAACTAATTAATTAATTAATAATACTTAATTGATCAAGCATGCAAATTAATGATAATTGGACAAACTAGCTTTCTTTTACTACAAAATAAAACACATTAATCTTCTCTTGTATCTTGTAACTAGATAACACGTACGGATATAGTATTACTACACGGTACCGTTTTCCCTCTGGCTTGTCCCGTCCAACCTCATATTATTACTATATCCGCCATGGAATTACCAGCAGCAGGTCAATCGTCTCTCATGAATACGGCGCTAGCCGCAAGTGTAGATCAACGTCATCATCTGCTCCGTTGTTAACTTGTGCAATCAACGGAGGAGCTGATCTAAGCCCTACACCACTCGGGCCTACAACCTGAGGAGCGCCTCCCGTACTTGGTGGTGCCGGTGCACACAACGACACCGTAGCTATACCAGCACCTGTACTACCACAAATGGACGACGGTCTTGATCCTGTTGAATCCTTTGTAATGATGGGAATAGCTGTTATGAGCCTTTGAACTTTTGTGAACTGGGCTCGCTTTGCACGTCCACGTTCTCTCTTATGTGCATTTTGATGGCCGCCCAATGCTTGAGAATTTGCAAACCCTCGGTGACAATACTGGCATTCAAATCGTTTGCTATATGCTGTTACTGAGGATTTCTCACAGTCTGTCACCGTAAAACCAAACAGTCTCAAATCTGAAGATGGTTTTTCCTCAAGGTCAGCATCTTTTCTTGATGCACTCATGCTAAACTATGTAGAATAGAAGCTTTCTTCATATGTTATTTTATAATCTCAGTTGTTATCTATAGGTATAGATTTATAGGAAATTACTTCCTTACTCCCTGTGTATAGAACCATCCATAGTAACTTCGTTATTTTATCTCTTTTTTTAGATAATCACCAATAATATTTCCGGCTCTTTCACTTATTATTATTTAATCACCGTTAAATTATCTATGATTGATTTATCTAATACACCTAGTGTAGGTAAGTCTTATCCAGATTTTTATAATTCAATTTTTTTTTGTCATTGTTTAGAGTTGTAAGGTGTTAGTTATTGATTTGTCTTAATATGATTGGACTTGCTTATATATCGTATCAGTCTCTGCGGTATACTCACCAAACTAATAAAAATTAGAAATTTTTTTGAAATTATTCATAAATTATCATTTTTTTCTTTCATATGTTTAGAAATATTCTCGCTACAGCTAATAAATCATTTTAATGCTAATAAATCATTTTAATTTTCATTAACCGATATAAGTTATTTCGTAAAATAATTAAATAGAATTTAAAAATAAATTCAAAAATTAACTGTCTTTTAAGATAAAATTCAGGTTAGTTAACTGTAAATATCATAAAACATTAAGTTCCTTATAAAATAAACAAAACGAAATATTGCATGTTATTTACGGTTCATGGTAAACCAAATCATAATTTTATTGTCATTAAGTTCAAATCTTCATTGAAACAAAATCATAATTAAAATTCATTATCATTTTCGGAAAAAACATTTATGAGAACGATAATAATTTCATAATCAAAATTTTTTTTAATAAATTAGTTTGACATATGAGTGAGCTCAGACACTATATTAAAAAAAAGTGAATATTGTCTGCCACTATAAACCTAGGATGGCGTTAATTGCACGTCTGGTAGAAGAACTTATGATTGTTCCCCGCAAAGCATACGAGCTTAATTAATTTTGTCTTCTCATTATACTCGACTCTTCCTCGATGACAGACCACTAAAAGTGTTCGACGAAATGTCTAAAGTTGGTATTATTAGCCTTTACTTATCACTTCCCATCAAACTGCTGTATGTTATCACGCCATATATCTATATATCTTCCGTCCTGAAAATGACTCTAATGGCTCATTTTTTTTATTAATATTTTATTAAACTTTCAGCTTATTCGACAATAACTGTAAAATAAACTTATTTGTTTGAGATGAATCAATAACTACTTATTTAAATTAGTAAGTTAAAATTTTATTTTAACGAATAAATTTCATTTTAAGTGACTTACTTAGATATGGTATACGAGTCAAACTACGAAGCACATAGACAGAAACTATTTTTTTTGAGAAATAAGGGTATTTTTCAAGTACCCTGTTAAAGTTTGATATGTTTCTCTATCGTGAGTCTTTTGTTATCTCGCTTGATAGAAACAACAAATCAATCGTATAAAATTTGAAGTATAACTTATACAGATCCCTAATCTCCATTCGTTTGATCTGTAGGAAAAGTTATTGGAAAAGGTTGAAACTTTTTCAAGGACGCTTGAAAATTGGCCGACCGAGCTTGGTTTCTTCCATGGTTTTTCCTACAGTTATATAATAAATCTAGACTGCACACATTTCGTCGGTTTAACCCATGACATAACATCAGAAAGGAATTGTGTTGTACAGTAAGTTGGTGGAGAAAGACTTGTCGCAGGATAAGAAAGAAAGAAAGACAAGCTTCAAGTTATTTTTCTATTTCAGATTACTCGCATTTGGTCGACGAAGCAAAGCCATTCAATTTTTATTGCCATGTTAAATCACGACCCTTTAGTGTACTTTTCACTCAGGATCCAGTGCTGCCTTTTTTTTTTTTTTTTTTTTTTCGCTTTGAAAATTGGCCGACCCCGAGCTTGGTTTCTTCCATGGTTTCCTACGTATATAATAACATCTAGACTGCACACATTCGTCGAGGTTTAACCCATTGACATAACATCAGAAAAGGAATTGTGTTGTACAGTAAGTTGGTGCGGAGACAAGACTTGTCGCAGGATAAGAAAGAAAGAAAGACAAGACTTCAAGTTATTTTCTATTTCAAGATTAGCTCCATTTGGGTAACGACGAGCCAAAGCCATTCAATTTATTGCCATGTTAAATCCACGACCCTTTTAGTGTACTTTTCACTCAGATCCAGTGCATGCCTTTTTTTTTTTTTTTTTTTTTACAAATTATAGAGTAAAATAGCGTTTATTTAATTGATTCACGTAGTTATAAATTTCAATGTATTTAAAATGTGTTTTGTTAAAGAATTTTTTTTTTTTTTTTTTTTTTTACAATTTATAGAGTAAAAGTAGCGTTTGATTTAATTATTCACGTAGTTCATAATTCATTTGTATTTAATGTGTTTTGTTAAAGAATTTAATTCCTGATGAATAGTTTATAAAAGTTCCAATTTTGTAATTTTTTTTTATTTAGCAGCTCGCTGATTTGTGTTATTTGATAATATTGACTATATAAAAATAAATAATTTTATAATTTTTGTTTCAGAAAAATTAATATGAGACATGCAAGAAAAGACAGAATTGAGAGAGAGGAGACAAGAATCTAGCATAAGACACAGAGAAAATCAAAATATATCCAAGGTTGTATTATTGAATATTCACAACAATCCAAAATCACACACAGTAATTATACTATTGGGCTTCTATTTACAATTACATGTCAGGCCCAATTACAAATTACAACACTATTAAAAATATTATATACATGTCAAGCACTATTCACAATTCTCCACTAGAAGCCCAACATACGAACTCAATTACGATTCAGAATTATTATTTGCAAATATAATTACTAACGTAATATTTTTATTTCATTTATAACTATTTAAATAATAAATAACAATTAAATATTATTATAAAAAATTTACTTCACATTTTTTTTTATTTTTAATATATTAACACATTTATCTTAAAAAATAAAAAATAAAAATATATATTACATGATAATTTATTAACCAATGAAATTATTAAATATAATATTTGGAGATTTATTATTACACACAAAAGCAGAGACTCAGGCTCCGTTTGTTTCCCTAAAATAACTTGCAGAAAAATATTTTTCATAATTTTGCATTGTTCGAAGGGCTCAGAAAAATAAGTCAACAGAAAATATTTTCTTGGTCAAATGAAAATTAAGTCGTTTTTTAAGAAAAATAACTTTCCATTTTCGAGAGATTAAAACATTTTTCAGACATTGGCAAATCTTATAATCCATATTTTCAATTTATTAATCATCGTAATTACTAGTCACCATTTATCACCGATCGCCACTACAGGCTATCGGCGGCTTTCATAATTTATATATATATTTATTTGAATTCTTTTCATATTTAACAATAAAATTTTTAAATTATAAAATTTTTATTAATAATAATATTTTTTATGGTCATATGAGATAAAGACTTTAATATTTTTAATTAATTTTTAATATTATAATCAAACAACGGAAAATATTTTTCAAGAATGTTATTTTTCTATAAATTATTTTACGGAAACAAACGGAGCCTCAATTTCAAATTAAGAGTTCAATTTTTGGCATAGCCACATCCTAACCATCACAGCATCACTACTGTTTAAAGATTCTCTATAAATTGATAAATAATTTTCACATAATTTATAATAATGGATTCACAATTATTCTCTCTCAACTAATTTAGACCTAAACAATTTTCTAAGAGGCCCATTAGAGAATCATTAGGCCCATAACCCATGCAAAGCTCGCGCCCAGTGGGCATTGATTTAATGCAATCCTTGCGCCTCCTGCGCACGTAAGAACTCATCCAAACACAATCCTCCCCAAATCACGGACCCACTGGAATTAGAAAAGGCCCCACGTTTTGATCCAACGGTCAATAGTTTCGGTGTGCGCTCAATAATTCCATGCATCTATAAGGCGCACGATAGCTTTTCTCCGCTGTGAACAGTTATCGTTCTCATCAGGATGCGCGTTGCTCCCCCTTCCACATGGTATTTCTCTCTCTAATATCCCCGCCATTTTCATGTTTCCTCGTCCTTTCTTTAAAACTTGAGTTAGTTATTGACCGTTAAACACAACGTCTCAGGTATGTTTGAGTACTCTTTACGTGAGCCTTTCTATTTTGATAAAATGTTCATTTTGACTCTTATGCTATTAGTAACTGCAAATTTGTATAAATTTCTGGTTTTTCCCCTTGCTGGTTTGTGTATGGAGGTGGGTGCCTTGATTAATTTGAGGGTTTTGAAGATTTCATTAATGAATGTGAGATTGGTAGTTTCGATGGGATTAGGTAATTTTAAGATAAGTACATTTATAAATCAAGTCACCAATTCAGTGCTTTTGGGTTCATTTTGACTTGTTTTCTTGCTAATTTCGTCCCAAATAATATCGTCTTTCTTTTGGTTTTATGTGTAATGGGTATTAGAAAAGCATCGGTTATTGGATGTGGAAAGGACTTTGGCTGGCCTTTCTTGGATTATAAATGATAATTCTTGAGTGCTGAATGAAATCATCACTTTTTTTTTTTTTTGCTTGTGGTTTTACTGAAGCTTTTTCCTGTCTGTGTACTTGTGATCACTCGTCCATATTTGGATTTGGTACTGTAACTTTTCGCTGGATGTTTCTGTGTTGATTCAAACTGTAAATTTGGGATTATAGGCGTTTAAGGAGAGGCTGACACGGTTAAAAGAACGGCTTATTTTTTAAACTGAAGAAGAAAAGCAATCCGAAACTGCATTCGATATTTCTTTACACGTCCAAATGAAAACATTATTGTGAAACTTATAGAATTGAGCATCGTGAAGCATTATGAATTCTGATAATGTGTCAATAACTGACCTTGATCAGCAATAATGAAACACAGTTATGGATGATGAAGTTACTAAGATCTGATTTGTGCGGTAATAGATGGATATTATCCTGTGTCGTCAGACTGTCCTCTTCTCAAAATACTTGCTGTTCACTTCCATTCACCATTCTGTTTCAGTTTTGCATTGTCTGCATGCTTTATGTTTCAATTAGATTATGCAAAGTGCTTCCTGGTATTTTCAATTTGCATATTTGTAATTCAAACATAACATTATCAACTGTTTTGTGCAGGTTTATTTTCTGAATTTTATCAATTGGCGAAAGAATGTCTGAAGGAACAAGTTTGATGATGGAGTCTTCTGAAAATGGGACAGATATATCTCAAGATGATACTGGAAACATGGAAGAAATACCTGAGGACACAATATTGTCACGACAAACTTCTGTGAACCTTGTTCCATTTATTGGCCAACGATTTGTCTCTCAAGATGCTGCTTATGAATTTTACTGCAGTTTTGCAAAGCAATGTGGTTTTTCAATTAGACGCCATCGAACTCGTGGAAAGGATGGTGTTGGTAGAGGAGTCACCAGAAGAGATTTCACCTGCCACCGTGGTGGTTATCCACAGATGAAACCCTCTGAAGATGGAAAGATGCAAAGGAATCGTAAGTCATCACGTTGTGGCTGTCAGGCATACATGCGTATTGTGAAGCGGGCAGATTTTGATGTCCCTGAATGGCGTGTTACTGGCTTTAGCAACATCCACAACCATGAATTGTTAAAATCAAGTGAAGTGCATCTCCTTCCGGCCTATTGCACCATATCTCCAGATGACAAGAGTCGAATTTGCATGTTTGCAAAAGCTGGAATGTCAGTCAGACAGATGTTACGATTGATGGAGCTGGAGAAAGGTGTGAAGCTAGGCTGTTTACCATTTACTGAAATAGATGTGAGAAACCTACTACAGTCTTTTAGAAATGTTAACCGAGATAATGATGCTATTGATCTTATTGCAATGTGCAAGAAACTGAAGGATGAAGATTCCAACTTCAAATATGACTTCAAAATAGACGGCAACAATAGGTTAGAGCATATTGCATGGTCTTATGCCTCATCTGTTCAATTATATGAGGTATTTGGTGATGCGGTGGTTTTTGACACAACACATCGTCTGGATGCCTATGATATGATATTAGGCATCTGGCTTGGGCTGGACAATCATGGGATGACTTGTTTCTTCAGTTGTGTATTGCTACGTGATGAAAATATGCAATCATTTTCATGGGCATTGAAGGTAAGAATCTTATGAGAATGTAACTGGCAAGTTGAGGAGTAAAATTATATCATGTTTTCTGTAAGCTGCGAGAATGTGAATTGACCTATAACCTGCTTAAGCTTTTTACCTGCCAATTTGATGCTAGTATACAGTACAAAACTTCAGTCACAAGAAAGAATAGTTATATATAGTTCTGTTTTGGATTTACTCCCACATTATTTCTTTTGCATAATGTACTTTCCAAAGGTGCAATGAAGCCATGAATGGTCTAAATTCAATGATAATTTACTCTGCTATCCTTATTTTCATAAATTTTTTTGTTTATCTGGTCAGAACTCAGTATCTACTGTTTATACAAATCTTCCTAATATGTTTTATAATATCTATGCAGGCATTTTTAGATTTCATGAACAAAAAGGCTCCACAAACAATTATGACTGACCAAAATATGTGGTTGAAGGAGGCCATTGCTATGGAAATGCCAGAAACTAAACATGCCTTTTGCATTTGGCACATCATTGCAAAATTCTCAGATTGGTTTTCTGCACTGCTGGGGTCATGTTATGATGAATGGAAAACTGAGTTTCTCCGAGTCTATAATCTTGAATTTGTGAATGATTTTGAGGAAGGTTGGAAGGAAATGGTCATCAAATATGGGCTCCATGCCAATAAGCATGTTGCTAGCTTGTATGCATTGCGGACATTTTGGGGCTTGCCATATTTGAGGCATTATTTTTTCGCAGGAATGATGAACACATGTCAGTCTGAATCAGTTAATGCTATCATTCAACGATTTTTGAGTGCACAGTCACAATTAGATCGTTTTGTTGAGCGAGTGTGTTTCCTTCCTACTATTTCTTTTGATTCTCTTATGAATGTTAACAACCTAAATTTCGAATTCCCTTTTTCAGGTGGCTGATATTGTTGATTTTAATAATTATGCTGGTGTGAAGGCAGAGACTCAGCGAAAACTTCAGAAAGTTTACCTTAAAACGGGCTCACCTATTGAATCACATGCAGCCTCTGTTCTTACTCCATATGCCTTTAATAAGCTCCAAGAGGAGCTTGTGTTAGCTCCACAGTATGCATCACTTCCAATAGATGAATATTGTTACCAAGTCAGACATCATACTCAGATGTCTGGTGGCTGCAAAGTCATTTGGGATCCCTGTCAAGAGCACATCAGTTGTAGCTGCAATCGATTTGAATTTTTAGGCATCCTTTGTCGGCATGTTCTCCGTGTCTTATCAACTAACAACTGTTTTCACATTCCAGACCAATATTTGCCTAACCGATGGCGTGATGTTAGCTCATCTTCCACTACAAGAGCGCATTCTGAGAGGATTCAGTTTCTAGAGTCCATGGCTTCTACACTCGTGACAGAATCAATTGAAACAGAGGAACGCCTTGCTGTTGCATGTGATCAAATTGCTATGGTGTTATCACGCATTAAGGAACTCCCTAGGCAGACGCATGACGAGAATGCCTACAATTGCCCATCTGACCCATTGATTCTACCGGATGTTGAAGATGCTGATGGAATAGTTCAGGCTCTTGCAATTGGGAATTCTCATGACTCAATCAATCTGGGAAAGCTAAAAGAGCGGAGGCCCAGAGATGGAAATGATGTGTCTAGAAAGCGAAGGCACTGTTCTGGACCTTGCTGTGGGCAGTTTGGACATGATGCGTCAGATTGTCCAATTATGGGAAGCGATCATTTGAATGGTGCAGCCCTGGGGTATTTATAGGTTAGGATATTGGCAGTGTAGTTGGTACGAGGAGCAATCAAATTAGAGTCGTGGTCTTTGCTTATTCAAGTGGTGCATTTTTCTGCCCTTCCAGATCTACTCCATACAAAAAATTCACTCTTTGCTACAGCAGAAACATCATGGTACACACGGCACCCATTGATTTAAGGGTTCTTTCAGCGTTGGAGTTATAGCATGAAATTATTGATTGTAACCTTGCAAATGAATTAGTTTCCTTACATATGTCATTTTTGGATTGTAGCATTGACAACTGGGTTGATCTTAAGATTTGGCGTACAGTGAACTTTTGTAAACTTGGAAGTTGCAATTAGATGCTCCCATGTCAAGAACTCACCATATAGTAGAAGAACCCTCTATTGGCCTTACCTCTGACGTTAATTTTCTTATATTATTCTCGGTTCAGTGGTTTTGTCATGCTTTACTTAAACTATAAATTCTAGACTAGCTGTGAATTAGGAAATCAGTATGTCTGTTGGTTCTTAATACTTGAGAACAGGTATGGATTTGCCACCTGTGTCACCTGCAAAAGACCTGACGTTTCATTGCACTATCTCTATCTCTCTATATTGCCGTAATTATTGTGGATCACTTGCTTGCCAATTTTTGCTGTTTGATTCTCATGAGCATGCTGTTGTTTTCCATTTGTCACCTTGTTAGCAGAAATTCTTGAGCATGATACAAGGATGTTGTGTCTGTTTCCCATTTTAGTGACAGCTGCATCTTAGAAAATGGAAACTAAGCACATGGATAGAACTTGACTCCATAAGGCCTTCGCAGAACTTGAAGAGGAAATGAACTCTACTTTTCCAACATGCATCATGCAGTTGATATTTTAATCAAATTGTTGTTTAAATGGTTTCAATGCAAATACTTCTTGTTCTTTAGACACACTTAGGATATCGTTACATTCACTTACTTATAATAGTAATTTTCACTTGCTAAATTATACAAAGGTTATACCTCGGCATACTTAATCGTCAGCCAACGAGACCTTGCTGAGCCTGCTTGGTAATGATCGAGAGCTACTTTTTACAACTTTTCTGCCCTTCACCCGATGATTTTGTGACCCAAAAAGAGCTCTCTGTGCAAGTACTTTCTCAAAATTATTGTTGCCTGTGCCTTTCATGTTAGGCTTTTTATCTGCTGCAGTAGCTATTTTGTTGCTGGTGCAAGCATCCAGATCCACAACGTTGGCCTTTTCAGAAGCCATGTATGACAGAATGCAGATCGTGGGAATGTGAGAAAGGAATGTGGTGAATGTTTTAAGTTTTATAGAATTATGCTATGGGGTTATTAATTATGCATGAAGCCTTGGCAAGCTACCTTGGGAATATGTTGGAAGCAAGTGGGTATTAGGGTTGAAGCCATATTTGTGGTTGCAGCAAGAATCAACTAGTAAAATTCTTACCCATGGAATAAGTTTCCTAATCTTCATGATTAAGCAACAAAATATGCACCAAGGCAATCATCTCTATCCGTTGTTTGTTGGTTCTTAGAGTTCTCAAAGAATATTGACCCTTTCTACATGTATTTTAGTTGATTGTGAGAATATTAAGTGCCATGTTTAATTCTACTGTTTGTACAACCGTGAAGTAACGTTAAGAGAAACATAGGGCCATATGGGAAGTGCGTGAATTGACTAGTTGAATGTGATTTACACTATCTTTTTCATGAATTTCTTCCTTTTTTTTTTTTTATTCACTATAGGAGTCCAATAGAAAAAAGTAAAAGATTTGATGCACTCACATCACAGGTAGGTCAACCCTGCTCAACTTCATCCTTTTTCATGTATGCATATGCATTTTAAGAGGTGTTTGACAGGGAAGTAGACACTGTACTACTGTTTTCTCTTTGTATGTGCATGCAGCTCAATGGATAATGTGTTTCTGGGGCATCTTGAACACTCCTAAAATCACTTGCATTATAGTGCTTGATTATGAAAGAAACTGAACAGAATATTTTACCTTTTTTATGTACAGTAGCTTGAAGGGCTACCTGGTGAACTCACCACCACCAGTGTCCTTTCCATTATTATAGTGTTTCAACTTTCAAGGGATTTGACCCATACAATGCAAAAGGGTATTCAATATTCTTTTTGTGTCAACTTTGGTGTTTATAATGGCTTAATGTCAATTCTTGATTGCTTAATAATATAATGGTAGTGTTTCCAAGAATAATCAACCGTCCATTCCTTTAGTTTCTTTTTTCCCCTGCAGGCTAGGCCGTCCATTCTCGTATTAAAATGCATTACACTCAATCCATAAGATTTGGTCAACCTGTTCATTCTTTATTGCACCCAGATGGAATCTTATCTCCCTCTCCACCTGGAATCACACTTTTGCCTTCTGTTGTGCTTATACCAGGCAATTTACAACTTTGTTGAGGAATTGTTCCAAGCTACGCTGTCCTATTCTCCGTTTTGTTTGCAGAAGGAGCATTTCTCTCTGATATAATTTTGTGTCTGAGGCATCTAATGAACAAATATAGCTCATTGTTCGTTTCCGAAGTTCTTAAATAGTATGAGTTTCAACTTTCAAATTGTTGGATTAATACGAACATTAAATAGGTGGATTACGTGAAAATCGAATGTTCCATAGCCTCCTATCTGAAACTCAAAGCAGGGAGAATTGTTCCTATGCATATGCTTTACCAGAAAGCCAAAAAATAAAACAAATAAATAAGTTAGCAAAATG
Source organism: Jatropha curcas (assembly GCF_014843425.1). The sequence goes on along the minus strand of NW_023590789.1, from coordinate 19,235,314 downwards.
ATACTTGAGAAATTACCTTGTGCGTCATCTTAATTTAACAAGAATAATTTAAAGCGAAAACCTAAGAGCCAGATGCCAATAGCATCCTTGTGTGAATACTTGACTCTAAAGACCAGAACCTGAGAATCTTTAGCCTTTAAGTAACCTTTCCTCGAAGCAATTCTGCATCTGTTTTTATGAACGGATTTTAAGCCTATAGCCACATTTTGTCCTCTTCCTCCTATTTCCGTGCCTGACCCAATTGCGAAGTCTTTTTAGGACTCAGCCATGCCACCAAGAAAAGCAATCACGCATGCCGATCTTGCACCAGGTCCTCGAAGCACCGATTTGAGTAGCAAAACGGCTGTCTTCCTTATGGTTCTAACCATTCTTTCTGGCCTTTTTTGCTTTGTTCTTTGTCTTATCGCAGAAGCCACCCATTCCCAGGTAAAATTGGATATTGCAGAACCCATTTGAGGCACAAGAACGGTCATTTAGCCATTTAATTTTTCTTGCAGGTGACGTGGGTTGCTGCTGCTGCCAATGCTAAACGAAATGGTGAGAATTATGAATGTGTGTATAGCGGAAGTGGCAAGACACCATTGTTATGTGCAGCTATTGCGTTTGTGGGAATTGCAGTTGCTATGGTAGTAGAGCACATGTACATGTTGATTGCAATCAGTAAAGCACCTCCTCCAGCTTTACTTTCATGGGACTCCAATTGTCCTGTTGCCAAGAACATTACCTGGCAAGCTGGATTTTTCTTTGTTGCAACTTGGTATTTACTATCTGGGTTCAAAATTCAAACTCTTTCATCTCCATCCCCTTCAAATATTTTCTATATTCCAAGAATAATTACAGTTCTGTGATTTCTTCTAGGTTGTGCTTTGCCGTTGGGGAAATCTTGTTGTTAATTGGACTGAGTGTGGAATCAGGACATTTGAAGAATTGGTCTAAACCAAGACCAAGTTGCCTCATTATCAAACAAGGGTTGTTCTCTGCAGCTGGAGTTTTATCTTTGCTGACAGTTTTCTTTGCTGCTGGGCTATACATAACTGCATTGCGTGCACAAAGAATATCCCAAGAGCAAGAAAACTTGAGGCGGCAGATTCTTGAAGCCTCTGCTCTTTATGCGACTCCGCCACCGTCACCACCACCTCAAATCATTGCCACTGCTAGGGAAAATCCTATTGCAAGAGAAAGACAGACTATGCAACCGCCATTCATAGACCCACCAGCTTTTAGCAAGAACTTGAATTTAGTATAAATAATCGAGAATGCATTTTGGTGCCATTAGCAAAGCTAAAGACACCACAAGACACAGCTCCATTTCGTGCAAGCAATGCTTGAGAGAAGTATATATGCACGTATCTGAAATTGTAATTCATTTATTTTTTTGTAAATAGATTCTTTTAATTTTTTGATTGCTGGAAATTGAGCGTTGGCGAACAAAACGACAATTCTTAATATATAAAACGAGTTAGGTTTATTCTAACCGTCCCGTCGGTTGTAACGTTGGACGAATTCTACGTTTTTGTCCAAGGAAGATGGGCCGTCAAGAGAAGCCCATCAAAAGAAATCAATTCTGTGGACTAATTGAGACATGTCTGTACAGATTTGGGCTCATTTTCATTTTTCAGTCGGTGGGTTCTTCTTCTAAGTTCAAACCCTACCGCCAGCCTCAATTGCAACGCCGAGCTTTATACCCGACCACAATGATCGCATAAATAAAAATTTTAATTTATTGATATTGGAATCATTTTTTCAGAATTTACACCAGCTTAAACCTGGGTGAAATGAAAACTAAATTAATTAATATAATAAAAAAAGAATTGGACCGAACCATGGCTACTGCAGAATAATCAGCTTCGAGTTAACTTGCCTATTCTTCCCGGCTTTGAGCATATCAGGGTTTCAGACCTTATTTTAGCACAAGGGGAACGTGCTTGGAATTTGCCATTGATACATGGTCTCTTCAACCCTTCAATTGCTGAAATTATCACTTCCATTCCTTTAGCTACCAATATTCAAGATGACATTCTTATATGGCATTGGACAGACTCAGGGATATATTCTGTGAAATCTGGATACAAAATAGTAGCATCCCAATATGTGGATACCGAAGATACTTGGCGGTCAGGTTTTTGGAAAGCTCTTTGGTCACTGAAAATTTCACCGAAAGTGAAACATTTTCTCTGGAGATGTTGTCGAGACATTCTACCAGTTAAAACAGTTTTGGAAAGACGGGGACTAGAGCTCGATACAGGATGTGATTATTGTGGTGCTGCTGAAACATCAGTCCATGCCCTTGTTGAGTGTCCAAAAGCAAGATTTTGCTGGCAATTTTTTGGTGCTCAGCTTAATATTGGAAATTTTCCAAATCTTTTACAGATGCTGGAACATCTGCACAAGGTGTGGGAAACTGCATTCTTTGAGAGTTTTACTATGGTCTTATGGAGTGTTTGGCTGAGTCGTAATGAGCTGAAATGGAATCAAGTGGAAGAATCAAGTGGAGAAGGGACCGTATATGTGCGACTCGCGCTGAGTATAGTTCGCATCTTGGAACTCGCATCTTGGAAGAAAGCCCAGTTGAAGTTACCAGACCCCAGTACAGACACAAGTGTTTCTCCAGGTAGCCAATGGTCTCTGCCACCTGCTGGCACCTTTAAAATAAACTTTGATGCAGCCCTCCTCCCCTTTGTCGGACACGAAGCTGTTGGTGCTGTAATCTCAAACTGTCATGGTGGGTTTGTTTCAGCCGCAACGTTTTCATTACAAGGTTGTTCTTCTCCAGCAGTAGCAGAAGCTCAGGCACTGCGAAGGGTGTTGTCCTGGTTGCTGTCAGGCTACCCTAATTGGAAGATTCAAATTGAGACCGATTGCCTGCAAGTTTACTATGCTATGAGGAGTTCCTCTCAAGACTGGTCTGAGTTTGGAGTCGTCATTTCCGAATGTAAACTACTCTTAGTCCAATTGCTTAATGTCACATTGGCTTGGATTAGAAGACAAGCAAATGATATAGCTCATGTGTTGGCTAAATCAATTCCTAGTAAGGCTTGTTTTCGAACTTGGGATATTGTTCCCTCTTGTATTGCTCATTTCTTCTATAATAATTGAACCACATTCAAATGTCAAAAAAAAAAAAAAAAAAAAAAAAAAAAATCGCTAAAAAAAAAAAAAAAAAAAAAAAAATCGCATAAAATTCAGAAAAAATAAAATTACCGCTGTATTTGTGGACACGATGATGATCGTCTTCGAAATCAAAATTCAAAGTTACTGAAAAAACACGGCAGCTTTTAGTTAAAACTAAAAAGAATAAAAGAAAATGGAAATGGAAAACAGTATATAGAGCCACTCTTTCTAATGTTTCCAAACCTCAATCTACGCTCTCTACCAACTCTTCGGCCTTCACTTCCAATCAAATTTCACTCAAAAAACTAGGGTTTTACTACTCGTTGGCCTTCACACCCTGCTTGTTAGGTTTCAGATTCTAGGAGTAATTATGTCGTTGAGACCCAACGCCAGAACTGAGGCTCGCAGGAACCGTTACAAGGTTGCTGTCGATGCCGATGAAGGTCGACGGAGGAGAGAGGACAACATGGTGGAGATCCGGAAGAACAAGCGCGAAGAGAGCTTGCAGAAGAAGCGCCGCGAAGGTCTCCAGGCTCAGCAATTTCCTGCCACTGCACTTTCTTCTGCTGCGGAAAAGAAGGTATCTATGCATTCGCAACTGCAGAGAAAATGTATTTGTCCAATATCTATCGTCTGGGTTCATTGGGTTGGGCTTTGGGAGATTATTATAGACTGGTGATTTTAGTGCTTTTGCATATGTAGGTTTTGTGGCAATCGGTTTTTGACGGTTAATATTTTTTTCTAAGTTTCAGTTAGAAAGCTTGCCTTCGATGGTTGCTGGCGTTTGGTCTGATGATAATAACTTGCAATTGGAAGCCACCACTCAATTCAGAAAACTGCTTTCAATCGGTATTTTGCTCATTTGCTCATGTATATGTAGATTCTGTTTTTCAATTTTTATATTTACATATATATTATGCCTTTCTTGGCTGTGACTAAATTTATAAAATATTGCTGGCAGAAAGAAGCCCGCCTATTGAGGAAGTTATACAATCTGGGGTTGTTCCTAGATTTATTGAGTTTCTTGTGAGGGAAGATTTTCCTCAACTTCAGGTTCGTATAATAGTAATGCACTTTATTAATCGTTATTTTACGGATTGCTAATATTTATGTGTCATAACTCATATGTACATAGTTTGAGGCTGCTTGGGCGCTCACAAATATTGCCTCTGGAACCTCAGAGCACACAAGGGTAGTAATTGATCATGGTGCAGTTCCAATATTCGTGAAGCTTCTTGCCTCCCCCAGTGATGATGTTCGGGAGCAGGTATGTGGTATTTTAGTTACCTCACTAGTTCTTGTAATAGATGTGTTTGTTTATAGTTAGCCAAGGAGTTGAGATTCTTAATTTAAAGCTTGGTGAAACTCTAGGCTGTCTGGGCATTGGGAAATGTTGCTGGTGACTCCCCAAAATGCCGTGATCTTGTTCTCAGCCATGGAGCACTGCTTCCATTGCTGGCACAGTTGAATGAGCATGCAAAACTTTCAATGTTGAGGAATGCAACCTGGACACTATCAAACTTCTGCAGAGGCAAGCCACAACCTCCATTTGAACAGGTTATTTTCTGCTTTTGACTTTTGTGCATTAATAGGCTTGATTTGAAGCTTTATTATCTGCTCTTGGGAATTGGTCGTGAAATTTAATTGACAGGTGAGGCCTGCAATTCCCGCACTTGAGCGTCTTGTGCATTCTGCTGATGAAGAAGTTCTAACTGATGCCTGCTGGGCACTTTCCTATCTTTCTGATGGTACAAATGACAAAATCCAAGCTGTGATTGAGGCAGGTGTCTGTCCTCGGCTTGTTGAGCTCCTTCTGTGAGTATAACATATTGTTGGCTGGCATTTACTTGTTTGCTATTTTTTCTTTAATAATCATTATATGAACTTCATGATGGTTTATATATTTGTTTATTTCAGCCATCCATCTCCTTCAGTGCTTGTTCCTGCCCTTCGCACAGTTGGAAATATTGTGACAGGGGACGACATACAGACTCAGGTATCAGCTTTTCAATAAAAATGCATTTTATAATTGCATTAATCTGCATTATTTTTCTTTTAGTGTTAACTATTCTTGAAACAAAGGTGCCAATTTATGGCAATTGTAGTCGTCCTTAAGTGATGCCAGTGATGCCAGTATCGCTCTTCTATGGTTATGGGGAGCATTATGGAAAGTAAAGGAACAAAAGAAGTTATTACTTACAAAGAGTAGGTTGCTTTTGTTGTGCATTACAAATATTGTTGGATGGCTTGAATTGAATCTCTTAAGAAAAGTTAGGCTTGAGAAATGTCATTGGTTATTACACGCCATTGGCTTTCTTCCAGTTTAGCATTTGCAACACGTATTGCATTTTATATGATATTATCAGTATGCTTTTTGTGTTAATTCCTTGTTTCCTAAAACTTCCAATCATATTGAAGAGTGTGGTGGAAGTTCAGAAATTTTAAACAAAATAAAAGAAGTATCCTTAATGGAAAAGAATTGTGAGAACTTTGGCTTCACTTGGCAAATTGTGGACCATTAGGAATTCTAAGCCTTTATATGCTGAGGTTATTTCAGTGACAAAGGACTAAGAAATTTGCAAACTTGTGGCTGATAGAGGAAAGATTTTATGGGTTTTTTCCATTATAGATTGTTTTGTGCTATTGTGCAAGAGTATTTGCTTTTATACCTTTTAGCATATAGTGCTACTGCATTTATGCAGGTTTATTATGATGTTCTAATTTTAAATCGGTTGATTGTGTTTGCTTTGTTTCCACTCTAATCACAATCAATCTCACCCTCTCTCTATCTCTACCCCTCCTCTCTGTGGTTATTTTATGTCCTTGCAATCTTTTCCTTCAGAAGTGTGATGGGTAACTTTAATGTGTTTCTTTTTCTCAGTGTGTAATAAGCTATGGTGCACTTCCATACCTTCTAAGTCTATTGACCCATAATCATAAAAAGAGCATTAAGAAAGAAGCTTGCTGGACCATCTCAAACATTACAGCTGGAAACAAAGAACAAATTCAGGTGCGGCTATACCAGCTCATAAAGTTCATGCTTTAAGCTGTGTAATGTGTTTATATGACTACTCTTTATTTCAAGTTTTAGGCTTTTGCAAATTTATTTTGAATTTACTGACTTAATTTGCATGGAAATATCAAGGGGACACTTGATTGAGTTGGTCTGGTCTATTGCTTTTTCCTTGCTCCTATTTCACCTGAGGGGCTTTTGCTCTTTACTCTAGATCTTTTCTGGATGATGTAGGCTGTAATTGAGGCTGGTTTAATTGCCCCGCTGGTTAATTTGCTTCAAAATGCTGAGTTTGATATAAAGAAAGAAGCTGCTTGGGCGATTTCAAATGCTACCTCTGGTGGAACTAATGAGCAAATTAAGTACGTGTTGTTTCACTCGTTTGTTGAACTGTGATATTACTAGCTTTGAACCTCTTTTGTTTACTTCCCTCATTTCCTTTGGTTGACAAATATTTACTTTTCTTTTATAATAGGTACTTGGTGAGTCAAGGGTGCGTAAAACCATTGTGTGATCTCCTTGTCTGTCCTGATCCAAGGATTGTCACTGTATGTCTTGAAGGGTTAGAGAACATTCTGAAAGTTGGGGAAGCCGAAAAGAACTTGGGAAACAGTGGAGATGTTAATATGTATGCCCAGTTGATTGATGATGCTGAAGGATTAGAAAAGATTGAAAATTTACAGAGTCATGACAATACTGAAATTTATGAGAAGGCTGTGAAGGTTCTTGAGACCTATTGGCTGGAGGAAGATGATGAGACATTGCCTACAGGTGATGGCTTCCAACAAGGATTCCACTTTGGTGGAAAAGATCCCTCAGTTCCATCCGGTGGATTCAATTTCAGTTGAAGGTATGTACCATTCACTTCAAGCTACAGAAAATCCACTTGACTGTAACTGTGTTTTTGAATTATTAAATTATTAACCTTAAATTATTAAAAGTTGAGTTTTGGTCTTGCTTATTAACCTTTTAAACTTGAAATGGTCTGGCTGTATTTAGAGTGGAAGAAGAATTGACTAGTTGTGTAATTCTTTTCTTGTGTGATTATCCAGTCAATGATTATTTTATTTTATTTTCATATGATTTGAAGGTATTATTAATACATGTCGTGAATTAGGATTCAAGGACTTTAGTTGGAACTGGATGATCGTAATGAGTTGGAAATTTAATTACTTTACCACTGGAACTGTGTTTTTGTTTTTTTTTTTTTTTTTTTTTTTTTGAAGGTAGTGTAACCATTCACTTTCAAGGCGGGGAGGGTGGGATGACAAAAATCCACTTGACTGTAACTGTGTTTTTTGAATTATTCAAATTTTTGAACCTTTAAATTATAAAGAGGTTTGAGTTTTGGTCTTGCTTATTAAACCCTTTTAGAACTTGAAATGGTCTGCTGTATTTAGAGTGGGAAGAAGAATTGACTAGTTGTGTAGATGCTTTGTCTTGTGTGATTATCCAGTCAGATGATGTATTTGTATTTTATTTCGATATGATTTAAGGATTATTAATACATGTCGTAATTAGGATTCAAGGACTTTAGTATGGAAACTGGATGATCCGTAATGGGTTGGAAATTTAATTACTTACCACTGACTGTGTTTTTGTTTTGGTTTTTCTTTTTTTTTTTTTTTTTTTTTTTTTTTTTTTTTTTTTTTTGAGATGGTAGCGAAGCCATTTACCATACCACCCATTACGTTTGCTAAATTAAAATTTAAGATAGTATACCTAACGATTGTTTTTCTTGATTGGAAATTAAATCTATTGTTAAATTGCAAAAGAAAATTATTTTGATCCAACAATAGACTACTGATTTTTGTGAATGATAGTATAAAAGAAAAAAATAATAATAAATTTCTATAAATCGACTCACTGTTCGCAATTAGAGTCATAACCATCTTTCAAAACCAAGTTAAAAATTTAGAAGCTTCTAGTCATAGACGGTATATAAAAAAAAAATGATTACCTAGTTGTACTTCCCAGATAACATTTTGTCTGATTAAAACCACATTGACTAGTGATTAATTGGAATAGATTACAAAACCTGATCTATTAGGGGGTGGTTCTAATAGAGCAACTTGGATAATCGAATGCCACCCATCTTTCTTTATGAGTTGTGATCCATACTCTCTTTTTCCCTTCCTTTTGGATATACATGTTGATGCATTTTGTCAAGTTCCACCAACTCATATGATTTTGTCTTTAACATAACAAATGTATTTTCATTAATAGTTGCTCCTATCTTGAATGTTCTGAGTAAATAAATGTCAGGTTACAGAACAAACAGCCTTGCCACAACAAGGAACAACAATCTTTATCTCTGACCAATCATTAATTATCATTTTCAGGTAATAAATTTTTAATTTAATTATCATTTGACAACAAACCCACTTGCGCTAACATGAACATTAATTACGGAATGACAATAATTCTGGTTTCAAATTCAATTTTCTTAACCATAAATTAAATCCAAATATTCAATTTTTAACAATATAGTTTAGCAAAATAAAGTTTATAAATAAATTTTATTAATAATTGAAAATATAAAGGCTCAAGTATTTAGATTGGTGCGATTAAGTAAAAAGAGTTACATTATAACCAATTACTATTGCTTTGAGACTAATTATAAATGTTTAATTTAACAATTGGTGAAAAGTAAAAACGCATTGCTAGAGTAAAAAAAATTTTTGATTTTTACCATAGGAAACTATATAGTATTAATTTTTTTTTTTTTATTATTTGAAAGAAATGGAATCCTGATCCTCATCTCATCCTGGTATGTCGACGTACAGTTTGCAATCTTCAAGTACATATGAAAAGTGAGAGAGAAAAATCATTAGTTGACAAACGCAATGGTAAACCAAATAACTATCACAAAAGTCGTTTCTGACCAATCAAACGGTTGAGTTGTAACATCTCTGACTCCCCACTCAATAATGCGAATGTAGTTAACTCCACCCAATCATTCCCTTATTATGATTAGCCCATTAACGGAATAAAATAGTAAAAATTCCATTTGCGAGCCCAAATTCCTATTCGATGGCGCCTTTTTTTCCCTTTCTATCCTTTTTTAATTTCGTTCGGACAAAAAATTGTTGCAAAATGGCGCCCTTTTTGTTCATTTTCAGCTCGCTCTTTTTGGGATTTTGGCGGGTACGTTTCATGGCGGAAAATGTTCCGTAACCAGGGCTATTTTCGTCATTCTATTACTACTAGATGGGCTAGGGTTTCGCGTCCCATTTATAAAGTGTTTTTCAGATCCGCTTGTGCGTGCGGTGTGTGTCTGTGTCGGTTCGATTCCTAATTTTCGCCTCTGCACACACTCTCCTCCTTCGCTGCATGTCCATTTCTCTTTTTTAGGATTTTACAGGGAAAAAAAAAAAAAATTTAATATCTTCACCTTTCTCATTTACTGATTCTGATCCCTCTCTTATTCTTTTAATTAGCTCTTTGATTTCTTTTCTTGATCTCTTCCCTCCATAGCCAGATCTTTTAATCAGTAGACTTTCAGCTTCTGCTATTGCCTCAACCCAATCAGCAATCTTAATCAATACCCAGTTTAGCATACCTACTTATCTCATCTGGGTTTCTTTTAGATCTCAAGTGTATCTGTTAAAATGCTGGATCCAAATGAGAAAGTGAGTGAGCTTCAGTTTATTTCTAGATTTGATCTTCGATCTTCTCCAAATCTTAGCTAATCAAGCTGTCTTGGTTTCTACTATGCAGGGATCAGAGCCTGAAGATATGAGTAGCAAATCAACAGAAGGAGATAACCAGCAGAAGAAGAGCTGTGCCGATTGCGGAACTACAAAGACACCGTTATGGAGAGGCGGTCCAGCTGGCCCGAAGGTACTAATCAGTGACGGATCAGCTATTATTTCCATTGTTTAAGCTTTGATCTGAATCTAATTTCGTGATTTCACTGTTTGATTTGCAGTCTTTATGCAACGCATGTGGAATCAGGAGCAGGAAGAAGAAGAGAGACAGTTTGGGTTTAAGCAGAGCAGCAAGTGAGAAGAAAGCAAGAAAAGCGAGCAGTAATAGTAATAGATTAGGCGATGGGTTAAAGCAGAGACTATTGGCTTTGGGTAGAGAGGTATTGATGCAGAGATCGACGGTGGAGAAACAGAGAAGGAAGCTAGGAGAAGAAGAGCAAGCTGCTGTGCTATTAATGGCATTATCTTATGGCTCTGTTTATGCTTAGCGTTAGGTATAATAAAGGAAATCGACAAATTGTTGTATTAGCTGACCCAATTAAGTTGAAGTGTATGCTGTGATTTTTAGTTTTGGTCTTGATTAGGTATTATTTTTTTCTTTTTTTTCTTTTTTTTTGGGTAGGTGTTCTTTTTTCAAGATTTGGGCTAACTGTATTTGGGATTTTGGATTTGAGTTGAAGAAATGCAAAAGGTGGAAGGTGGAAGTGGATATTTCATATTTGTCATTTTATAAATTTTTCCTAACAAAGCAATTCGATATGTTATGTCCTTTTTAAGGGACATTATCTTTTATTTCTGTGGTCTGGCAAGAAATAGCACCACTTTGGCTCATTGAACAAAGAATTCAATTTTTAAGTTTTTTCTGATTCTCTTGTAGTAAGAGAAGAGAAATATGCATATAAAAGAAGAAATTTTTATAAGCGGGAATATGAATAGCTAATTTTTCCCGGCGAATTGAAAAGCTAGATTCAAACTTTCCAAATTGTCGTTAGTACAGTTATTGACTGAGCTAGGCGCCATCCTATTCCTATTTTCTTAGGAGCCAAACACACTTTTAGACCTTTAACCACCTTTTTCCCTATTAATAGGTCTGACAGAAAATGTACGAATTGTATTCAAAAAATTTATAAAAAATTTTTAGGAGCGGGAACGTGAAATTTAATCCCGTCCCAGCGACATGAAAAAGCTGAATTCGACTTATGCTAGTATTGTACGAGGGACTGAGGGAAGCGCCATCCGGTTTTCTTAGGAGCCAAACACGCCTAATGTAACGGACAGATTTCTTCATTGTAGGTGGGCCCCGGCCTCCTGGTTAAGGCCCAGCTCATAGCTACAGATGCCGAGATATTTTATGGGCCAGCCTAAATATTTGTCAGCATAGCCTTGGGCTCCCTCAAATTTTGCATGATTCGAATTCTCAACTTAACTTTTCTTTTTTTTTTTTTTCTTTCAGCCTAAAACATTTATTTGCATAGGCTTGAGAACCTAATAAAAGAAAAAAAAATTAAATAATAATTAATTCTCTTATTCAGTTTTAAAAAATTATTTAAAATTCATATTTACTTAGTAAAATATTATATAATTTAAATTAATAACTTTTGTAAAATATTTATTTTATATATCCGTATAAATGGCTTTTGAATAATAGACAGTAATGTATTAAACCGTTAATCTTCAAATCTAGAATAAATAATTAATCTTAAACTCATAATTATCTGAAACCAGTTTTAAAATAACCAGTAGTCTAGTCGGATTGGACGGGATGGGATACGATAAGATAAACGAAATCCATTGCCATTATTTAACGGGGGCCACTAGTAGTAATTGATAACAAGTAAAACAGCAACAGTGGATCGAGTTGCTGAACCGCAAGTCCGTAACACTTTGTTGGGTAAAACATGGGCCTTATATATGTCAACCCCAAGCCCACCAGCAAAACTCTCCATGCATACATATAACCCTAAAACTTGCAAGTTTTACCACTTTAGCCTTAGTCATGGTTACTATTTGTATTCATGATGGGATGCCTTTGCATTACTCGATTGACCCTACCACCCATTAGCATAGGTGCCATCCAGCTAATTCTTTCTGTGTTTTTGTCTTTGTCTATTTCATAATATTGGAGGAGGCAAAAAAGGCTTAATTGACCCACATGCCCTTCTCCTCGCCCACATATTATTCTTTTACCATTTCTCAGTCTATTTCTAGTTTCCTCTTTCTCTTCACGTGGAAAACAGGGAAATGGCTAATTTGACGGTAGCTTTTGCACATTTGTCACATTCGCCAATGAGTAGAAGGAATTCTGCTGTCAACCGTCCGTTGAAACCCAAATTATATTACAACTATCAACCACTCAGATTACAGAAATCCTGCCAGAAACTCAGAATAGATTGTTCTAGCACAGCCAACGGAGCAGATTGCATGGAACCATCTATTACCAAAGGCCTACGAAGTACCTGATTCCTGACCACTGACCACGTGTGACGTGTCGCCAGCTCAGCGATGTAAAGTTCCCGCCACCTTTCTTTTAATGGTTTTACTTCGTCTCGTAAAAAGAACAATGATAATTTTATTTTTGATTAACGAAGCTAATTAAGCAGCTTAGTTGATAAGTAAAAGTTTAGCGGGACAGGATTGTAAATGGTGACGTGATTAGAAAAATGTACACCGTATATTAATGGATTCATCCTCATCCACCAACCGTTGAACTGCATTTATATGATTTATATTATAGCGAAGCAAAATTAATTATTTTAATAGCTGAAATTATTTTACTAACCCTAATTAAATGTTACTAATTATAAATCAGATACAACCAAATAACATAACTAACAAATATAAGATACTATAATTTAAAAGTTGTTGCCCTAGAGACTATAATTCAATTTAAAATTTTTATGCATATATAAAAGAAAATATAGAAAAATAAATTAAAAAATATCATTCACTAACTAGAAATAATTAATTATTACACAATCATCCAATCATACTACCTAATATTAAATGTTAAACAATAAAGTAATGTGGTTCATTGTTTAAACATTAATTACAAAGAGACCAAAGTTAATTACTGTTTTAAGCATTGGCTGAACTGTATATATAAAGGGGGAAAAGAAAGATTAAGCAGGCTTAATTGGTGACAAAAATGACTAATTATTATTTTAAATTAATGCAAAGGAAAAGAACAACAAAGATAGGTACAAGTTGTCAACAAATTACAGATCACTCTACAGCAAAAGAGAGAAAAGAGAATTAGAATAGACTAATTACTTCCCAATTGTCATCATTGTTGTCTCCTCCTTGACAAGTTCAGTGCAAGAAGGGCAATCTCGTAAATCGGCAAGCTCCAAGAACAGTCTTTCACTTCTTCAGTTCTTGTCCATTTCTCTTACTTCTCACTGCTTTCAGAGATGAACTTTCAAGACCCTCTCTTTCTGCTGAAAATTAACAGATCTGCCAATCTGACACATTATTTGAATTTCTTTATCCTTCGTTTATAGTTTCTATCAAAACAAAGAAAACACAACGATCAATACAACAACAATGGTGTAACTAACAGAACCCAACAGCTTTAAAGACCCAGAAATGGAAGGAGGAGGTGGGCTATAATAATAGAAAGGGAAGTAAGGAACAATTGGGTTAGGAGGTGGAGGTGTAGGGTAGTTTTTATTATATGGTGGTGGATAATTGTAATAAGAACCGCCACCCTGTGGTGGTGGTGGAGAGGAGTAAGTGTAAGTGGAAGGTGGCGGTGGGGAGTAATAGTAGGAGCCTGATGAGCTAGGCGGAGATGGCGGCGGCGGACAATTAGAGGTAGATGCTGGTGGAGGTGGAGATGGTGATGGCGGCGGAGGCGATGGAACAGGGTTACAACAGGTTGAGCACATTGTGCATGCGATCTGGTACATCATTCTTGATTTTGGGATAGGTGAGGGGCTGGTATAAGGTAGTACCAAGAGAAGAGAGAGTAGAGACAGCGTTATTTTTTGAACTCTTTCCATTCTTGCAACAATTAACATCAGCCTTCAGAATTCAAGAAATGTTCTTTAATGCAGAGCAAGATCAAGAAAATTTTCAGCTTATTTTTTATGAGAAATTGAGAACAAGAAATGAGTACAGCACAGAGAAAAAGAAAGAGTAAGACAGAGAAAGAAAGGGGATAGTAATGAGTATCGAGAGTGCGTTGCACTAGACTATAGTGTCTCTTATCTTTGAAGATACACCATTCACCATCACCTTTTAATATGATGCTTTAAAAAATTAGTAAAAGAAAAAAGGATTAAAAAAAGAGGAGCCTGAAATTCCAAAAGATGACACCGACACGTTTTGCTTTACTAGAAGGAGAGAGAAAGGGTTAGTGTATCCATTTGGATATACACGATCAAAACACGTCGTTCAGGGGTAATTATGTTAAGTCAGTGAATTATAGAGGGTGTAATTGGAATCAAGTAGTTTGTTAATCGTTGGCTTAGCTCTCTACTTTACTGAGTTGGACAGAGTTCGTTTGTCGAGTTATTGCTCACCAGTAAGTTCATGAAAAGTAAAACGGTGACGTTGGAAGAAAGACTGAAAAAGGCGGAGTCGTTAAAGATGGGCTTGACCAAGGGGTGTAAACGTTCATACGTGGAAGAATCTGCAGGGTTTGATTGTGTGGTGACATGGCATATGGACAGAAGACGTAAAGAAGACGCAAGCTCCACGTGGTGCTAGTAACTGTTCACATTGATACTGTGTTACTGCTAAAGGAAATCCAGTTGTTCGTTACTCTTGTTTGGAAATTTCTTCTCCATACAAGAACAGGAAAATAATTGACTCGCAGTACTTGTGTCTAGTAATTTCTGTATCTTTCTTTCTTTGCTACAGAGGAGAATGGCTTACCCAAAATCCATAGTACTATGGATAAAATTATTGAAATATATATATATATATATATACAAAAGGTGCCTAAAAGACTGGAGAAAAGCAATCACAAGTAGTATAGAATTACGTTTAAATACTACTTGTTATACATCTGGAAGCAAAGCATTCTTCTCCAATGAAACAAGAAACAAAAGAAAAGAGAAGAAAGAAAAGATAACAATCTGAGTACGGCTCGCAGTACTTGTGTCTAGTAATTTTCTGTATCTTTCTTTTCTTTGCTAACAGAGGAGAATGGCCTTACCCAAAATCCATATCTATGGAATAAAAACTTATTGTTAGGTTAAAAATATAAATGTAGTACATAGTGGGATTTGGAATAACCATATTAATTATCATCTCAAAAAAAAAAACAATTTCCATTACCAATAAATTTCAAAATAGGTAAAACTATGTTACAATACCTAGGAAAAATAAATAAATAAATGAGAACAATAATTTACCTAAAAATGTTCTATATAATATATATATAATTTAAAAAAAAAAAACAATTCTAACTATTCATTAGGAAAAATAAATAAATAAAATGAGAACAATATTTAAAAAATCTATATCAAGATTTATTGGATCTGTGGATGGACTCAGAGAGCAAGTCTAAGTAAGTTACATCGGTTACAGTGTTGGTGTAACATTACGGAGCCATCTCTTCTGACCAAACATAAACAAGACTATAAAAATGGATGAGAAGATTATAAATTTGATTGCAGGTATTAATCCCACGTAAGAAGTCTGGTAAATAAATATAGTTAACTAGCTTTTAAGATACAGATTGTCATATTCTATAGTGAGAAAAGCTATACGTGGAGGACCTTTCCAGGCTGTTTCAGCGGCAAATGTCCACTGCAAATTCAAAGTCCAACACCAAGTTCATCTTGTGGGTTCCACTTTGTCCTAATAAAACCTAAAGGCTGCAGAACCGTTTTATGTTTATATTTTATTTCTCAAACTTCCTATGAATCATGTACAGGACAATAAGTCTTGCAGTGCATTTCATTTAATTTTATATTTCTTATATTACCAATATAATAAAATTAATGCTTTTATATGAACAAAAGGTGTAAATATTAGTATATAAATAAATAAATGAAAAGCAAAAATCCAGAAACCCAATCTGAAGAATCTTTCACTTTACTAGTTTGCTTTGTTCTAATTTTCTGTTGGAGCTTTTTTCCTCTCATGATATAACCTTTTATAAGTTCTTTCTAGTCATCATTACTCGGTTGAAGAAACTCAAAAGTTTAAACATTATATATATATATATATATATAATATTATACCATATAATATATATGTATCTACTCTAATCCATTTCCTTCGCTTTCTTCTTCTTCTCATCTTCCTTTCTTCTTCCAGGCTCATAAGCATCATGGTTCAACTAGAAAGATCCAGAAGAAGTTTTCTGGGCAAGTTGACCAACCTTTGTTGTATGAAATGGAAACATATATTTTATATAAGTATACGCCGATTAATAGGAGTTATAACGAAAAAACGGAATTTTACTATTTTTAGGTAGCTCCCACAAGTTTTAACAAGCTGTAATCCATAGTAAAAGTTAGTTAAGTGCTAGACTAGCTGGCGAATCAATCAAATTAAGCAAAGATGATTCTAATGACGTTCCCTTGATAAATATGAAGCAAGTAGTAGAAAGTTTTAAAAAGGCTGGCGAGCTTGCCATAATTCTTTGATATTTAAGCAGCATTAATATATATGTATCTACTTCTAATCCATTTCCTTCGCTTTCTTTCTTTTTCTCTCCTTTCTTTTCAGGTCCATATACATATGGTTCAATAGAAAGATCCCAAATTTGAGTTTCTTGGCAAGTTGACAACCTTTGTTGTAT
Source organism: Jatropha curcas (assembly GCF_014843425.1). The sequence goes on along the minus strand of NW_023590789.1, from coordinate 19,218,723 downwards.
GGAAATGGAAACAAAAAAATGTAACGCCGAAATAATGGAGTTATACGGAAAAAACGGAATTTTACATTTTAGGTAATTACAAGTATAAAAGCTGTAATCCATAGTAAAAGTAGTTAGCTAGACAGCGGCATCAAATCAATAATTTCAAGCAAAGATGATTCTATGACGTTCTTGAATAAATATGAAGCAAGTAGTAGAAAGAAAAGGCTGGCGAGCTGCCACCAATTTAAGGCAGCATTAACACGACCACCGTAGGGGAATTGGTTTTGGACACTTTACCAATCAAGCAAATGAATTATGACATTTCGTTGTAATATCATATAAAAAAATTTTGGACCCTAATCTAAGAACAAAGACAAACTCCATGGTTGGTTGACAGTCAGCACCTGCCTTATTTTGAGGGCCCTTTGATGATTCTATGACGAGCGTGCACTTTATTCTCATCCCACATGCTTTCTACAGCGACTCAACTCATTTTCTAATTTCATCACATTCACACCCCAATTATCAATAATTTGCTCATCTTTTTCCCAGAAAACGATCGATTAAGAAAAGACGAGTAGTATATTATTTATTGCAACAAGGGTCAACAGTTGAATAAAAGTTGACTCCTTACATGAAAAAAATAATAATAATAATAATAATTGAGAGAGTAAAAAATTTATATTCTATAAATTTAAATAGAATTACTCCTAATCTGGCTAAATCCAACTCTCTATGTTCGTTGGTTTGGATATTGAGAATGGACCTGTGGTTTGTTTTGGTGTTTAATTATCATCCTCCATCTTTGTTGAAGAGAAGAATGTCTATTTTAGTAATTTACAGCTGCTATTTACGAGTCAAACCCACTGAAGCAGCTCTCAACAAGAGAGAGTTATTTATTTAGACTTTTGAATCTCGTCTCCCAAGTCCCAATAAAATAATAGTTTAGAAAAGGACAGGAAAAGAAAAGCAGGCCCATTCTGTAATCGTATGTCCATTACTATGTTATGGGCTGATTTGATGGGCCATACCGCCAGCTGGTAGGCTCAAACGGGAATTTCGCTGCTTATGAATAAATTAAAGGATCGAGGATAACCTAACATTGCTCCTCATATCATACTCTTCTCTTACCCATCCATTTCTGTCTGCCTATTTCCATTGCTCTCGTTGTTCTTTTCGAACTCTGAAAATTCAAATTTGTTCATCATTTACTAGCCGTTTTCTTTGTCTTATAGTCCATCAAAATCACATAAACTAGCTAAGTCAGCAATGATCCTTTCTTCTTGATTTGGTTAGCTTCAAATTTAGCTTATAATCATACAAAAAAAGCACTTACTAGGCTCACTAATTTGTGTCTCATCTGTTTAGGTGTTATGTGTAGTGACTTTCTTATAATAATCAATATGTAATTATTTAAATTTTAATAATTAATATAATTTATCTGGAGAAAATCATCGCATGTGCATTGCACGTACAATTTAAATCAATAATCTCTCAAATTGTTATTTAATTTTTTAATTTTATATATTGTTTAACTTAGGAACTTAGAGTGAGGAAAGAAAATAAATAATAGCTAGTTATGTCTTTTTTTTTTTTTTCTAAAAAAATGAAAAGAAGAAACACTCAAAGAAAGGGGAGAACTAAAAAAGAAAAAGAAGAAGAAAACCTCTTTTTTTGAGTAACGGCTAGTTGACAGTTTGAAATGCTTCATTTATCCAGCCCACTTCACCAAGTAATGGGCTTTCTTGTTCTTGGTGTTGGGCCAATCCTTCGTGCTCTTTGGATTTTGTTATCGACTTATGGGATCTAGGTAGGTCCCGATACGGTCCCACAGCGCACACGTTTTGGTTCCCGCGCAGACAATGACGTGCCCGCAATATAAGCCAGAGTTGGTGCCCCTCAAGGAAAAGGTATGTTCCCATATCATTTTCCTGTATAAAATCTCACCGTCTAAACCTCAAATCATACAAAATGTCATGGGACCGAGTATGCATTAGTGTTATGCAATGCTGACATGGCCTTGTACCGTTGACAACCTGTATGATTTTATAGTAGTCCCTACCGCACTTGATCTTAGCCGAATCTTAGACCGTAAAGTCGTCTCATTACAAATTCAAAACAGAAAGAGAAGCGAAGACATCTATCTATTTTCCCTTTCCCGTTTTGCGTTGCAACGAAAGTGTTTTTGCGAATTTCTTTTTTTATTTAAATTCCAAAAGGCAAAAATAATTTTAAAAAAAAAACTATATCGTCACTCCCCGAAACCTCGTTTGAATTCCGCCACGACGACAGCTATACTAAGCTGTAGTTCGATTATCCCTAACGCGTTTCTCATTTTTGCATTCTTTCTTCTCAACTAGAAAAACCACTTCATTTTACTTGCTCTGTGCAAAAATCATGGCTTTGAACTTGAATCTGCTCTTTTTGATCCTTTTTAGTACGGTACCCTCCGCGATCTCGCAAACAAGCACCTCAGCCGACGAAGCACCCGCTCCGGCGGCCAGTGCGTGTAATGGGATATTCTTATCGTATCAATATGAAGGAGGAACCCAACTCAAGCCCACCGTTCCCACTAACCAGCCGTACAGGTTTGAGTCCACGCTGAGTATACAAAATAACGGGGTTGATGAGTTGAAATCGTGGAAGGTCTTTGTGGGTTTTGCAAATGATGAGTTGTTAGTCTCTGCATCTAATGCTATTCTTGCTGATGGGACTAGCTTGCCTGCTAAAGTTGGGAATGGTACTGTTTTTGCTGGGTATCCCATGACTGATCTCAAGACGCCAATTGAGACTGCGGGTGATTCGACTCAGACTTCGGTTCAGGTAAAGTTGTTGGGAACGCAGTTTGGTGTGCCGTTGAAGGATGTACCTTGGCCATCCAATATCACTCTGGCTAATGATGGATTTGTTTGTCCTCGGACTACCAAGGAAGGTGAGTTTGCAGTTTGTTTTGGGTTTCAATAAAGTTCTGATTTTGAAGGTTTGGTTTATGGTCTTGGTCACTTATCTATTAATAAAGATGGTAATTTGATCTGGTTGGAAGTGGGAGATGTATGGGGTATAAGATTAAACCTATTTTGTTAGAGGAAAAAAGATTAGTGATCAGAAAAAAAGGTTTCAGATCTTATCCAAAGTGAAACTATAAGGTTTTGCTGTAAGCTATTTTGATGTATAGATTTGATCTATTGGAGCTTCAAACATTTTATCGCTATGTTTGATTATTCTCATTAAACATGTTTTGGCTCTCCGATTCTCGAGGAGAATTTCTTGCATCTCCTTGAGTTCTAATGTTTGGAAAATGAAATTGAACACAAAAAAACTCTTTTCTTCGTTATTTCTTGAAATTATAACTTGGTGTATCAGTTTAGATTTATCAATTATCAGAGAATATCCTTTTGAACTGTGGAGTACTTATTCTCCCATCAATTGCTTTTACTAAAATATCATCGAAAGTAGAAGTATCACATGATATTGCTCTAACTTCGAGTTCTGTTCTGAAGTTATATGTGTTTCTACAACTATTGATGTCCATCTTTTTTGGCTTCCCAGGTAGTGTAATGTATCTTTGTTGTACCAAAGACGAGAAGTTCAAAACAAACATCACAGTGGAGGAGGAGTTCCTGCCTCGCCGGAATGGGGACCTCACGATTATGTATGATGTGATCAGAACATATTCTTCTAATTACTGGGCACAGGTTACTATTGAGAATCACAATCCCCTTGGTCGTCTTGATAACTGGAAATTGAGCTGGGATTGGATGAAAGATGAATTTATCTACACCATGAAAGGGGCTTATCCATATGTTGTCGATTCATCTGACTGCATATTTGGCCCACAAGGTACATATTATAGCGATCTGGATTTTGCAAATGTATTAAACTGCGAAAGAAGGCCAACAATCATTGACCTGCCTCCAACAAAGTTCAACGATACAAGCCTTGGGCTGAAACCCTATTGTTGTCGAAATGGTACTATTTTGCCACCGTGGATGGACCCAAGCAAGTCAACTTCAGCTTTCCAGATGCAGGTTTTTAAAATGCCTCCAGATCTTAATCGGTCTGAGCTCTCACCACCACAGAACTGGAAGATCAATGGCACACTTAACCCTGATTATCAATGTGGTCCTCCAGTTAGAGTAAGCCCTAGCCAATTTCCAGACACAAGTGGTTTACCATCAAATTCAACTGCAGTTGCTAGCTGGCAGGTAGTTTGCAATATCACTCAACCGAAGGGAGCAAGCCCCAGATGCTGTGTATCATTCTCTGCTTACTACAATGATTCAGTCATCCCATGCAACACCTGTGCATGTGGATGCCCCAGTAACACAGCTAGGACTTGTAGTAGAACTGCTCCAGCTGTTCTTCTTCCACCAGAGGCACTCCTAATACCTTTCGATAATCGAAGTGCTATGGCTAGAGCTTGGTCTAGCCTTAAACATCTAACAGTCCCAAACCCTATGCCCTGTGGAGATAATTGTGGGGTTAGCATCAACTGGCATGTTTATACAGATTATACTCGTGGATGGAGTGCAAGGATCACGATATTCAACTGGGATGAAATTTCATTTGCGGATTGGTTTGCTGCAGTACAGTTGGACAATGCAGCTGCTGGTTTCGAAGCAATGTACTCATTAAATGGAAGCAGTTTGGAGGGCGTCAACAATACTATAACAATGCAAGGCCTTTCAGGGTTGAACTATCTTGTGGCCGAAACTGATGCAGCTGATCCAACAAAAAATCCTAGGGTGCCTGGAAAACAACAGTCTGTGATTTCATTTACTAAGAAAGGTATACCTGCAGTCAATGTGGCTGCTGGGGATGGGTTTCCTACTAAAGTATTCTTCAATGGGGAGGAGTGCTCACTTCCTAAAATATTCCCAACAAGCAACAGCAATAGAAAGGGATCGGCTACAATTTTTTCGGTCCTTTTAGCAGCTATCCTATTCATGCTGATGAAGCAGTAGCTGTGAAAGCAGAAAACTTGTAATTCTTTTAATTCTTTCAAGGGTCTGATATATAATTTCTCACTCAGGAAGTTTCGCATACAAGAAAATATGCATACTGAGATTGCTATGCAGCTTCGTGTTGCTAGCACCTAGCAGGTGTGCTGTTGTGCTCTGCACATTCTGAACGGATGATGTATAATAACTGTAATATCATTTTTTGTTTTCAAAGCGAATGCACAATTTGACATGATGTGTAGGCATTGTTGGACAGTAATATTAATATTCATTATTCTCTTCTTTTTAAGGTTGTCTGGTGATGCATATATGTTAGAGCTGGAGGTTCTTGATGTTCATTGTTGATTGAACATTTGAACAGGAAAAACTGGTGCAAGGCTACCAATTTTGAGGGCATTTCTATGATTCTTGGATACCCAATCTAGTCGAATCGTCCTATCCCGACTGATAAATCCTACTTTGGTCTTTCGACTTCTGTGCTTAAACTTCCAATGAGCTGTGAGGATGACATTCGAAACGCCAATCCTAAAAGCAAACCATCGCTTATTGCTAACATCAAGGTTTTGTCGTTTGTATCGGTTGAATCTTGTCATGAAACCAGGCCCAATTGGATATTTCCAGTTGAGTAATCGCGATATTTTGTGTGGTTTTGCAATTTATCGAAAACTAACCATGGGGTACGTGAACGAGAAGTTAGAAGAATGAATAACGACAACTTGCCAGAAAAATGGAAACCGATTAGTTCTCGTTTGGTGGTTTTATAAGAAATAGCAGTGCCGTTTCGTTAAATTCGTTAAAACTAACAAACTAATATACCGAACTTCACAATGGAATTAACAGATAAGAGAAAAAAAATATATCTTTCATGAAGCCATATTCAGCTCGAAGCTCGCTGCTTCCTCAGTTAATGACCATATCTATTTCATGATAAAAGAAAGTGAAGTTTAACGTCTCATTACAAAAATGCCAGAAAAAGAAAAAAAAAATCAAAATTAAAGCACAAGAAAACATCAAGGAAAAAAGAAATTAAAATTACCCAGACTTATGTCTAGAGGTATCAAATGGAATTATATACATCAAGGTCAATTCCTTAAATAAGAAAATATAAATAAAACAAGATGAAAAAAGAAAAAAAAAAAACTTGATGTGTTATTAGAGTTAGAAAATCTCCTAAAATTCTGAAAAAGTCTAAGAAGTTGAAGTTGTCTTCATAACTCAGACCAATGGACAACTCCACAAACACCCTAAAATTAGTTGCTTCTCACTAGATTTCCAACCCAATGCAGCCAAAATTTTGCATGTATGCCCTTGGCATTTCATGCAGTGCTATCGCACAAGATCTGCAAATACCTTCCAGACAGAATATGCAATCTGGACTTCCCATTTGTCTGCTTTTCTTTTGTCCAAACTAAACCAGCTGAACACCATCATATACACAACAAATGCAGCTATGCAAAATCAAGCAATTGTGTCCCCTGATAAGAAAAACACTAATTTGAACTGCATCCCTCTGGTTACAGAAGAGGTAAAATCAAATTCTTCTGTGACAGCAGGTATGTACATCAGAAACTGCAAAGAGAACTGCTACACAGGAATATTATCCATGGGATACCCATCAAAGTCGAACTCATTTTCAGTAGGTCCTACACTTCCTTGCTGCTGCAAAATTGAAGAATTTTGACACAACAGTTAGAAACCAAAAGTCTTAAAGCCAATACAAAGAAATAAAGAGAAGGAACCAACTTGTTTGAGAAGTGCGCTCATGAGATCTTCCTGGCCAAACTGGTCAGGAAAGAGGCCAGCCTGACAGTTTGCATCAGGAACTGTTTCAGACTTGATCCTCACTGAATTATCAGCAAAAAAGTTGTTGACATGTTGTCCTACACTTTGTGGATTTACGTGATCAGTGGCATCCCCAGCAGAAAACATCGGTTTGCCTACAGCAGATATATTCCTGTTCTGGGCAGACCCTTGGCTAGAAGAAAAGCCTTGATGAGATAAAACTGATGGCCCAACGTCAAGGTTGCTTTCTAGAGAGTTGGTTTGATGAGAGGCAATGAAGGTCATGCCCACATTCTGTAGTTCCCAATCATGGGATTTATGCTGATTCAGATCACTAAAAATGTCATAACTTGGAATGAATCCTACTGATCCTTTTATTTCTGAGTTAACATCTTCTTGAAATGCCCCCTTGGATGTGAGACTGGATATCCCAGGAGAATTTCCTAGAGGAAAGCTACTACCAGATAATTCTGCTGTATTGTTCAAGGGGAAATTCAACATTGAAGGTGATTGTGAAACTGGATTATATCCAGTCCCTCTACCATTTTCAGCTAAACCGTTTCTTGCTAAAACTCCACCAGCAATTGTATTAGATATAACAGGCTGCCCTGCAGACGATGGAAGGGTGGAAACAAGGCAGCCGGTCGTTTCATTTAGTATCTGGCCCCTAGACTGTGATTGAGACATCTGCATCAGCAACGAATTACTCTGACCACCATGGTTATTGACTTGTATATTCATGTTACCAAGAGATTGTGCTGAATGGTGCAAATTTGCGAGCTGCTTAGGCTCCATGGTTGTTGGGATTCCATGAAGTAAGTTCATCTGCTTACCACTGTTCAATTGTTGCTGTTGCCCATCGCCAAATCTCAATTTTGGATTCTCAAAACTAAAAAGATTTCTTTGGTCAACAATAGGCATGGGCATTCTAGCTTTTACTGCTGATCGACCAAGTCCTGCTGCTTGAAGTGTGGCAAGGCTTTGTGCTGGTATTTGACCTGTAGCAGCAAGAGTTTGAAGATCGAGTCCATTGAGTGAGGACAGCGGCCCATAAGTTGCTTCTTGGGGGCTGATGAAAGGATTGCTTAAATTATTCTGGTGTTGTGAAACCCCACTCAGTCGTCTAAGATACAATCGATATTTCTGTACCATAAAGGGAGAGAATGAGTCCATACTAACTCCATATCAAAAAAGAATTTTAGCTGAAAAGATTTGCATGGGAATTCGCTTATCATATACCGTTTACCAAGTAGAATAGCATATTACTTGAATTCTATATAAAGATTGGAATATACTATGTTAAACATATCTGTTCCATACCTGAAGGTGGCTAGCAACATTTTCTCTAGTGAGCCCAGGGACATTCATCAACTCTAGAATTTTCTTAGGAACAGCCTCTGTCCACATAAAATGAGAAAATTAAGAGAATCTTATATTGGAATAGGAAATTGACACGGAGACAAACACTGAAAGGTAAATAAAAATTGACTAAGAATCTTGAAATGTGATTCTATCATGTTTGTATGGTTTATAAAAATTCCAAATCTTTTACCAAATATTTCTGTTCAGATTCCTTTAATTTCATTGGAAATGAAATCCAACTTCAAGTGTAATTTTCAATATTATCCTGAGATTCCATTTGATTATCCCAAAAATATGAGCAGATAGGATGAATCAAAAGTTAACTGCCCCAAGACCGCTCCTCACATGCAAAACTCTCACAAGCATGAAGCATATGAAAAATAGGCAGCAAATGAGCACTGCTGAATTGAAAGATACAGGTAAAAAAAAAAATTTAAAAAAAAAAAAAAAAAAAAAAAAAAAAAAAAAACAGAAGAATAAAGACAATGTAAAGATACATACTGTCAATGCCTAGTTTTGATTAACTGGCTGCACAAACTGTTGGTGGAGTTCAACTGACAAACTACACGCGGCTTCAAAAAAAAAAATAAAAAAAAAAAAAAAAAAAAACAGAAGAAATAAAAAGACAATGGTAAAGATACATACTGTCAATGCCTAGTTGATTAACTGCTGCAACAAACTGTTGGTGGAGTTCAACTGACCAAACTACACGCGGCTTCTTTAGTGTGGATGTATCATCCCTCTCATCTGCTTCATCTTCCTCATCTTTCCTCTTCTTTGAGTTTCTCCAATTCCCTTCATTGACTGAAGAAGAATAATCTGCATCCTCAGACTGTCTCTGCTGCCGATCTCCTTCTTCTACGCTTCCTGATTGCTCCAAGTCCTTCATTTCATTCTTTTTCTTCCGAACCACGTGCTGCCATATGTTTTTCAGCGCCTCTATGCGAACTGGCTTAATCAAGTAATCACAAGCACCATGGGTGACCCCCTTCATAACAACATTTTTCCCATCATCTGCTGACATCACTGTGAAGTTCACAAATTATACATGAGACAACAAATCAAATCTAAGCTATTTGAGATATAAATCCATCTGAAGTGACAGCAACTTACTGATAACAGGCAGATCCATCTCCAGACCAATGTATTCAAGGAGTTTAAATCCATCCATGTCTGGCATGTGAACATCACTTATAACAATATCATACCCATTTTTGTTCTCTCGGAGCATGGACAATGCTTGCTCTGCTCGAGTGCATTTAGTAACTGAAAATTCAAATTAACCTAAATTAATCAATCAAATTACACAAGGACCAATCCTCTACTCTCTCATTGACATTCATTCACAGATAAAACTCCAATCCTTTCACAACAAGCAAACAGAGATCAAATTCAAACCAATCTCTAGCAAATAAACAGTAGATTTCAATTTGCCATTAATCTTGCAGAAGACAAGTCAGGTCAAACAAATTAATAAGCTTAACGAAATCCTTGACTTTGGAGCAGAACATAATTGCAGCTCGAAGTAATACAGATGTGACCCAAACCCAAATCTAAAAATGGAAAATCATATCTCCATAGGCAAAATTATTAAAGTGCGATAAGAAAAAAAAAAAACATCATTGACGCGTTATATAGTTAAAAAATACATCCAAATGGAACAAAAGAATTTCTTAAAGCACAGAACTGACACTAGAACAACAAATTTAAGAGAAATTGTACCGAAGAGATAGAGGTACAGTTGCAAATAAAAAAAAAAAAAGTTCTTTATAGTACCTTTATAAAGGCAAGTTTTAAGCATCTTCTCCAAGATCATGAGACATGTTGGATCATCATCAACAACCAATACTCGCAGGCCTATCGGAAACTGATCGGAAACAACATCCCCAGCTTTCCAAGCTACACTAGAGCTGGCCGTTGACATGGATCCCTTTCCGTTACTGAGATTCATAGCTTAGAGAAACCTTTGATCCCAAAGCAAGAATAGAAAAACGAAGTAAAGAAAGCAACTAAAATTTCACATATTTGAAGTTGAACTTAGAACTTGGCATCAAATAGATTGATACCCAGTTCGAAAGAGAAAGAACCCAGTTGAAATACGCAAGAAGGAAGTAATTGGAGAAAAAGCAAAGGAGGAGAGGAGATTTTGGATTATTAGAGAAGAGAATTTATATATATTTATTTGGATTGAAAGTTGAAGAAGACATGGCTTGTATCAGCTTCAAGCTCAATTTCTCTGTTTCTGGGTATTATTTTTATTATTGTTTTATAATTTAATTTTTTTTTAAGGATTATTTTATTCAAAAGTGGGTCAGTCCTGGAAGAGTGGATCCAGCTCACACATGAAGTTAACTAACTCCACCGCATATCTAAATCTACTCCAACAACAGCCCCAACGTTAAACCTTTGTCTCCTGTTTTTTACTGCTATTACCTAGTACTTTAGGTCTTCACTTTTACCCCACTCCGTTTACTACAATTTACTTGGTCATTTTATCTTTTTTTTTTTTTTTTTAATGTTGTTATTTTTAATTAGAATTTATCTCAGATTATCTTATGATAAAAAATAAAAAAACCAAAAATCACAAATTTAATTACGAAGTTTTTGTTTTCAGAATAATAAAATTATTATTGTCACTAAAAAATTTTTATAAACTTATTATCGTAAGCAGTCCATAAAAAATCTAATCCTAAAACCTGTATACTATATATATACTACATATTCCCAGCAGTACAGGTAATGGGTCGCGATCTTCAAAGCATAAATATAGCACCTGATGAAGAAGCTACTTGAGAAATAAAAATTGACAATTAGTTTGAAGTTAAACAATTCATACCCACATGTTCATATTTGTATATCCTAAAAAGGATAATTTCTTGAAAATTTCCAAAATTTATAATTCAAAATGTGAGGGTTTGTAACTATATTTCAAAAATTTATAATTCAAATTTATTGAAAATTGAAAATTTTTTGATTTTTTTTTTGGATTGTTCAATCAAAAACCACCAGCACTATTATATATAGTTGTATGAAAGTAAATGTAGGCTTGGCAAGCACCACTGCAATTGTGGGTTGGTTCAGTTTCTCCACTTTGAAGTTCCAAGAGTGGTCTAAATTCATATATTTATGTATGTATATGAACTCACTTTTTTCTTCTTTAAGTTTCATTGGACAGAAGCTTTCTGCTACTTATTGCCTTTCTTTTCTTTAATTGTCACAAAAGGTGAAAACAACCCAACCATAAGTAACCAGTCCTTACGGATTCCCCGTGACACTTCTAACAAACAAACGGAACTCCAAATGGGTATCCCGTATCCCGTCCCGTCCATCCAAGATCTGTAATCTTCTTCTTCTTTTTTTTTTTAACGCTATGTTTGTCTGTTGATGGTAACCCTTCATCAGTTTTTTCTTTTTTACCTCTCTGTCTGTCTCTGCTTTAATTTCCATACCATTGCCATGCTTTGCTTGCTGACACTTTCTTTATCTTCCCATTCCTACCCAGACCTTCTCCCCCTAGACTGACACGTGTCTTTTGCAGCCGTTCATTTAAGATAAGGTCTCTTTGGCTTATATTGTTCCCACTCCTTCCGCTGCATCTTTTTGGCATTTTTTGTTCTTCCCTTCCCATCAAATTGTAATGTAAAACCATTTTTACAGTGGCGAATGGCGATTTTAAATTTTGACTTACTAATTTTATAAGTAAATTTATCTATAATCCATGTCTAATCATCTTTCTATTAAGCATAATAAAAATCAGTGACTCCATAACCAAGAACCTAGTTTTTACTTTTTAGTTTCATATTTGAGGTTGTTGAATGGATTAACAATAGGGGTTGCTTTTTTCACTGCAACGAAAGCTGTGAAATAGGTAAAGTAGCATGCTGAAAACGTATATTCCCTGATAACTTTTCTCTCTCACGATGAATATATTTTTTTCCACTCAAAACCCGATAAAAAGCAACCTCAGCAGCAACCGTTCTTGATGAATAGTCTAAATTAAAAATATTTATTGGATTTTCACATAATCTTCCAAAGTTATAAAATGATTAAGTAAGTTGAGTGTTTGTGGCTGGTTCTATCTTTTTATGGAAGAAGAAGCAGAGGGAATGCTTTTAAGGGAAATCGAATATGTGTAACTGCGAGAAAATTACTATCACGCGCGCATTAAACTATCATTTGCTTTTGTAAATTGTCATCTCTCTTAGCTTCATTGGACCTTTTGCCACGTGGCGTCTCTTGGAAGTTGTAGAAAAAGTCACAGTAACTTTTCTCATCTTTTCCTTTTTTTTTTTTTTTAAATTTTACATATAAATATTATTTTCTACCCCTTGAGTTGTGCCCTCTTCTATCGTGATTACATATAAATTATAATTTTACATATAATCCGAATATTTATAATTCATAATCTTCCATTTGTGAATACCGAAGACTTATTTAATTATAAAATTGAAAATTAATAATCTAAATCTTTATTCGATTTAAAAAAAAAAATAAATTTTAGTATAGTTGAATTAAATTTGATTTATAAATTTTAATTTTTTACTCTAACTCTATTATTTTCTTTGCTTCTTGTTCCCATCATAAGATTATCACATGCATAACAAGGGTGGTTAAAAAAGGTAAAAAAATATCACCGCGACAGTGAATTTAATTATCTAATTATCCCACAAACAAAAATTGTCCCATCTATTCACTTTGCTATGTAACTTTTTGTTTGGTTGCAGAAATAGAGCGAATGAATACCATATGACAAATATATAATCCTCAAATTTACACCAAATATCCAGCTATATTAACAACACCATTTAACAATTTTGAAAATAAAAAGAAATATAGGGACCCGCTCAGCCCAGATAAGCCAAGCCAAAGGGTTTAAATGGGACCCACAGACCCACTTTCAACGAGTCCACATCAGCTCAGGGAAGAATAGACGTGACGTGTTAGACGATCTTGAACTCACAACCTGACGGACACGTGGTGCTGTCGTTAGTGCGAGTTGGCCCCACTTAAATTAAAAAAAGGCCTATTTGTTATAGAGTTGAGTGGGACCAACGCGGGAAAATTGGTGGGGTTATTTTCGACTGGGCCCAGTTGAGGTGTACGTGCTCACTTGATACCCCATTCTCCGTTCGAGCTAGGGAGGCTAGTGGCGGAGGACGTAGGTGGTGGGTGGCTGAGTACGGTAGGCCTGGGTCCTTGTGGATATGTGGCTTTGCAATTGGTAAAGGTTTTATATTATAAGCCACCGGATTAGTCTGACAAGAAAGCACCGCGCTAGCGAACTATAAACACCTGTGTTATAAAAGAAAAAGATTTTATATTATGGTGATGGACTCACTGTTTTTTCAATGGATTTAAATGTCAATGAAGCACGTGGCTATTTTATTTAATTTCATACAAATACGAAATTGAGTGATTAACAAGTTAATTTTTGAAAAAATAGGTTATAATTAACTTTGAATGATTGGTCACCTAGGCTATATGTGGGTTGCTGTCCAAAATTCAACTCCATTTTTAGTAACATAAGAAGATGAAGAATAATTAACTATAAGAGGAAAGAAAGGAACAATTTGGGCACGTGGCAGTACAACTTCTGAACCAAAACCTCCAACTACATATATTATATATTATATATATGAAATAGGAATCCATACATGTTCCAAAATTTCATTTGGGTCAGAAATAAGAAATTGTTGAAGTGAAGATTGGAGTACCTGTTGCATAAAAGAAGGGATACCCTATGTATAGTACTAGTATGGAATTAGATCCACATCTCTCGTATTACTAGTACACTTTGCCAGCCTAACAAGCAAGTAGGACCTGCTGGCTAGTTTTCATTGCACTTAAATGAGACGAGATGGATTTACACTAAGACATGATGTAGCAGTGAGTGCATGTACGGTCTGACAATAGATCTATATTCGAATTTTCCTTTTATCAAATAACCAGAAAAGAAAGACCGAGATGCCTTTTTGATATTTTTGGCACATCTTCCACTTCCACCCGCTCTTGAGTAATTGTTTATCCAAACTTGCTAATTTAGTTTCAGCTTGCTAAGATAGACACAAGTTTCTTCATTTTACATGCTTGTCTAATGTCTAGTCAGGTTTTGGATTTTATACTATTAAAACTTAGTGCGTTTCAAAGACATAAATTTGATTATGCAACTTTCAACTTTATCTTAAATACATTTTGTAAATTACAATGTTGTACTAGCTAATTATAATATTCTAATTACATGTATGTACTTTATATTGACATTATTTAACTCCCAATTATACAAAGTTCTCTATTAATTATTATCAATTGGTACATTACATCATACACACACACACACAAGAGTAGTGTATTTCACTTACACTATAAAGAACATGTTGGTGGTTTATTAAAAACAAATAATCACCAAGCTGTTTCAAAAATAAGCTACTCCATATCACTTTGTATCTCTTTTGAGTTGCTGCAATGGATTCGATGGACGCAATATTTTCTGTTGTGGCTACGTATTATGAAATAGTCTACTTGCTTGCTTCCAATTTTTATATTAGAATACAAAAAAGAATCATATATATATAACCAAATAATCACCAAGCTGTTTCAACAAATAAGCTACTCCATATCACTTTGTATCTCTTTTGAAGTTTGCTGCAATGGATTCGATGGACGCATATTTTCTTGTTGTGGCTACGGTATTATGAAATAGTCTACATTTGGCTTGCTTCAATTTTTAATATTAAGACATACAAAGAATCATATAATATATACATATATATATATATATATATAAAGTTTAAGTAAAAGAGATAATGGGTTTCTCCAAGTTGTGCAAAATTGGGAAAGCATGTGTATATTTGGATTGCATGATATGCCATGTGGGATAACAGAAAATTTTTCGGGCATCCACATGAATGTCTTTAATGATGCAAGCTTTATAATTTTCAGCAAACGCAAATATTGAAGCTAATTGGAATTTTACTTGCTATATATATAATAATATATATAATAATATACTATAGGGTTTTTATGCATGGCATACCCCCTTAAAAAGAAATAAAATCAGAGAGAGTAAGATATATATATAGGGTTTATGCATGGCATACCCCCCTTAAAAAGAAATAAAAATCAGAGAGAGTAAGATTTGTTGGTAATTGCAATTATGTGGTAGTAAAGCAGCACCGCTGTTGGTTTACCTGAAACATGTAATTAATTGCACATGGAGCGGAAAAAGCGGCTTCTCGATCTTTTTTACCAAAAATGTACATAACATAATCAGGATTAGGTTGGAGTAAGACTGTAAGAGAGATAAAGAGGAAAGAGAGAAGAAGAAGAGAGGGAGGGAGGTGGGCTACTGACAGCATTGAGCCAATATTATTGGCATGATTGGTAAGTCTGTCAACATCCATGATTGGATTGGATGGTAGAGCGTCTTTGTTGATCAATCACTAATCACAACAAAACAGAGTATTATTGTCAGTATAGTCAGTCAATGACATGGTGCTTGTCTCTCAGAAAACACAAATAGGCCCATTCCACCGACATTTCAGGTAGCTTGGACTTGGGCCTTGAGCTTTGAAATGAAGTCCAATTGTGCTTCTGTTTATTTTAGTTTGCGGATTTTGAACGGTTAAAAAACATTAAAAAATGCTCTCGTTGAGAGTCGGACTCAAGACCTCCCGCTTACTAAACGGGTGCTCTAACCAACTGAGCTACGAGAGCTTGATATTATAGCTGCTTGTATAATTATTTTACCGATGTACAGTCATGACGACCTAGTGAAAAAAAATCTTCTTGGCATGTGATGCAAAGTTGGAAACTGCCCCACTCTTTACTCATGGTCTTCTACGGTCTGGTTAGAAGTTGAAGGAGAAAGAAAAGTCTGGTGGTGAGACATTCTGCAATTAAACAAAAATTTAGACCTCTTTTTGCAAACAACAGTTTTAATAAAAAGAATGAGAAAGGGTCTGAACACGTAGCCGGAGTTTGGTGGAGAAGAGTTTCTCTGCTCTTTCTCTCTCTCTCTCTCACTCTCACTCACAATTTCCTCGTCCCTTCCATGCTCTCATTTCTTCCATCTTTCTTCTAGGGTTTTTTTTTTTTTTCTAAAATCTATTTATCATATTACGGTCCATAAGTTCAATAAATTGCACAATCGCCCCTCTACCTAATTTTACTCGTCATCAACAAGGTTAAACATTGTGTAAAAGTTTGCGATCGAAGTACCAAATGGCTTCTGATTCGTGGAGCTCTCGCCTTTCTACTTCCTCAAGGCGCTTCCACTCTCGATCTGGTTCAGTCTCTAGAACTCCTTTTAATTTCCAATAATGCCCTTCTTTCCGATGTAGAAATGTTCTGACGATAGATTAGAGGTCCTTGATTGTCCTCTAATGAAAATTTATATGTTGTTTGTTGGTTTTAGATCTATATGAGGAAACTGATGTAGACGAGGATTTGAAAGCCGAGTTTTTGTGTCCGTTTTGCGCTGAGGATTTTGACGTGGTCGGACTCTGTTGTCACATCGAGGAGGAGCATCCTGTTGAAGCCAAGAATGGGGTACGAGTTTTAATATTTTCTCTTGTAGTGTAGTTATTTTACCAAGCGATGACACTAATTTTTGGGGTTGGAAATGTTTGCTTTAGAATTTTCTTGTTCTAAATAATTTGTCTTTACACTTGGACAATCATTGGCAGCGAAGAAGGATTTTGTTTGTTGAACTATTTTGGGCTGATCACTTGGAAATTGATGCTAAATGAATTTCAAGATTTTAACTATAGATGGATTGTGGAGTATAGTATATTACTTTTTGTTATTTTCTTTGGTCCTGATAATAATGTTATGCGATTGTGTTTTTTACTTTCCCCGAGTTTATGGCTTCATCCCTTATTCGAAATGGAGAATTGCTTGGATTGTCTCTACATTTTCTGACTCTTTGCTTCTAAGGAGATTTAGCTGCCTTCTAAAGTACAATGCTGTCATTTCAGTCTTTAAACACTTGACTGACCTGCTTTTTTGAGTGCTTCTTACACTTAATCATGGTGGTTTAATATGGGTGTTTTTATATTTACTGGTTTAGATAATTCATAATGGCCTTTGCTAAATTTTTGTTGGAATTATCTGTTTCAGGTGTGCCCAGTCTGTGCTAAATGTGTGGGAATGGATATTGTTGGCCACATTACTATGCAACATGGGAACTTCTTTAAGATATCCTTTATATTGAATTTGCTTTCTTTTTATTTTAAGTTTTTGGTCCTGTTGTGTGATTAGCAATTGGAAGAAGGGATGTCTCTAAGAGGATCCTTTCTTTCATAGGATCCTCTTGAAGTTTAAGGAATATCTTTTACCAAGTCTAACCTGCTACTTGTTTTTACTACTGCTTCAAAAGTATTCCCTCCTTTTCATCTGCTTTCTCAGTTACTACTTCGATTTCATGACTTCTTTAGTTGAAGTAGCCTTTGTTTGAAGTTTGCTTTTGAGTTCTGCATGTTGATTATATCACTGAAGTCAAAAGATCTCAAAGGTTTTGTTGTCATGTTTTATTGCTTACTTTAAATGTGGTCTTTTTGTGTTCCTTGATTTGAGATTACGTGCAGCGGAAAAGGAGATTGAGGAAGGGGGGATCTAACTCAACATTTTCCCTATTGAGAAAAGGTCTGCGAGAAGGGAGTTTACAATCCCTTCTTGGTGGATCTTCATGCTTTGTGTCTTCATCCAACTCAGAACCTGATCCCTTGCTTTCATCATTCATATTTAATCCACCTGCTCTTGATGAACCTTTGAGTATACAGCCTCTTTCTTCAGTTGAAGCAGGCTCAGTAAAGGAGAGCACAAACGAGGAGTTTAGAGAAAGGTATAACTTACTGTTGCAGTTTTTAGAATTTCTCTAGTTGGTATTTAGAAGTGAACTGAAGAGCCTACAACCTCCGCATGTCACTTAGCTGTATCTTATCTAAAAGCCACGAGTGACTTGAATGTGTTGTGGATAACTTTTTGATCAATAGAATGAAATGAATTTCTTAGTATCTGAAGTTTTACTAATTCTCCCAAAAGAAAGGGAAAAAAGAATGGAGATTGCATATGGATATGAATTTAGAGTTGAATATTAAAACCTGTCCAAGCTATTTTACTGGTGTATTGTTTGACCAATTATTACTAGAGAAAAAGGAATAGTATACTGAGAGTGAACCTTGTGTTAAGCTCAAGTTTATCATCTACATTCATTGATCTACTGATAGATGGCATTGATCGGTTTATTGTGTATGGGGAGGAATTTTGTTGATTGCAATAAAAAAAAAAAAAAGGTAATAACTGAGAGTGAACCTTTGTGGTTAGTAGCTTCAAGTTTTATCATTAATTCTTGATCTACTGATAGTTATTGGCATTTGATCGGTTTGATTGTGTAATGGGGGAGGAATTTTGTTGATTGCAAATAAAAAAAAAAAAAAAAAAGGTTTGTGGAATTTTTTTTTTGATTGCTAAAAAAAAAAAAAAAAAGGTTTGTGGATTTTTTTTGTTTACATTTCTAACTTGAGTTTTCATGGCAACAGAAATGTCCAACAGTTGCTGCTGTCAGACAAGGACCAAGAGGAGAAGTCTCAGAGGTGTAAGTTTGTCCAGGGTCTCCTGTTGTCCACCATTCTTGATGATGAGCTATAAGAGTAGGGTTGGGTAAATCTAATGGGTTTGTTAATATAATAGTAGGAATGGGAGCAATCCAAGAGGGAAAATGTTCGATTTATAAGTGATAATTAGCTAGGTCAGATGAACTTGTATTATCACTGTATTTATAGCTTATTATTCGCATAATGGAAAGATGGAAGAATACATCTCTACTCGAGTATTTTTGCTCTCTGTGTTTACATTCTAGATCACTTTTATATTTACAAATTACATGTACTTAAAATGACACTATGTCCAGCCATGGAAGTTGTTTTAATAAAAATCAAATCCTTCAATTTCACATTATTGCACTTAGGATAGAAAATTAATTTGGTTTAATGGCTAGGTTTAAATATGGGTGAAAAATAAAAATTTGATATAGGCTTCAAATTAGTTGCAAGGGTCATACTTTAACTTAGGTTGTATAGGCTAAACATGAAGTTTTTAACAAAGAATGTCTAAATCATTTCTTTCTAAATGTAAGCATAAAAAAATTTGTCTTGAAGAAAATTTTAATTTTGTTCTAGGAATGCCAAGGTTAAATAAATTTTGATTAAAATACATGTCACGACCCGATTCCACGGGCCGGACCGACACTAGGGCCCAGGTAAGCTTAAGGCCCCCGAGGCCCGTAGTAAGCCTGAAACCCTAAAATTTGCTATCTTAATATAAATTTCGAATATTCAGCCCATATTAAAAAAATAAGCCTCAAGATTTTATTTCATCTCATTTCTAATATAGGCTCAAAGCATCATTTCGTCTACGATAATACACGACTAAAGGTAAGTAAATTCTACAACTGCGGAGTCACTAACTAAATTGTATACAAATTCTACAACTGCGGAGTCACTAACTAATAGATATACATAGATTTTTATACATCTAGATACATAACAAAATATTTATTGGTCTAGGAAAATTTTCTTTCTAGCTCTACGACGAAGGAACATAGCTTAACCGAATTAAAGAGAAACTTACTTCCTGAAAAATTAAACAAAATATGTGAGCTTTCTAAGGAATAACTATTATTGCACAACACACACATTCACACAAATGTGTAAATATATATCAATCTAGCCATCCGACTAGTTATATGCTCACGCAGCCAGTCACACAAATGGTATGTCACCAGCACTCACAAACAATATCACCTTCAAATAATCACATCACGTGGAAATTAGTCAGTGGAGTCACCGAACCCCGGATGAGCCGTCCTCCCACATGGCTCATCCTCTCACAAGTTCACCAGGGAGCCGATCCCCCATACTGGCCGACCGGTCTAATCCTCACTTGCTTGACCAGCCCTCTCATTTGTGTTTTTTCCCATTTCTCTCTTTTCTTTCCATTACCAACAGGAGGCAACCCGGTCGTCTCCATTTCAAATCTAGATCATCAGGCGCTCCACAAACAGGGAGGCCACCCTGCGGGCTGCGAATTCAAACCTAGATTATCCGGTGCGGCCCAACTAAAGAAGCCAACCTGTGGTTAACCGTAACGGGTAACAGTAGGTGCACACCGGGGCGCCGATCTCATTTACCCGGCCGACGGTCCAGTTTTTACAATTCATCATTAATCAGGACTCCATGCTTTTATCGACCGTTCCCGTCACAACCCATTGGTGACCAACTTTCAATTCCAAATTTCCACACAAGCAAAAGCACAGCAATATCACAACACAAAATAAATTCAAACATTGCATTCCAAATGCAGACATATTATTCAATTAGATCATCGTGATTGCAATGCACATTAACCATTCCAAAATCAATGCAAAATAAATAAATAAATAAATTAGTATTAGAATTAACACAATAATATAATAAATAAACAATATTAACAATTAAATAATGTAAATAATAAATGAATATTAAATTAGTTTAAAATGAATAATAAAGTTTAATAAAACAACCAGAGCACTTCATATTTATTTATGTTCCAAATTATTAGAACTTAATCTAAATAAACCTTTAATTCTTATTAATTATGTTGTTAATTAAAATTTATTCTAATTTCTATCAAAATTTCGGCAGCACCTCCCCTAAAAATTGGACTATCTACCAGCTCAAATATCACAACATATTTATCAACTTAACCATTTTCCAACAAAAGATACTTAATCTCTTCGCAAATCCTACTAATGAGAATCCCATAAAAACAAGTAGTACATCAATTATGTAGAGAGAATTTAAATTCACCATCAAGTCCCTATTTTTGTTATTAACTTCTCTATTCCTCTTTCCAATTTGTTATACCATACCATTTCTTAACTAATTATGACAAGAATTTATTCAACTAGCCAGGTTAGCTGTAAAATTTGCAAACGCCATTCTATTATACTCAACTCCATAAAGAAATTCAACCTACATTTTTTCTTTTTTACAAGCTTAATCAAGATGTAAAATTCTCCAAACCGTAGTTTATGTCCAATTTACCTATTTCTTCTATCTTTAATCAATCTTATAGACCTAAGTTTACGTACCTAGAAATCAAGAATCCTAAACAAGTAGTGTCTTTTGCTCTAGCTAAGTAAGAGATTAAGAATGTTAAACCTATAATCCAATTCCTGATTAAATTATGTCCTTTATTTTATGTTTATTCTCAATCCCATGAATGCCTATGAATATTCAGCACATCAAATCCTGTAACTATACTCAATGAATTCATTAATCAATTAATTCTTTATATAATCAAAAATTTAGAATTGAGTCTTAGAACGTACCAATTGCGAATAGGGCGACGATTCCACGATCAGCGCGAAGGGAAGAGCATTCTGTCTCTCGGGGCCTCGCCGGAGTGTCGCCGGCCGGTCACCGGACCGCCGCCGCCGAAACAGGCTCGGCTACGCTCACCAGAAACTGTGGCGCGAGCTAACTGGGACAGCAGGGGGGTGGTGGGCGAAACAGCGCAGTGGCGCAAACAAATGGCGCTTTGCGTTCGCTTTCTAGTGGCTAGAGACAACGCTGAAGCAATGGCGGGAGTGTGTAGCAAGCAGAGGCCGCTGGATCTGGGGATGGAGCAGGTGGTGGCCCACCGAGACCACCACCTAGGCCCTCCCCGGGGAAAAATTAAAATAAAATAACCTTTTTTTTTTTTTTTTTTTTTTTTTTTTTTTTTTTTTTTTTTTGGGGGGTCTTCTTCGCCAAGAAATGCTTAGACGCAGATGAAAGAGGGTTGAAGAGAAGAAGAAGGGAGAATGAATGGCTCGGTGACAGTGGCTGTTGGTTTGTCCCGGTGATCGGAAAGGCTGCTAAGAATGGGAAAGGGTGAGAGTTGGTGTGGTTAGAAATAAAGAGGAAAAAGAAAATTCTAGATGGATAAATTGAAAGTCTACGGTTCGTTCGGTGCCCCCCCAAACTTTGGTTTTCAATGGTTTTTTTGACTTTTTTCAATCCGGTTTTCGGTTCGATCTTTCACTCAGGTTAATTCACTACTAAAATTGGAATATTAATTCAGGGCCTGTCGGTATACTTAAACTTTAATTTTGGGAAATCTTTGGAAAAATACAATTTAATATATATATATATCATATTTACATAATTAGATTAAATTGCTGGACTTTCATTTATTAGGTCGAAATTTCCGAACGAACTATTTTGTTGCTTAGGCCAAAATTTCGGAAAAATATGGGCATCGGAATTGGGCTATTTGTTACAATTGCAGCCCAAGCGGCCACAAATTTTTGCGATTTATTTTTTGATTTAATAAAAAAATGCAAAAGCGTTTCGCAAAATAAAAAAATTCAGGGTGTTTCAATCTCCCCCCCTTTAAGGACAATCTGCGCCCATCGAATTGAAATCTGTGGTAAAGAGAGATTAAGATGAAACACACAGAGATTTCAAAGCCATAAGAATTTACTTTCCAACACCAAGAGCCCGGCTTCGAGAGTAGATATATGAAACTAGGAAAGAAAAAGGGTCAAGTAATTCTAGTTCGTAATTCTCTCGCCAACCATCATTATTTTTTAGTTTGCCACCCTAACTAACACTCACAAGAGTTTTGAGTCAAAACAATTGGAATCTAATTCATTTATAATACTAAAAATTAACTCTTTTAATTACATATATTAGTACTAAAACTTTTCTTAATCAAAGGTTCAGAAATTACTACTTTAATCCAACACTTTAAGAAAAATCGTCTTGTAACTTTCGTCGTCTATTAGTATCACAGGGCGACTCAAGCTCATTCTCTTAGTTCTTATTTTTAATAACTTTTCATTCCACTAATGTTGCTATTAGTTCATCCTAAGGAGATTAAATATTTCTTAATTATTTGTCCACTTGGTTTCTTTCATACTACTAATCATCATTATTCACGACTTACCTAATCACTAACATTTTAGACTAACATTTATTATGTGCCCTAAATATTCACCTTATACCTAATACTCATCAATACTAAGGTTTTTAATAAAATTTCTTAATTCTTTTCCTAATGCTGCCACACCATCTAGATATATCATCAATCTTATATTTTTAATAACTTTTCATTCCACAAATGTTGCTATTAGTTCGTCCTAAGGATATTAAATATTCTTATTAATTATTTTGCCCACTTGGTTTCTTTCATACTACTAGTCCTCATCACTCACGACTTACATAATCACTAACATTTTTAACCTATCATTTATTATGTACCCTAAATATTCACCTTATACCTAATACTCATCAATACTAAGGTTTTTAATAAAATTTCTTAATTCTTGACCTAATGCTGCCTTACCATTCAGATATCACATCAAATCGATCTCATTAACTCCTTCGAGTTTGATTTACATATACAATTAACTTCTTTACTCTTTTGTCCATATCCTCCTGGATTACAATTTCAAACCATAATGCTAACCTTTTAATCTTTCTGGATTACAATTTCAAACCATAATGTTAACATTTTAATTAGTCTTATTTGACTAAGTGTTAGGCACCATGTCTGAAACTATTGACTTAACATCCATCTATTGCTAACTTATATCAAATTCAGATTCAACTCATCTGTCTCACCTATCTTTGACTTTAGAATTTTTAACAAATCCTTTCCTTATCTAAGTCTAATAAGATATTCATGAATTCTTCTAATTTTTATCTACTACTTACTCCTCATATATATATTATAACTCGTCATATATCCTTCTTATACCCTTAAAGTATCCAAGTTCATTCCTAATGTCATTCCTTCCATTTATTACATTAAACAATCCTATATTCTATATTCCAAATCTTAATCGCCACTTAAACTTCTCATACCAAAATCGGTACACGACCATTCTACGCATTCATGTCTCACTTGATACTAACTGTCTACTTACTTATTATTATAATCGCACCAGTCTTTTCTTCTTTTTTCCCAATTTTTCTTTCAAATTTTTACTATCCTATTGTACATTATTTCAATTTTATTTTACGATCTAATCCAATTGCCCGGTTGATATAAATACGACAGCTTTTCAAAAATAATTCTTTCTATATAAATAATCAATTTCAAATTATTTTATTCATAACCACAATTTTTGAATTCAAAATTAAAAATGGGTTTTTAGATTTTAAAAATGTCAGGTAATAAAATGAGAAAAATTAAACAGGTTTATATTTATTGAATAACTCTAAAGAAATTCAGTAGCTGTGTTTGGGAAAACTAGACACAAATTTTCTAATTACCTTCAATTGTTATTATCATATGTTCATGAATCTACTACCAATGAAATCCTTATTTATTCTCTACCACTATCACTACTCACTGACACGGAATTAGGTTCACATGCAAAGTTAGTGTACTGGGTAGATGCAGGCCAATCCACTACCAACAAGTATTTACTCTATTTCCTAGGCCATAAGGGTGTTGTACCAACTCTAGCCCCTATAGGTATTTCGATGGGTTCTTATTGGTTCCACTACTTTCACTCAAATACTTCGTATCTATGGACCATTGGTCTTTGGCACAACAAGTATGGATTTTTTCCTGTCAAATAGGGTTCCAGTGCGCTTCCACCCTCCCTCAAGAAGGAAATTCCCCAAACTTCTTTCCTTATGTTGGTTACGGCCGATCCCAACACAAAGAAATTTCTATACTTCCGCACAGTTGTTGTCTAAAAAACCCTAACCTAAGCTCTGATTACCAACTTTGTCACGACCCGATTTTCTACGGCCGGACCGGCACTAGGGCCCAGGTAAGCTTTAAGGCCCCCGAGGCCGTTTAGTACAGCCTGATAAACCCTTAAAATTTTGCTCATCTTAATATAAACTTCAAATATTCAGCCCATTATTTTACAAAAAAAAAAAAAAATAAATAAATAAGCCTTCAAAGATTTATTTCATCTCATTATCGTCTCACGATAATACAACGACATAAATGTTAAAGTAAATTCCTACCAACTGCAGAGAGTCACTGAACTGTTGAATACATTAGCCTTTATACATTACAGTTACATTACTGAAATAACTTATGGGAATATTAAGGAAAATTTTTCTTTTGATTCGCCTTTGCGTCGAAGAAATGTAAACCTCAAACTCGTAAACTAAAGAGGAATCTACTTCCTGAAAATTAAACAAGGACATATGTGAGTTTTTTCCTAAAATTGATATTATTGCACAACACAATACGTCACACAGATTGGTGTAAAACCATTATCAATCTAGTCATCCGGACTTAGTTTATTATGCTCAACGCCAGCCAGGTCACACAAATGGCATTGTCACCAGCACTCACCAAACAATTCATTCACACCTATCCAATAATACATCACGTGGGAATTGGTCTGTGCGTCATCTCTCTTCTTCAT
>NW_023590789.1:19054740-19192714 GCF_014843425.1 Jatropha curcas | reverse complement strand
CAATTTCTTATTCCTCATTAAGTTGGAAGCTCAGCTTGTTAGAATTTCGCTCCCAACCTCATAATGAGACTCGCCAGCTTCTGTACTGGGTCTCTTTGGTGGCTGCTAAGCTTTCACGAGAATATATCACCCAGACCAAGTCGCAAATACTTCCCAACTGACAATGATTTGTTCAGATCTAATCATACATTGTTCAATCCATTGAATCTCAATTTATCCTAGTTGCCTCATAGCAAACATGTTAGAAAGAAAACGCATAAGCATAATACACTTATACTTCATATGTTAACACTTGAGAAAGAAACTTAAATGGATATCAAACAAATGAACAAACTTTAATTATGCATTGTAAATTCACCTTCGTCATGCGTAATACTTAAACTACATAGATTAACTCTCATTATATGATTGCCAAGAATAAAATACTCTAATAGAACCTATCATTGATGCAAAGCGAAACCTCGAATTCATCTATGCCATATTAAAAGCAATAGCACGCCCCGTGCTTCAACTGTTATTAGCACGACCGTTGCTTCTCGCTGAGAGCATCTCAGGCACAGCTCGCTGCGCCACATACACACGGGCAGTACCTATACTTCTTCTGAAGTTCAATACGACTTCATATGTTGCTACTCGATTTAATTCATCTGCACGTACAACTTATATATCTTGTATTTGCTGCTTCTCTGAAGTCACTGACTATGATCACAGTATCGCCCAATGTTACTCTCCTAGAGTCCATTGATTAGCACGCCTGTCTTCTTTTTAAGTCTAGTAGTTTAGCAAGCTATACAACAAAGGGGCAATAATATCATCGATACCTATTCGTATATATACATATCCTATATTTATCCAAATACAATGTATGGCATCTTCTTGATCCTTTTGATTATAAGTAATGGTTAACCTTTTTTTTTTTTTTTTTTTTTGTTTTTTTTTGTTTTTTTTTTGGACTAACCCTTCATACTATTATAATCCACATGATCTCAATGTTCAAATTTTATCTTTGTACCTATGTCAGTTTCTAACTGGCATCACATGATATGAACAATTGAAAAACTGACATAATCAAATATCTAAATAATGATCCAAACAACGGTCACTTTTGATGATCGACTAACAAGTTTTCCATTTCATTAAACATTGAATTATAGAACCTTATGAAATTAATCTAAATCTCAAACTTTAATGACATTATTACAATAAGATTGTCTATCTTTCCTTTATATATAATTTTCATACAGCAGAATAATTTAGAAAGCACCAGAAAAAAACATAACAGAGTTTCAATTCTATAAACTTTGGCTTTCTGTAGCTATTACCATGATTAATTAGCAATTTTCATAATACAAAATTTAATTTTTCCATTCAATCAAAAAGCCTAGAAATGCTAAAAATTGTCAAAATAAATCTTAGAATTCTAAACTATAAGCTCTTACTTACCACATGTAAAAACCCTTTTGAGATGCTCACTCCTAAATCGTATTTGTTTATTATATATTTTTTATTATTGTTATTATATATTATTTATTTATTTACTTGATTGTGTTCGTACCTTTTTTTTATTCTATTACTCTTTATTTAAATATCCTTCTTACTTTAATGCTACCTAGATCGTTTTGTCTAGAAATTATTTAATAGAAAAACTGTTAACGGAAGCGTACCTTGATCCATAGCTATTGATTACCTCGTTACAGCAATTCGATTCTCACCGTAACAGTAGATCTATGTTTCTTCACTTTGACCTTTTGTTCGTAAGTTCTCTCTTAATGGTCAGAGAATTATCAACAGCAATAAGAGTTTTCTTTTCACGTTCTCTCAAACAACCTATCACCGCTATGTGTTTGAGGTAGCCGTCACACTCTCTTAACCTACGCTGTTGATTTTCTTGATCTTTTATAAGGCAGAGGAAGGGTATTAAAACCCTAACTAGTCCTCATCCCATTGAGCCCAATAATTATCATCTTGGGCCACCTTAATTAGAACCAACCCTTTAATTACATGGGCCACATAGATTATTAAAATA
Organism: Jatropha curcas; assembly: GCF_014843425.1. The sequence goes on along the minus strand of NW_023590789.1, from coordinate 19,190,688 downwards.
ATCTAACATTATCAATGTAATTGATATCCCTTCATCATTCATATTCTGATTTAGTAATTAGACATGGAGTGTGTCTGCTTTTCTAAATCATGTTAGTTCTCTTAATTTTAGCTATTTATCAGTTGAATGAAATTCCAAATCTAATTTGCTAATTTCATTCTACCTTGCGCAAGGATTTCTTAATCAATACTAATAGAGAACAATTAGAACATTTAGAACAATTAGAACATATTCTACTGATTTACCATAGGATGATGAATCCCTCTTAATTACACAAGTATTCTCCATACATATCCTACTATGTCCAAAAAATCATTGCTTATTAATTCATAATGAAAATGTGAACGAATAATCAAAAAATATATCATCCCCATACAAGATAGCTTAGATCTTCAACGGATTTCAACCTACACAAGCATCACTATTGATTATTTTCTATAGTACGCAGTTAAACTTCAGTAGAATTTTATTATGTATATCTCCTACTATGTCCAAAAAATCATTGCTTATTATTCATGAATGAATAATGTGAACGAATAATCAAAATATAGTCATCCCCATACAAGATAGCTTAGTATCTTCAAGGATCACTTACACAAGCATCACTTGAGTATTCTATAGACGCAGGTAAATTCAGTAGACTTGTTTAAATAACAAGCACTTACATATTAGTTCTAAATATCAAATATATCTCAGCTTATGAGAACAACTGCTTCCCTAAGGAAAGAACATGATATATGTCAGTCTCAACAGTTCTAATCATTATCTAATAATGAGGAGAACATTGACCAGAAATATTTAGAGACATTGTTTTAATGCAAATATAAAACTCATAATTCTAATCACATTATAATTTATTTCACAAAACAGTATTATCTCATGGACTTTATCTTTTACCAAGATTCAATCAATAGAATATAAAAAATAAATAAATGCCTTTTATTAATAATAAAATATTTACTACATGAAATATTATATCCAAAATATAACCAATCAAGTTGGTTATAGTGCACATAACTAACATGAACATCCTTCATTGAATTTCATTTTCATGCTTAAAAATTAAAGAAAGAAAGGATTTCAACTAATTTTAGAAGAATTTCCTTTTAAAAAAATAAGTGAGTGAATTCTAGAAAGAGAAAAATTCTAGCATGTATTGACTTTTTCATTGTAGATTTATATGCATGTTCATGGAATGACAACTTATTTTTGCTTGATTTTCTTAGTAAAAAGAGGAGATTGCTGATAGGCAAATTTATAAGTATACGAAATTACAACCAGTAATAAAAAATGAGTAGAGTATCGTTCCAACAAAAATTGTATATCAAGTACGAAAATTATATTAACCTACTATTATCTAAACGATAATAAAAAAATTGTGTGAAATTAATATAAAAGAAAGAAAATAAAAGATTAAGAATGAAATCAAGCAAAGTAGTGGTTGAGAAATAAAGGAGTAAAAGTTATTAGACATTTTGACTTCACTTAATTCTATCCAATTTATTAGGTTAGTTTGATAATCAATTTTAATTGTTAAAGAAGGAGAAATATCTCTAAAATCGCTAATAGGCTCTCTCGATGCTTTATTAGCTATTCTAATCAAATTCAATTACCCATCTCTCAATGGTGCAACCAAACATAGATTAAATTATTAAGTTCTATAGTTATTCAGGAAGACACAAAATAAGACCTTTAATTTATGAAAACCTCCCACGGGTCAAACCATTTAGCTCTCGCATCAAGTTGTTATTCCCATGAAATTTATTACCCTTTTCATATAAAAAAACCATTCTTTCGATAGTGATTAATGAAATAAATCAATCCATGGGAGAAACTCTGCCTTGAAACTTTAAGAATAAGCATAAATTTTAGTATGAACAAAGAAAACCAAATCTAATATCATAAATTGAAATGGAAGTTAAGTTACATCAAATCCCTAGTAAAAAGATTTAGTTCAACATAGTAATTAAATTAAATCCAATTAAACTTGTAAATATTCCCATAGTCAACATGAATATTGAAAATAAATAAGAAAAAAGTTTAGAAATAAAAACTAGTTAACGATTGGCTTGTACGACTTACTTGAATCTTGATCTCCAACTTGATTGTTTGAAGTCTTGTAAAGAGAAACGATGTAGAGAATATAATATGAAATAATGGATGTGATGTGTATCGCAAGGCTTCTTTGAGTCTAATTATGAAAACTGCCTAACTTGTCGAGGAAGAAATAGAATTACAATAGGAAATAATTAGGTCTTGTATTTTTTTTCCAATTAAGAGTCCAAGTTGATCAATTTGGATGAAACTCGAATTAGGTAATTAGCTTTGTGGTCTCATGCATCCTTATTTGATAATTGGCAAATTCCTAATTAAATTCCTACAAACACTTTCCAAAACAAGATCAAACCAATAAAGGAAGCAATAATCAATCATTAAATAAAAATATAAATAAAACTAAATAAAAATTAATTAAAGTAATTAAAAATAGTAAAAATATTAATAATAATTATATTAAAAATACTATAAAAAAATATCATCTATCAATTGCTCAAAGAAGGACAAATGAAAGGATTTAGTTAAGTGAATGGAGACTTTTACTTGGAGAATTGGCAATTTAAGGTTGGTGTACTAAATTTATGCTTTGATTATGTGAGTTAAGGTTTTGTGAAATTATTATGTTTATGTGAAATTGATTTAAAAAAAAATTAAATTCATGACATGATTAGATGATGTGTTTAATTAAATGTTGAAAATATAAATTTGGCATGAAAGCTCTATGTTGGCCGAATTATGAAAGAATCAATTGAATTAGAAATGGATATATAAATTTATGCATTATTTTAGTGCATTTACCTTAGAAATAATTAATAGGTGAGAAAAAGTGAAACTTTGAGTATAGTTGCTTGAAAAATGAAAAATAATATATTTTCATGTAACTTAACTTTAATCATGCCTATTTATAAATTAATAGAAGGAATTAAATATAGAAAATGTATTGTAGAGTATTAAAAGAGATTTTAGTTGGAAAATGACTAAATAATGGGAATTTGAATATTACTTAGGTGAATACTTGAAAATGCATGAATACATGTAAGTATGTTGAATTACATAACTTAAATTGACCAAGTTGACTTATTAAAATAAATAAATGGTGCTTGTGAAATAAATCTTGAAAATTGATAACATAGTCTCGTTGTTTTTTTATATAGAAAAACTTTACTATTTGGGTGTTTTTTTGTATAGAAAATATTGTCTTATTTAGTAACATTGGAACAAAAGCCAATGTGAAAACTCCATATTACCCTTATTTTATTCTTTGTGAAAGTTTTATTATGAGATATTATCAAGGTAGTGGCAGACAAAAGTAAAGATGGACATTAAACATGAAAAAAAATTTAATGATAGAGTTGTTATTCTTTAAATTTACACTGGAAAAATAAAAGTAGCCAATTAAAGAAATTATACTCTGATTGAGATGAAATTTGAGTTTAAAATGACACAAAATTTGAAAATGGAACACAGTTAAGAGTTGTGATTTTACATTTTAGGTTATTCCATGAACTTGTCATTCCACCGTTTGTGCTTGCCGAAAAGTGCTCAAATTTAACGATCCTTTATCCATCTTTGCTAACAACATTGCCCTAAGTGAAGTTTTTAATGCTTTACTTCAAGTCGGGCACTCCAATAATAGGTTGTTCATCAATAAGCAAAGCATTTAAATCTAGTGAAAAGTCATTACATATGGGCACAATCTCTGAGTTTGTGGGCGAGTTTTCAGGCAACTCATTAAGGTCTAATAGGTTTGGTGGATTCATAGTTGAACTAAAATTGTGGATGGACATCTAGAATTGTGTTATACTGCATATCTATATGAACATGTTCTCATGAAGTTGAGGGAGTCTTTATCATTGAAATGAAATTTTGGCTCCTAAAAATTTAGTTAATTTTTGTGTGCAAAAAATTTCAACTAAGGGTGCATAATTAAGTTTTCAAACTTTGAATTTCCATTCCCTATCAAATCTCTTAGTCGCCCGTTTATTTAGCAATACTAGAGCAAATTTTTCCAACTTTTTTTGGAAGACAAAGCACTTATGGCATAATTCAATCAAGAAACATTATTAAAAGCAAATTTATATTTTTGAGGAGTAAATGTGATGATACAAAGGGTATGTTAGGCAAAAAGAAAGAAAAATAGTTAGTTAAACTGATTTCTTAATCTTGGTGAAAGTATGATTGTTTCTATGTGAAAAGAACGGAGGGAGTAATTATTATTGTGGAAATAACCTTGTTAATGCATATTGCCTATACTTGTATGTGAATATATACCTACATATATTTAATGTAAATTAAAAAGTAGAATGAGTGGTTGACAATATTATATGACTTAGTTAAATGGTTGACATGTTTGGATGCTAAGTCTTTGATTATTAAAGTATGAATCTATGGTTACTTGAATTGATGAGATACTACGCCTTTGTTTGGGAAGGAGTAATTTTAAGGGGGGAAAGAAAATGAGAATGGAAAATAGTTGGGGAAAGTACTTTCACTCGTTTGGAGAGGTTGAGGAAAATTACAAGAGAAGTAAAATATCAAATAAAATCCTCACAGGCTTATAGAATGACAGTCTCTCCAAATAGAAAAGAAAATAACGGTTTTTAAGGGAAAAAGTTACTGTTTAATAAAAATTACTAAATTGCCCATTCTTTTCTATTGTTTTGTTTATCATCATCCTTCATGTTTTTTACCTTTAAGTCCTTTTCTTGCAATTTCATCATTAATCCTCAAACAACTTTCAAATGTTAAATTAAAACCTACCACTCCTAGAGACCTTATTTAAACTATTCTCATTAAAGTTTTATATATTTCTATATTATTTTACATATCATTATAAAATTGTAAATATACTAAAAAAAACTATATCAAACCTTGATAAATAAACCTAAAAATATACATATTTAAAAATTATTAATTCTTTATGATTAACTAAATAATTAACAATTATAAATTATTAGTAAGATGCATAAAAATGCTTAATCTATACATATATAAGGGTGAACATATAAATTTGCAATAGCACAATTTTGTTTCCCCTATAGTTTTGGCTTTCCAAATAAAGAAAAATAATTTTATTTTCCTTCCTCCTTTTTAATTCCCTTCCAATCCAAACATGGAGTGGAAAATAAGGAGGGAAAATAAATAGAAAAATCTTTCAATATTTTCCTTCCTCTATTATTTTCATTCCTCTCCTTCCCAAACATAGTATAAGTCTTTCGTTATTAAAGCATATGAATTTATGGTTACTTGAATTAATGAGATTTCATGAATTTATTAACAAGTGTGAAAAATTAATAATTATAAATGTGAGTAATTTTATAAATGTGATTGAAATAATGTGTTGATTGATGCTATGTTAAGAGTTTAAAAAACATAAATAATGGTAAATGCTTGTGGAAAAAAAATTTGCATATTTTGTGGATATAGGCTACGGTATATGAAACAATGATTTGGATTATTAAATGATTAATGTATCCCTCATAAGCTTAGTGGGAGTCCGATAGAATAATGATGTGACATGCCTAATTCACCGTCTAGCAGTACCGCGATCATTCGGAAATTTTGAATATATTAAGATATCTAGCACTTGGCGCATGATTATTATGGTTGATGAGCTGGTATGGCTTTCAAGCCCAGGATTCAGCACTTGTTGCACATTTGGTACAGTTTCTTTATACGATCTCTATACCTACTAAAGTTTATTTCGGCTAAACATGTAATTAAAGTAACAATGAATGTTACATAAACCTCTATTATGCTTCTTTATTAAATCATGTCGTTTAGTTGTACTGATGTATATATATATATAATCTCTTATGGATAAGTGAAATTAAGGTATGCTCATATGGCATATATATTGTGCTTGGAAGTATTATAAATGATCTTACTTAATATCAAGTGTGAAGTTATAGTGTAAGAACAAATTCATTTATGAAATGTGAAATTTATGATTCTCTGATAACAAATGTTATCCTTGATTTATGAAATGGATATCTCTTGAATTTTAATTATTGAAAAATTATGTGCTTGTTATTCTTTAGATTGTATGTTTTTGTCGGGAATTTTATGTCCGCTAAGCCTATAGTTTAGCGTGTTGAGTTTTCTCACCCATACGTATAGATAGTCGCAGTGTTGGAGGAAAGCCTTAATCTGCATCAACTTTAGAGTTACAGACTCTTTTAGGCAGTTAATTGGTTTTATATAATTGTTTAGAACAATTTATATTATAGCACGTACTAACACTTGTGTATTATTACGGGAGTTTTATTTGGCATGTAATAGTTATTGGACTTGTAATAAAAAATAATCATGATTATTGATTTTTAAATGTACGAAGGCTATTAATAACTATTATTTAAATTTGAGTAATTATATTATGTTTGGAATGATAATGACATATTAAGATATGATATGAGGAGTAATATGAATTATATGATCTTGTACACGGACTATCTATGAACCTTGTGGTTCATTCGTAGTTCAGGTAAGGGTATTACATCTATGATTTAGGGCATTGTATTGAATAACAAAAATAAACCCAATTGTAGCAACAATAAATAAAATGCTTATGTATGAATTAAAGATACTAATAGTTATAGATTAATTTTCAAAGTACAAAATTATACCTGAATCGATCATCAAAAACTGAATATACTTCATAATCCTACTGCCATCCCCACGTTGATCAAACTCGCGTCAATAAAATGCCATAAAAATAGTATTAACACTATAAAAAGAGTGATTCAATTCTTTATGTGAATAATTTTGATTTTTTTTATTGTTTCATTTATATTAAAAGGAAAATTTATTCCAAAAAAAATGAAAAGGATGAATATTAATGATAAATTTATACATATATAAATATTAATGATATTGTTAATTATTTAAAGAAAAAAGAAAATGAAAGGTTTTCAAAATGTTAATAATATTATTAATTTTATTTATTATTTAAAAAACTGAAAATTTATTGAAACGACCTGAAAATTTAATTTCGTAAAATTTTCATTTAAAAAACTAAATTTTTATTTCAACCAATGAGATTATACCAGCTAGTATTTTATTATTGCTAAATCGTAAAATTTTCATTTAAAAAAACAAATAATCAAATATCATAATTGTTCATATTTTATTTATATTGAGTAAATGGAGAAAATATTATGGAACCAAACTAAATAATTAAAATAAATCGAACTGGGCCTTAAAACCAAATTAATCTTTCGAAAACCACACAAATAGCTTGAAAACCAAGTGAAAAACCTGCAAACCGTGCAAAAATCGAGGAGAATCATTAAATTAGACCAAACCGGTTCGAATCGAACCGGAATGGTCTAGAAGCCCCAAGATTTTTTTCTTTTCCTTCTTTTTCTCTTTTACCTTCTTCTTCCTGGCGCCAGCGCCATGCGCGCGACCTCCTCCTCCTCTTCTTTTTCCGACCACCGAAGACCAGGCCGTGCCTCCTCGCCATCGCCTCCTCGCCAGCGATTTCGGCCTTCTTCCTCTCCTCTCTTTCTTTGCTGGCGTACGCATTAGGCGCAGGAGAGTCGCGACTTCCTTCGATCGGGAAATCGGGTCGAGCCTCCTACTCCTTGACTTTCCAGCGACGCCGGCTTCTTTCTCGTCGACGAAGAAGCTCCGGTCCTGTCTCTCCTTCACTGGTCCTGTCTCTCCTTCACTCTCTCCTTCACGTTTCGGCTGGCGCAGTGAACCAAAAAAAATAAAAATAAAAAAAAAATAAAAGCTGCGATCGCAATTCGCAGTTGCGTTATCTGCTCTCCTCTTCGATTTTCCGGCAAGACCCACCACCAGCTAGCAGAACCAGCTCCTCCCTCGCTGTCATCTTTTTACCCCACGTCACTGTTCCTTCCTCCGGCCAAATTAGCGACGGCAGAATCGGACTTTGGTCATTGGAGCTGTTTCCGGTCACTTTTATCCAAAATATTCAGTTTTTTTCGGCATTTTCGCAACTGGGTAAGCAATTTCCAACCTTTCTTTTAGTAATATGTATGTTGTTTTTCGAATTTGATAGAAGGATTGGAGCATAAATCAAAAGTTTAAGCATAAATCAAAGTTTATGAAGGGATTTTTATTTCTAGCTTTTATTCATACTATTTTATTAGAGAAATTTAATTCTTCATACTAAATTTAGGCTATAACTAATTTAATGAGCAATTTAGTACAATTAGGATTAACTTCTCAAGTAATGTTAAAAATTACTTAGATGATTATGGCTATGAATCATGATATTGGAGGAAAAACTAGGTGCAAAGCTAATGTTGAACAAAATTCTAGGAGAAGTATTTATATTGTTATGCAATTGAAGCTATGAGTTGAATCCTTATAAAGTAAAGGTTAGATTATTGTTACATTATTGTTACAATTGCTTCCGCATTATTCTATTACTTGAACCTTGAGAATGATGGGATGAGAATTGATGCGATAACTAAATTTCTTGTCGAATGGCGAATTTGTTAGCATGTAGGTTGTAGGTTTGATTAGAAACTTGATTTTTTGTATTAGTACAAAGAAAGAAAGACACGAATAAGTATATGCACGACTTATGAGGTATATTCATATAAGTGTGTAGGAAGAGTTTAAGCTTGAAGTTTTAAATGTCTAGGTACCAATGAAAAGATATGGAATAAGAATTAATGGTGAAAGTTAATTATGCACACATGCTTGTATGTACATACATATGTATCCAATGACTGATAAATGATGTTATTTAGAATACGAATTATGCTTGTGTAAGTTGTTATGGATGTTAAATGGCGATATTGTTATTTAAAGGACGGGTATTCGATTTGATTGATTGCCCGACGGATGGGCTGTATGTATTAATATATATATATTATTGTGATATTTAAACAGGTAGATAGTCCTATTTTTAGGGGAGATGCTGCCGAAATTTCGATAGAACTTATTCGGGGAGGTGCTGCCGAAATTTCAATAAGAATTAGACTAATTTTAAGTAATAACATAATTAATAAATTTATTTAGATTAATTCTATAACTTAGTACATAATAAATATAGTGCTCTAATTATTTTATCATTATCATTATTATTTATTTAATTATTCAATTATTTATTCATTTTGATTATCATTGTTTATTATTATTATTATTATTATTATTATTATTATGATTATTTATTATTATTTATTATTATCTTGTTGTTGTTAATATTATTTATTTAATTAATTTAATTGTATTTAACGCAACCTTTTCTTATTCAATCTATTTTGTTGAATCTAGTGGTTTGCACGATCTAGGTTATTGTGGAATTATTTGAGATTAATTCATAACATAGTCCTCTAAATGACAATAAAGAGCTGTGAGTAGTGTTAGATAATTCGCATCATTCACCTACATTTGCATCCATACATTCCAGGCTAAATGCTTATCATGCATTACTTATTAAATTGTTATTTTGTGTTGCATTATTGTTATTATTGGAAATGATTTGATTAATTGTGATGTGCTTTATATTACTTTGCTTGTGTGGAGTTGGAATGAAGTGGGTCACCATGGGTTTGTGAGGGCAGTCTGCGATACCGTCGGCCATGGATGGGGATGATATGATATGGATGATATGAAAAACCACAGGGTGGCCTCCTATTGGTATGGAAAAGAAACGAGAGAATGGAAAAACAATGAAAGGGTTGGCCAAGTGAGGATTAGACCGGTCAGCCATATATGGGGGATCGGTTCCCTAGTGCAAACGTTGGAGAGGATGGGGGAGGACGGCTCATCAGGGTTTTCGGTGACGCCACTGACTAATTTGCACGTGATGTGATTATATGAAGATGATAATAATTGTTATTGCTGTTATATTGCCATTTGTGTGACAAACTGTATAATCATATAACTAGTCGGAGGACTAAATTGATTTATTATAGGGTATGTGTGATTGTGTGGGGTGAGAGGGTTGTCTAACCCTACTCATTGAGCTTGGCGCTCAACCCTGCCTCCTATTTTTTTTTTTTTTTCAATTCTTTAATCCGGTTTAGACTATGTTTCTTCGGCGCAGAGCAATAGAGAAATTTTCCTAGTTCTATAATTATTTCACTATGTAATTATGTGTATAAAAAGCTATGTATACTAAAGAGTTGGAGGTGGTGAGGTGAGAGAGTATAGAGAGTGAAGAGCGAGTGAATGAACCGAAGTTTATTATAAAGAGACAGGTGGTGATAGCCGGTAGTGTAGTAGGATGAGGTGGTTAGAGGTGTTGATGGTGAGGTGATATTCTGGAGGTTTGGTGTGATATAAAGTAGTTATCTCCTTTTATAATATTTCGTAGTGTTATAGACGTATTATTTTCTTCGTACACTGTCTATTATATAGAGATTAATTTTTAAGAAAGATTTTTTCCTCAAAGTTAATTCTTCTATTAAGTTGTTATATTTGAATCATAAAAATTTGTATAAATTATATGATATAAAGAAGCTTTATTGTGATTTTTAATTATAAAATCAATAAAAGTCAGGTTTAAGTTGTTATTAATCTCCGCAGTTTGTAAATTACATATATTAGTCGGTTTGTATTAAATAGACAAAATTAAATTCTGTAAGCTCATGTAGAAATGTGATGTATTGTTTAATATTTTTAATTTTTAGTGTGCCCTGATATTATATACTATGGAATATGCTATAGTTGCTAGATAGATTTAAACTTGTATATGGAGTTTCCGAGATATAAAATATATTTATAAATTATTTGAGGTCTATTTATTTTATTTAATCATTATAGTGTGTCTTAAATGTTTGAGATTAAGATTACCTAATTTATATTAGTTTAGATAATTAAAATTGTTATCTTAGGTGTTTTTTCAGGCTTATTAACGTTTTAGGTCCTCTATTATAGTGGAGTATATTGACGTTAAGCTTTACCTTGGCTCTAGTGCTCGGTCACGTCACCGAGTGGTATATACTGGGTCGTGTGAGCATTATATAATATATTTACGTATTTGTAAATGTAAGAATAAAAAATATAAAAAAATGTAATTATTTTAAATACTAAAAATACAGGTGTTTAGTGTCTAGTACAGCGGCGATCTTTCACATAATCCTCATGTAATACCTTTATAATGTTACACATGAAATACTTATACTTAGAATCAAAAAAATGAAAAAATCATTTCAATAGAGGACGAGATAATGTGTATTTAATCATCATCTATACCCCAGACAAACCCCAGAAATATATGTATTTAAAACCGATTTAAAAACATCTGACAAATTTTTTTACGATTAACTATTACGTTTGGTGATAGATAGGCGGATTTACTCATAATATCTGCTCTGAAATGCAATAATATATTAATTGCCATCTCCATATATAAACCAAATTAGCATATTACTGATTCAATAAATGAATATTTAGAGAAATAATTAGTGAAATCGTCGCAAATTTGTTCCCTAGGGATAAAATAATATAAGATTTCTTCATACCTATTCTTCCCTATAATTATAAATCCCAATTATCCTCAAAGTAATTTAGTACAGATTCTTATGGAACTTATTATATTACTCAAATAAAACAAAAAGTATAATAACATATCTGTTTAACGCCCTTTAATTTTTGGTTAAGTGATGGTATATTGTATTAAATTGTAAAAAAAAATACAAATACAAAAATAGCCAAAAAAGGAGTTATAAAAAACAATACTAGAGAAAACGAGAGAACACAAAACTAAAAATAAATTTTTTTATCTTATCAGTGTCTATGTGATAAAAACACAGCTAAAGATGCGTAACTCATAGAAGGAAATATGATATGGTCAAAATTGGAGGCCATAGTATATTTACTTCTAACAAATGCCAACATAGTCTCTGAAATAATTATGCTAATAAAAATTCACACAAATTACAAGACCCGTAGCCCACCTCTTAGCTATACTTGTAGCCCGGGATATTTCCTTTTTAAAATTTCTGCCATCATTTAATAACTAACAATAATCACCCAAACAAAAAAGTTGATAACAAGAATATTCAATCGATTTAGATTGTTCCAATTTTTATGACAGGCCGAGAACAGAAAATTCAATGTTAATAGAACAAAGAAAGAAAAAATGCACACAAAGGAAAAGCTTGTTTATAAACGTTTATGCACTTTGATTGTTAGCCCTCTCCACTTTTTTAACTCCCAGGTCGATATAAAAAAATGCACACCAACAGATGAGACAACCCTTGGTAATGATAGTAAAATCCCCATAATCCCAAAGACACCTCAAGGAATACAACTCAACTTAATTGCCAAAAATCGGGATGGTTGTGGAAGGAAAATAACTAAAATTACACACCATAACCAGTTCCTGATGTTTCTATAAATAAAAATATAGTAAAAAAAATACAATTTTACAAATAAAAATAATTCTGTAAGCTCATGTTAGAAATGTGATGTATTGTAAATTGGGCCCGAACTATGGAATGCTGTAGAAGATAAACTTGGGCCGAGAAATAATAAAATATTGAGGTCTATTTTTTATAATCATATGGGCTAAATGTTGAGATTTATACCGAGATAATAGATTCTAGTGTTTCAGGCTTATTACGGGCCTCGGGGGCCTTAAGCTTACCTGGGCTCTAGTGCCGGTCCGGCCCATGGAATCGGGTCGTGACATTTATATATTACGTTTTGTATGAAAATATAAAAATTATTTTTAACTAAACATAGTGTGTAAGCATCTTTAATACTCTGAAATTATGTCACATGAGCTTATCTAGATGAATCATCAATGCAAATTGATTACACTCAACGCATTGGTGTTTTGCCGATTAAACATCGACATCAACGATTAGTTGATAATGCACTAATACTTGCATTGTTTTTGCATTCCAAAAAAATTGCATTATTCATAATTTGTGGAATTTATTTTGGCAAATTGTTATATAAAAATTTCAAAATTCTTTATTTAAGCTATTATCTCAAATATTTAGTCGTTTTGAACTTAAACTCAATATACAAAAGTATAAAAACGAACGTTTTTTTTTTTATGAAGTAGAATAAAAGAATACAAATCAAACAAAAAAGATTATAAAAATACAAGCACAAAATATTTTATCATACATGCATGTGAAAACAAGAAGATTTATTATATTGTCAAATTGGAAGTATTTACTCACATGCAATAAGTGATGAATGCATATTCACATCAAGTGCACCCTTCTAATGTGGGTATTTTTAATTCTGCATCATATAACAAAATCAACAAAAGTTGATACAAGAAAATAATTTGATTGATGTCCATTTAACACAAACAGAAAATTCAATTTAAAACAAAAAAAAAATGCACACAAGGAAAAGGCTTTAACGTTAATTGATGTTAGCTCCATTTTAAAATCAAAACCCAACAGATGAGAAATTTTAAAATCAAAATCCAAACCCTGATCCTCAACTTTTCCAAAATAAGATGGTGATGAATAACTAAATTCCCAAAAAGCCTAGTTTCAAAAAAAATAAAAAAAAAAAAAACCGCAAAAAGCCTAAGACTTGATCTTGTACAATAGATCTTCTGGTGAAGTATTAGGTATTTCCGCGAATGTAAAAACACCCAAGAATTACAAACCAGTGTAAAACCCAACTTTTACTTTTCTTCTTCATCTGTATAAATGTGGGTACTGATGTTAAAACCAACTTCTTGTCCTCTCCTCAATAAATTCGGGTATGATAAAAAAAGAATAAAACACCAAAATCCAGCATCTGTTTTACTCGCGTATCTTGATATAACGGAGGGGATAAAAGAACGGTAAAATAAGTAGAATAAAAACAGGGATTGAAGTGGAGTGAACAAGCGGGAAGATTGAATACAGAAAAGTTTGAGAAATTGCAGAAATTTCTGACGATCAAAAGGATAAAGAAAAGCAGAGACGGAGAGAGAGAGAGAGAGAGATGCTTCAGTATATTGATAGAGATTAAATTATTGAGTGGGATACTGGGTAAAAATTAAATTAAAATTGGTCATCGATTGGAATATAGTGGAGCAAATTGACCAAAAAAAGAAAGCTCATTTCGGGGCTTTCTTCTATATTGAGTCTAATTTTAGGGAACAAATTGAGGCTTCTTCCAATTGTTTTTAAGGAAACTCAATTACCAGCTAAATTTGATTAGTCATTGTTGTAACTTGAGAATTTTTACCTACACACAGCAAATCAAAAAGTTGTACCCAAAATTTTTTATGTACACAAAATTACAACTAATGGGAAAAAATAATAGTGTAATTGGTGAAAATAACAGGAACCAAAAGTGACACTGATACTAATCAATAGCCGACGACGACAGCAACCAAAGCTGATTCTGAAGCAGCAGTTACAAACGACAGGTTGTCTGCCCAGCCCCGATGCTCATATTTTCACACAACTGTTTTACAAGGCAAACTGTAAAGGGGAAAAGGGTATAAGAACTTTCACAGATAACAAAGAATGAAAGCAGCAACTGGAAATTTACGTGAAGAACAGCATACAAATTAAATCAACATAATCGGTAAAATGAAGGAAAGGAGATCAGGAACTAACAGGTACAATAACTAGTAATTATAAGAAAATAATTGAAAATTCTTGTGCACACTACTATAAATGTTCTCATGCAAAGATTTCCCCCCTCCATCAGTGACTGGAAATTCTTATTGGGTAACAAAGACCGAGCACTGGTACACAATTTTATCAAAAAACATGCATGCCCACAAATATATCAGGTAGGCATGGTATAATGTGCCAAGAGTTCCGATATCATATCACAAACAACACATTACTTTCTCAGCATGCAAAAATATGGCAAATACATAATTAACTCATAATAGGATTTCGACTTAAAAAAAGGGAACTGAATTTAGGAAGGGAAACAAAACAGATTTAGAAAGATACATACACTGTTAGGATGTCTCATCATATCCCAGTGTTGGGGTTGTTTCCAGCAAGAATTAGAGAAATTTCCAATCCTCGGCTGAATGCTTGGTTGAACATGAGCCTTGTTTGGAATGTTGATACAAATGGGAACCATGAAAAAAAGGCAATTGGAATAAAGATAAGCATCCCCATCCCAGCATCATATAGACGAGCAATTGAACGAATGGATTTCCATAATCCAAGCTTTTTAATCAAAGGTTTCCATGCAGCAGCGATCTGAAATTATATATTAAATTGAGTTGGTTCAAAATAAATAAATACCCTGATACCTAAATTATAGGACATCAACTGGACCACCTATTCATCTGCTCTCTTTCTGACCAATAAACTAATTTGGCCTTTTGATGTTTGGCATAACTCTTGACAAATTATTCTCACGAGGTATCTGTACCTATCCAGCCAGGTGTCCATTTTTTCAGCCTTTTCTAGATAAGGGCCTTCTTTGAAAATACGTTCTTCCTCAGCAAGTAGTTGCTGGTTTCTAGTAATTCAAGATTGTGCATAGTTATGATACAACATGCCCACTTGAAATAACACCACCTAAAAGGACATGTTTTCAACCAAGAAATTCAATGGAAAAGTGAGTTCTGATAAAACAATGGCTGTACAAAAAATTTTCTTGCCCATCAAAAGCACAAATATCTATTTATCCTGGTATAAACCTATGAAAAATCTAGAGGGGTTTCTCTAGTGAGGTACACAATTATGCTGACGCCAGAAAAAGACAATTCAGTTGAAGAGCACTCACAGATAAAATTCCCCATCCAGTAGGTATAAATGCTAAGATAGAAGCAAAAATGTCTGGAACTGACAATTCTGTGAATATGACTGCAACTGCTAAACCAGCCAATACCATCAAGAAGGAGACACCTTGGATGAAGCGCAATAGAAGCTGAAAATTGACAGATATCTTCTGACTAAAGGTGAAAACCTGAGAAAGCAAAGTTTTTAAATATTGATTCAATTCCAAAATATATCCCAAGCCAGGTAGAGAATGAAAGCTCATTATTTGGGGTTTCATAAGTTTTAATATCGGCACCTTGAAAAGGACTATAAGCACAGCTAGAACAACCCATGAGAAGCCATATATCTGCAGAAACATCAACCTTTCAGTTTTTTTTTTTCCATGCTATAGACACAAGGAAAATCACACACAAGCAAAACAGGAGCTATCCAGAAAAGTAGCCACTATTGCAGCATTCTTTTTGACCCATGCTCATATAGGATTCAATAGAATGCTTTCTTCCACAGAAAGGAATTAAACTGGGTAGAAGAAAACATTAAGAGGCAAGTACGTAGACTGGTGATCAAATGTCAGTCTCATGAAAATGCAGTAGAGTAATAGCATCTGTTAACAAAGAGAGCTGTTACCGATAATGATGTATTTGATCCTTGTATATCTAGCTTGTATACAATGCCATACTGAAAAATAAAGAATCTTAGACTCAAAATGGTCTCAAGTATCCTCCCACGGAAAGTCCGAATATGCGCCTGTAGACCAATTAACAAGAAACGATGAAATTAAATAATAACAATAAATAATGACAATGAATAGAAAGGTAGAACTGCCTCTGGACTTGCATAAAATTTATAGGCTTATCTAACCCCAAGGCTTGAACACTGGATTCTAATTTAACTATCCAATGTTTGAATTCCCAGCAAGGCTTTGTTTGAGAATCAAAACTATTCTCCTCAAAAATATTTTTGCATTTTGCATGTTTAGGGCGATTAGAAAAAAACTGGTCAATAAAAACCGTTTTCTAGATCGAGGAAAAAATTATACTTCTTTCAAGGAAAATGACTTCATGTTTCTAGAAACAGATCCAACAAGATGATTTCCCCAAGATCATTATGATCTACTAGTTCATTATCCTCCCCGAAGACATAGCCTGAGTCCAAACTATGAGCTTAACCTGTCTAGGAAAGAAGGCCCTCTTCACAATTTAAGGAATAGTCACAAGTGTTTATTGTTGTTAAAAAGAAGAGAGATGATAAAGGAGGAAAGTATTACTAGTTCTTCATCCCACCAAGCTTCCCAGCTTTCTTCTCCCTTGACACCAATTCCACCTCTGTAGAGAAGCCAATTTGTCCAATCCCTGAAGTCTTCAACAGTCCTAAAAATACAAAATCAAAGATTAGTCAATGAGGGGGCAAACTTGCACTTAACAGAAAGATAAGAAACAGTACTTACTTTTGCCACTCAAATCCAGCTGGATTAAACAAATATGGTGCAAAAAGCCAAGAGAGAGCCATAAACCAACTACTAACAGTAAGAAGAACGTAGGACAGCGCACCCCCTTCGTTATAACCATACGCGAGGTATACAATCAGCAAAAGCACAACTTCTAGCCTGAATGCCAGAAGACAAATTAGACAACCATTCCGGATCAAGTACATGCATGAAGAGAGAGAGAGAGAGAGAGAGAGAGAGAGAGAGAGAGAGAGAGAGAGGCTTGTCCTATATAAAAATTATAATAGAGTCCCTATCATAAACACCCAAAAGAGGGCTACTTTAACCCTCGATATCTATTTACTGTTTGATTTCCTAAATTTTGGAACTATCCTAAGAATGTGTTGTACCCTGAAAATACTTCTAGACAAAAGGCTAATATGATTTTGACCAAAAATCAAAGAAAATTACGGACCTAATCTCCTTGCAAAAAAATATAATTTTGCATTTCTAGTTCTTTAAGTTATAGGGCGATTGTGAGAAACACCAAAAACTGGTCAACATGAAAAAATTGAAACACCCCTGATATATTCTGTTAGCCGGATCGTGAGAATAAAATATTAGCCCACCTCCCCTTTCTATCCACCAAAAAAAAGGTGTCCACCCTAATCATTGTTTCTAGAAACAGATTTATCCAAACAACGAATGATTTACCCCCCAATTATCAAATCCGGACCTTTTAAATTGATACATACGGTAGAGGTCCCTAAAAGTAATCCGTATCCTCTTCGAATATATCGAGATATAATTATATATAAAAGTCCTGTAGTGCTCCAACGCACTATGAGCTTAACCTGATCTTAAGAGGGACCCGAGAAAGATAGCTCGCGTCTCTACAATTAATTAAAGAGACACATAGGTCATCATAGATGTTTTATTCTTGTTGAAGAAAGATAATGAAGATGCATTAAAGAAAGGATTAGAAAAAAGATAATACTAGTTACTTCATCCCCACCACAAATTCCGCCCTTACATCCGGAAGCTTTTATTCCTCCCAAACATGCCCTATTTATGAAACACATACCATAATAATTACCTACCTCTATAGAGAATGAGCCATAATTATTATGTTCCAATCCATTCTTGTCACAATCTCTTGTAACAGAAAACAAAATCGCATTTATATGAATACAATATAAAGTCAATTACGAGAAATTAGTCAAATAGAGGAGTCATAACTTTGACGACCCTAATCACCCACAGAATACGACATAATAAAAACTCTTATTTGCCCCAGTGACTATACATTATATTGCCACTGCAAAATTCCAGAAAGCACTTGGCAATATAAAACAATTTAAATATGAATATTAGGTGAGTCTATGTATAAAACGACCAGATGTATTTGAATCGAATCAATAAACCGAAACTTACTAACTCAGTAAGAAGAGACGAGATAGATTCACCTTGAAGCAACATTTCCCTAGAGGAATCAGTCGACACACCCGCTCCTTCGCTATGATATTTTATTTTACAATTGAATCATATTTGAAAAAAGACCTTTAAAGTTAGGGATTTATCAATAGTAATGTTGCTCCAAACCTAAACCAAAGGGCTACTGAGTACCAATCAAAAACGACGGTTGTCGCAACTGGGCGACGAAATGGATTTGGAATTTATAACATTCTCCAAAAAAGGGTACTGTTAAATAATCCTCAGGTACTGAAACCATTTAAAGAACACCCATAACTTATGGGTACTGTACGAAAGTATTTGGAAAATTACAGGAAAAAAAATACCATTCAGGCAAATCTTCTAAAGGAGTTGAAATGGATCCGCGGTTCACCAATCATTGACGGCTCTAGAACCGCTAATCCTAACATTACACGCCAATAGTACCTGAATTACTACTGGAAAAATATATTAAAGATCATTGGGCCATTGCAGGTTCTCCCGTAATAATTATGACCCATTCCCTTAGCCAATCTTAGCTTCCTTAATACAGGATCATTCAAAGTTTCAGGTTTTTTGTTATTGGATAAGGTGAATTCTTATAGATCCATCCTCCGAAAGAACCGGACATGACAATTTTATCATCATCCGGCTCGAGCAAGAATTAAATGAATCAAACGGATCCCATATAAAAAATAAAAAAAATCTTGTATGTCATAGACGTTATAAAATCTATATCTATATGTTTAGCCATGTCTACACATGATATCGTAGAATGAATTTTTTTGTAAAATAATAATTGAGATTCCTTTTCCAGAGTTCAATTATCCATTGCAAAGAAATTCATTTTTACAGGTAAATGCTCAATACCCAGTAGCCTAAAAAGGTATCATGATCAATGCTTTTTGGTCGTCTCAGACCTTTCCATTGGCTTTATATCTCCAAAAATATCGATACTTTTACATACAAAGGATTTTACTTGTTACTAAATAGAGTTTAAGCCTCCTGTCCATTCTATAACCATACGCGCAGGTAACAATCAGCAAAAGCACAACTTCTAGCCTGAATGCCAAGAAGACAAATTATTGTTAGACATATCCACTCTTCCGTGGTAATCATTCTACATCGCACTTATGAACACCTACGACGGAGAGAGAATAAGGAGAGTGACGAGAGAATAAGAAGAGGTGATATCCTAAAAGATTCGGGTCGAAAAGATGAGGACCAGGAAGGGGAGAGTACCCATTTAACATATGACCTATGCATCGATTTCCATCTTGACAGGGGAGCTAGTGAAGCTATATAGTTATTAGAATATAATTGAAATATGGTCGTGCCACAAACCAGCCTGAAACCTAAGTAGCTTATTAGTAGGTACTAGTATAAATTCAAAGACTGTTAATTAAATTTACTCAAGTATATTGCTCTAAACATAAAGTAATAGTAGGTTTAAGTGTTTAAGTTAAGGTCGAGAGGAATGGGTATGTAAATCATAATTAAGAATAATATGAGATAAGAGGAGACAAACATAACACAAACTAAATAAAAGCTCCAACCACCATGCAAGAATTGAATAATTACAGACACTTAAAATAAAATGTTGATTACTATGATGGGCCCTATATGAAAAAATATGTAGAATAGATAGAACAGAAATACTAAAGTTCATCGAAGCTGCACTATAGTGATGAAAACACTGGAACCTATTAGTCCTTGCACGCAATACTTTGTCGAATCTCAAGTATATACAGGAGGCCTTGTACCTTCCATGACTTAAAACAATACTTCATCTTGGCAGTTCCAGCATATTAAGAGAAGAGAGAGAGAGAGAGAGAGAGAGAGAGAGAGAGAGAGAGAGAGAGGAGTACCCTTTAACAAAATGACTGCGGGAGTAGAGCCTATAGTTTTCAGAAAATTTAATATGGCGGACCACAAATCCCCTACCAGTAGCTTGGTACTGTAGATCAAAGACTTTAATTTACTCTATTGCACAATAAATGGTGGTGTTGGGGCCGGAGGAGAGAGCAATTAAGAATAAAGAGATAGGAGCCATACCCTTGCACCACCATGCAGAATGGTTCGACCAAAATAATGTGTTCTTGTGCCCAATGAAAATGTGAAGAAGACAGAACAAAGCTGAAGCTGCATTGTGATGAAACTGACAATGGCCTGCAGCATTCAACAGAAGATTACCCATTAATCTTCTTGGCATCCAGCAAAAGAATCTTACAAATATACACAACTCCACTAGATAAGCATTAAAATCAAATATACCACAACTATTTTTCAGTAACGTCAGATTTTGTCAGATTTTAGATAGCATAAAATGAAGTACAAGCTACCTAAGTAATAACAAAAATAAAATAAAACAAATAATTCTAGTAAGCAATGAATTAGCACCATCTGTTGGAAGCAACTCAAGAAAGATTTTGTAAAAACATTGACAAGGAAAAATTTTTAGGCATCCTCAAAACTAGTGGTGTCAGATTCAAAATGCCCAACATAAGGAAAAGGATGCCTTAATTTATTTGATAATTCAACAGACATGATCCATCACAATTAAGCCAAGTTGGCAAAATTTCGCAGACACAGCCAGTGTCAAGTGAAGAGCAATGGGATCAATTGTATTCCAATAATATATTTTATTAACAATTTAAATAATATTTTAGTGACATAGTAACATGAGTTCATTCTCTGAAAGCTCTCAAAGTTATATTCCACATTGTTAGAATATATTGTAGATATATGAGAATATTTTGTATTTATTGTAGAATATCCTATATAGTTATAGCTAGGATCTATTACCATATTTATATTAATCCTTGGTAAATTTAAACCTAATGTGCTTGAAGGAATAATTCAGCAAAAGCTTCAAACTCATCTCTTATTTTTCATGGCATCAGAGCCTACAAAGGTTTGATTGTTCTTTCTCCTCTTTCTTTTATCTTGCCCGAATTCTGTTTCTGCATCCCTTTTCTTCCCGCTACTGTCTTATCACAAAAACATCACTGCCGGTTTCAAACAGCATATACCTACAGGGAGTTGACTCTCACAGCTGCCATAGAAAAGTCCACAAGCTTCTGGTGACCCAGGACACAATCTCGGAGCCGGAAACTCAGCCGTTGACTGCCACGCGCCGCCACAACTTTTCCGGCACTGCCCACTCGCTGGCGTGTGAGACACTTTTCGGCAACGTCTCCTTCAACGGACACCACCGACCGGTTTGCCCGAGTCCAATGGTCACTTTTCCGGTCACCCCTCTTCATTTTTCCTTCTCTTTGCAAGGCTAAGGTACTCACAGCAAGGTACAAAGTACAAAAATTCCTATTTTTTCCTACAACATGGCTGAATCTACCCTCATTAAGCCCCTTTTCTCTAATTCCCTTATTATTACCACTGTGGAACTCCTAGGCAGCAGCAATTATATTTCGTGGTCTTCTTTTGTTGAACTATGGTTTATGGGACAAGGTTATGATGATCATTTAACTAAAAATGTCACTGATATTGGAGAAAAAGATAAGGAAACATGGTCTAAAATTGATACCCAATTATATAGCTCGTTGTGGCACTCTCTTGATCCCAAACTAATTTCCCTATTTCAATCTTGCAAAACCTATTATAAAGTTTAGACCAAAGCCAAGACATTATATACTAATGACATACACAAAATATAAAAAATTGTCTCTAATATTATCAATCTGCAGCAAATCAACAAGATATGGCTAGTTATCTTGGACAAGTTGAAACATTACTGGATGAATTTAATTCTATTATTGTGTTCTCAGAAAGTATCACTACTCATAGAACAGCAAAAGAATAAATTATTCATGGTCTTGGCACTCATAGGTCTTCGACCTAATCTTAGTTCAGTTCGAGATCAAATGCTGACAGGTTCTGACATTCCCACTTTCGAAGATATCTCTGCTCGTCTTCTTCGCATCTCTGTGACTCCAGCTCCATCACCTAATATTGAAGCCTTTGTGTTTGCGGTATAGACTGCCAGTCGAAAGTGGAAAGATAACAAATCTAAACACTGCACTCATTGTGACAAGCCTAGTCATACTTGGGAAACTTGTTGGATATTGCATGGTAAACTACCTCATCACCAATCTCCTAGTACTGGACGACCAGTTGCTCATTTGGTTCAGAGTAATGGAGCTGGCATTCTTCCCTTGCCTGGTACATCAAGTAATTCAGTAACCTTGATAGAATCTGATTATGATGAATATGTGCACTTTCGGGCTGCCAAACAACAGGCAATACAGCAGTCATCCTCTATATCTCAGTCTAGCACTTCAGTTGCTTGTCTAACTCAAACCACAACTAATGGTCCTTGGGTTCTTAATCCTGACGCTTTTGATCATATTGCTGGTAATGAAACACTTTTCTCTACTATCACCAAATCTCCAACTTCATCTACAGTTACCCTAGCTAATGGTTCACAAACTGAGGTTAAAGGCATTGGGGAAGTCCTTCCCACTTCTTCAATAACTTTGACCTCAGTCCTGTTCACTCCTAAATGTCCTTATAATTTAATTTCCCATCGGCAAACTGACCAAACAACTTAATTACATTGTGTCCTTTGTAGCTGACTATGTATTTATGCAGGATCAGCATACGGGGAAGATGATTGGAGTAGGATATGAGCCACAAGGGTTGTACTATCTCTCCACTCCTAGATCCATTGTTGCTTTTGCTTCTACTGCTTCCGCTGAACTTCTTCACAACCAATTCGGACATCCTAGTCTTACCAAACTTCAATGTTTAGTTCCTAGTTTATCTTCCTTATATGTTTTTAGAGTGTGAGTCCTATCAACTTGGGAAATAGTCTCGTGTTTCTTTTCCTAAGAGTGTCAATAATAAAGTCTCTTTGTGTTTGACATTGTTCATTCAAATGTTTAGGGTCCTAGTCGTGGTAGTACAACTTCGGGATTTACTTATTTTTATACTTTTATTGATGACTACTCTCGTTGTACTTGGCTGTTTCTAATGAAGAATTGTTCTGATTTATTCTCTATCTTTCAAAAATTTTGTACTAAGATTCAAAAATCAATTCAGTGTCTCCATTAAAACATTGCGCAATGATAATGCTTGAAAATATTTTTCTCAACCATTTAATGAGTTTATGTCTTCTTAGGGTATGACTCATCAATCTTCTTGTGTCTATACCCCTCAACAAAATGGAGTTCCCGAGAGAGAACTGTCATCTCATTAAAACAGCTCATACTTTAGTCTTTCTCTCCACATCTTTGGTTGTACGTGTTTTGTCCATGATCATACTCATGGGAAAGATAAACATCAGGCCAAGCCAATCAAGCGTCTTCCTAGCATATTCTCGTCTATAAAAAGGATATAAATGTTATGGCCCAGTTTCTTTTAAATTATTTCTCTACAAATGTCACCTTTTTCGAGACGACTCATTATTTTCCTAACCAACCAACTCATTAGCAATCAGTTTCTGCAGTCCTTCCAATTCCTATTCTTCCCACTCCAGCTCCATCTCGACCACTGCAGGTCTATTCTCGTCGTCCTAATACTAACAATCTTTTGTATGCAAGTACACAACCTAGTGACTCCTCTCCAACACCGGTCATGCCACTCAGAGAGGCAGCTACTCCTCCCATTACTCTTCGAAAAGGTATTCTTTCTACCCGAAATCCTCATCCTATTTATAATTTCTTGAGCTATCACCGTTTATCTCCTTCCTATTTTACCTTTGTTTCTACCTTATCTACTGTTTCTATACCTAAGAATGTCAGTGAAGCAATTGTACATCCTAGTCGGTCTGCAGCTATGACTGAACAGATGACTGCTCTTCACAATAATAGCACCTAGGAACTAGTTCAAATGCCTCTTGGCAAAATTACTGCTGGCTATCGTTGGGTGCACACCGTCAAAGTTAGTCCTGATGATAAAACTTACCGTTTGAAAACAAGACTTGTTGTAAAAGGGTACACACAAATTTATGGTCTTGATTACAGTGATACTTTTTTGCTAGTGGCAAAGATGGCTTTTGTTCGACTTCTTTCTTGGCAGTTATTTACCACTAGCCTCTTCATCAACTTGATATTAAAATGCTTTCTTGCATGGAGAGTTGGCTGAAGAAGTATATATAGAGCAACCACCTGATTTTGTTGCTCAGGGCTGGTTTGGTATTTTGACTACGATGATCTCTTTATGGCTCGAAACAATCTCCATGTGTGGTTTGGAAGATTTAGTGTTGTTTAGCAGTTTGGCATGAGTCGAAGTGAGGATGATCATTCAATTTTTTATTGACAAGGAGATCATGGTAAATGCACTTATTTGGTGGTTTATGTTCATGACATTGTCATAATAGACAATGATCATGAAGAGATCTTGAGAAACTTGAGGTTTATGTTCATGACATCGGTGGTTTGCACTTAAGGAGCATTTGTTTAGCCACTTTGAAACCATGGACTTGGGAAACTTGCATGGTAGACTGCAAACCTGTGGATACTCCTATGGATCCCAATGTGAAACTTGTTCCGGGACAGGGGGACCATTTAAAGATCTAGGTAGATACAGAAGGCTTGTTGGTAAGCTTAATTATGTCACAATCACACGATTGGGTATTTCTTTTGCATTTAGTGTAGTTAGCCAGTTTCTCCAATCCCCATGTGATAGCCATTGGGATGCTGTTGTTTGCTTTCTAAGTTATATCAAAGGTACTCCTGGGTAAGGCTTGTTATATGAAGACAGAGGTCATACACAAGTAGTTGGCTACTTTGATGCTGATTGGGCAGGTTCTCCATCTGATAGACGGTCTACTTCAGGCTACTGTGTTATGATTGGAGGAAATTCGATATCCTAGAAGAGTAAAAAGCAGGATGTGGCTAGATCAAGTGTAGAAGCAGAATATCGAGCCATGGCATTGGCTACATGTAAACTTATTTGGCTGAAACAACCTCTTCAAGAGATGAAGTGTGGCAACGTGAAACAAATGGAACTAATATGTGATAATCAAGGAAGACTGCATATTGCCTCAAATCCAATGTTCAATGAAAAAAAGAAACATATAGAGAGAGATTGTCACTCTATTAGGCAGAAGATTCAGTCAAGTTGTATTGTTAACTCCTTCATTAATTCAAATGATCAGTTGGCAGATATTCTTAGCAAATCCCTTAGGGGTCCTCGATTGATTATATTTGTAACAAGCTAGGAGCATATGATATGCACGCTCCAGCTTGAGGGGGAGTGTTAGAATATATTGTAGATATGTGAGAATATTTTGTATTTATTGTAGAATATACTACATAGTTATAGCTAGTATCTATTACCATATTTGTATTAATCCTTAGTATATTTAAACCTAATGTGCTTGAAGGAATAATTAAGCAAAAGCTTCAAACTCCTCTCTTATTTGTCACACATCATCATTCCAGAAGACTTAATTGCAAAAAAATCAATCACTTAGCAATTAATATGATTCACAGAGATTGTGGCATCACTGACTTGGATGAAGCACATCAAGACAAAAGTGCAGGCATATAAGCACCTCTTATCATTTTATTTCATGAACTTTCAGAAAATAAAAATAAAATAAAGATAAGATATGCATTACCCTCAGAAAACCCTGCTCCAAGATGAAACCCAAAATCATTGGCACAGCAGTAAAAACACCAATTTGAAAGAGAAACTGCGCATTTAGGGCTGCGCTGAGGGCAGTGTTCTGCATGATATCTGCTCTAACTTGAATTTCTTCACCAACACCAGATAGTGCCTGAAAGGAATGCCATCAGTGAACCCATCAAAGTAATCGGAACAAATTGATTATTCATGCAATAATAGATGCTTTGTGCACTTGAGTATTTTTCTTTTCCAGTTCTTTCACTCACTCACTCACTCTCTCTCTCTCTCTCTCTCTCTCTCTCTCTTTGTGTGTGTGTGTGTGTGTGTGTGTGTGTGAGACAATTTTGAAAGAGAAAAACTGCGCTTTAGGGCTGGCGCTGAGTGGCAGTTGGTTCTGCATGATATCTTGGCTCTAACTTGAATTTTCTTCCCAACACAGATAGTGGCATGAAAGGAATGCCATCAGTGAACCATGCAAAGTATCGGAACAAAATTGATGTATTCTTCCTGCAATATAGATGCTTTGTGCACTGAGTATTTTTCTTTTCAGTTCTTTCACTCATCACTCAACTCTCTCTCTCTCTCTCTCTCTCTCTCTCTCTTTGTGGTGTGTGTGTGTGTGTGTGTGTGTGTTGTCCTCTCTCTCTCTCTCTCTCTCTCTCTCTCTTTGTGTGTGTGTGTGTGTGTGTGTGTGTGTGTGTCTTGTGTTGTGTTGTGTTGGGGGGGGTGGGGTGGTGAGAGAGGCCTTGGACTTGGCCTAACAGAGTGGTTTGTGGGCGGTGGTTAAGCTAACAATCCGAGCAGTAATGGATCATGAAAGTGAAAACAAAAGAAGAATATATCAGTTAAACAGTGAAATATAACACTGCAATGTTCTGTGGAGCAAGAAAGCGAAAACTGAAAATATGTCCACTGCCGCATAGAAAAGTGGAGGCCACAGAGCAGTAAACATAGCATGAGTCTTATCACAATGCAAATGACATTCAAGGTATACTTTCCTCAAAAAAACACAACCACACTTGGCTACTAATAGAATGCATCAAATTGAAAGGAAAACACAGCCATACAAGGATAGGTTTGTCATGCAATAAATAGATAGCAAGCATCCTAAATATTCTGAGGAAAAAAAAGCTTACCAAATATAACTTCCCATAAAGGAAGATGTACACAGTCAGCACCGTTAACTGGAAAAGAATTTGAAAAATAAATTAGTCAAAAACCACAAATAAGAATCTGAATAAAATTCATCATGTGGTTTCTGACTATAGTTCCTTTTGCATTTTAGTTTCGACCCCTCAAATTACTCGGTGCATAATGACATTGGTAAGAATATAAAGTTTTGTGATTGTCAAGAATGCATAATATTCATTCACTGCATTGCCTGTACTTACATCAAATTGACCATGTCATTGGCACAAGGAGATATAAAAGGAAAAGAAAGGAACGGAAGGTACTTCAAAAATCAGCGTAAAACCAAACTCTAATCAATTTGATGGAAATTAGCATGGTTGACAGTAACTTATACATGATGATTGCCTTGAATAATGGCAGCCAATTTCAACATTCAGTTCATCCACAAAAATAAAATTATATAATGTCTGCAGTTAAAAATATAGTGGTCACCTACCATTGTACAAAAATAGTATCCCACAGTAGTAAAGTAAAACGACATCATTCGAAAGAAATCAAAGAGTTGTCCAAGCCTGTATATGTCCCGGCTAAGAACTTGCTCGCCGTTGCCACCAGCAACCTTCCCTTCAAACAAAGCAATCTGGTTGAGACCAACATCTCGTCCTTTGCCAACCTGTAAATTCAAATGAAATGTTCTATCTTAGAATACAGTTAGAAGTACCCAAGGAAAAAAAAAAAAGAAAGAAAAGAAATCAAACCTGGATATACTCATGATGAGTAATATTTCCTTGGCGCAACGTTGAATTGAACCCTACAAATAGAAAAGGAAATGCACAATGATTTTCTAAACTTGAAAATGATTTGGTACCTATGCATATAACAAGAGGAAGAGAGTCCAAGCATAAGGATGAACTAAAGTGAGAAATTAACTTTATAGATCACTTACAGAAAGGGACCGAGAATAAAAATAATAAAACCCTAACACTTTATTGAGAACAAACTGCCTTAATTTCAGAGTCATTTCAATGAAACAGCCTACTCTCTTTAAAGGAGTACATGAGTTCTCTTATTTTCCTTCTTTGCTGCTTGTATACTGAAATATATGTATTATATTCATTTAAGCAATTCAGACTTGTATTTGAAAAGGAAAAGACTATCAAAAAGAGGAACTTTTTAGCATTGGATGTAAGGTAAAGGTCGAGCACTTAATAGCTTAGTCTTGGTTTTGTGAACTCTTGTTGAAAGGATTCTTGCAGACTCCAATTTTGAAAGAAAGAAAAAAAAAAAAAAAAAATTGGATTTTGGTTTTATCATTACACAATGTAGACCTTTTTTGGAGTGTATTCAGAGTAAGATATCCCTTATCTAAAGCCTGGACTCTTTTCATAGATTCATTACAAGGAGTCCTTCAAATTCAATATATCATGGAAACAATGAAGTCATTGTGAGGATGTGTCTCTATTAAAATTCATCTGCCAGTTGGCTTTAGATTTTTTTTTTTTTTTAAATTTCCTTGTCAGACATTAGTTGGATTTCATAACAATATACTAGATCTTCATTTTTGGGATGAACCTGACCTGAATTGCGTTGTCATTGTAAACCAACTCAAGATCTTTTTCCTATATTGGTCTTGTTTTCAGTAAAGACAAAACTAGGATTGTGGGTTCAGCTAAGATGTTGAGCAACGCCCCTCGCTGCGCAACCCTGCTCATCTACGTGTACAACCCCCAAGAAAAATGACTGAGACACAGTCGGAGGACCCTTGGAGGTGCAGATTCGATATTTCCTTGTTACTAAACTGTAATTCCACTTTAATTCCATATCTAAATGGGTTTGAGATCAACCATATTTGAATACAGAAGACGCAGCTACAATAGAATTGAAAGAAACACAGGGAAGATATCTTTATCAAGTAATCATGCCTGCATAAATATCTTCACTAATGTTGATAATTCGAGAAGCCTTGCTGATCCCACCCCTTGTTATATGGAAGACTCTGTCAAAGACATCCGGATGACCATAATGCATACGGACTCTGCAAGTAATATAGGAGGTCATGATCAGTAAATCTGATCTTTAATTGGACATGAAGCTATCAATTCCCTTGCATTGTAAAACATGGGCTTACTTCAATGGATTAGCCAGAACACGCTGACCAAGAGTGACAAAGCTAGTTTCCTGATTCGACATAAAGGAGGCTAATGAAGAGACACTGCATATGAATACAAGCCATAAGCCAACACAATAAAATGTTCAAAGTAAGGAAGAAATCCATGTTTTAACAGGAACATACCTTCCAGTAAATACATGCTCTCTGACACCAAGAATTGTTGGAGAATGAATACCATGATCATGATGGAATTCCTCCAGAAGATTTCTCATCTTCAAGGCTTCCTCAAAATAATTATCCTACAGTGAAGATATCAATCGTCATAAAAACAACAATAAGCTAGAAAATAAATGTTACCAAAATCAATACTATACATTAAAACATTCATAACGAAAAAATCAAAACCAACAATAACAAGGTAGCTACTTCATATGAATCACATTGAACTCACCAAGGGCATCTTACAAATTGAGAAGGGCAGAGGTGAATTGAATTGGATAAGAGGTTAGAAGCCATCAGCTGAAAGATATGACGTGGCTTACTTGGGCTTGGGCCAACCAATGCTCAAAGATTAGTACTGACCAATTAGTTAGCTAGCCTTCCATCCTTTTATGCCCTTTATGGATGTAGTATTTATTCGGTGGGGGGATGTGGGATTCTTAATAGTTACCAACAGGTCAAGGACCATGAACAAGGACTTATTTCTTTCTTTTTTTTTTTTTTTTATTTGAGTAGTAAAACAATAAAAAAGAAAATTAAAAATAAAAATAAAAGGGATAGCAACAATTTTATAGTCGTCCCACTAACAAAGAGAAATGGTTCGAACATTTATATGCAAATAATCAAGCTAGACATGTTGAAATGCTGTGCTCCATTGGCATTAAAAACTCCCGGGAAGAGAGGTAAATTTGATACATCACTTTGTCAACAAAACAGCAAGCATAATTCTCATGGAAATGTTAATGCAGTCAAGAAAAGATTCAGAATTTTTTGTTTTAAATTTGGATAATTTAGATTTTCTTGAAAGCTTTTCCATTTAAAAATGTCAGGTAATTAATTTGAATTTGGGATCTTCTCTCTTGGGAAATGAAAGGTTTTGCTCTTAGCAATATTAATGCCTATTAGGAAATTCCTCATTTAGTTACTACCTTCTCATTCCAATTTGGAAATTATAGAGCTTGTTAAAAAGGGATAGTAGCATCTAGATGATCTGCCATTTCATTTTCCCTTCCACCTCTTTTCCCTTTGAATTCTGCTGTGACTACAACTTGTTATTACAACTCCAGCTAATGAACCACCACTATTTTGCCCCTAAAGTCCATGTATATCCAACCAAACTTCCAAGTTACGAACCTAAAGCCTGATTCCCTTTCAATTTCAATGCCAACATTACTCATTTGATCAAACTTTCACCCACAAGAAGCATTATAAGAGCAGTTTAGCTTTTCTACATTATGTCTTTTATCACACACTATAAGTAGTAAGAAGTCTGTCGATTGCAACAGAAAACTCTAGGTTTTTCTCCATCTTCTTTCCTTGAAAACATATTCATTTGGTACAGAGGGAGTGAGCTTAGAGAAGTACAGCTTCTTTGGAATTATATCAAATCATGTTTAGTTAGAAGTAAGTAATGTCAAAGGGAAGTTTACCAAACCTCCTCAATACCCTATGCTACTTACTAAGGAGGTCAGTTATTTCAACTTCCTCAGTTAAAGTAGAGTGCCATCAACTAAAATTTTTTTTAAATACTTCCCTAAAATACAGTTATGTTGTTGGAATATTATTGTGATCTGAAATATACTTAAGGAGTTGCTAAATCAGCCAAATAAAAAGCTGGTGCACCGCCTCAAAAATTTGTGAACCAAACACTACAGCTTACGAGCTGCACACATATAACTTTACTAACAGTTACTTCCAGAGTAAATTCATAGGAAGTTAACATGTTGAGCCAAATAAGGCCCTAGTTTCAACAATACAGAACTGAATGACAACTCCTAGCTTATCGACAATAATCCAATGGAATCCAGTTAATGTGCTAAAGAGGAAATTAGTTACCTGATTCATATCAATTGTCTGAACTGCATTTCCACGAGTAAATATGATAGCATGATTTTGATTCTCAGGTTTTCCTTCTCCAAGTTTTGGATTTCCAGGTAACTTTATGGAGTAAATTTCCTATAAAATGAAATAATAACATTAAAAAAAAAAAGGCTCAAAAGATAGGTCATGTCTTGTTTTTGAAGCATTTCCACTTTGCATAAATTTGAATAATAAGGAGATGAAAATTATATTCATTGTTTGTGCTGCTTGATTCTGATCAGTTATCTCTTGAAGCCAATAAATCAATTGGTCTTTGGATTGTAAATCCTTCCACTATCATCTTCTTTCTATCTTCTCAAATGTTGTCAAAAGCGCTAGGCACCCTTGAGGTGACAACTGACAAGGTCCTCCATTGCCCGAGGCCAAGGTGGTAGGCCTCACTCGAGGCACTCGCCCAATTTATGTGAGGATATTACCAAGTGATCAATCAATAATAAAAGCAGTGGACAAAATATGTAGATAAGTAGAAGTTCACATTATGCACTCGCCCGAGTGATGTGAGGATATTACCAGCTGATCAATCAATAAAGTAGATAAGTTCCAGCATAATGATTTATGATTGCATGGTGAAGTCAACCATAGCTGTAATACCTAAAGAAGTTTCGTTAACCATAAAACCTTCCATCCTCTTTAGTTTTCCAGATTATTCAGACCCTTGAAACATTATTTACATCCTAATGTACCATACCTCCCCATCAGAACCTCAGCCAAACCCTAATTGCTCTCAAGGGAAAAAAATATCAGTCTAAAGTATCAATAACCAAGGAATTTTCTTTTTGAAACCTCTGAACACGTTGCATTTAATAGCCTAGGATACAGTCTAAAGAATTAAAAATGGTTACCTTATCTTTTCCATTGATATCAGCCTTCACGAGCTTTGAGTAGAATTCCCTTTGTACTTTACCATCCTTCAAAGTTTCAACATCGTCAATAAAAGCAACTCGAAGGGCTTCATTTCTGACAACACAAGTGAATGAATGAATGAGTGAATATTAGGTAATGTATGATAACAAAATATTTCAAGCAGAAGAAAAGTTTCACAAATTCCAAACTATTTTTAGATTAAAAACCAATCATTACAAGCAGTTACTCGATGCAATTGAAAAATCTCCTGTTTCTTTCTCTTTTTTTGGATAGTGGGAGGGAGGACCGTTGTTAACACACCTTTGCATGAGCAATGCAATATCAGCTGCTTCTGGTTTTTGGTCCTCTTTCTGTTTTCCATATATTTGGCATGTGACCACGTACGTAAATTTCAGATCAGCCTGTGCCCTTGCCTCAGGAGACAACTCGAAACCTCCAATATCGGTTGTGTCATTACTTGAAATTGCAGCTTCCACATCTGATATTGGCAAGTATCTAAAGTTAACTGACAAGGCATTGGAAGAGCCACAGATTAAATTTCAATATAAGTGCAAACCTCCAGCAGTTGCTCTTTCCAAGTAACTTTGAAGCATAAGAGCTTTTCTATAGTACATCATCCCACGAACTGAAAATAAAAAAGTTAATTTAGCAAAAAGCCCGTGGATCACATTAGTACACATGCATACAATCAGCTAATCAATATAAATTCAACACATAAAATTCTGCAAAAACCCAAGACAATGATCACCCCTATTAAACTTTCAATTTTTAATTGTAACTCAAACAATGAAAACATCAGCAGTTGTCAGTTCAAATCAAGAAGTTGCTTTTGCAGAATTTCTATTTAAATCAGATCCCAGCCCAACAAGTTTATAATATCTCAAGAAAACAAGAAAAATCAATTACATAGATATCAAAATTAGCCTTGCTTGTTACACGCTTATTTATTTTAAGTTTGAGCCACTTTGAAATCGAGAACGATTATAATATACAGAAAAATTTTTTGAAAAAATACAGGTAGATAGCAGTACAAAATTGCCAAGCAACAAATACAACCTGCAAACAGCATGCACATCTAGGCAAAAACAAGAAACATTACAAATGCAACTGAAGAAAGAGAGGTATGGCAAAGTTGTTGAAGAATAACAATAACAACAACAACAGAGGAACAGAATACTGGAAGATAATGAGTTTCACACTGATTAACAAAATACATTTATAAACTGATGTAAAGAAAATAATAATAATAATAATAATAATAATAATATAACAATAATAACAGTAACATTTGAAACAAGCAAAAGTTTGCAACAAGCAACAAACCAAATCAATATGGCTTTTCTCCCAAACTATAAGAAGTTGCATGGTTATAGAGCAATAAAATAGAGAAGTAGATGGATATTACATCATTCAGCAATTTAAAAATTAATGTATGCCCAACGATTAAAAAAGATGAGAGTGACAAAAACAACTTTCCCACTAATATACTATGTGAGAGACAGAGAAAGAATTACCTGTTCTGGCTAATGTTTGACCCCTGTAAGACGCCCAAAACCGGAGTTCAAGGATATCATTACTATCAAAGAGATCTGTCTCCAAAGCATTTTCATCACGGCCAATTCGAGCAAGAAAGTTCTTCCACTCATCTGTCAGAGGATTCCAGATTATTTTCAGAGCACAAGCATGTAGCAGAAGAATACAATTCCTTGGACAATTTCAACTAGCTAAAAATACTATATGGCAAGGAAGACGATTAATCCAGAGAAGTGACAATCAAACTTTAGCAGACAGGAATATCTCCTCTTGAAGTATGTGCCACAACAGCACCAAAAAGTAGAGAAGTAAAGGCAAGACTTCTTGCACTATACTAGAGGGGGGAGGATATAAAAATATATCTATTAGAACAGGATTTACTAAACAACATGGATTGTTGATATGCTAGCATGGAAGTTGATGGAGCTCCTAGAGATAATCAGCCCAAATTCAAAACGCAAAATGGATAGGAGCAAAAGGCCTTCAGATTGGGAATACAACCTACACATTGTGGTAAACAGGGAAGGGAAGGGAAAAAATAGAGTAGGTATTCTACTAGATATGGTTTTATCGAGAAATAACTGGTATTCTGAAAAGAATATGAGATGGTTAAGCACTTAAGCTAGACTCTAACAGGATGGAATTGGCTTTTATTTAGGAACTTAGTGCATCAGTGTGGAAAGTTGAACACAATGACATTTGTAGGAGACAAAGAAGGGGAAAGCCGAGGATTGTGTGGAGTAAAAATGATTAGTATGTTTCTGAAGATGCAGTCCTAAACAAAATCAATTGCAGAAAACTAATCCCTATAGCCTATCTCCAATTGTTCAGGATTGAGACTTAATCAAGTTCTGTAGATCACATAAAAGTAATGCCAACCTTTTTGAACCACCAGACAAACTTCTTTTCACTTCAACCACTACCTTTAAGCAGAACTATGCAGCTATTTATACGGTCAACCAGTTTGGATTAAAGCTTAGCTGAGTTAAGTTGAATATATATTTTATAGTTGCACGTGTATACATCAAAAAAACAAAATTACAGTCATAATTATCATAAAGCATAACGTACATACATGGTTATAATAAATTTGAATAAAGATGAAAAACCAAATAAGTGTTAAGTTCTAAAAGAACAACATAGTGGTTCTTTAGTAGCAGCTAATGGCCTCAAAATAATTTTATAAATATGCCAACCAACTAAAGCCAAATCAGGAATGTGGATTGTGAAGAATGTAAAAAATAAAAATGTCCACAGAAAGCCTCAATGCTAACTAGGCAGCCTTCATCACCGAGGATAAGCATGGAAAACCAAATTAACTCTAGGCATACAAGTATGCAATAAACCACAAAATCAGACAGAAACAGAAGCATACATAGCACACCAATCAGCGAATACCTGGAAATATCTTCTGGAGGTAAAAAAGTAATGATATTCCATCCTCATTTTTCTTTTGAAGTTCAGCCATGCTATAAAGAACAGTCTCTGAATAATAAGGAGTGAACACACTGCAAATACAACATAAATGAATGAGAATGATAAATACACTGATCATAAACATGTTTTCCTGTGAAAACAAACTATTCTAAAGAAGTATAACCTGAAAGACAGCATTTCGCGGACTGGCCTTGCCTCAGGCATATCCATAAAAAGGGAATTTGTGAAGAACTGTAGCCTTCGTCTGGCTTCAAAATTTTTAGGAATATTTGAAGCAGATTCTTTTATAGTTAGAAGCGCATGCAATCTTCTGATCTGTTTTTTCTGCACATTTCTGAAGTTAATAAATAAATCTAGCCTAAAGTGAGAAAAGAAGTTAAAACTACTAAGATTGAAAACAAGAAAAAGACCATCAATAACATACCAACTCAGCATTTCTAGGCCATTTCAAGTCTGTAAACAAACGGCCTTCTGACCTTGCTTCTGACAGTAAATTCCACGTGTCATAGTGCTCCCTGCATTATTTTCCACATGGACATTTTTCAGCAGATAGTGTAACAAGCAGGTGCAACTCATAAGCAAACACAAGCAGGATTTGCAGACCTCATAATGACAGAAAAGAAATCATGACGGACAACATCATAGAGATCTTGAACAGCTTTAATTGCACCTTTTTCCAGTTCCGGTTTTTCAGTCTCTTTCTAAGGATGGAATAATAGAAATAGAAAGTACAAAAATGCTTATCAGAAATTTGTGGATCTAGTAAATATAATAAACATATAATGAAACATTAGCCAGTATCACAATAAAATGAATTGCTATTTCTATTTAAATTAGTCGGTCATTTTTTTATTGTAACACACACACACATGGAACTAGGGGAGCGCTTCTTGATGGTAGTGGAGGAGGCAGGGTTCACGAGAGATAATCATAGAGTTAGACATGTACAAGTGATTGTAAAGAATTGATATTTTAAGTAACAGATTACATCTAATACTTATAACTAATGCTAAGCTCTGATCAGTATTTAGATTGGTTATTATCAGCCAATGGTTATGCTGTTTTAAGCAGAAATCCATGTAGACTATAGGATAAGCATGTGGAAGATAAAAAATGGTACTGAATTCCAACCAAAACTAGAACTTATTTCTAATTTTTAATTGGTGCTAGCAGCATGC
This sequence comes from Jatropha curcas, assembly GCF_014843425.1. The sequence goes on along the minus strand of NW_023590789.1, from coordinate 19,154,169 downwards.
AAACCATATAAAACAGAGTTCATTCATAATGTTTCGCCACCTTCATTCAAAAAGGTTTAACACAGGCTTGCCTCCACTTAATATTGGCTATTTATCATTGTTCAGATCATGAATTTAAAATGTCATTTTGTTGTGTGTTAGAACTCAGGTGGAAAAACAATGGACTAGATCTGGAGCATAATAAATATCCTGATGGTATGTTTCTAGTTCAATTATAAAATCAAATATAAAACTAATACTATCGGAATCTTGTACCCACATTGCATAAATATAACTTGAGTACATGACATATAATGAGGAAGTTGAACCAACCAAAATGGCTTAGGCCATTTTTGTTAAAGTTAAGCTCAATTCTTATAAGCCCAAATATTAAATACATTGTTAATTGAATTTGATTAATTGCTCCTAGGGCCTAGATTCTTAACATGGTATCAAAGCCTAGACCTGAACTTGTATTGCATGAGGGAAGTTCCCATGTGGGGCGTACATATGCTGGTCACGTGGCAATTAGCCACTTGAGGGGGGAGTGTGAAGTATGCGGGTAATCCCAAATTGGATAAATATAATTTGAATACATGGCATGTAATGAGGAAGGTAAACCAACCAAAATGGCTTAGGCCATTTTGTATTAAAGGTAATCCCAAATATTAAATACATTGTTAATTGAAATTTGACTAATTGCTCCTAGAGCCTAGATTCTTAACAAAGATAAGGAACAAAAAACATAGAAACGAATTTTATCAACCTGAAGAGAATTTGATCAGTAACATGTAAGTCTGTTTACTCATGTTACTTTTGTGGACATAAATTCTGTCTTTTTCTCTTTTTACTTTTGTGGATGTTATTGGCTCGAACTGTTTCTAAATTTTGTTTTTTAATTGTGTGGCCATAATTGCATGCCTCGTGTACTTGACCATGCCCCCTTTTAATGAATCTGCTTCCTTACAAAAAACACAGATGCCTGTTGGGGGAAACAGGAATTTGTGTTGCAAAGTTCAAAAACTCAACCAAAGGTATATATGACATACCAAAATTCCCAATAGTGCAGTTACTCGTGAAATAATCAGTGACAGCTTATTTAGCTGAAAGCCATCATGAATACTCCTGTTCTCAATACTTGCTTGGATGTCACCATATACCCTTTCAACCCTGAGGTGGAGACATAAGAACAAAGACAAGGTTTTTATTCGTTGATGAAAAAATCAAATGTACATAAAAAGACTGTTGAGAACATTCCAATGCTTCAGTGAAACTTACCACATCTTGCCTTCACCTTCCAGTATTTCTGTCAGAATGAACTTAAGGGCATGATAGCATTCTTCAACTGCATACTTCATATGGTCATCTCTAGAAATCCTATCCCACAGCTCCTCTTGTGAATCTCTGCTTTCTACAGCAATATCCTTAGCTAAAAATATCTACATTAAACATATACATATATAGCAGATCAAAAAGTCTGAATTCACATAGCTTATGGAAATTGTTGAAAACACTTGATCTCACCAGAGAAAAAAAAAGAATAATTATATTAAATTGAAGATAATAAAGCAGCATATTGCAAAAGACCAAAGAAAGACCTTGCTGGAAAGAAGAAAAAGGGGCCACTGGACTAAAGGAAGCTTCCCAGAATTTTTGGGCATCAGAAGCAACTCCATTTCCCTGCCAGAGTAATAAATGAGTCATCAGCTAAAAGCAAGGGGAAAACAGCACTACTAAAAAGTACGCAGATAAATTTACAGTTGAAACATCAGCTTCTTCTCTTAGATAGATAATTTCATTCAAAAGTTTCCAGAAGAACACAGTCAGGCATTTCCACCATAGTTTAAGGAAAGAGACAATAGAAGTATGAAAGTAAAAGTATAAAATCTGTAGAAAACAAAGAAGAAATAAACATACATCCACTCTTTTCAAAATCCTCAGTTATAAATAGTTTATTCTTTTGCAATATGAAATTCGAAAGGAAAAATTACTATTTTGTCCCCTATATTTTTTCAAATAATTAGTTTGTCCCTGTACTTTTGGAATACACTAATTTTTCTCTATATTTTTGCCTTCGGTCTATTTTTTGTACTCTATCCGTTAAATGTCTTATTAAAAAAGACGAAAAATTGACATGAGTTTGCTCTTAACCCTAAAGCTTGCTCTTTAGCCCAATTACTGTAAGAGACAAATCGCAACAGACACAAGCTTTACCACCCGAAAAAAATGTGTAGTTTTAATAATTGTTATGGCTACAAGAAATAAGCAAGTAATAACAGAACACGAGAAAGAATAATTCAGTTCCAACATTCAGTAATGATCCATAACTAAAAAAATTAGAAAAAAAAATCATTTTCAACATCTACGATATGTTTCACTTGTGAAATATGTTCAAAAGAAAAGTTCAATATTTATAGAACAATTTATCAAATATGATACTCACAGATTAGTAATATAATCTTCTTCCCTGAGATTTTTTATAATCTCATTCCAAAAGGGAGAAAATCGAGCAGCATCAATCTTTCTTTTCTCCACAACCTTCCAAAAAAACAAAATTAACGAAAATCATTTTTCCACCATCTTATAGAACTACAATAATGCAGGAAAAGGTTAAAAAATAATATAGCAACAACAACGACTAACCCTTAGTCCCAAAGTAGCAGGGGTGAGCTATATGAATCATTTGTTTCCAATATCCACTTTCATCAATTCAATTCGAAGCACAGTTTAGTTGGAAAAAAAATTGAATGACTTTTTATAGAAAAGATATTTTGAAGGAAAATTTTAAAATCATTTGATATATTAATAAATAGAACAAAATATAAAATAGGAGACAACAGCTAAATAGGGTCTACATGAATCTTCTTTTCTCCATTTTGTTCTGTTCATAGCTATATCCTCACTAATATACAATGACCGTAAATCTTTCGCAACCACTTCCCTCTGTTAAGGAAAATCAGTATTCCTAGTTAGTTATTGATTTATAGTCCTAAATAGCCTAGGAATTTCTTGTATATAAACCTATGTAATTCATAGATAAATTATGTATCGAATGCAAATACAAATTCTTCTCAATTCACTATACCCTCCAAGCAATTCTAGGTCGGACCTCTTCCCTTTAGCACCCTCCACTACTAAAGTATCAAATGTACAAGCCAGGACATGTGGGGTCCATGTAATATATGATTGAACCATCTCATGCGTCCTTCTCTCATTTTATCTCCAACTTCTTTTGCACCTTTTGTCTGATGTGAGTATTCCTAACCTTGTCAACCTTGTCCATCCTTACGTGACCACACATCCATCTTAGTATCTGCATCTCCGCAGCATTCATCTTGTGAACATGATGTGCATATGATGCTCAACATTCACTCCCATAGAGCATTTTCAGTCTCTCCACCGTCCTATAGAATATACCTTTCACCTTATTAGATATCTTCCTATCACATAGTACACCTGTAGCACTCTTTCATTTTATCCATCCTACATGAATCCTATGAGAAATATCTTCATCTATACATAGTAACAATTAAAAATTATGGCATGTAGGTTATTATTAAGCTACCATTAAGTAGCACAAGTTTAAGCTCAATCGAAGTGTATCTTCTCGTAAAGCATGTCATATGGATTGAAAAAAAAAAAAAAAAAAAAAAGAAAATTGAAAATACTCAAATGCAGAATAAAAAAAAAATTTCTAGACATAGAACAACAACATGCCATCAAATATTTATTCGACAGAGACCGCAAGTTTTGCCTCCATAAGAAGAATGTATTTGGTGAACTGATTACATCAATTCAGATATCTAGGGCTTTGTATTTTCCAAAAAAAGTATGGCATAGTAAATGAAGAATGTAACACAGAAATTAACCATATGTGGAATTGAAATGGACCCAATGAAAAAAAAAAAAAAAAAAAAAACACAAGAAAATTAAAATACAAATGCAGAATAAAAAAAAAATTTCTAGACATAGAACAACAACATGCCATCAAATATTTATTCGACAGAGACCGCAAGTTTTGCCTCCATAAGAAGAATGGTATTGTGGTGCCTGATTACAGTCAATTCAGATATCTAGGCTTTGTATTTCAAAAAGATGGCATAGTAAATGAAGATGTAACACAGAATTAAAACTAGATGGATGAAATGGACCAATGAATGGTGAGATCAGCAATGTTATATAGAATATAATGTTGGGCTCCAAAGGTTCAACATATTCAAAAATGGATGTTGCAGAAATACGGATGTTAAATGGATTGTGATCACAGAACATTAGATAAGATTTAACCTAATCCAACAAAAGATGTATGTAGCAAACATTGGGAATAAAGTGAGAGGATGTTTGAGATGGTTTATTCGTGTCCTATATAGACCTTACATGCCCCGAATTTGTAAGCTTGATATATTGATGGTGGAGTGTGTTAAAAGGGAAGAAGTAGACCGAGGCCCATATGGAGGGAAGTTGTTTCAAAAGACCTACTACTTATTGGCACTAACAAGGACTTAGTTATGAACAAAAGTTAAATGGAAACACAAAAGTCATATAGCCAACCCCAACTAGTTTGGGATTAAAGCTTAGCTATTGTCACATGTGAACTCAACATAAATTATATAGGAGTGGAAAAGGAATGTCTACAAAATTTTGAAGTTTAGATGGATTTACCTGACCAGAAGCGCTTTCAGATGCCCTGCAAAATTGAAATAACTATCAAATGCAAGTTATAGCACAAAAGTAACAGCATAAAATAAAAAATGATGGATTAATTTTCAAACACAAGGCAAAAGAAGAAAAAATTAGAAGAAGTAAAGATTGTGATTGTATTGGATGAGAAAGAACACTTAAAAAAACCCTACCTATCGGGAAGTGGAACGTGAAGAGTACTCATGAAAGCCCCAGGAAACTCCTCAAACAATTTGTGAACAGCCTCCAAAGATCTAATCTGTAAATATTACATCATAAAAGCGTCTTCATAAAGAACTCAATCAATGAAAGGCAAATGAAAATAAGAGAACCAAACTCGAAATTAAGACTTACAAAGTATTCGCCATTGAATAAAATTACAAACAATTATTCTGATTTCTATAAGTAATTTAAGGAAATTCAATCTCCAAGACTCAAGAAGCTTAGAATTATAATCCATATATCATATGGGAATTACTAAAGATAAAATATAGTAGCTTTTAGTCCTGTTTTTTAAGTCTTGTATTAATGTTTATAAGTTGGCTTCATCTAGTACTTCACAACTTTTAAGTCTTAGGGATAAGTTAATGATTTCCAGCTTTGCTGAAAGATCTGTCTGTATGTCTATTGTTATGTTCAAGTCTTATTTGGATCCTCATTTGTGTGGAATAAAATCATCTTTTTCAGATAAATAAAAATATTATCCAAAAAGAAGAAATGAGATTAAATTATGAAGGATAATATATCCTCCTATAACTCAAGAAATATTTAACAATGAGAAACATGAAACATGAGCAAGAAAAGTAATTCCCTCTGAAAGAGTCGGATAATTCCAATTTTATAAGGGAGCCCAAATCTTCAGAGGATTAGGAACAGTTTCAAAAGCCTTACCTTAAAGCTTTAGGTTAGTTATTTAGTTTGAGCCTATTATATCTATGATGGGAATTGGTAATTCAGTTCTGCAATTGAATAAGGGCTAATTGTATTGAGAATCTGATCCCATCACACCTTGTCAATTCTATAATTTTACCATTGAACGCACAAGCTTGTAAATTTGTTTCAATTCTATCCAAGAATCAATTAGCATGGCTCACAGCCAACCTGGTATACTAGTTGGACGTCTGATTGGAGTAGTATCCCATTTCAGCTCTAACTGGTAGTGTTTTCACCTAATCCACTTTATCTCTCTTGCCAAAATGTGAACCACAAACCAGCCAAACAACATTATAAAATAAATCAGAGAGTAAGCTGAATATTCTTCAGTGTTGTTTACGTTGTCTTTGCGTGTGGATGAGAGGGATTAGAAGAGCTAAGAGAAAACACTAACATTTAGAGTCAAAATGGGGTTTAAATGGTTGTTTTTGGGGCCCACAAACCTTGCTAACAAATTTATGAAGGTCTGAGTCCAGTTAAGATGCCACGTAAATGGCGCCACATGCCATTTGCGCTTGGATACAATCAAAATTAATTCTAAAATGTTCTTGGTTATTGTATAAAACTAAAAGTACAGGATAGAATTTAAAAGGTACAACTTCAGGATTTATGAAAACATTAGCCTTTGAGTAAAATACTATGAGCCACACTTCTTTTCATCGCGTGATTCAATTCTACCCTGAGTAATGCCTAAGAAAGTTCAGGTGTGTAGCTAAATTCTATTATTTTATTTTTATCACATTACTTCTCAAAGTGCCTATGCAGAACATTCAAAAATTTCTCTTTATTGTTAAGTCCACTTCTCAATTCCCACCATTCTTCACTAATTGTCTGCCCGAATTTCAAAAAACCTAGCTTCCAAATCACCCAAAATCTAGCTTCAATATAAAGTAGTGTGGGCTGTCCTGCTCCTGTGGCACATTTACGCGTAAAAAGCAAGAGGGCAAAAGTAGATAAAAAATAAATAAATAAATAAATGAAGAACAACACTAATCTAGATGCATTGCGATAAAATGGCAGAAATATTAAATAACTTACTTCCCCAAGGCGGTCCCTTGCTCCAAGCAAGAATCCCCATATGGCAGATATGATTGTATAGAATATATGAATATCCAAAAGATATATCTGTCACATTTGAAGGAAAACAACAAAACAAAATTCTACAAGTCAGACAAGGAAATAAGAAATTTTTTACCACATTCAAAAATTCAGCAACAGGCTATTCAACCAACTCTCTGCTTCATTTACTTATTTAATTTATTGTTTTAGTAATTATTTATTTATCTAATTTATTTATTCTTTGAACTCCAAATGTATTACTGATTTTGTTTTGTATTGCAGAAGATCACAGATATTCATTATAGTCTGGCAACAACTATCCAAATCTTGCATAGGCATTTCAGTATAGGGATAGAGTGAGCTATTCTTATGTGGGTCTTACAAAGAGGAATGGTCAAGGATATAGTGAAGGTTGAAGGAATTTGTACTGGTAATTAAATTTCTTTTGATTCCATATTCTGTACTGCAACTAAATAATAGGGGAAAATGGTAGTACATTCCCTTGGAAAACAATTTGGCAAGAAGATGGGTTTTCTTTGTGGCGTGTGCTTCTATATCTCTGTCTGCCAGTTTTAACTGATAATATAAATTTATTGCATGTAAGAGAAGAGGAAAAATCTTAGGGTTATATCTTGATAGACAGCATAAGGATAACTGAATACAAATTGTGTACTGTTTGATATTTGATCAACCTCATACTGCCTAAGCATTGGCATATTTCAAAGGGGAATTACTGAGCGCACCCTGCACTCACAAATACATGGGATTCACCAAAATTTAAGGAAAGCAAATCCTACATTTATGTAAGTGAGAATACACTGCACCAGTGCACTGAATAATTTCCTTAATATGAAAGTGGAATGGGAGTATTGATGACAAGAAGATAGGTAGCTTGAATAGGTGTAACATGTAAATAATGGAGGCTATTTGTAATGAGACAAGAGAAAAAAACCTTTAGAGGGACTGACCCCTGCCAGGCCAAAAATAATGGAAAAGGAAAAAGCCAGTGTTAAAAACTAGCTCACTGGCTTCCTTCAAAATGATAATACTATAGTTGAAGCAATAATAGCAAACTTATCATTGCCAGGGAAGGATGATTTACTGTTAGGACGCAAATTCTTTTTCTTTAACTATCAGAGTAAGAATGACAAGTTGGAATGAAATGCTACTTACAGAGATAACAGGAGCCCATAAACTCGCAACGGTCAAGGCATTATGATTATCTGCAAGTACAGATCATAGAATTCACAAACAGCTAAGCAGCCAAATCATAACAGACAGCATGATGACAAGTTACACAACATTTAGGGAGCATGACAAATTAAACAACATTACTGGGGATGCAGTCATTTATAAAGTAAAAAAAAGGAATGTATCTGTTTAAGGCAAAACAACTCTTAACAGGTGTTTCTATTTCATAGATAACAAAACTAGTATTAGAAAGAGAAAAAATAACTCCCAACAAATGCTGAAAGCCTACTCTCAATGGCTGCAAATCAACAATTTGGATTAAATACTTAAACCCCAATTCAATTTCAAAAACATGGCATCTGATGTTGATAAGGTTGTTAGCACATTGACTCGTGATAAAAAATTAATAAAGCAAAACATAAAGTATTAAAAATTACCCAAAAGTATTGCCAATAAGTAATAACAAGATTCACCCACAGCATAAAACAACTGAAATTCACATCTCTTGCACACCACTTACATTCAAATGGAGATAAATCATGTCAAAAATTCTGCCCAGCATAAATATTAGTTGTACTAACAAAAAATCGACCATAATGATAACACAGGTTGAATTTCAATGACATAAGCATCATGCAAGGTTAAATATATAAGGTAGCTTTACTTTTGGATACTAGATCATGCCACGAATATTGCAGATTATCGGTCATGTTCACGATAAGCTTTGTTGGTTTCACCAATGGCTTGATCTGCCAATAAAAAATCCAGAAATGAGTCAAAAAAATAACTAAGTACTCGTCATCTCGCGTTCCCTCCTGGAGTTGATCACCCAGGTCCCCAAACTGTAACCAACTATTATTTTGTCGAACTAACCGCAAGAAAATTATAAATGATGGAATATAATATCACTAACCAGGAGAAAGTAGGCAAATGCAAATTTTGCACTGAGAACAACAAGCCAAAAAAGCATATACCTGCAAAATGAGAACAGCTTAAAAGTATCATTTAAGTATGTCTAAAAATGTCTATCGCACGAACTGTGAACAGAGAGTAAAGTATAAATAAATAAGACATGCAATATTGCAACTCCTCTTATCTTTTTCCTTTTTCTGTTGAGAATTGAGAATTTACTTAGATACTCTCTAGTTGTCTTGTATTTTGGAAGGAAATCTGCATATTAATTTTCAGTTAAGAGAGCTTGCAGTTCCAGTAAGTTAGTGGGGTTAGGCAGCAGGTACAGTTAGCTTGAGTGTTTAAGTAATCTGAGTATATGGGAAGTACCATCATGGTAAAGAATGCTTATAACCTGCCCTTTGTAATTCCTATTCTGTAACGAGAACTACATAAACACTAAAGAAATCAATGAAAGAGCCCTCGTGAAAGAGGTTCAGTTTACGGAACTTGTGTCTATGTTTGTGCTGTGTTTAAGAGTTTTCTGCTTTACCATTTTTTCCAATATTCTCATTGATGACAGAACAGGAGCCAGTATTGTCAAGATTTCATTGGAAACAGGGTTTTCAATGCAGATCATTTGTCAGATCAGTCACCCATGATACCATACAAGGCCACATAAACCAAAGAGTAACATATTAAATAGCACAACCATGAACGTTCCTTGACGAATTCATAGCAGGACTCAAAGTCAGATTTTAACAAACATTTAACAAAATACAGAAGATAAAACTACACTCAAGCTTCATCATCTAAAATAACTACTGATTGAAAAGAAATTGTGATTTCAATTCAGAACAATTCTTTTCTTTGTCAAACATAATTCATAATCTATGCCTGATAATCATTTTGAACTATGTGGACCTCCCCACACCCTCTTCTCTTTTTGGCTTCTATCCAGGCCATTACCATAAATCAGCATGTCTAACTGATATAGGTGTGAATTCATATTAGCCCCGTCAAACAGGAAAGTAAAAAATCACCCTATAAATCTATTACTGAAAGGTCTATTTTTAATACCCTGAATTGGAACATTCTTGTATACAGGAGAGGAGGGAGGAACTGGGGGGAGCCTGGCCTCCCCAAAACTCTAGAATTTGTTCTAATTTTGCTTTATAATTCAGTACCAAAAAAATTTTTTCTTCATTTTCACCTCCCCAAGTTCTAAAGTCTAGCTCTGCCCCTGCTTGTATCCATAGAACTTTGTGTTGCCAACAAACTAGAAAAATATTCCTCTTTAGCTTTAACTGTATGTTCTTTCTTCAGTCTTTTTCTCACAAAAAGAAATAAATATAAAAAAGCGAGCAAGCCCACACATTTGCGTGTGTGAGAGATAGAGAGATTACTTCAGGAAGTCACTGGTCCTCTCATACATGCCACGCCCAACATAGTACCGTTCCTTCAAAAGCAAAAGAAGAAAAAAAAAGCAGCAAGGTTGAGAAATACACCAGGTAACCAAAATAAATAAATAAAACACATGCATTCATATTTACACAAACATATATATGCCCAAACCAGATACAAAAAGAATTAGAAGAAAAAACAACCACCAGAAAGAAGAAATAAGAGAATTAAAAGGAAACGGAAAACCTGTCGCATCCACTTTAAGAAGCGAATTACGGGCCACTGATCACACTGATTAGTCATGCGGTGACAAGCCGGTATCCGCATGAGGAAACTAATAAAAAATTGAACACCAGCATAGATGCCTATAATGATCACATACAATCTGAAAATGACTGAACTTGAATTTTGTTTACTCTCTTCTTCAAGAGCTTTCCTGTATTTTGGCAAAATAAATAGAAACAAGGTGACTTATAACTCATACATGACAAGCATAAAATAGTTAAAAGGATAAATTATGGTTAGACATAACATACACATAAAGGAAGCATATAAAGACTGAAGCACCACTAAACCAAGCAAAACGAAGAAAAATCCGGGAAACAGCTACCCGACGTGTTGTAGAATAGGCGCCATACATCATGATTACATCTAATACACCTAGATCAATAAGTTCAAAACTTCAGCAATCAAAACAAATTAGTATAAGCATACAATAAAAAACACTTTCACATCAGTCATCCATAGCATTTCGCAACCATTAGAAATTAACTAACTAAAAAAAATAATAAAATCAGTTTATGCAATAAAGAATCATACTCTCCAAAAACTTCATGACCATAAACGTTGGACCGAGACTCAGAACTTCCCGCAGGGTCTTGGAGTTGAAATTTTGATTATTGAAAGCAAAGATGGTGAGTCCCTGGATACACAGAAAAAAATATTTGCAACCCATAAGAGTACTAAGACTTTATAAGTGAGAAAAGAAGCACCTCAAATGGATTTGGTTACAAAAACCAGAAAGTATGCAGTTGGAGAAAAGTGTCAGTGATACAGAAGGCAGAGCCAAAAGCATTTCGAGTGCAGTACACGAAAGAGACAGGCTAACCTGGAACATCATAACAAGAAATATCCACAGACGATGGAAACTATGGTAAAGATGAAGAAATGTCCGGTGCTCAACAAATGAAGTTTTCCCTCGTCGTTGACTTCCAGTAGTTTTAAGCAGATACTACAAAGATGGAAGAAAGCAAGCTAAGAAACGCGATAATATAACATCCAAATGATATAGAAGAAAAAGACATGGTAATTGAAGAGCAATAAAACCACAACTTTATCAATGTCAATGTTTCATAAAGGAATTATGTACAAGAGACTATCTTGCACAGCCCGCCAGAAATTGAGCATGTAAGACACACGAACAGAGTAAATTCAGAAGTGGACCTAACCAAGATATATAACCACTGATAATATAAATTTAGCATCTGTTTAGCAATGTAGTTAGGCAGCTTTGAACAAACTGCTTTTGCAGTGTACGGCTTTGCAAAACATTGTTTTAGAACGCTAGGGTTATGTTTGCTTATGGATGCTTATGGAACACAATCCTGGATTTCCAGAGAATGATTCCAAGATAATTAGGAAAAAAAAACTCATTCTTTAATTTCCAAGTATAATTAAGATTTAAAGAACTCGCTTTTTATTGTTTCCAGAGTTTCCTTCAAAACAATGAGATAAAGAGGATTTGTAAAAAATACAGTACAATTCTTCGTTGTACTGCGCTCTCCAAGTGTGCTTGTTCTCCCCTTCTTCCTTACCATGGAAAGTCTTTTTGAAATAACTCCAATGAGAAGAAAAAAGAAGGCGTTAAGAGACCCTCCTGGCCCTACCTTAGACACTCCAAATCATTGGAGTCTTTGAAGTAATTTCGGATCCCAGTAATGACACTCCCTCCTTTTCTTTTTTCTACTTATCTTCTTTCATATCCAAATATATTATGTTAAAATTCAATCAGAATTTGTGGTGCTAAACCAGTTAGCTCAGCATCTTGTTTATGGCAACTTACTGCAAGGGTACAAAACCCAACAGCAATGTTTTAGTTTTTCTCTTTCCCCCTTCCTTTTTCTATTTAGCAAAATAAATTAGAAAATATAGATTTTTTCAAATAAAAATCCAAAGATTAAACCTAAATAAATGTTACTCTTCATGCTTCCTATTTTCAATTGATAAATTCTTTTTAACATAAAAAATTTTATATTAACCTAAATAAAAATTTTTAACACAAATAGTTTCCTATTTGAAAATTTTAGTTTTCAGAACAAAATATGTTCAGTTTGAAAAATAAAAATTGTGAAACTATTTGTATATTTATATTTAAAGAATTGGCGGTTTCAATGAGATAATTTGACAAAAAAAATATTAATGAAAATCTTATCAAAGAGGAAATAGAAACTATTTGAAAAATGAAAAAATTTTTCAGTTTTCCAATTTTTCATTTGGAAAATGGAAAATTAAAATCTAGGTGCATGTTTACCTGCAGAAAACTGGAGTACTTTTCTAGAAAGGTTTTCCGAGGAAACTTAAAAACAAAGTTTTGTGTTCATATATGTCAGTTTCCCATTTGGAAAACTGGATTTGGAAGACTAGTTTCCCAGTTTTCCAAAACTTAATTAAGAATTCGAAAACAAATTTAAGTTGATTTTCACAATTTTCCTTTATAATGGAAATCAAGATTTTAACTGTTTTCCATTGTAAAAAAAGGAAATTTTCATAATTAAAATCCATAATATACATATATGACTTTTATAAAAAAATATATATTCTGGTTGAATAATGATAAAAAATATTTAACTAATTTTAAATTTTAAGTTATATATTTTTATTTTTCAATTTTTATATTGTACTTTAATATCTAATAAGTTTTATTATCATAAAATTTAATATCTATAATGATCATATTTAATTTCAAAAAAATTTACAAATTAATCATAAATTGATAACATTCTTATAAATAATACCAAATAAAAAAATTTAAAATAAAAACAAAGTTTTTGAACATGCTTTATAATATTTTATTTATATAAAGTTATGAATATTTTCTTTAATCTTTTATTATAATTATTAAAGTTATGAATAATTTTTTTTAATCTTTGAATGTAAAAATTTCTTTTATTATTCACAACTCAACGTCTTTTCCACTTTCTTTTTTCTATTCTTCATTCTCTAAGAAAACTGCTCTCTTAGAAAACAAAAAATAGAAAATAGAGAATTGTTTTCTGTAAGTGAACACACCCTAAGAGATGGAGAAGAAAACTAGAAAATAAAAACAAAAAATATTTGCAACAACTAAATAAGGACTAGGTGTTCCAGTTTTCCCTAAACCGTGGTTTATTTAACATAGTAAAAAATATTTGAAAAGACCAAAAATGGAGTTCTGAAAATTAGCTGCAAATTCAATACCGAGCATGCCCAACCTTAAAGAAGCAAAAAGGTTGATAAAAATCAAACCGTGAATTCTTAATGGATGTGTGTTCAGATGCATTCAGCAATTTAGTATAAGCTAACGCACTTCACAATAAGTAGGCCTAGACAGGTGCTGCCAACAAGCCTAAACCAGACCGGAAATGAACTGGGTCAAAGCAAGACCAGGACTGAGTCAATGGTTCCAGCCAGGTACTAGAACCTAGAGGTACCAGATCAACAGTCCCATCCCCTGCCAAACCAACCCAAACCAGCAATTCCAAACCAATTCTAGTTTAAATGATAAAAAAAAAAAAAAAAAAAAAAAAAAAAAAAAAAAAAAAAAAAAAAAAAAAAAAAAAAAAAAAAAAAAAAAAAAAAAAAAAAAAAAGAAGGACAAACAAACAATTTAAAATAATAATAATAATAATAATATAATAATAATAATAACCAGCCCAAACTGGATCCACCCTTCAGAGATTCCTCGAACTGGAACCAGTCAATGGCCAAGGCTACCTTAAGGTAACAAAGCCGAATGAATGACCAAACTATTCTCATCCCAGCTACAATCCAACAAGTTGGTTTTTCAAATATTAATCAGCAAGCAATCCAGTAGTTGTAAATTCCACTCAATAGTTGAATAAACTAAATTGAATTGTCGCAAAATGGTGTCTCAAAGCATTGAGCTTTCTAACATATTACCAAAAGGACAGCTGAAAAGACTTGAATTGTATGTTAACAAAATGACCAAATATTCTGCTGCAAGGTTGATTGCCAACAGAAAAGGCATGCCTTCCTTTTCTTTTTCTTTTTATTCTTTTTTCTTTATCAATACAAAAGAAAATCTATTAAGAAACAACTGTAATATGGTTCTGCCAAGAGGATTAGGACCATTTACAGGGAATTGCTTGACAAAAGACAGAAAATCCAAATTTCAAAAAGCTACACAGCTAGATACAACCATGAATAAGATTATTGTGATCACAAAGGTAAGATTAATATATCATTCAGGACCCTGGCAACTGTTAAAGGTGTTCCCATGGGGATGGTAAAAGCTCATGCATGGGTCACAAAGACTAAGTCTGAAAAAGACCGAACCAAACACAGAGACAATTGAACAATCAAAAAGTGAAATTAACATTGGAAAGTTGTGAACCTTTGTTCTTGGTTTAGGTCTTTGGAAAAAGGATGAATTTTTGCGCCATGGCCAACTAAGTTCAAAGCAATGAAGTGACCTGAAAAATGGAAACAGAAGCAGACAAAGTCAGTCAAGAATAGAGAAGAAAGTTTTACTATGTTCAAAGGCAAATCAAGGATGAATAACTTTGTGGTCTATTCATTTTATACTCATAAAATTAGTTGGAATACTCTCAGAATTCGATTTGGTTGTTTTGAAGAACAAAATATAAATTAGAAAAGCAAAATGTAATTTTCATTTCATTTACTAGCCTTGACTTAAACAGGTAAAAGTGTGAACATAATTTAAATTTTGTAACTGGACCATTTCAAGTACTGTCAATTACAGATAAATTGACAAATCATACCAACAGAAAAATTGATTCTTTTATGTAGACACATCCAATTTAAAGTAGCAACTCAATTCAGACTAACTTCTTGTCCAAATGCATGAATTTCATAAACTGAATTCATTTCAGAAAAGTCACTGGGTTTTCTACGGCTGTTAGAAAACACTCAATGTTAAAAGAAATCTTACCAAAAGTACTCATTAAAATCATCATAGTTTCTCCATGAAGAATGTGGTGCCCGCCCGTTCTCATTGTTTCCTGCTTCCTTTATATTATTGCAGGTAAGAAAAATATTAAAGAAACAAAACTGTTGTGTGATATAAAATTGCCTTTAATTTTACTGACTAACATGAAAATGATTATCAATCTGTCGCTAGTTTTTACCATGCACAAATAGGGAATTCTTATCCCAAAAGTGGAAAAATTGCTGAAACATATATTCCTTAATTTAAATAAGCATCGAAATCCACGACAAGGTAAGCTTCATAAAAGGATGCAGTACAGCAATCACCATGAGAATCAAACAGCAATGACCAGATTACAAAGACCAACCTCCTAAATGAATAACTTGGCCCCAACTCAAAATACACAAGCCAAAAAAAATTTGGCCCCACTCAAAAATACCAAGCCAAAAAAAAAAAAAATTAATAATAACAATAATATATATATATATATATATATATATATATATATATATATACTTACTTGATAAATTACACGTATACCTTAACAAGACAAAAAGTTTAGACTAATTATTTAATGCAATTATTCATACAGAATATCCCAATATGAAATTGCTAAAGTCATATTATATATAAGTACCTACAAGTAGCCATGGTTCTCCTGCCAATTTCTTTTGTTCGAAGGATAGACAACTTGAGCATAATTAAGATTTAGAAGTCTGTTGTGTTTTATATAAATATTCCACAAGACATTGGTCACCTGATAATCCTTTCTTTGTTTGCCAAATTCAATGGCAAACAGTCCTTTTAATTATGTTTTTCCACCGAAATAACTCCTCAACTAAAGCAAAGGGCAGTTCACATCTTTGGTACCCAGAGCCAAATCCACAATCGAAAATAATAAAATATGTCGATGTATAGAATTTTCAAAGAACTGGATAAACATGATAACAAAACACAAAATCCAGGCAGAACAGCAACAATTAAGCCATGATCCCAAACTAGTTGGATTGGCTATATGAAACCTCTACTTTTATTATGCTCTATTTATAGCCACATCCTCACTAATGTCCAGTAAGACTAGATCCCAACTTGTCTCCAAACAGTAAAACGAGATAAAAAATTTAAAATCTAATGAAAACATATCCAGAACATCAAAAATGAGCAAATTCTCATTTCCATAAAACACGATATCAAAAGCAAGTTGGAAAACAGAAGAGAAAAATATGCATCACTTAAGTTACTGGAAAACTACGGAGGATCATGAAGTTCCACCTATTACAACCCTCAAAAGTCAGGAAGCACACTTTCTGTAAATGATATGTTCTGATCAATATGTGGCATTCTTCAAAAACATATTTTGATGCGGGTTTCCACGAGTGAAGGGAAAAAACTCAATCTACTATATTTATTAGCATTGGACCAAAAAGGAAAAAAAAAAAAAAGAACTAGCATAGCATGGACTTTCTAAACTTTCCAAACATACAATCCATTGAATAAATTTTACTCATCAGATGTTCCAAGACAAGGTATTACAATATTGACTCCCTAAGCTTTATTGTCTAAGACATCAAAAACGAAAACATAAAACTGTAATCAAACACCAGACAGAAAAATTTAGCATCATATTAACAAGATATCCAAAACGTAAATGAACTGTGATCCACCTCTATGTTTTTGCTTTTTTTATTTTGGCAGTAGTTGTGAGGAGATGAAACACTTCATAATATGAAAATAGAAAATCGTAAACAAATTAATGTCACTGACAAACATGACACTTACTGCTGCAACAACTTCATAGAGAGGAGCAATAACTTTATCAAGGAAAGAAGATGTTCCATCATCAAAACTGCAACTATTTGCAGGCTGTGCAATTTGCTGTCTCAAAATCTCATCCATTTCCCTAACCATCTGCATATCAAGTTTAATTCAAACATTAGGATCAGTACAAAAATTGGACAACAATTTTTAATACAATTAAACAATGATAATTCCAGCATTTAATGAGAGAACCAAGAAAAGATGCATCAAGATGATAAAAATAATTCTAAAAAAGAAAATTCAGAATAACAGAAGTCCATGATGAGAAATACATTCATCTAGTGTCAAAAAATTCAAAGAAGCTAGAAAAACAAAAAAAAAAAAAAAGCATCTGCTTAGAGAATAATGCACATGCAGCACAATAAAGCCAACGACTACTAACTCTTTAGAATTGACGTACATGATGAAATATATAGCACAGGCATTCTGGAAGGAATCTAATATTTGCAGCTTCCCCCCAAATCAGAAAGTACAGCGAAAGGAAGAGTAATTTCTTTTCCTTGCTAACAGACTCCAAACTGCAATACAACATTTTGACAAAGTAGTTGCCAATCATTGTCATCAGTTGAGAAATAAAAATTACAATTTCACCAGCGGCATAATACGTGTTTGAATTACATACTTGCTCCAAACTGGTTGAATGTGTAGATAGTTACACCATTTAATGTAATTCTCCAATGACTTCATGAATACCCTCTGTACAGCAGCCTCATCCAATTTCTGCCGCAAATCAAGCCAAGTAGCAAATAGTGAAGGATCACATTTTTTTAAAATGAATTAGATTTAAAAAGAAAAAAGAAGAAAAAAAAAAAGCAGCTACTAGAGCCTTTCTATAATTAGAAAGAACCAGCAAACCATATTACTAGAATATTGAATGATTGTGTGAGCCTATAGGCTTGATGCATGTGCCAAATTGTGACAACTAAGTACTATTACTGTCAAACTAGTAATGCATGCAAAACCCAAGTCCTAAACTTGACCAAGCTTGTGTTGGAAAGAAAGACACATTTTCACTTTTTGTAATTTTTCTGCCTAGATGTTCCAGAAATAAGACACTTAAATAATCAATTTTACATTTTGTTAACATCACTAAATAAATGCATTTAATTTCTTTACATAAAGGACTGTAGCCAGTGGTATAATTGGTTGTGGTTTAATTGAAATTGCTTTTGCATGTAAGCACCCCAGGTTCCACAGCTAAAACCCATTACCCCGCACTGTTGTCCCCCAACCCAAAAAAAAAAAAAAAACATAAGCACCCCAGTTCCACAGCTAAAACCCATTACCTCCCGCACTGTTGTCCCCACCCAAAAAAAAAAAAAAACAGAGAAGAGGAAGAAGAAGAAATTGTCAACCAATAAAACCCACAACCAATTTCAAAACCACCAATAAACCCAAGAACCATAGTACATTCAAGGAGCCACACAGCAAAAAAAAAAAAAAAAACAGAGAGAGAGAAGAAGAAGAAATGTCAACCATAAGACCCACAACCAGATTTCAAAACCACAATAAACCCAAGAACCTAGTAACATTCAAGGAGCCAACAGCACTGAACTTCATCCTTATGGTCACCTCCACTATTAGACTCATCCTCCATCAATCATTATATTTGCAGTCACATCATGCCAGAATCTTGAAGGAAACTCACAGAATTCTCTTAAGAAATTTAACTTCGCAGATCTCCATGATTGAGCACCTCCACTCATCCAGAACACCACTATAAAACCCAAACTTTCTGATCTATCAGAATCCTATCACATATCTTACTGCAAAATGCCCTATGATTTCCAGAGATTGCCAGATTCTCAATAGACCACCAACCCATGAGCCATCCAGCAGCGATATCCTAGTTTTTCCCATTCAAATGCCTCCAAATGTACACCAGAATGCTATTGTTTCAAGCATCACAGATTCTGCCCATCCAAATCTTAAAATATCAAGATATTTTTAAATTTATGACAACAACTTGAGGGATTTTTAGCTCAAGATTACACGATGGATGATCATCTTGCAATTAGTTGAGGAAAAAATAAGTAGAAAACAACTCTGTCTCAATTCTAATTCATTGCTTCTGATGGATCTTTTCCCTTTATTCTACTAAATTAGATTTATATTTTCACAAAGTCCATAAATTTTAAATCCTTTTTTATCATCGTATACCATCTTTGCTCTAGCTCTCATTCCCTTTGCTCCTATAACTTGGATGTTGTTCGACAAGCAAAGATGTTGGGTTTAAGTTGCTAACAATCCGATGAGATTCCTTTTAAAATCATTGTGTTACTGAAGTTCTGTTTATCAAAATATTACTTGATGTTGTTAACATAATTTAGTCTGGGTAACAATCAATATTAAAGGAAATTCTAACATTGTAGCAATATATTATATCAATGCCCCAGAAGCTGCATTTGCTAATGAGCCACACTCTCAATACCAACACACGTACCCTTACATCCCATCATCAAATTTGTAAGTAATGAAATACTTATATATGAAGAAGCAGAATGTAGCTGCAGTCCAACAGATAACAAAAAGAACAGTCAAAGTTGATTAGCAAACCATGGATCCTATTCATACCAGGGACATTAAGATAATATCAAAAAGTTAGTACATGTGATTTCTTCTTTCCTCCCTTCTAATCTCTTCCTTTCATCACTCCTACATCTGTTTCTCATAATTTAAAATTGACCTCTTCAGAGAAGTAGATGCAGTCCAGTATACCTCATACAGGAGAAGCTCAAGATGTAAACATGATCCAAGCCCATATGGTAGAGGAATTAATCTTATTTCCTCAATTAAGAATTTTAGGAATAAGAAGCTTGGATGAGAATTTCTACATTTTGTAGTTTCTTAATTATTATCAATATCATTTCTTCATACAAAGATTCCATATTGCACGTCATAACTGGTTTAATGGTTGAACTAGTTAATTTTGTGTCCGAGAATCAAGGGTTGAATATTCAGTACGACAGGAAAATGCACTCATCAAAGCATGGGAAACATAATAGATATTAGCAAACTGCATTGTCCAATGGCTAAACAATCAAAAATCATTAAACAACCTTTGGTATCTTCTTTTGAATTTTCCTATAGAAAGCACTAAAAATAATAATCAAAATCAATGAATATCTCATTGAACTTCTTGAAAACTGAGAAGTAACATGATGCAAGCTTTTTGAATTTCACTCCTCATTTCACAGTGAAGACAGATTAAACATAAAATGGAATGTAAGCGGACCCCTCTCCCAGTATTGCATGAAGCAAAGTTTTTTGTCTTTCCCTTCTAGGACAAATGATATGAAGTTTAAGCCAAGTAATCATATGTTCCAGACAGGTGATTGCAATACATGCAATGCCAATTAAAATCATTATGGAAACGCATATAAAAATAAAGAGTTCAATCATCAAGCCCAAGTAAATTAAATGCATGCTACTATTTAAACAACAAAATATATGCTGTGAACCACAAATATAAGGTCAACCATCAACAATAGCATTAATTAATATAATATAAAAAACCTTCAAAAGTTTGTGGACCATTAGAAGCATAAACTACTAACTCGCATGATTAAAAATCCAATGAGAAGAAAGTAAACAAGAATGGTACTTCTAAATACCAGCTTGCATGATTAAAAATTCAATGGGAAGAAAGTAATCGAGGACTGTCAGGAAAATCCAGGTTATACCTCTCCAAGAAACTAAACAGCCAAAACTTTGCAAAGTTACAGACAAAAGGAAAAGATTTTGACAAAGGGCATTATTGACCAATCCAACACAGCATCTTTCAAAAAAAAATAAATAAATCATTCAAACTTCTAACAGAATTGCATTAGACGTACCGGTTCGGTTTCATCAGGCACACCAAGGCGGGATTGCTGATTTGCAAGGAGGTGAACTATATGTTCCCGCTGGTTCGAAACATTGTCTTTCTGGTAGCCATAAAGTTTGTGAACTTAGTACGTCAAAAGAATGCAGTTTTTAAGAGAATTACATAAAAATTCAAGGTAAAATGAATGTTAATAATATGAACGAACAAGACAATTATTAAATTAGGAAACTAAGAAGGAAACAAGTTAGTTTAAATTCATTGCACCATTACTCTTCTCTATAACATTATGATTCTCCAAGAAGAACCAGCTAATCAAATACCCATAAATACAGGAAAAAAAGTGTATCCTCTTTCAAATATGTAGAAGGAATAAGAATGCCAAGTAAAGAGAAAGAACCAAACTGACTTAACACACTTCCACATATCCTGGAAAGGCCAAACTTAAAGCAACTTCTGGACACTAGACATGTAATTATCTACTTCGACATTCCATCCCTTCTTCCATATTCTCCCAGTACAACAGCATAAGATTCATAATTCTTGAAACAGGTTGATGTAGAACCAGAAAGAATAAATCTAATTAGGTCTACACAATCACAAATCCATACAATTCCTTTCTTTATATATTTATATTTTTTTCCTAAAATAAGTACTCCTAAAACCTAGGAATAGGATTTGCTTCACAGGTCCAATAATGTCATGTTGCAAGCTCTCCATCTGATTCTGAATCACCAGCTTTATTTTATTTCGGGTTTTAGTCCATTTAATAGAGAGGTTCATCCCGTTGTTATACAAATAAGGTGAAAGGATGGACAAGGACAACAAGTCATCAGAGTGCAAATTGAATGTACTCCATATCACTTAAAGACGGCCCAAAAATGATTAAATGGAAATCTTTCCAATTTCCATTCCATGGAGTGGAAACTGTATAATAAATCAGATTGCCAAAAAGGAAAGTAACGCTGACGAATCAGACAAATATTTTAGCATAGTAAATTACTAAGAGGATTGAACAAGTAAACTTTTCAATTATACATTCAAGATTCCTAATACAATTAAACAAAAAAATTAAACAAAAAAGCTAACTGTAGGAGTTACTGGAAAGTTTTATAATTCTGAAAATTATAATCATATATGTACTCAGAGCTGCGATTGGTCCCCTCTCTCACAACTTACTGGTACGATTATATATCAGCATCATCAGTAGTCCAAAGAGAAAGACATGGAACACAAATAGATCAACCTCATAATTCATATTGTCAGAAAAAATAAATACAAACCTGAAACCCAAAAACATACTGCAGAAAATCAAGCATATCCGCATTCCTTGTAGCAGGAACAGGAAAATCAGCAGCCAATTCTGGCAACCCAGGGAAATATTGTAAAGCTGACACAGCCGCTCTCACCTGCATAAATTCTGTAGGATGAAAAATGCATAATGACAATAAAAAAACATGAACATGAGACAAGAAAGGAAACTGCTTTACCTCAGGGAAATTCACAATAGCATTTGTAATAGTTGGAGCATCCAGAGGAATAATGTTATATGCAATTAGATCCTCAGTCATAGCAGCATCTGATTCAATCACTCGCTTCAACTGCAAAAATGTAGCAATTTTATAAAGTATAACTAGCATCAAATAAAATATGTTTTATGTTGGGTGAGAATCCATGTACAATTTCATTAAGCATGCAAAATTACCACAGAATAAATACCAAAAGAGAGAAAAAAATTATGCAAACAACACAAAAATCCAAGATAACAAGAGTAAAGACTTGAGAAATTTAGAATTGTTGAACCACATTTAAGATAGTATTTATTTGGAATGACAGTAATTCCTTACCACTTTAGATTCTTACTTACATGCACACTGACTCTATTCAGATGCCATTAATTTAATACTTTAAGCCTCAGGTGTATTCTGTAACATTCAGCTTTGGTGTTACAGGTTAGCTGAATGTCTATAAGAGCATTTTATTTAGAAATATTATTTTGATTTCTCATTTGCCCTTATACAGAAACCTAAACAATATATCATGTTGATTTCCCCCTATTTTTTAGTTAGTTAAGAGGAACAGATAGATTGTTGAATAGGGAAAAGTGCCTCCCTCTACGCTTACTGATTATTGATTTAAAAAGATAACATATTCTTTATTGATGTTCCACATCTTGTAGATTTTTCTATTTCAATTGTTATGACTGAATCCCTTTTCCCCCCTTTTCTGATACCATCTAGGGATCATCTTTAAGTATCAAAAACAGAATGAAAAATAAATAAATATACAATTGCCTCATTGAAAAGATACAACTTAATTTATAGCATGACATGCAATACAAAATTTTCTTTATTATTGGAACCAACCTCTTCAGGGATTTCCTTAGTGAGCTGCTCAAGCACCGATCCTAAGACCCTCAGAGTTGCAAAAACTCTTTTCCTCTTCACTGTTTTTCGCTCCAACCTAGATTGACAAGTCAAAAGCACACAAAACATTATGAAACAAAAGAAGAGGCAGCCAAACATCACAACATAGCTTCAAAAAGGCAATAAAGATCAATAAGGTTGTAGCTTTGACTAAAATCCGAAGAATGTCATACAACTTGGAATAGAAAGTGATCAAGCTATATAAATCCAGAAAAAAAAAAAAAGAAGAAAGCGACTTAGTTCTCCATCTGAATTAACTAGATATGCATCAATCTTTGGTCAAATTACCATTACAAACTTAAAAAACTAAAGTAAGATACAATCACAATCATTAATGTTAAATCCAATTCAACTCTACAAACATATATATCAAATAATTGATTTCCAGTATTCTGAAATTTTGTAGGATACGCATTTAGCTAGTAAACTGTATCATAACTGTGATACACTCTAGAGAAAATTTAAGAATTATTAACAAGCAGTTCAACAAAGCAGAACAGTTGCAATGACAATTGTGATAGCATGTCCAAAAATGAGAGCTATCACAGACCTAATGTACTGGTCACAGCTATCACTGTATAATTTTGTTTTCAAATAATAACAAAATTCCATTCAATGGATTGGATTCATTTGCAAGAATTCCATTAAAATACAGAAAATAGAACCAATGTGGGTGAATAAAGGAACAAACTAAGGATATTAAAGTCACAGTTCGAAATATGATTTACTAATCAAGTTTGAAGCAGATCAAACTAAAATGAACTTTGAAATCTAACCTTTCAATGTCACCATCAACATAGCAGAGAGTAGAAAAAATTAGAAGAAAACTAAATATTTTAAAGAAACCATGACTCAAAGGCAAGGATCATCTCAAATTAAAAGACATATAAATCTGTTGCTCATCCTAAAACATACTCGCCAAGGTTTCCACTAAAAGTGCCAGACTCCCTCAGCTTCATTTCTTCTTCTCGTAGCTTGTCTACATTGTTCCTCTCTCTGTAAAGCTTGTAGAACTCTTGCAAACGAGCAATATCCTGGCTCCTATCAATGGTTCCACCATCTCTCTTTGCAAGCTTTTGCTGAAATTTTTAAGAGAAAGAAAGAAGGCACATGATATTAGCACATATCTAAGAGGAAAAGCGAATAATTATTAAATAGCACCAGACAGGTGATATCATAAAAATTCAAATGCAGAAATTAATGCTAAAAAAGAGAAAGATCCAAGAATGTCACCACATTGGGGTCATACTGGTAGTAGAGGTGGGAGTTCAATACAAGGCTTTAAATATTTGCCAATACATTATGCACACTAAAGTGGCAATCAAGTTTAACTGACACAGAACTGTGATTTTGCATTCTCAATGTAGAAGTTTGCTACCCGCAACAGCTGTTATGCCTAGACATGCTAAAATTGTGTGGTTTTTACCAAACCCATTTCTCACCTGCACAGCACCCAAAACACCTGACCCTTCCTTTGAATCAAGTTTTTGAGTAACAGAGTCCGATATGGTGTCACATAATCAGTTGCCACTAGTGAATTATTTTATAAAATTGACAAAATGGCTCAAGTTAACATCAAAAGAAGAATTTAACTAATATCATAATAAGTTCGTATTTCCAATAATTTATAGCGAAAAAAGAATAGTTTATTATAAAAATTAATTTTTTTGAAGGAAAAAAAATATACTTGAAGGGTGGTAATACTAAAAGAAACAAATAAGGGGTTGATGATTTAAATAAAAATTAAAAGATGCAAACTTCAAAAGAATTTGCATTAAAAACATATCGCTTATATTATATATAGGGCTGAAAGATATGCTCTAACATAAATTAAGTCAAGGCCACTATTGTCTGGCCTAAGAAGATTAAAAAACTAGAAGATATTATATGCTCGGCTTACAAAGGGGAAAAGATACTTGATTTTCCGACGCCATTGCCTCCCCTCTGTTTAGGTATGGCCCACACTCCTCTCTCCATTTTGTCATATCAGCCCTTCAAAAATCCATTACCTATTATCTAATCCTTGTTTCACCATGCTACCTATTTTAAAATCAAAAAACTCCCATTTCACTTGATATCTCAGAGATTTGCTCAATTCAAAATATTGCCGTAGAAGACTTTGGCCAAAAAAAAAAAAAAAAAAAAAAAACCTTTAAAAACTCCATTTCACTTGATATCTCAGAGATTTGCTCAAGTCAAAATAATTGCCGTAGAAGGAATCTTTGGCCAAAAAAAAAAAAAAAAAAAAAAAAAAAATTGACCTTTTGCCATTTGCTTTCTCTAATGTTTGTTTTAACATGCTATAAAATGGACCAGGCCTAACTCCATCCCCAAAAGCTAGCTCATGAGGAGGAGGATTACCCAGATCTTATATTTTGAATAAAGACCTCATCCCAAACCAATGTGGGATAACACACACCCCTCACACCCAAGCATGAACATTTGGAGCGTGAAGTTCTCAAGCAAACACAACTGCAGGTGGCCCAACATTGAAGCACGGTAGGCTTCTGATTCTATGTTATAAAATGAACCAGGCCTAACTTCATCCTCAAAAGCTAGCTCAAGAAGAGGAGGATTGTCCAATTCTTATATTTTAAATAAAGACCTCATCCTAAACCCATGTGGGATAACAAAACAAAAATAAATAGTTACACCAACAAGATTATGAAGCTATTTGACAAGTTGCTTGGATCTATAGGATTATAACTCACAATAAAATATTTCAGCAGACACTTTTTTTTCCTGTGTAATATTTTTTCAGAAAAAAAATTCCAACATTTATGTAACTCGAAACTGTTGTTTGATTAAAGATGTTTTACTGATCAAAGAGAAAACAAACATATTTCAAAGAAAGTCATTTTCCAAACTTGTACAAACCATAAAATGGCAAGAAATATATAACTTAGGGCACATCTCATCAGACTACTAACAAAAACCGATTACCAAAGCAGTGAAAAACCATAAACAATTTGCCACAATTTGCCAACCCCACAATAGTTTATCATTTCTTTTTTGTAATTTTCTTTCACATTCAAATATAGAAGAAAAAAAGGATATGAAACACATTTAGTCATCAGATATGGGACCAGAACTTCGCCCCTTCCTCCATAACATTTTATTTTTCGCTTCACCAATTCAAGAATTCCGGGGTAGTTTTATCGTAGTGAACATATCTCAGTGAATATACAGCTAGGAATTCCAACTAACGAAAAAGAAAAAAAGTGTGGAAATGACAAAAATAGAATATTTTCATAGACTAGAACTACACCTTAATGACAGACATCAAACCAGTCTTGAATTGTAGAACGCCTCTTCCTTCACTATTAGGATCCAAATTTTGTGCGAGTGAATAAGCATGCTCACATACTGCAAGTAAGAAAGATGAAAGGTAAAACACGCAAATGAAATAAAATTACCATAGCCGCATAAAAATGAAATACACATACAAATTCTAGAGACATTTGGATCTTCATCTTGAATTTCATCTGCAGCCCTCAAAATTGCATCTATATCTCTATTATTTGCGAGTGAAGAGGGAACATATCCAGCAATACCACCAACTGGCCGACCAAATGCATCTTTCCCAGTTCTTTCCCTCCTTAACGCAGCCCGCACTAACCGCTCCCATAGATCCTCTACTGGAGCCATTTTTCCAGCTGAACCCTAGATAATCAGCAACCTTAAACTCCAAAACCTAAAATTCACAAAATCAAAAGGAGCAAAGAAATAATTTCTTCTGCAGATCAACAAGAACCATGCTCTTAAAGGGAAAAGTTGGAAATGGCAGTACCTGAATCGAGATGACAAAATTCTAGAAAGTGAGTTCACAAGGCGAGTTGAATCCGTCTCTTCTACGCGTATTAAAAGAGAAGCAGATGTGTGTGGGCATATACCACTGAGAAATAAAATTAGCTTTCTTAACGAAGTGGTTTTACGCTTTCCGCTTGGAATTCGAAATGGAAACGAACGAAAAGCAGCAGCAACTTACAAGCGAACAGGGAGTTTCCGGGTTTACCGGTAGCAAAACGAATTTAATTTGGACCAAAGTTCAATTTACCCCCTCACTTTTTCAATCGTAAAAATTAAAAAGAAAAAGTCATATTTTTTTATTAAAATTGTAGCAACCTGTACTGTACACTCCCTGGACAAGCACAGCGAGCTTCTTGCAACATTCAAATTCTGCTTCGTGGCAAATTCTATACTGCCAATCATTAACTTTCAGCTACAATCGAAAAGTTAATCACATTATTGGTGTGTGGGCTTTCTAATTTGTACTATTTTAGTGTTTGAATGGAAAGATTTTCAATTAAGTGCGTAACCATGTAAAGAAATTATAATTTAATGCATTTTTCTTATGTGGCATGTCGGAGTTTCCTTTTGTCTCAAAATGGATCCCACTATTTGCCACATCAACAAATGACGTGTCATTGGGCTTTTCACATTACTTGCACATGCATTTGAAGGATAAAAAGACATTATTAACCTACATTTAAAATTTTATTTACATCATTAAAAATTTGAACAGTTAAATAGACAAATATCTTCAGCATTCTTCAATTTTCATTCTTGAGGATGAAAAGCAGTAAGGGAAAATTATAATTATACCTCTATATTTTGCAAAAAGAAACTACTTTACCCTCGTCTTTTAAAAATAAACTATTATATCTTAGTATTTTCAATCCGTTATATTATATTTCCCTTCCGTCCATTTTTTACAATTTTAAAGTACAAGTCAATGGAAAATATAATGGTCTAAAGAGATAGAAATTAAATTTATAAGTGCCCTCTTCTTTTTTCTCTCCTCTTCCATATAACGGTTGCGTGCAAACTAAAAAATCATTGCAACAAAGAATATTTAATAGTAGAACAACATTTATTCCTTTACAAGCCAATGAATAAATCCTTGATAACCTTCCTGCAACAGTAAAATCTAAATTGGTCATTGACATCCTTACACTACTAAAAATGATTTATTGCAGAAAAAGAACATTGCATACAGATTAATGATAAAACTTGAAGAGTAAAATGTAAAATTTTCCAGAAATAATTCATGTAGGAAACTACACACCTAGAGAACTATGTAGCATCGATATGCCTCAAACGGATAAAAACTTTACTTCTATCATCCTTCACTAAACCGAGGCGGTGAGTCAATGGATTTTAATCGGATAGTTTTGTCGATAGTGTTTTTGCTCGGCATTATTTTGCCCTTTTTTGTTAGAATTCTATTTTTACTCCTTAAATCTACGACTGCTTGCAGTTCTTCATTTAAGAAATTTAATTAACTCAAGTACTTAATTATTTGATTTTCTTTTAGTGTTTAGGAATTAGAAAAAGTTTAATATTCTTGCTTGAAAGTGATAGAGATATACTATTAACCATGCATATGTAATAGTATATTTTTGGTGTTATTTCTTTGTATAATTATTTCTATGTGTTTAATTGGAGATTTGCGTTAAATGAATAAATTTTTCAACATATTTTATAATAATGGTGTTAGTACATTTTGTATGCATCTAACTGGACCAAATAGAGAATGATTGTTTTATACTGACTATTAAAATATGTTCTCTAAGACATTAGAAACAAGATTTATGTTCTTAATCTTGACTTAATTAATATGAGCAAATATACATTGCTTTATTCTTTAGTTCATTAAAGAGTGAATTTCATTTATTGGACAATAATTCTTGGTGAATTGGGCAAAGACAATTTATATTTGTAAAATATTAATTAATGATAGAATTCATGTCTTGGTTTAGAGAATGATGATACGATTTAAGTAAGCTTATAAGGTTTCATTGTGTAAACCCAACAGGTGGATTTTTAATCCGAAATATGAAATAAGTTGAACGACAATCTTAAAGATTAAAATTGTTATTTAAATAAATTGTCAATGATTTATTTTATTTGACAAGCATTTATAATCTTTACATGGGGAATATAAATTATTATGTTATAGAAAGTTAAATTAATAAGGAGTTCAATTGTGAATTTTTAGTGGAATAATTTATGATTAATTTTTATTTGACAAACATTTGTAATCTTTACATGAGGAACATAAATTATTATGTTATGGAAAGTTAAATTAATAAAGAGGTCAATCATGAATTTTTAGTGGAATAATTTATGATTAATTATAATAATAATATACATTTAATCTATAATAAAAGAATATACTTGGTGTAGATATAAATTATTATGTTATAGAAAGTTAAATTAATAAGGAGTTCAATTGTGAATTTTTAGTGGAATAATTTATGATTAATTATAATAAGAATATACTGGTGTAGTATGGATTCTTATTATAATTTGTAGCCTTATTAACTTACTCTTGTGGTCTCTGCTGTCCCTTAATTATTTGGACCGTACGTGGGTTATGTTTTTAAATAATTAATAAATTAATTTTTTAATTAAAATTTAATTTTTTAATTTTTAATTAAAAAAAGAGATAATCTATTTTATTTAAAATATCAACCGCATGGGTAACAGAACATTTAATCTTATCGTTTGCTCCCCAAGCGGATAAGAGAGATATTATTGATTTTTGAATGCACGCTAGAGATAGTAGAGCATTCAGAGAAAAACGCAGTAGTCTCTCGAGAAACAGACATACTGTTTTTCCTGCCCACTCAGAAAAATAGGTTTCATAGAATCAATTAAGGTCAGATGACAGAAGACTGCAGGGTGATTCGAAGATATCTGGAAAGAACACCAGTGAGCGAATCTGCGATACAACAGGTTAGTTCTTATGTGATTTGTGTGTGGTTTGCTTTTGTACTTGTTTCGATTTTGGATAGTTTCTTCTATATATTTCCCTGCTCCCATCAGAAAGGACTAGGGTTTGCTTAAGGATGAGAAGATAAGATTAATTCAATAAGGGATGAACTCAGGGTTAATTATGTCATTTTACAGGCATTTAATGTCTAAAATCGAAAATATTGGATAGAAGGGCAATGCAGTATGACGGACTCAAAATATAAGGGCATAACAATCTATTTTTTAAAAAACAAGGGTGAAATAGTTTCGTTTTACAAAATATAGGGATATGATTATAATTTTTCCAAACAACAATTCTTTTAGTTAAGCTACTCAATAAAACAATAATTCTCGTTCTTTCTCAGTTTTTTAATCATTCCTTCTCTTTATAATTCATCCACAATAATAGATAAAGAAGCCAAATCAACTCCTATTTATCATGCACCAACAACAAACTATCGATCGTAAATTTCTATGGTGAAGAGTAACTAGATAAATAATCTCATACATTGTATGAGCATTGATTTGGCATGTTGTGATGGCTATAAAGAAATCATTTTTTGCTTCAAAAAACTTGTATTCAAACACGCAATAGTAACTCAAGTTTGCAAAATTTCCGTAAAGAGCTTAGATAAGGGAGGAGACAAATTATTTCAAAGAAAATAATTTATTTCTACTTACAAAGGAATTATAAAAGCTCTAGAAATTCTTAAGATCAATATTACACTTGATATGCTTTTTTTCAAGAATTTTGGAGATAGGAAATTATTTCAAGTTACTGTAATAGCAAAATGGGTAATAGTATTCAATTTCTAGCTCTTTGATTTGACATGATAGAGAACATACAGTGAATCGAATGAAAATGACAACCATTAACATATTATTATATATTAATTAATATTAATTATCAATTTATTAAATTATAGGAATTTAAATTTAATTTTATCCAGAAAATAAAAATAAAGAACAGACACATAAAAATATATAGCATTGTTTCCAACTCCGCCTTAAGTGATGATTCAAGATCACATAAATAAAAACTGGATGGATTCCATTATGAGGCTTGTTCAACAATTTTGATTCGCGCAATCAATCTTCTCTTTCTCTGTTTAATACTTCTAAAAGATTCAAGGTTCCATTTTCTAGCGGCTTTAGTGAAATATTAATTTTGTAGTAGATGTCATTTGGAACACCTAAGCATGAGATACAAAATTCTTAAAGTCGTCATTCAAAATCCAAGCAAAGATAAAACGAAAAGTAGATGTTTGGTTATGTTTGCTCAACATTAGCAAGAGAAATAACAGAGGCATGTGGTCTTATTTATTCTAGGAAGATGATAAATTGTTGCATCCAAGAAAGAAATGCGTCCATCAAGATTATAAAGGTTATGATCAAATTGTCCTTCAACCTAACCTCTCTTCCATGTCCAAACCCAAATTAATCAAGTCGTGTTCATTTATCCAAGAGTTGAGTTTTTTATTTTTCGGGTGTTAAAGCCTTTTCCTATTGTTTCGGTGCATATGCTTTTTGGACTCTTGCAGAATACTCCCACCATTGCTTCTCGAAGAATAAAAACGAACAAGGCTATAGCACTACAAAAAAATCAGCAAATTGCGACCGACTCAAATCGGTTGCAAATTTGCGACCTATTTGCAAACAGTTGCAAATTGTAGCGCTAAAAATTCCTGCGAGTTTGTATTTCAGTTTGTGACAGATATACGACTAATTTACGACCTATTTTGCGACCGATATATGAGTACGCTTTATTCCGTCGCAAAATTGGGCGCTTCAAAATAAGGAATAAAATCTGAGATCGATTTGCGACCGATTATTTGCGACTGAAGAATAAGGTCGCAAATCGGTCGCAAATTTATTGCGAAGTAAAACGACATCGCAGAGTTAAAAATTGTGATCGATTTTAATGAAATTTGCGACCGACCAGTCGGTCACAAATTTTAGGGCTTTAAACGCCAGATGCCTTCCTTCTTCTTTCTTCTTCTTTCTTTCTTCTCCTTCACCTCTCCTCTCCTCCATTCGCAGCGCCGCTCCAGCCCCTCTTGATGCTACTCCAGCCTGCCTGACGTCGCCACCTTCGCTCCATTGCACGTCCGGTCACTCCTCAACGCCGTTCGCGACTGTTTGGACATTAGTTGAGGTAATTAGTTTTGCGATTTAATTTTTTTTGATTTTTTTTTTTTTTGCGATTTTCGCTCCATTGCACAGTCCGCGTCAACTCCTCACGCCGTTTCGCGACTGTTTGGACATAGTGAGGTACATTATTTTTGCGATTTAATTTTTTTGATTTTTTTTTTGCGATTTATGTGTTACTGTTATTATTATTGATTTACTATTATGTATTATTGCTTATTGTTGTTATTATTATTATTATTGTTGTTGTTACTTAAAATGTTACTTGTTATTATTATTATTTATTATTATTATTAATATTGTTATTGTTATTATTATTATTATTGTTGTTGTTTTAATTGTTACTTGTTAGTATTATTATTATTATTATTTTATTATTATTATTATTATTATTATTATTATTGTTACTATATTTCAGTACATATGCATTGATTCTAGTTTACCCTTTCTTTTCTTAATGAATTTGAAAAATAATTAAAATAAATTAAATATGTTTTCGATGGAGTATGCACATAACTAATAAATAAAAATAAGTTTACATTGTAAAGTATTTCTATTATCAATTTTAAATAAGTTAATATGCGAATAATTTAGGAAAATATTTCAAAAATTATTATGCAAAGATTGCAAAGCATCGGTTAATTCAGTTTAAACCCAAAACTAAATTAGTTAGTTTTACTAACCTCGGACTCAATCTATTCTTCTATATTTTCATTTCTTTTTGTGCAGTAATTAATGGTGATTTTTTTGAGCAACATTGTTGTATAATTAATAATTTAAAATGAAAATTTTAATACACTCTTATTTATTTTTGAGATATATATAACTTTTTTAAATTTGTATTTAAAAAGAAGTTATTTTAATGCCATTAAGTAAATTATTAAGTGAAGATTATAAATTTTAAATCTATTCTAATACCCCAAGTGCCTTTATAAGATTGACCATTCTATCAAGATTAAGAATTGTATTAAATTTCATAAATTTAAAGTGATAATAAGAAGCCCACAAGAGAAAATTAAAAAAAAAAAAATCTAATGGCTTAAAAAAAAAAATCTAATGGCTGTGATTGTAAAGAGTAGGTGTGAGAATGTTAGATGTGCTCGGTGCTTTACCATTTTTAGGTACAAATAAAAAAGAAAATGAAAAAGTGATGTGCTTCATAAATGGGTTAGAGTGAAATAGAACATTGTTTGGAAACATAGTTACAGATATTTATCAGAAGGGGAAAAAGACAAAAAATAACGAGTACAAATATTTTAAAAAAAAAACTAGTCCATTTTGTTATTATTCAAATGTTAAGCAAACAAAAAACTAGTACAAATATGCATTTTTTTTTATATTATTGTCGTTATTATTCTCTTTAAATATGTTTTTTTTAAATTGAATGATAAGTTTGGAAATTTAAGAGGCCTAGTGTCGCCATTTTGCCTTTGGAGGAATGTTGGTGTTTATTGAAGTGTCTTTGTATTTGAGATTTGATTGTGTTGTGCCGAAATGCTGCCGAATTCTTTTCCAAAAAATTCAATATGTGGAATAGTACACTTACCTTTATATAAGTAGGTTTATATATTATTATATAACCTTTGTATTGAATAAATGAACTTAGTGATTTTACATTTATATATAATTATCCTTATTATAGAAATAACCTTAGTTAGAAGTGTAAATTGAACATTACATTGTGGCATGTTTTAAGGATGGTTTAGTCTAATGGAATTACATATAATTTGCCCTTTATAAACACAGTGTTAGGATGGTTTAGACTAATGCAATTACATGACACGAACCTTTATAAACACATTGTTAATTAGGTAAAAAAAATGCAAAATAATCGAGATTGGATGTACTTGAAGTTCGAGGTCAATGGGATATTAAGACGAGTTCCTGCAAGGATGGGAGGCGTTTATACAGTTTGCAGTTGGTAATCCCAGTTTTATGGATGGTAATAAGTTGAGGTGTCCATGTAATCACAAGAAGTGTCGAAATCGAGCCTAAGAAGAGCCTTCCTTAGACATCGATACAGTGAAACTTCATTTGGTCAAAATGGGTTCGTGGAAAAATTATTACCGAATTGATTACATCATGGTGAACCTCGAGTTGTGAACCTCGAGTTTCCAGTGGGTCAGGCCACTCTATTACGGTAAGTTTTAGAAGGTCAGCCTTATCAATTTCGGTATGGTAATCAATGCAATGATATGGTAATCGATGCGAGTAGAGTAGAATGTCATTGAGATAATATGGAGGACTCACCAAACGTAGCAGCACAACAATTGTTTGACATGCTAAGTGCAGCTAACAATGAACTGTGGCCTGGATGCAAGAATCATTCAGTTCTACTGTTGTGGCACGATTACTACACATGAAAGCAGAGCACCATTTTTCAGAAAGATGTTACGATGATTTTGTGCAGTTAGCAAAGGAAATGTTGCCTGAAGGCCATGAAAGCGAAGCACCATTTTTCAGAAAGGTGTTACAATGATTTTATGTAGTTATCAAAAGAAATGTTGTCTGAAGGCCATTCGATGGTGGATAATTTTTACTGGACAAAAAAATTAGTTCGGGGATTAGGATACCCGTGGAAAAGATTGATTGTTATCGAAATAATTATATGATATACTGGGGTGTTGACTCCGAATTAAGAGAATCCAAGTTTTGTAATCTTCCAAGATATCAAAGCGAGATCAAGGGACTGTGAAGGCTTTCAAGAAGATGTATTATTTCCCTCTTGTTCCTCGCCTTCAAAGGTTATATGCACCTAAGGCAACAGCTGAACACATAAGATGGTATGCTTTGCATGAATATGAGGATGCTATAATGACTCATCCGTCAGACTATGAAGCCTCGAACACTTTGATAATAATCATCCTGTGTTTGCTGCTGAGATAAAAAATGTGAGATTGGGGCTTTATACTGATGGGTTTCAGCCGTTTGGCCAATCAGGACAACAATATTCATCATGGCTGTTGGCTCAAAGGTCAATTTTATCTTGAGATTTTGACAATATTCATCATGGCCTGTCATTGTCACACCATATAATCTACCACCCTCAATGTGTATGAAAGATGAATACATGTTTTTGTGTGTTATTATACCTGGTCCTAATAATCTGAAACACAAAATTGATGTGTTTCTGCAACCTTTGATTGTCAAACTTAATTATTTATGGGAATATGGGATTGAAACGTTCGATATTTCTGCCAATTAGAATTTCATAATGCGAGCTGCTTTGCTTTGGAATATCAATGATTTTCCAGCATTTGCAATGTTATCTAGGTGGAGTACGGCAGGCAAATTGGCTTGTCCTCATTGA
Organism: Jatropha curcas; assembly: GCF_014843425.1. Next base: position 19,118,581 of record NW_023590789.1, on the reverse strand, counting down.
TTGAAAAACACTAATGCATTTACACTTAAAAATGGAGGTAAACAATGTTTGTTTGATTGTCATTGCAAATTCTTAGCAGAATCTCACCCTTGGAGGAGAAATCGACAATGCTTTAGAAAGAACACGACTATTGCTGATCCCCCTCCCCCTCCGCCGTGTGTGAAGTCTGGAGCTGAAATATTACAAGAAATTGAAGATCGGGGGCTTATGAAAGTTACAGAGTTAGCTGCAGATGAGGCAAATGCAAGAATTGGCAGAATTAGCGGTGGTGGAAAAAGCGAAGCATTCTGGGATTTGCCATACTGGAGTTCACTTCTTATCCGTCATAACCTTGATGTGATGCATATAGAAAAAAATGTGTTTTTGAAAATCTGTCAAACACTGCATGAACATTGAAGGGACAAAACCAAGGATAATGCAAAAAGCGAGAGCAGAACATGAAGGAAAATTTTGTCGTCGACCAGAACTCGAGCAATCTGTACTTACTGGTAAGTTCCAAAGGCATGTTATTGTTTAAGATAAACCCCAAAGGCAATTTATCTGTACGAATGGGGTACGATCTTAAGGTTACCAGATGGATACTGTTCAAATACGGGGTAGATTGTTGGTGTGACATGAGGGAAGTACAGATTGTTTAGCAGGAAAAAGCCATGATTGCCATATGTTTTCATGATAAAGATTCGCATCCTGTGGCATTTCCAGGAATTTATTAACAGGAAAAATTTGGGAAGCAATGACAAGAAATTGAGTCTCTTTTTCAAGGAATTGACGATGACTGTTATCCGATGCGATGATTATGGAGCAATTAGCGCGAGAGAAGAAATCCCAGTAGTGATGTGCAAATTGGAGCGGAATTTTTCCACTTCGGCCTGCTTTTGATTCTATGGAAACATCTGCCGGTTTCATTTGCCCTATTGAATGTCGTTTTGTAGCAGGACCGGTACAATATCGGATGGATGTATCCATTTTGAGAGGTGAGATCACTAACATCCCATTCTAATCATTACATTCATTTATTTAAACTCATACTTACATATTGGCATTGTTACAATGACAGGACACCTGCAGGAAAATTAAAAGAATGTGCGCAATAAGGCAAAGGTCGAGGGATCATTTGCATTGCATATTTGGTGGAAGAAAGCTTCCACATTCTGTTTCACACTACTTTGGACAAACATATTTTCCACCAAGCATCGGAGAGTGCCACGTAACGATGACGAGAGGAGATCGAACACAATTTGGTTTGTTTAGGGTAATCTAACAATTATTCACCTATCCTGGGCGTACATTCGGTAAATTAAAAAAAAAAGACGATTGAACTGATGCAGAGATACGAGCGGCTCAAACCTATATTTTATTAATGCGAAGAGATTACACCATTTTGTATAGTAAGTTATTTACATATTGTAGACAGGTCTTAAACCCGGCGTTGGGCCCGTTGTTTAAATCATACTTATGCTAACTTTGGTTCGTTGGATTAAATAGGGAAATATATCAATCTTTTGTGGCTTCAAAATCCCAATTTGACTGAATATTGCAGTTGCAGGTGCAAAGCTGTGACTCCGGAATTTGCAAAATGGTTCAAATATTTAAATGTAAGTTACTTGTCAATGTACACAACATGGGAATGTAACATTTATTAACTCTCTGTAACACCCTTCCCGGGTCCACCCGAAAACCGATGAACACCCCTTCCCGGTCCACCCGAAAACCCGAATGAACCGAGTCGAGACGCTACAAACTGGATGACTGTATGTCCTATCATGCTGACTTCACACTGTATATAGAAAATACTAGCATGTTGATGCTGATAACATTCATAATGTATATAATATTTACAAGACATGATACTGGTTTACAAACTGAAATGGGCCCAACTGTGTGCCATTTACATGCCATAAAAAGGATAGATAAAAGATATACAGTAAAATGACTAGCTACCCTGAAGATTGAGTCTTCTGTAGATGAACTTTAGCAGTTGTAATCCGACGACTCTCTACGGACCAGTCTCAAAACCTGCGAGTTAAACAGGTAACTCGCTGAGCAAATAAAGCTCAGTGGATATCTCAATATAAAAAGAAACAATTAAGCACATACATGTGTGGAAAGAATCATGTAAACACATACGGCACATATAAGCACACATATCACAATACTTTCAGTTTACCTTGATGGTCTTTCTTTCTATCTAGTATACTGTATGATTCATGCAATGATAAATCAAGATATCTGTATAGCTCCATAAGGTTATAGTGAAACCGAAGTGATAAGAAAAACTGTATGAAACTCTTGGCTGCTATGGCCTGTATAATCATATCCACTCAACGGCCTGTAGCCGGAGTTCCAAACTTGATATGGGGCGCCAGATCTGCTATTTTTATGTCGCGGACATGCCTTATTACATGGTTTCTACCTAAGCTTCCAATGGAGCTTATTATTATACATGTCAATAATATAACACCATAACACAACATAAATGGTTGCATAACTTCATAGTTCATCATGTTGATTTAATTTCACATCATATGAATGCTTACATGTTGTTTTAATCCATGTTCTTATATTATAGTTTTGTTGTAGAAGGATTGGATGCATATATGTTGAGCAAAGAAATGTAATTACATAGAAAAAGAAGTCCAAAATGCATGAAAACATAAGTCGCGAGCGCGCAGGAACAAGTCGCGAGCGCGAAATGCTTCCCAGGGAGAAGTCGCGAGCGCGTCTTCAAACCTCGCGAGCGCGAGAAGTGAAATCGAGAGTCAGAGAGGTTTCTGGCTCAAGTCGCGAGCGACCACGCAACCTTAGTCTGCGAGCGCGAGACCAAGTCGCGAGCGCGTCTTCAAACCTCGGCGAGTGCGAGATGTGCCATTTGAGAGTCAGAGAGTTTTTCATATAAATGCTTGTATGTTGTTTTAATCCATGTTCTTAGGTTGTATTTTTGTTGAAAAATGATTGGATGCATGCATGTTGAGCAAAGGAATGTAATTACATGGCAAATGAAAGGCAAAAGAGTGTCACAGCATAAGTCGCGAGCGCGCAATGGGAAGTTGCGAGCGCGACGTGCTTTCCAGCATGCGCGAGCGCGCGACGTGATTCTGTGCAGTCTGTATTCTTTTGGCCATAACTCTCAATAGCTAATTCCAAATTGAGTGATTCAAAAACGCGTGTCAAGCTAACACAGAAAGGAACAAATAACTCTTCTATGACAATTCCTAATTCCATCATTAAAAGGGTTCAAAATCAAGATGAAGTTGTTGGTAAAATTTCCAGCAAACTATGTTTCCACTTCATATAGTCATCCCCTGTTTTCACATCATATCCAATCTTCTCACTCAACAATAAGCAACATATCATCTCACTAGCAACACCACACAATTTACATGCAAAGAAACTAATAAACAACATGAGATATCAAACCTTGACGTCAAAAGCTTGAAAAGCGTGAACTCTGTTTCAGCTTCTCTTTTCTGCAGCTTTTGAACTTTCTTCTCCTATACACAAGAATTCTCATAACTCATCTCCAATATAACTCAATTAAAGAACTCCAATTAAAGAGTGAATAAACATATAACTTCCAGGGAATTCTCACTTAACTTGGAGTGACTTAATGCTTAACTATGTTGACACTGGAAGAAATGGGGCGGACAAGTAAGAGAGGAAGGAGAGAACGGGAAATGGCGAAAGTTAGTTGATAAGACAGGTAATTCTAGACAGACAGTACTTTTGGCGTTGTAACTCTCTACTATTGGTACCTCAATATTACCAAGGCTACAACTTTTACTACCCAAAGCTATATTGTTTTACGTGAAACAATCCTAAACTCTTCCATGCAAAGAAGGTCCACTTAAATACCTTTTATCTACCCAACTAGGTTTTGGTTTCAACCCCGACTCAACTCAAAGATGTTAAAGTTTCTCCGCCTTCTAAATAAAAAACTCGTCCCAAAGTTTTACCTGTTGTAATTCAATGCGGTACTGCTTTCGCATGGTTCTGTTCGATTCCCAAGTTCTTTCTTCTGTCTTTGATTCTTCCTACAAGAAACTTTCACCCAATGCTATTTTTCTTGTTCCGCATTCTATTTAGTTTTCTTTGGATAGATCTGAACTCGTTCTTCCTTTCATACTGACGATCCGGCGACTGGAATTTCATCTCGTCTGCTGATAACACATGTAGGGTCTTGATTCTGTATCTTCTCCAACATGGATACATTGGAAATACATTATGGATTCGATCTAAGGTTGGCTGATAATGCTAGGGCGACTTAGGCTATGGTCCTACGCGTTCAACAATCTCTATGGACCAATGAACTAGGAATCTAGGACTTAGCTTACCCTTTTGTCCAAACCTTAGGATCTTCTTCCATGGTGAAACCTTCAAAAATACTTTATCCCCAACTGAATACTCAATATCCCTTCTCTTTAAATCAGCATAGGACTTCTGTCGATCACTTGCTTCCTTCAGCCGTCTTCTGATGATTTCTGCTTTCTCTTCTGTGTCTCTCACCAAATCTGGACCCAAAATCTTCTTCTCACTAAGTTCTGTCCAACATACAGGTGTTCTGCATTTTCTACCATACAATGCTTCATAGGGTGCCATCTTGATGCTCGCTTGATAGCTGTTGTTGTAGTCAAACTCCATGAGAGATACATATTTGTCCCAACTGCCTTCAAATTCAATAACACATGTCAACATGTCTTCCAGGATTTGAATCACTCTCTCTGATTGCCCATCTGTTTGCGGATGAAATGCAGTGCTGAAATGCAGTTTCGTTCCTAATGCCTCCTGCAGTTTACCCCAGAACTTCGATGTAAACCTTGGATCACGATCAGAGATAATGGATGATGGAACTCCATGTAGTCGAACTATCTCACGAAGATAAATTTCTGCTAACTTGTCCAGAGAATAGTCCGTCTTAACTGGTAGGAAATGAGCAGACTTGGTGCGGACTTAGTTAATCTGTCCACAATCACCCATACTGCATCATGCTTCCGCTGCGTCTGTGGTAAGCCAGTAACAACATCCATCGTGATCTGATCCCATTTCCATGTTGGCACTGTTATTGGATGAAGTAACCCGGATGGCAGTTGATGTTCTGCTTTTACCTGTTGACATGTTAAACATCTTGTTACAACATGTACAATATCGTTCTTCATGCCCGGCCACCAATAGCCTTTTTTCAAATCTTGATACATCTTGGTGCTACCTGGATGCATTGTATATGGACTGTTATTGAGCTTCATGCAGAATCTTTTGTGCTGATCTCCCCTGTCTGTGGCACACTCTATCTCATAAAACAAACTCCATTGCTATCCATCTAAAATTTCCCACCAGATCTTCTGTACTTGTTTAACCCATTTGCATATTTGGCATCTTTCTTCTGTGCTTCTGCAACTTCCGTGAAGCCAATTATGGCGCTGACTTGCATCTGTGTAAAATAGCTCTCCTTGCCGTGTAACTCCATGTATATTCTCAATTAAGCTCCCAAAAGCATACAAGGATTTTCCGGCTAAGCGCATCAGCTACCCACATTAGCTTTGGCTCCGGCATTGAATACTTTAATGACAATTAATCATAATTAGCCAGAATCTGCAATCCACTGTCCATTGTCTTGAATTCAATCCTTCTGTGTTGTATTTACTTTTAAACTCTGGCATGATCGGTTGTTAATATGTAACACGTTTCACCATACAGATAATGCGCCATTACTTTGAATCGCTAACATGCGCTGCCAGTTCGAAATTCTATGTTGGATAATTCAACTCATTGTGGCTTCAATTGTCTGGAGACCATACGACCACTTTCTTATCTGCAGTGAGTACACATCCAACCGCAGTATGAGAGCATCACTGTAAATCTCAAAGTCTTTACGGCACTGGCTGAGTTAACACTGGCTGTCTGCAGTCAACGTTCTCTTCAAAGGTTCAAACTCTGCGACATCTATATATCCCAGGTTGGAATGTAACCTCTATCTTTTCACAGTCTGGTTAAGCGTGATGCAATTGATGGGAATCCCCTTTACAAACCTGCCTGTAATAACCGCGCTACCCAGAAAACTTCGAACTTTGTTAACATTCCTGGGTGATCCCATCAACAATAGCTTTCAATCTTTTTAGGCTCCAACTCTGATACCCTGCTGATGATACACCACATGTCCTAAGAAAAGAGACTTCTTCTGCAAAACTCACACTTACTGACTTAGCATACAGCGTTATCCCTCAATGTCTGTAAGGACAATGCGCAAATGCTTATCATGTTTCTACCCTGGGGCTCTGGAGATAGACCAAAATATCATCTATAAACACCACCCAAAACTGATCCCCAGGTTATGAATGAAATACGCAGGTTCTTGAGATCATGAAAACCGTGGTGCATTTGTGAGGACCGAAGTAGCATTACTAAAAATTCAAAGTGACCATATCGGGTCCTGAATGCAGTCTTTAGCGATATCTTCTTCTTTTATACGCAACTGATGAGTATCCCGACCTGAGGTCGATTCTTAGGAAAAACATACCTGCACCTTTTTAACTGATCAACAAAAATCATCGATATGCGAGGCATGGATACTTAGATTTCTTAATTGTCAGGTTTATTCAGCTGTCATGTAATCAATGCACAATCTGAATGATCCATCTTTCTTCTTAACAAATAATACCGGATGCTCCCCAACGTGATACCACTGGGTCTGATAAAAGCCTTTATCCAATAACTCCAGCAGCTGAATCTTTAACTCTTGTTAACTCTTGCTGGTGCCTTCATGTAAGGCTGCATAGATTATGGATGCTGCTTCCAGGAAGACCATCTATGGTAAACTCCACTTCCCTCCTTGGTGAACCCTGTAACTCATCTGGAAATATCGTCTGTATATTCACATTATGTTGGATATGTCTTGCATTATTGACTTTTCTCTCTGCGGGTCTAATGGCACATGACCAAGTATGGCTTCACAACCCTTTGTATGAAATCTCTATTGCTGCTTTGGCTTGTTGATATTCACGATTACCACAGGAAATCTCGCCGCTTCCGACTACTTAACTCTTCCCCTTGCTGGTGTATACTAATTCACCCTTTTCTGTCGCACAATCAACTAGAGGCATTATGTCGGATAGCCATCCATGCCCAAAGATAACATCAAAATCACCGAAATGGCAACTCCATAAGATCTCTTGGAACTTCCTTTCCATGAAACAATTTGACATTCTTTGATTCACCGTATTGAGTTGTTACTACATCTCCTAATGGATTGGTAACCAACTTACCCTGACCCACATGTTACAACGCATAACCCTTTAACCCCAGGGTGTAGCACACTAAATGCTGATCTGAATGAGATAGCCAGGATCAATTAAAGCATTCTAACTCCAAGATCACTAAAAGAAAACTCCCAACCTAGACAATCTGGAGCTTCCTCATGCTTCTCTGGCTCGCATGGCATAAACCTAGGCGGACCCCTGGTATCACGGCCTCGTCCACTGTCTACTGACTGCTAGTCTTTGCACACTTTCCGGAGGTCTCGCCTGCGACCTCGGCGCCTCTACATGAAACGGCGTAGGAATCTTGCCCTTTTAGGACAATCCTTCTTCTGATGGTCTGAGGGCTCCGAATGTCCAAACATTACCAAGTTCACGAACCAACACTCTCCCACCATGCTCGCCATGCCCACAATGAACAATCTCCACCATGTCGTTTGCCACAATGCTCACAAGGTGACGAAGTATAACCGGCTGACTCTGCACCTCTACCAGTGCCTCTACCAGAACCTCTGCCTGAACCTCGACTCCTACTGGTAGAACTAGCCACCACTGATGCTGCTGGCATATTAGTGCCCCTGACTAAGTCTTGACTAAACGGAGGCCTAGAACCAGATGAACTACTTGCACCTCTGAATTTCTTGCTCTCCGGCTGATGTATACTGGGTGCACTCTGAGTCTGATCTCTTCTCTGCTGAGACCGCTGGCGTCTAGAACGCTGATTAGCCTGAATTCGCTCTATCTCTTGAGCTGCCTCTACCAAGGCTGAAAATTCTCTGAATCTGAATTAAAAGAAATAGAAATTTTAATCAAAATTACAATAAAAATACTATAAAAATAACACTTATCACTATCCGGTCACCATACCTGCTGAGTCTGGTGAATTCTCTTTCATTTTCTGCAACTGACATTCTGTTCTGCCTAAGGTATAAGAATTCCTTCCTTCTCGCATTAAGGTAAGCCTCTGTGATGAACTTTTTCTTGAATTCATCTAAAAAGAATTGCCAGGTACACTGCTCTGTTGGTACTCTCTGCTGAACAGTAGTCCACCATGTGTATGCATCCGTTCATCCACTCAACAATGACTGTAGCACAAATCAGCTTGTCCTCTGGTTACATTGTTAATTGTTCCAGAACTCTCGATGTCCCATCTGCCATACTCAGCTACTTCAGACCTCTCATCCTTGTTAGCACTGAATTCTTTCGCCCCATATTTCGAGCTTCTCTAGTGGGGGCTTCCTTTCTCTTTCTACATACTACTTGGTGCCTTGCGGATCCCCCGTGCCACTCTGTCTAAAAGTAATCTGCAAGTTTGCCTTTAACAACACCTCGTTGACCTGGTGCTGACTGGGAGCCTCACCCTCACCTTGCTCTGGGAGGCGTTTGTGACTCCACTTCTCCCCTTCTTGTGACTCCTCCTAAAAGAACAACAACTTGCTCTGACTTCATCAGCGGTAGTCATGCATGTACACTAGTACTGACTTATGCATTGCCAGCCCGAGGTAAATTAACCATAGGCTCTGATTACAAAATTTTGTAACACCCCTTCCCGCGTGCCACCCGAAACCCGAATGAATCCGAGTCGAGACGCTACAAACTGGATGACTGTATGTCTTATCCATGCTGACTTCTATACGTGTTATAATAGAAAATACGTAGCATGTTTGATGCTGATTAATTAATAATGTATATAAATATTTACAAAGAAACATGATACTGTGTTTACAAAGTGATTTGGGCCCAACTGATGTGCCCATGTACCATGCCACTAAAGATAGATAAAATTATACAGCCAAAATGGCTAGCTACCCTGAAGATTGAGTCTTCTGGTAGATGACTTTAGCACGTTGTAAGTCCGACTCTTCTATGGAACCAAGTCTCAACGGACCAGTCTCAAAACCTGCGAGTTAAACAGGTAACTCGCTGAGCAAATAAAGCTTAGTGGATATCTCAACATAAAATAAACAAATAAACACATACATGTGTAAACAGAACCATGTAAACACATATAGTACAGATAAGCACACATTTCATGATATGTTCAGTTTACTTTGATGGTCTTTCTTTCTCTTTATTATATTCATGCAGTATTATGTCAAGATATTTGTATGGCTCCATAAGGTTATAGTGAAACCGAAGTGATAAGAAAAACTATATAAACTGGATGAATACTGTATACTTGGCTTAAATATATCCACTCACGGCCTGGTAGCCGGAGTTCCAAACATGTATGGGCGCAGAATCTGCTATTTCTATGTCGCGACATAGCCCTTTCTACATGGTGGATTTCTACCTAACCCCAATGGAGCTTATTATATACATTGTCATATATAAACAACCATAACACATAAATGGTTGCATAACTTCATAGTTCATCATGTTGATTTAATTTCACATCATATGAATGCTTACATGTTGTTTTAATCCATGTTCTTATATTATAGTTTTGTTGTAGAAGGATTGGATGCATATATGTTGAGCAAAGAAATGTAATTACATAGAAAAAGAAGTCCAAAATGCATGAAAACATAAGTCGCGAGCGCGCAGGAACAAGTCGCGAGCGCGAAATGCTTCCCAGGGAGAAGTCGCGAGCGCGTCTTCAAACCTCGCGAGCGCGAGAAGTGAAATCGAGAGTCAGAGAGGTTTCTGGCTCAAGTCGCGACCTGAGAGTCAGTGTGTTTCTGGCTGAAGTCGCGACCGCGCAACACAAGTCGCGAATCACACAAGCGCGAGATGCGCACACTGAGAGTCAGAGAGCTTCTGGCCAAAGTCGCGACCGCGCATGTGATCCTCGCAAGCGCGAGTTGTGCAATTGAGAGTCAGAGAATGCATGCATGTTGAGCAAAGGAATGTAATTACATGGCAAATGAAAGGCAAAAGAGTGTCACAGCATAAGTCGCGAGCGCGCAATGGGAAGTTGCGAGCGCGACGTGCTTTCCAGCATGCGCGAGCGCGCGACGTGATTCTGTGCAGTCTGTATTCTTTTGGCCATAACTCTCAATAGCTAATTCCAAATTGAGTGATTCAAAAACGCGTGTCAAGCTAACACAGAAAGGAACAAATAACTCTTCTATGACAATTCCTAATTCCATCATTAAAAGGGTTCAAAATCAAGATGAAGTTGTTGGTAAAATTTCCAGCAAACTATGTTTCCACTTCATATAGTCATCCCCTGTTTTCACATCATATCCAATCTTCTCACTCAACAATAAGCAACATATCATCTCACTAGCAACACCACACAATTTACATGCAAAGAAACTAATAAACAACATGAGATATCAAACCTTGACGTCAAAAGCTTGGCGTGAACTCTGTTTCAGCTTCTCTTTTCTGCAGCTTTTGAACTTTCTTCTCCTATACACAAGAATTCTCATAACTCATCTCCAATATAACTCAATTAAAGAAAGAGTAATTAACATATAACTTCAAGGAATTCTACTTACGTGAGTGACTTAATGCTTAACTATGTTGACAATGGAAAGGGAAAAATGGCGGACAAGAAGAAGAGAAGGAGAAACGGGGAAATGGGGAAAAGTTAGTTATAAGGAACATGGTAGTCTCTAGAAAAAGTACTTTTGGCCTGGTTCTTAAACTCTCTACTTGGTACCTCAAAGTATACAAGGCTACAACTTACTAAAACCCAAGCTATATGTTTTGATGCAAACAGTCCTTAAACTTCCATGCAAATAAGTCCACTTATCATTCCATTCTACCCCAACCTAGGTTTTGCGGTTTCAACCCGAGCTCAACTAAGAGGATGGTTACACTTCTTCACTCAGGTTTCCCATTACTATTTCCCATAGGCGACTCGAAAAGCTCGGGAATCGAAATATTGATTAACAGATTCATTACTGATCTAGCCAAAGGACCACTACCTCAGGTGCTAATTGTCTCCATACATAATGAGAAACAATAAAACATAATAGGTTAAATTGGTTTACATAGTTTTCACACTGCAGGTGTATTGGAGAGCAGGAAAGACAATGACAACGGTTTGTGCAATTTAAGGGATCAAACTACAGTGAGTGTCAAACATTTTATGGAAATTGGTTGAGGTTTTGGAGTTGAGGTTTTGGAGTTAGAATATCCATCCCTACCAATCAAGTGCATAATCTTATTCAAATGTGAATGGTTTGATCCTAAGCCAAACGTTGGCATGAAGGTTCATCCTAACTATAATCTTGTGGATATTAATCAAAGAAAAAGATATACAAAGTATGAACCTTTTATATACAAAGTATGAACCTTTTATGTTGGCGATACAAGCTGCGCAGGTGTACTATGTTCCTTATCCATCATTGAAACGAGATGTTGCGATTGGATGGCAGTATGTAAAATCAAGCCTAGAGTAGTTGTTCGTGCAGTTGAAACCAAACAATCTGCTTTACTCACAATATTTGAGCCATTTCAAGAAGTTGCGATGGGCGTTACACAACCGATGCAAGTTGTTGAAGATTTTCATGTTGCAATAGGAGCATCGGATGAGAAGAGGAAGAAGATTCAAAATCAGCATGGGTACCTTAGAAGACGAATATGAAGAAGAGGAAGATGATGAAGAGGAGGGAGGAGCAGTGATATGAGACACTTAGATACTTAGAGTTAGTTTTACTGTTACAAATTGATAAATGTATATTCTAATTATATTATGAATGAAGATTTCATGTTATTAACTTCTTACTCATATTTACCACAGTTCTTACAATTTCATATAATTATATAAATTCATTATCTAGGTTAATGATATCTACAGTACAGAGGCTAAGCAGAGTTTTGATTCAGACGCCTGTCCGGCAGTGGTTCACGTGGAGTCGTGCCCAAGACGCATTGCCGTGGACGAGGAGGCGTCTATCCCTCCTCTTTTTTTAGGTACGTGCTGGGGTTCATCCTCTTACTTGGCGACCAAGTACTGCTCGCCGATCACATCCATCTTCAGTACGTCTGGGGGCTTCATTCTCTTGCTCGGCTACCAAGTACTGCCGCCATTCACATCCATCTCAGTACGTCTGGGCTTCATCCTCTGCCTTCAAACGACCAGTACTGCCGGCCATATTCCTTCTGCTCCTTCCTCTGGCTTACCCCAGTTTCTGGGGACCAGTACAGTCTCGACCAGGCTTCACAGTCAACCGACTGTGCAGGTTAATCATAAAATGTTCATTACTGTCATTTTCAATTATATATTGTAATTACCTGTGCATCTATGCATTTGTCACTTCTTTGCCGCTTCCATTCAGTCACGTATTCAGCCCTCAGTTTGGTAGGGGACAGTAAGTACTTATTCACTTTTTCCAAAGGCCATAGTTTTGTTCAGATTGTGTTGCTTTTCATCTAATTATATTTCACTTCGTTTTTTTGCTCAGGCATATTCCATGCTTCTCGAGCAGCGAGGAAATATGAGGGATTAATCAAGTTACAACTGCATAAAAGAAGGATTACAAAATGGGATGCCGTACCACCAAGGAGGGCGAGAGACTTTTATTGGGAGAGTTTCAGGTACGCTTGGTTTAAGTTATTTCATCATTCAATGTTTACAATCATCAAGATACCTCCTTAGTTTTGAGAACGCTATTTTTCATTTTTTTGCAAGAAACATTTTCAATATGGGACTGGGGCCATTACGGCTATGCTGGAAAGTGCTGGGAGAAAGTTCATCCTGACTCGGATATGGTGACTTCACCTATAGGCATGAGAAGAAGCGATAAGAGCGGGCAGCGGTCTCAGGAAAGATATGGTGAGAGCTGGCAAAAGGCTTGGAGAGACTTTCTGCATTCAAGAGAAACGCGAGATATTTGCACAAACAGGCACAGTGAGACTGCGGTGATGGAGCAGGACCTTTCTCGACACACAGGCGGATTCAATATTTGCTATAGAGACTGCTCGATTATTAGTAAGTGAACTAGTCACAGTATATGAAACTATGTTTAATGAAAGGACAATATATATATTAGATATTATTTATATTCATGTATAAAAATTCATTACAGTTTAAAGAATAGGTCATGAGCCAAAACACCGATTTGAGGTGTTTACATACACTCACACCGATAGGACCACGATTTAATACGTTTTGCGTAGACGTTGCGGTGAGCCGTCAATGTAATAACAATGAATAATACTTACATTTACCCTCTACTCAGTTGCGAAGATGTTAGCAAAGTTTTTCAATGATAATAAATCTTGCAATTGCATTGATTAAATTAATTTTTTATTTTTAGGAGAACTATACTACAGCTCGGGGAGCTCTTTGTTTCTTCTTAGACTGATTGGAATCTGAAGCTGAGTCAAAGAATTGATGAGTACACTTTATCTCGTCTCGAGGCTGTAGGGGGCGAGAAGAAGAGCAAGGTATACGGCATCGGGTCTCAGGCATCACAGTTTTACTGCAGCTCAGCAGCTCATGCTTCTGCAGCCAACGCAGGACCACAGCCCAAGCACAGTGCCGAGGAGTTTACTGAATTACGGGCTTGTGTTGATGATCAGCAGAGACAGATTACAGAACTTGGAGAGCATGTCATGCGGTTGTCCGGTCAGCCCGGTGCTAGTACTTCTTCCTCTGATCCTGCACCTACTACAGATCAAAATGTTTCGATGTCTCAGCAGCAGCTACTACCGTCTCCTGATCCCGATGCTGCAGAGTCTCCTGATCCCGATGCTGCAGATGATACCTTGGTCACCCCTCCCGGCACTACAACACATCCAGCGGGTACTCCTCCCGGTGGTTCGACATTGGATTGTGCGGATGAGCAACCACGTAGATTTGATTTTGGACCTTTTTAGTTTTGCAATTGTTTTTTGACATGTTGTTCAGTACAATAACAATTACATTTTTATATTGTTTTTGAGTTGCGTTTGTGATATATACATATATGTCAGTTTTCATAGGTGCAATTTAAAATTATGGTTTTATAATAATATTTATTTTTTTATTTTTTTTTAATTTTGCGACCGATTTGTGACAAAAAATAAAAACTTTAAATTTACAATTTGCGATCGATTTGCGACCGAATTTCACAATTGCGACAGACTCATTCTGCGACCAATTTCCTAAACGGCAAACACGACCAAATTTTGTGACCGATTGTTTTTTTTACGACCGAAATATCGGTCGCAAATTTGCGACCGACAAAAAAAATCGGTTGCCAAAATTTTTGTGACCAGCATTTTTGCAACCGATGAACATCGGTCGCAGATCGGCCGCTAAGCAAATTTAGCAACCGATTTCTTGCCAATCGGTCGCAAAATGCCGTTTTTTTTGTAGTGTAGCTATTTGACGCAAGGTAGATGAATGGAAGTTATTGACATTTTTTTAGTCTTCAAATGCATTTGAAATACATGTAATTAAGAAAGGTGGAAAGCTGTAATACCCTCAATTTGGTAGTCTCGGATATTCTGATTATTATGGTAATTATTGTTATTCAGAAGGATAGAATAATTAGAATTACCTTAATTTGTTAACAAGGAACTATTAGTTATAAGATATGATATTTAATGGAAACCAATTTTATTATGAAAATCAAATTGGAAAATTGTTAAATGAGCTTAAGCTTTAATGATGAGAAGGTAGCATGAGAAGCTCCTTAAGCTAGCACTTTGATTTAGTATTTAATGGATTAATATTAAATGACATAAGACATTTGATTAGGGTTTAATTGTGTAAAACCCTCAATTTGGTAGTTCTCGGTATTCTAGCTTATTCTGTAATTTCGGTTATTCGAGTAATTTAGAAATTTGGAATTATGAGAAACATTATAATTAAAGGGTATTAATATTAATTAAATAGAAATTAAAGTAGTTATGAATCAATTTGAAAGATAAAAGAGAATTGAAAATGAGTTAAAGAAGAATGATTTCTTGGTAAAGCATGATTTTACCTGGAAATCTCGAAAATCGGTAATTTTAGTATGATGTTGCTTAAATGGGGTTGAGATTATTAAATATACTTGGTTTAGAAGTAACTGGGACTAAACTAAAATAATCAACAAGATTTAGGTGCAATTGTAAGAAAAGAGAAACAAAGGAAGGATTAAGGTGCAAAAAGATAACTAAAGGACATAAAGGGAATTACCATGAAAGGGTTTTAATTGCCACCTATTTAAGATGAGTCATGAAGCACCTCTTGCTCATTTTTACTATCCATGATGAGTCATGAAGCACCTCTTGCTCATTTTTACTATCCATGGTTGAAGCTCCATGAAGAGAGAGAAAATTTTTAAGGACAAGCTTAAAGTGCATGATTTTTAAGGAATTTTCAAGTGATTCTTAAGGAAAGGTTAGTTATCTTCTCTTCCTCTTTCTTTTTCAAGTGCTTGCTTATTGTTGCTGACTTGGTGAAGATGAAGTGAAGTGATTAAAAGTGTTTTTAAGATGACTTAATGTGATTAATAATGGTTGAGTATGAATTTAGTGTTAAGATGACTTAATGTGATTAAGAATGGTTGAGTATGAATTTAGTGTCAAGGTTGTATAATTAAACAAATTGGATGATTTTAGGTATTTGGTTGATTTCCAATGGATTAGGAAGTCCAAAATATGAAAGAATATCGTTTTAACTAGGTTTTAGAAGAGTTGATATGCATAAATTAATGGTGGAGATATGTTAAGGATGCTTAAGGAAGTAAGGTATTCTTAAGCTTATTATTTGGAGCTTCCTAGAAATTCAGCCACTGAGATTGACTTAGTTAAATAGGTAAACAAACTTCAAAAATTATGAAATTTTACAAAGAACTATGTTAGGATACTGAGAAGGTTATGGTAAAAGGGCAAGTGCAATGGATAACAGGAAAGGAAGTTATAGCCAATTATATGCAGGTTGCTCAGTATAAAGCTTGACTAAAATTCAGGTATTATCATTGAGCTATTTGGCTATGCAAATGAGCTTCTAATTAAGAAATTTCACATGGAAGTAGCCTGAGAAGTGAGGAAGACCCTGTTAAAATTTCTAGACAAATGGATTTAAGGAACTAAAGTTATAGGCAAAGGAATGCAAGCTGCTAATATGATGAAAATCTTGTATTCTATTAATTTGTAAAGAGTTGAGAATACTTTTGATATGATATTAAGTTCTATTACTTTAGTTATTATTTTTACGTTTCTAGGATGTGAATAAGTGTTGGAAATGAAGTAGTTCATGTTTTAACAAAGGTCATATGGGCTTGGTCAAGCATAGTGAGATTAAGAAAAAAGTATGAATACTACATTCTAATGCTTAATTTGCATTCCTATGGTAATATATATGCATGCCTATTGTGTAGTATGGAGTTACTATGAATATTAATTTTATGTTATAGTTTATGAGAAGAGAGGTTTGGAAGAGAGGTCGGTAAGTGGAGGAAAAGAGTTAGGGGAGCCTTCTAGCTCAAGTTAGTGCACTATATCTCTAACTTATATTATTCAAGTGATAAGAAAAATAGTTATAAAGAAATGTTAAATGAAAGTTACAAAGATAAAAGTGATATGTTAAGCTTACTATTTTACGAGCTTTTAAAAGAGAAAAAGTTGATTCGTTTATCAAATGGTTATATCAAATGGAATTGAATTCGAATGTGGTCATTGTATTTACAAATTGATTTCAAAGACAACAAATGCTAAAATTAAAGTTAAATGTGTTTTATGCAAAATAATGAAGAGTTAATATTAAATGTTTTGTGAAAGCTGGAAATGAATTTCGAAATACTCATTTGAGTGGAAAATGGTCTTGAAAGAATGGATATAAAAATATTTGAGCAAAATGAAATATTCCTCATTCTGGTTAATGATTGATTTATAATGGTGATATTTTAAAAGTTTCATAGCTAAATGTATGACATGGTTATTATCCAATATCACTTTATTTGTTGAAGATGATATTATGACATGATTATTGCCCTGCCGATATCACTTCATTTATTGAAGTTGATATTGTGATTGATATGGATATGCAATGAATGATGTTGCAAATGGTATTGCTCCCTCCTAGATGAAATGAATGATGTTGCAAATGTTTATTGCTCCCTCCTAGATGAGGTGTTGAGATAGTTTCCATCTTCTGTTGATGGTATTGCTCCCTCCTAGATGAGGTTGAGATAGTTCCATCTTCTGTTGATATTAATATCACAGATTGAGGTTGAGATAACCTTATCTTGATGAGCTCATAAGACACCGATGGCTCTTCGAATTGAGTCTGCATAAGCTGTGGAAAGAAAACTAATGATTGATGATTGTATTGATATGCCATAATATCTCCATATAAATTGATTATTTTTTGTAAGAAAATAAATGTGATTTAGTTGATATGACTAGTTATTTCTATTTAACTGGCTTGTTTTCAGTAAGTAAACGACAAGAGTTGACTTATAAGAGGTAATATTGAAATTATTTTTCATATTTAAACAACTTAAATATTCAATGGTAAAGCAATATTTAGATTATATAATTTATATATGCATTACTAATTCTTATGCTTAGCGATAGTTATTTTTCTATACTATCGCAGGAAGAAGGAAATAAGTAAGTAGGAGATTGAAACTTCAGAGTGCTATGTCCCTTCTGCTGCATTTGGAAGGTGAGCTACTGAAGTAGCTATTACCTTATAAAAAAACTTTATTAGAATTTATGTATGATGTATAAAACAGAGACTGACCATTAATATATATATTGAACAGACTAATGCGATTGAAAGTTATATAAGTTTACAATTACTGATATACATTGTAAAGCACATGAATGATTAATTACCTTTAAAACTAATCTGTTGTTTTAGTAACTGACTCTAAAGGACTAATCTAGTATGTGATCCTCTTTCTAATGGACTTATAGGTAATGGTTTTACCAATATATTAAAATATGTAAATGTGTTTTTTATAATGAAATTTTCGTTAAGACGTTTTAAATGATGGAACTTTTATATCTTATGTATAAAGGGAATTTATTTAGTTCAGGATTTTATCAAGTATGAGTTTAATGATATCTAAAATGTCAAAATAACTATAAAATTATTATTATTACAATATATGTATTTTAAATATTAAAGTTAAGTCCCTTATAGTTTGTTTGTATCTTATGTAAAAAAAAAATATTTGATAAACATATTACGGGCGAAATGCCACGTTTTAATATAGGGCAAGGTGTGATAAAAGCTCAATAACGCATCATTTGCTAATGTGGCAAATGTTAGGATCCATCTTCAGACAAATGGCTACTCTGGCATACCAAATAGGCAAAATACACTAAATTAAAAAATTTTTCCATCGTTAGACACTTGATTGAAAATTATTTCTGTTCAAATACCAAAATAGCAAAAATCAGAAAGTTTATACACCAATGATACAATTAACCCAATCAAAAACTAAAAGCTTAATTATAAATTTGGTGACTTAACTCTCTAAAATTTTGTATTTCAATATTTCAACGGAAAACGTTTACGGTCAGGTGTCTGAACTCTTATAAAAAATATAACCATCTAGTTTAATATAATTTAAGTTTTGTATCACTGAGTTCTCTTTCTAGGGGTAAGGTTATTAATTATTTATGGATTAATTATTAGGACTAAGATATAGAAATCTATCAGGTAAGTTGTTACTAGTTGTGATTACGAAGTTATTGGATTATTGTTGGTCAGCCGGTGTAAACGTTGGTCAACTGTGCGATAAGTGGTCCTGCAAAGGTGGTCACAGTAATCAATAGTCTCTAATTACGATTATTAATCGGCAAAATGAGTAGATTAGTAAATCTTCTTTCTAATAATAAATCTTCGAATATTAATGACTCTAGTTCTTGCCTTAGTGATCTGAATACCCAAGAGATGAATATCGCTCATGTGGAGAATCAACTACATAATTGGTCTATCCCAAAACATGATGTTAATACTATTTACAAAATTGGTTTTTTTGATTTTATTTCTGATTATTCAATAATACAAACTGAACAATCTGTTCCATTAAGCCATATGCATGAAAATATTAAATTATTTTCTCCCCAAGCTATTTTGAAGCACAAAGAAAAATATAAATTTTTGCATATTATTATGGTTCAAGTTACAATTAAACCTTTAGTTCGAGTTGGTTTAGATATTCCTGTTTTTGCATGTTTACGAGATGCAAGACATTTGAATTTTTCAAATTCTCTTTTAACTATGATTGAATCTAATTTAGCTAATGGTCTAATTTAGCTAATGGTCCTATCTATTTTAATATTGTTATCTAAACTTTTCTTTTGTCTCTTTATGATTCAAATTTTATCTAGATGCTTTAAACTTTAACAATTAAATCTAAAAAATATTGAATTTTTTCAGTATAATACTAGGTATATAGTAGTTTATATACAGAATTTACTACAAAAGTTTATGATAACTACTCTAGATCCTAGAATCTAGACACAACTTTAACTTTAGCGAATGAAACAATTATTTTTGAAATGAAACAATTATTTTTGAAGCTAATACCCAACAACAAAAGTACACACTCCTAAAAGGTTAAAGTGGCATGAATTAACCCAAGGAAATTCATGGGATCTCTAAGAAATTAATCATTCAGTATTTGTTGAAAATATCTCTACTTCCTCTAGTATTGTAAAAGATACTGATGGAAGTATTCATGTTTAATTCCTTCCTTTAGAAAATCCTACTAGATACGTAGTTATTTATGAGAACACTAGGTTATCTACATGTACCCTAACGTCAAATATTCAATTACAAAGTATAGATTTTAATATATCTATACCTACACCCATATATAACAAGTAGAACAATCAGTTAACTCTTTACCTTCCTCTCTTGCGAGATCTTTGTCTCCTATAAGATCCGTTATGGAACATATATCTCAATTAAATGTTATTAATGAAAATGAATTTTCAATTAATAAAGAATTTTCTTAGGAAAGAAATGACTAGTGATTATAATTTAGATAAGTATCATTTATTTTTTGAAAATTATTCGAAAGACAAAAGAGATCAAATTAGAGAATTATATTATTTATTTATGGTTACGTTGAATCCAATGTTAAAGTTAACATTACTTTCTATTTAGTTGGATTTTCTAGTCTATTTCTATTGAAGAATAGTTTAGAATACCCTTTCAAGAAGTCTTAGTTTAATCTCAAAAGGTAACTAAGGAATGGATAACTACTTCAAATGATGTTGTAACATCCATTCATCCTCCTCTAGAAGAAATTAAATTTGGTCATCAACATTAGATAGTTATAGATTCTCCTTTTAAGATGATAAATACAGTAGATGATGATAAGAAAAATCATACTTTAAAAGATATTAAAAATGTTTAATTTCAAAATAATTACACAAACCAAATACTCAACACAGCATCACAATTAGATAGATTAGAAATTCAAACTCCAGTATCTTATACTTCTCCTATTCAAAGACCTTTTCCAATTACTAAACCAGAAATTCCAATACTTAAGCCTCATGAAATGCCTACAGGACAAATAGTTAAGTTAGACAAAACAGAAGACATGTTAGAAAAGATACAAAATAGGTTAAATTATTTGAATATTTCCTCTTCTTCTAGTATTAAGGTATTTTTCTCTAGTATTAAGGTAATTAGTAAAAGACAAACAATTTGAAAGAAGAGAAGAAGAAGAAGAAGAATCTAACACACATATTAGTCAACTTAAAAGAACAATTTGTGAAAATTTTTATTGTCAAAAGATTCATAATGCACCATTACCCAAAACTAGAAATATTTTACCCTAGGCCGACACTCCAGATATACAATATGAAGATAGATTTTGTCCATGACTTCCAGGCTTAGATACAAATGGAAGTATCAAATTAATGAAATGGAATATAGATGGATAAATCATAATAACCAAAATAAGAAATATGTATATAGAAAATGATTATGGCCTCATCAGCTTCATAAGTCTAAAAGATAAACTGATCCAGCTGTAGCTTCATATATTAAATCTCCAGCTGTAGCTCATATATTAATCTCAGGATTTACTGGTCAATTAAAAGGATGGTGGGATAATTATCTTTCTTTAGAAGAAAGACAGAAAATATTACATGCCACTAAAACTATAATTAAACAAGAAGGTCAACAACAAATACATACAATTGTACAAGATGCAGTTAATACAATAATTTTTGCAATTAGTAAAACCTTTATAGATGAACCAGAAGAATATCAAGCTACAGTCTCTGAATTGTTAACTAATTTGACTTACCCAAAGTGACAAGATTTTAGATGGTATAAAGATGTATCTCTTACAAAGTATTTACTAGGCAAGATTGTAGTCATACCTTTTGCAAAAGAAAGATTTATTGGTGACTACCTAAGTTATTTGCTAAAAAGGTACGCTCGAGAATACGAAGGATATATGGTGGATTTATGCCTTATGATACCCTCACATATGGAGAAATTATTAATCATGTTAATAATGAAAGTTTAGCTTTATGTATGGATCTTATGTTAAAGGCAAAAATGAAGAGTAAGTCCCATGAAAGTAGAAAAGAATTAGGAAGTTTCTATAGTCAAGTATGGACATGAAAATTTACATCCTCCTTTTGCTAGAAATAAGAGGAAACATAAGAAAAATCCCTATAGAAACCTTTTAGAACTAGAACTTTTCGAGATAAGACCCTTAAGGATAACGAACCCCCTTAGATAGCTAAGAAGAATACAGTTAAAAGAAAAGGTAAAAGACAAATAGTGTGTTACAAGTTTGGAAAAGTAGGACACTATAAGTTGCAGTGCAAGATGAGAGAAAAAATAAATAACCTAGATATATTGGATAAGTTAAAATAGTAAATGCTGAGTTTGCTTCTCACCGATACAGATATAGATTTAGAAATAAGTGATAACACTGAAGATTTATATAAAATAGAATCTATTTGTTCAGAAGATAGTTCAAGTGATATAGATAACTGTGCATGTGATGGTCCCCTGTATTTGTAAGATAAATAGTATAATTGTAATTACTAGAGAGACAAATTTTCTTTTAGATTGTATAGATAAGATTGAAGATAACGACTTTAAAAAGCAATATTTATTAAAATTAAAAGATGTGATATCACACAAAGACGAAAAATAATATGAGCCATATGATTTAAAAGAAATATTTAATAGGTTCAATAGTAATAAAGAGAAACTTTCCCCTTTTTTAGTCGACGTACAAGGAGAAATTAAGATAGTTAAAAAGGAAGTAGAAGAATTAAAACAAGAACATAATAAAATTAGAAAAGACATCATTTAGTTACAAGTTAATAAAATTATGGATATTCAAGCAAAACCCTCAGTAAATAGAAAAATTAGTAATTTAGCTGAAACATTATCTTATGATGAGTTTATTAATGTGATATCTAGAGCAAGCTTTTAGAATTGGATAGTTTTAGTTAAAATAGTAGTTAATAATGATTTTCGTTTAACTACGACTGCATTAGTTCACTTTGGTTTAGATCAAAATTATATGCAAGAAGGATTAATTCCAACTATATATTCGACTGCATTAGTTCACTTTGGTTTAGATCAAAATTATATGCAAGAAGGATTAATTCCAACTATATATTATGAAAAAAACTAAAAAAACGCTATACATAACTAATGGTAGTAAGTTAAAAGTAGAAAATAAATTAATAAAAGCAAAAATATGTAGTGATGATTTTTGTTTCAAAACACCCTTTATTTTACTTAAAAATCTTACTACATGAGTAATACTAGGAACACCCTTTTTAGGTATTATTTATTCTTTTAAAGTAGATAATGAAGGATTAAAAGCAAATATCTTAAATAATCAAATATGTTTTAAATTTATGCAGCCAATTAGACAAAAGGATTTAAGTGTTATACAAGATATTTCTATATATAAAGAAATAAATCTTATTGAACAAAAAAAAAAAACATATTAGCTATTTGAAACAAGATATTAATAACTTTAGAATTGAAAATCAATTACAATAGACTCACATAGAACAGAAAATTAAAGACTTTGAAGAACTTTTAAATAATGAAGTATGTTCAAATATTCTGGATGTCATTTGGTCTAGAAAGCAACATATAGTTCATTTACCTTATATAAAAGATTTTGATGAGAAAAATACCCCAACTAGGTCTAGAGCTATACAGATGAATAAACAATTACAAAAATATTGTTACAAAGAGATAAATGATTTATTAGATAAATGATTGATTAGAAAATCTAAGTCCCCTTGCAATTGTTCAGCTTTTTATATCCAAAATGCAGTAAAAATAGAAAGAGGAGCACCCATGTTAGTTATTAATTATAAACCCTTAAATAAAATATTACAATGGATTGGATATTATATGCCAAATAAAAGAGATTTGTTAAAAAGATTACATATTGTAATTATATTTTCGAAATTTGACATGAAATCAAGTTTTTGGCAAATACAAATACATGAATCTGATAGGTACAAGACTTATTTGAGTGTTTCCTTTGCTCACTATGAGTGGAATGTTATGCCATTTGGTTTGAAAAAAATGCCCCTTCTGAATTTTAAAATATTATGAATGACATTTTTAACAATTATCATAAATTTTCAATAGTTTACATCGATGATGTGCTTTAACATCGGGATGATGTGCTTATTTATTCAAATGATATTGATTAACACTTTTTCTCAAATTTAAAAAAGTTTTATAATAATTAATTTATTCAAATGATATTGATTAACACTTTTCTCATTTAAAAAAGTTTTATAATATAGTTAAGCAAAACGGTTTAGTTGTTTCTTCTCCAAAAGTTAAACTGTTTCAAAGTAAAATAAGATTTAGGACATGACATTTTTCAAGGTACTATTAAACTGATTGATAAATTAATTAATTTTACCGAAGAGTTTTCAGATGAAATTACTGATAAAAATCAATTACAAAGATTTTTGGGATGTTTGAACTATGTTGCTGATTTCATAAAAGATATTCGAATCTTATTTCAACCATTATTCAATATGTTAACAAAAAACTCTTCTCCCTGGTCTGAAAAACATAACCAGTTAGTTAAAATCATAAAGTCTAAATTTAAGAACTTTCCTTCTCTTTCTATACCGAATCCAATTCATTTCTTATAGTGGAAATTGATGCCTCAAATATAGGCTATGCAGGTATTCTCAAACAAAAATTACCAGATTAGTCTTTTGAATCCTTAGTTAGATATCATTCCGGAGCATGGAATGATACGTAAAAAAATTATTCAACTATTAAAAAATAATTACTTTTAATAGTTTTATGTATTACAAAGTTTGAAGATGATTTGATTAATAAAAAATTCCTTTTATGAATTATCTGCTCAGCAGCCAAAAATATTTTAAAAAAGAATGTTAAAAATATTGTTTCAAAGTAAATTTTTGCTAGAAGGCAAGCCATTTTATCGTGTTTCAATTTTGAGGTTGAAGCCATTAAAGGTATTTCTAACTCTTTACCTGATTTTCTTTACCAGCGAATTTTTATAGTGAAATAACCTGAATTTTTATATTCAAAATTTTTCCAATTAAATTTAATGAACCGACAGCCTGGAAATTAATATTAATATTTTAGTGCAACTACTATGAGAAACCAAACCAAAAACCGATTGAAAAAGTCAAAAACCAGTTGAAAATCGATGATTTGGGCCGAATCGAACCGGTTCGACCCAAACCATCTAGAAAATTCCCTTTCTTTTTGTTTTTTTATACCTCCAGCGCTGCACCTCTCTACTCCTTACCATCACAGCAGCGCCTCCTCCTCCCTCTCTTCTATTTTTCTTTTTCTTCTTCTTCTTCTTCTTCTTTCTTTTCTTTCTTTCTTTCCTTTTTCCCTTCAATCGCGCCACCCAGCCACCGTGCGCCACCGCCGCACCTTGCTGTCGCAGTCGATCCGCCATCGCCACCCTCCTCTCCGGCCACCAACCTCCATTTCCGGTTAACCAAAAAGTCCGGCAACAATATATTGGGTATAATTTCATTTTAATAATATTATTTAATTAAATTAATTTTATTATTGGTAGTTAATTAATTTAGTTAAATTAATGTTAGTAATATTAGCTAATTTTTATTATTAGTAGTCAATTAATTTAGTTAAGTTAATGTTAGTAATAGTAGTTAATTAAATTAAATTTATTGGTTGTAGTGAATTAATTTAGTTAATTTAATTTAGTAATTGTGAGTAGTTACAAGATTTATAATTTTATTGTTGATTTAATGAAGTTTCGATATAACGTTATTGATGGAGGATGGAAAAATTTGATTGATTGATTGCCCGATGGATGGGCTGTGTGGTTTGAAATTTTTAGATAAATTGTGTATATTTTAACAGGTGGATAGTCCAACTTTTAGGGGGAGATGCTGCCGAAATTTCGGTAGAAATAAAATAAGTTTCGGTAGAAAAATAAAAACAAATTCGGTATAAAAAAATAAAATAAATTTCGGTAGAAGGAATAGAAAAATAAAAACAAATTCGGTTATAAAAAATAAAAATAAATTTCGGTAAGAAGGAAATAAATATAAAATGATTAGATAAAATAAAATAAAATAAAATAAATAAAATAAAATAATAATAATAAATAAAAATAAAAATAATAATAATAAAGAGTTATGGTTAGAAAAGAAATTTAATATAGAGAATAAATTAAGTATAGGAAAGTAAGAATAATAAAATAAAAATTATAGAGTAAATAAATATTTTATCTGATATAATTATTTCTGGTGTCAATTCTCTGAATTCTTAATCGCCCGGGTCCCATCTAAGTGCTCCCTCCAGGAACAGAATCAAAGCTAGAATTTCGCTCTCCACCACTGTGAAGTAATAAAATAATGCATTATCAACATGCATTTGCATAGCATTTTTTTTACAACTTATATATACATACATATTTTTTTATATTAAAGCTCATATTTATTTTAATGTTGCATAATTTATATTTTTATGTATTTGGTGCATTTAAAAAATTAAAAAAAAATAAAAAAAAAAAAAACAAAAAAAAAAAAAAAAAAACAATTGAAAGAATTTGATTTTTTTTTTTATTTTTTTTTTTTTTTTTTTGAATAATTGTGTTGTGCAATATATTGTGATTTGTTTTGTGTGGATTGGATGAAGTGGGTCACCATGGGACTGTGAGACGTACCGTTATATGGATTCCCAATATGATTACTTGTAGCCGGTCAATGGAGAATCGGCGCCCCCGGTGCACCTACTGCTATATCTGTGGTGATATGGAAAACCAACAGGTTAAGTTTCTTTATTGGGCGGCACTGATAATCTAGATTGAATCGCAGCCCGCAGGGTGGCCTCCTGTGTGAGCGGCCTGATGATTCTAGATTTTGATGGAGAGCGACCGGGTTTACCTCCTGTTAGGTATGAAAAAGAAAAGAGAGAATGAAAAACAATGAGAGGCTGGTCAAGTGAGGATTAGAGCGGTCGGCCAGTATGGGGATCGGCTCCCTGGTGCACATGTGAGAGATGAGCCCATGTGGGAGGACGGCTCACGGGGTTCCGGTGACTCACTGACTAATCTCCACGTGAATTGTGATTAAATTAGGTGATATTGTTTGTGGGTCCTGATGTAAGATGTCATCTGATTGACTGATGTGTGTTCAATTACTCAGATACTAGGGTGCAATTTTGCTTGAAACTGTATGTGGTGTGTATTATTTATTAATTATGTTCAGCTGAGTTGCAAAAACTCACCCACCCTAAAACAAATCTCCGCGGTACTTGGAAGTTTGCCAAGTTCGACTTGAAGCTCTGGCACTCCTTCTTCCGCAGAGTTATAAATGTAAAATTTTGTATCCTGTTTATTTAAATTTGTAAATTATATTTTTATCTGACTATTATTGAACTCCGCAGTTATAGGGTTGTGTATTTAAATTGGTTTTTATTGTTAGCACTACGCTATAAATTAATTATTGTTTAATTAGTTGCAGGTGAATCAGTAAGCCCATATTGTGATTATGATTTATTATGAACAGGCCCTGGTTAAATTTTATGTATTATTGAGATTGGGTCAGATGTTTGAAAATTTTTATCAACTTGTATCTTAAGTCATATGGGCTTACTGTTTTGATGAAATTGGGACAGATAGTTAGATAGATTGGATAATTTAGGCTTACTACGGGCTAATAGATTGGATAATTTAGGCTTACTACGGGCCTCGGGGGCCTTAAGCTTACCTGGGCCCTAGTGCCGGTCCGGCCCACGGAAACGGGTCGTGACATATAGGGAAAAGATAAAAACAAATAAGTTTTTCTCTTTATCTCAAGAATTTGTTAAGCAAAACTTAATGGGCATTCCCATTAAGAATAAAATTGCAAGAGAAAGATATGGAAAAAAGAGTGTAAGTACTTTTTCTCAACTAC
Source organism: Jatropha curcas (assembly GCF_014843425.1). Next base: position 19,091,057 of record NW_023590789.1, on the reverse strand, counting down.
TTGGACCTTCAACTACTCAATTATTAATACTTGCCTTTGCTTCAACTACTTCTGTTACAAATAGACCAACCAAATACCATGACGCCCTTACCAGTGCATCATCATCGACAATTAATTATCCTTATGTTAATAAGGATATAGAAATACCAATTACCTACATCGAAAAGGAATATACTAAATGTTCAAATTTTTTGGAAGTTAAGGATATAGAAATACCAATTACCTACATCGAAAAGGAATATACTAAATGTTCAAATTTTTTGGAAGTCGCTAAAAGGTATTTCCTTCTAATTTCCATTTTATTCCCGAGTAACTTTTAAAAAATAAAAAATTTTTATGAGTATATATTAGTTGATACAGATTCTATAATTCTGAAATATATTCATGATCCAGAAGATGTTAAAAAGGTTTTGTATTCAAAAGTTCAAATAAAAAAGGTTTTCTCTCTCTCTCTCTGATTGGAACCAGAACCTATATATAGAGAAAAAATTTAGTCAGAACTTTGTACCAAGTTCTTTCAACTATGAGGATTCTAAAAAAGCTTGGTATAATGCATTTTATTTAAGAAATCATAATCATTCGTGGTCCATAATGGTTCCACGATGTTCAATTACAGAATTTCCTTATTGGTTTCAAGAATTGTTCAAGTATTTGGATTTTCCATTAAAAAATTCCCTACAAAGATACTACAAAGCTTTGAGCTCTATGATAAACAATTAACCAATTTCTGTCAAGATAAGCTACTCTCGTTCGCAGCTACTTTTGGGATTCCATGGATTTTATCTTGGAATCATCAAATCAAACAAGTTCAACCACTATCCTTTCCTCTTATGCTGGTCAAAATTTTCAGCAATAAATGGTAGAAAGATCACAACTAGACCCAAGCATGTGTTCAATTCGTTCAAAGATATTTCAGTTCAAAGAGACATCTACCTTCGGCGAAAATCCAAAAAATCTAGATTTCTTTACAGATAAGAGTAAGTGGCGGGCTGCCCTTGCCACTACCAGTTCAATTGAAGAATTCAAAAAGACACTATAAAATATAAATAGTCAAGTATTACAAGAAGACGAAGATGAAAATGAAACCACTTCTAACTACTCACACTCCATATATAAATAGTCAAGTATTACAAGAAGACGAAGATGAAAATGAAACCACTTCTAACTACTCACACTCCATGATTGACGATTGTTATGATATAAATCAGATAGATTGAAGTCTATCCAGTTAAAATAAATATCATATATGTTCAAGTAAAGTTGCTTGTCTTATTAGATTCCTTCTGTCATTATATAAATATGTAAAGTTGTTTGTCTGTATTAGGCTTATCCAACTTTTGTCCATATTAGGCCCTACCCTGTTTTTTTGTATTAGGCCTGTCCATCTTTCTAGATAAGGTTTATCCTATTAGATAATAGCTATTCGAACTTTCTAGATAAGGTTTATCAAAATTTTCAGTAATAAATGGTAGAAAGATCACAACTAGACCCAAGCATGTGTTCAAGCCGTTCAAAGATATTTCAGTTCAAAGAGACATCTACCTTCGGCGAAAATCCAAAAAATCTAGATTTCTTTACAGATAAAAGTGGCGGGCTGCCCTTGCCACTACCAGTATATAAAAGTCAAAGATATTTCAGTTCAAAGAGACATCTACCTTCGGCGAAAATCCAAAAAATCTAGATTTCTTTACAGATAAAAGTGGCGGGCTGCCCTTGCCACTACCAGTTTAATTGAAGAATTCAAAAAGACACTACAAGATATAAATAGTCAAGTATTACAAGAAGACGAAGATGAAAATGAAACCACTTCTAACTACTCACACTCCATGATTGACGATTGTTATGATATAAATCAGATAGATTGAAGTCTATCTAGTTAAAATAAATATCATATATGTTCAAGTAAAGTTGCTTGTCTTATTAGATTCCTTTTGTCATTATATAAATATGTAAAGTTGTTTGTCTGTATTAGGCTTATCCAACTTTTGTCCATATTAGGCCCTACCCTGTTCTTTTGTATTAGGCCTATCCATCTTTCTAGATAAGGTTTATCCTATTAGATAATAGCTATCCGAACTTTAAATCAAATGAAGTCCATACTCTTCTATAAATAGCTAAGTGTTTTATGAGAAGGGCAGAGGTTTTAGAAGAAGCGTGCTTGTACTATCTCTATTCCTACTCTTTCAAAAGCTTTGTACTCTCTTTTCTTGTAAGTAATAAAGTTTGCTTTTGTACAATTATCATTTTAACTCTGTTGTAATTTAAATTACTTTGATGAAATTATTATTTTGTTTTAGTTAATTGATATGATTATTTATACTTATGTGCATCACATTACTTTGTCCGGATTCTATTCTCCTTTCCATTTCAGTTTAACAATTACTCTTACGCCACAATTAAAACTAAATATACATCTCTTCCATTAAAACTAAATATACATCTTCATTACCTTCGGTCCCTCCACACTATCCAAGTCGCGCGCAAATTAAATAAATCGAGAAAAGGTGTTTAATGTGCACTAATAAGAGTTTTAATGTGACACTAATAAGAGTTGAGAGACCGTGAAGAAAATAAGCCCATAAAAATTCCTTAGGATATTTGTGGAGAAGAGAGAGTTGTATTGGGAAAGAAAAACATTATTTTAGTCGAGGGGAGGGGAAAAATCGCTTTTTGACGCATCATTGTGAGAAGAGAGAAGTTGTATAAGAAAGCAAAACACTTTTTTAAGAATGAGGGAGAGAAAAATCTATTTTTGACACGTCATTGGGCTATTCGAGCCACAATCAATTGTTTGTTGTGGACATCGGCTTTCTGTTGCGCGTCACTTACTTTTATGTTACAATATTAAAGACCAGACAGTTTTTTTAAAGCGACAAAATAAAATAAGAAGATCCTAAAGGATACTTAATTGATATGATTATTTATACTTATGTGCATCACATTACTTTGTCCGGATTCTATTCTCCTTTCCATTTCAGTTTAACAATTACTCTTACGCCACAATTAAAACTAAATATACATCTCTTCCTTCGTCCCTCCACACTTCCAGTCGCCGCAAATTAAATAAATCGAGAAAAGTGTTTAATGTGACACTAATAAGAGTTTAATGTGACACTAATAAGAGTTGAGAGACCGTGAAGAAAATAAGCCCATAAAAATTCCTTAGGATATTTTTGTGAGAAGAGAGAAGTTGTATTGGGAAGAAAACATTATTTTAGTCGAGGGGAGGGAAAAATCGCTTTTTGACGCATCATTGTGAGAAGAGAGAAGTTGTATAAGAAAGAAAACACTATTTTAGATGAGGGGAGAGAAAAATCTATTTTTGACACGTCATTGCTAGCCACATCAATTGTTTGTTTGACATCGCTTCTGTTGCGGTCACTTACTTTTATGTTACAAATATTAAAGACCAGACAGTTTTAAGCGACAAAATTAAAATAAGAGATCCTAAAGCGATACCTCTATAAGTTCTGACACCGCCGGTAAAATAAGCCAATTTTTATATGATAAATTAAATTTTAGATAGCACAATGTGAGAGGATTGTAACCAAGGCACATCAAATGAAAATGAGACCCTTATCTTACCATACATTACCCTAATTTAATAAACCTTCTCAACCCATCCAAACAAAGCCTTAATAACACACATTAGAGTTTCATTTCTTGTCTGAGTATTCTGGATCGCTCTCAAACCTCAGGTTAACAATCAATTGAAATCTAATTCCATGTTAACAATAAATTGCAAAATTCACTAGTAGTTGGACAATTTTAATTAAATTATCATGAATTGATGATTAGCTTACAAAATGATCGTTCACAAGTTAATAGAACACAATTAGAAAGTCTCGACTTGACCAATTCCAGTTAAGAAAAATTGTGCTTCTTACCTCATCCACGATATACTTCAAATAATTACAACAGATGGTAACAGTAGAAATGGATAAGATTTTCAAAAGCCGGTTCATCAGCATAAAAATATAAATATCTATATATATATACTACATTTTGCTGTCAGAAAGGTTACTCCTTGTGGCGAGAAGCGCGATCCTTCCTTTGCCCGCCAAGAATACGTGAAATTTGCAGACCTCTGCTAAATGCTTGGTTGAAAAGCATACGAGTCTGGAACTCGGACACAAACGGAAACCAGGCAAGGAATGCAACCGGAGTAAACAAAAGCAAGCCCATAACAATCTCATAACCACGTGCCAGTGTCCGAACTGATCCCCAAAAACCAGCACGTTGAACGACAGGCTTACAAGCTTGTGCAATCTATAAAATGGAATGGAACACAAAATGAAGGAGATTACCATCAAGAAGAAAAAGCATAGAAGGTGATGACGAGGTGGTGAAATGAACATTATTTCTCATTAGATGAACTGGGAAACTCATTATGCCTGGAATTTGAAACCTTTCCATTCAATCTTGTTTTCCAATTCTCATCTTTGAAAAGCCTAATGGCAAATTTAAACAAGCGGAATTTTCCTCGAATTCTATCCATTTGGTTTAAGGCCCTTTTCCGTTTTTCAGAAAAAAACCAAAACACTATTGGAAAAACAACTTAGTTTACTAAAATAAGGTCAATAACAGAAATCACAAAAATTCATCTATCGAAATTATTCCAAATAATTCAATTAAATTCACTTACCAAAAGCATTCCCCAGCCAGTTGGCATGAAAGCAAGAATGCACACAACAATGTCCTGAACTGTCATGTGAAGCAATGCCATTAAAGTAACCAGGACAGAAACGAAAGCAAGGAATATCATTCCCTTGATTAGCCGGAAGACAAGCTGGAAGTTTGCACTGAACCTTCGCCTTCCAACAGATACAGTCTGCACAAGAAAAACAGGTGTATTGCATCATATCAAAACAGGCATGTGTACACGCAAATTTTGGCAAATTAAAGATTAAAGTTTTCAGGAGAATAAAAATATGAAGAGAAAAAAATCATTATCTTGTGTGGCATTAGCTAAACCTTAAAAATGACACTACACAGACAGACGCAGGTTTTCTCATGGACAATAATTTTTATCTTCAATTTTTCCTCATATGGAGATTTATTTCAATGTGATAGCGTCTTTCAAGCACCACTTAATAGCCTAGTCAAGAGAATGAATTTCAAAAGAGGTTGCATGTCAGCTATAATGCTCGCAAACTTACTCATGAACTGTAGAAAACTAGAAAGCAAAGTACTGTCTAATGGCTTCCAACTATATTACTAACATAGACAAATTGAAAAAACCATGAGATGTGCCGCAGAAAATATTCACTGAGAATATATTATGATTTAAAAATCAGATCCTTACCTTCATGACGAACAATATCAAGAAGATGACCAGCCATGATACTCCGTAGACCTATGACAAAGGAAAAGAACATTATGTTGATTTTTTTGCTTCCGTCACTGATGAGAAATAAAAGTTGAAATAACAAAAGGGTAACATGTCTTCGGAAGATGATATACCAGAAAACTTTGGGTATTCTTTGTAATCTTTAAGTGATATACTAGCCCATATTGATAGATAAAAAATCGTAAAGATAACAATATCTCAGCCACAATTCCGCGTTTTCCAGAATGACGGAGATGCTCTTGTTCCTCTTCCCACCATGATTCCCAACTTTTTTCTGGTGGTACACCTATACCCCCAAAGTTACTGATCCATTTGTTCCAATCAGTCCAATCATCAACAATCTTTTGCCACTCAAAACCAGAAGGATTAAATAGGAAGGGAGCAAAAAGCCAAGTTCCAACCATGAACCACATAGATATAGTGATCAAAACATAGGCAACAGCACTTCTATAAGGCTGACCAAAGATCTGATACACAACAAGCAAAATCATCATCTCAATTCCCTTGACAAAGTGACTGCGGGAATAAAGCCTATAGTTTTCAGCAAACTTGGCATGGAACACCACAAATCCTCGACCTGTAGGCCTGTATTTTGCACCTCCATGAAGCAAAGTCCTTCCATAATAGTGTGTCTTGGTCCCAAGAGAAAATGTGAAAAATACTGGTGCCAATTGCAATTGCATTAATACAAATTCACTTAGCGCTGTCCGGAAACCCCTTTCCAAACCAATTTCCATCAGCATAGGCAAGGCCATCAAAAATCCAATTTGAACAAAGGACTGAGAAGCAAGAGCCACCTGAAGAGGCTTGTTATCTCGAAGTGCTTTCTGATTAATTAAACCTTCCTCAAGTCCACTGAGAACAAGATAAAGGCGGCCATAGAGGAACACATACACAGTGAGGACAGTTATCTGAAAGGAAAAAGAGAAGACAATTTTAAGAATCTCAACATTGGTACCCAGTTCTAAAATCCTAAGATAAATGAACAGAATTCCTCAGCATACCAGAGTACTGAAGTAGAAGCCAACTGTGGTGAAATAGCAAGACAGCATACGGAAAAAGTCAAAACGGTGTCCAAGTCTGTATATGTCACGACTCAAAGTCTGTTCACCATTTCCATTAGCAATTTTGGCCTCAAACATAGAAATCTGGTTGAGTCCCACATCCCTTCCCTTTCCAACTTGTATGTATTCATGATGAGTAACATTGCCTTCACGAAGTGTAGAATTGAAACCTACAATGGATATAAGTCACAGGATGTTACCTGGCAGAATCAAACATCATGTAAAAAACCCCTAGAAAGTTCTACACTAATACAAACCAGCAAATATGTCTTCACTCAAATTGATAACCTTTGATGCTTTACTGACACCCCCTCTAGTGAGGTGAAAAAGCCTATCAAACACATCTGGATGGCCATAATGGAACCGAACCCTAAATAAAAAAAAAGGTATGGTAAAAGTTTAGGACAAGAGACAATAAATGTGTTGAGAAGCAATGAAAGCACATGGATTATCAAATAAGAGAAAATCTGCAGTATAAAACGTTTTGCACATCAAAACTTATGCAATCTACATTTACACTATTTTCAATGAATATGTAATACATAATAATTAGCTATCTTCCTTTTCCCTAAAGGAATGCCACCACATAACAAACTGAAATTCTACGTTCTGCATTTCATTTTGTTCTAAACTTTTGGAGGGCAAGAAAAAGCAAGGGGAAAAAAATTTAGGAGCTAAATTTACTGAGCCACGATAACTTACTTCAGCGGGTTGGCCAACAGTCTTTGACCTATAGTCACAAAACTGGTCTCTTGATTTGACATAAACCATGCAAGAGATGAAACACTGCACCAACAAAGGAAAAATCACTGGTACATAATATCCACCACTGCAAGAAAGTAGCACACATCAAAATCAATACATTACCTTCCTGTAAAGATATGCTCCCTAAGCCCAAGTATAGTAGGATGCCTCACACCATCATGCCTTTTCAGAAATTCTTCGAGCAAATTCCTCATTTTTAAGGCCTCTTCCATGTAGTTATCCTACAGAAATAATACCACAGAACCAACAATTTGCTTCAGCCAAGATAGTGTTTACTTAAATATAACCATCTCCATCACCTGGTTCATGGCTGATTAAAAGAAGAAGAATAATTACCTGGTTCATATCTATTGTTTGCAAGCCTTCACCGCGTGTGAAGATAATAGCATGATTTTGATTTTCAGGTTTTCCCTCACCCAAAATGGCTGGTCCTGGAAGTTTGATTCGGTAAATAACCTGAACAGAGAAGGGGAAAAAAACCATCAAACAGGAAATGCTCATATGTTAGATGCAAACAAAGTTAACAGGGACATATAAACAGAACAGAATGGTGCCAGTCAATTCAATACTAAAGAACAAGATGAATGGTTCCACAATGAGGAAACTACAATGCACTGAAATATGAAGGGAAACTACAAAGGGATTCAAGCTCATAAATCCCTCCAAAATATCCACATCAGTTTTCCCTAAAATCAACCATTCAGGTGCAAAAATGAAGAATAAAAACTCCAATACAATCTGGCAGTCAGGGTTTTAAATAACAAAAATGCGAAACAGTAGAAGAAATGGAAACTGTCATGATGGGGACAGCAGCAGAAGCAGAAACTATGTTACGAAATCAGCCTTAATCAAACTGAATCAATCCATATCAGCCACTAGTACCATAAATTTTTAAAAGCAATTATCAAAATCATCAAATCAACAATGCATAACCATTTAATAAAATATAGGTTTGAAACAACAAAAGAATTTAATAACATATGCAAGATGTTAAGTGAATAATAACCTAAAGGAACAATTTATAAAATAAATAGCCAGTTTTCATATTCTGTATACCATTTCATATTCTGTATAATAACCTAAGGAACAATTTACAAAATAAATAGCTAGTTTTCATATTCTGTGTACCATTTCCAGATTATTGGTAAAACAATCATACAGAAACAAAAAAAAAAAAAAAAAAAAAAAAAAAAAAAATTCCTTTGTATACCTATTTCAAATATTGTGTATAATAACCTTAAGGAACAATTTTACAAAATAAATAGCTTAGTTTTCATATTCTGTGGTACCATTTCCAGATTAATTGGTAAAACAATCATTAACAGAAACCAAAAAAAAAAAAAAAAAAAAAAAAAAAAAAAAAAAAAAAAAAAAAAAAAATGTAAAAATGCGTAAAAGATCCCATTCATAAATAGCCATTAATTACAACCATGCCAGCAATACACGTGGACTCGTGCATGCATAATTATATATAATTAGTTTGACTTTGGCATAGCTATTAAAAAAGGTCAAGGCATGAAATCACATCAAGACAGAATAGAATAAATGCCAAACAAGGAAAGAACAATGTGGTTCCACTCCTCCCTGTACATCATGTTCTCCACAATATAATCAAAGGTATCAGTAGTGCATGAGGCTCCCCATGGCATGTTCCCTTAAGTCTATGAAAATAAACAATCAATGACTACTGTTCCAGATAGCTAAATTAATTCATGCAAGTTGAAGTATTCAAGCCAACTGCAACACAATCAATGCTCCATTGCAAGCCACTAGGATAATTAATGGTAGAGCTGTAAACGAATCAAGCCAAGATCTCTTGAGCTCAAGTTCGGCATGTTAAAGGTATTCTTGAGCTCAATTTGAGTTTGAAAAGCTTGAGTCCAGCTTGGCCAGAGCTCATTTGAGTTGTAAATGAGCTCAACCTCAGCTTGTTTACAACTTACAGTTCACAAAAAAAAAAAAAAAAAAAAAAAAAAAAAAAAAAAAAAAAAAAAAAAAAAAAAAAAAAAAAAAAAAAAAGGAGGAGGAGAAAAAGAAAAAATTGAGACTCGTTTACAAGCTCAAACTAGAACTTAGACATGAGCTCATTTACAGGCTGATTAGTTAAATACTGAGGCTTGTAAGCCTCATTTCAAAACTCAAGCTTGGCTCACTTATTAAAAAGTATGATAAGCAGGCTCGAGCTCAACTTGTTAAGCTTATCGAAGTTGGGCTTGAACAACCATCTTTCAAGCCAAGCCAAGCCTCAAGCAGCTTGACTCATTTACAACCCTAATAAGTAGTATGCAAACCCTTTCTTAAAATAATGTATGAATAGAAGACAGTAAATCCTTGATAGCTCGCTATAGTGCAAAATCCAATAAATGCAGATCTTGAACTAGTTGGATTTACCTCATCCAAATTTTGTACTGGCTCTGAAGAATCAATGGACTTGGGAGAGGCAGCCTTCACAAGAGCAGAGTAGTAAACTTTTTGGTTGTTTTTCTTGGATTTGTCTTGGCTAGTTACTTCAACCTCATCAATATATGCCACACGGAGTGACGGATATCTGCAAATTGGAAAACATATCCAGGGATTAAAAATTGTACAAATAGCAATTCAAACAAAAAGTTAACCAGAACATACGTTGTCATGAGCCTCAAAATGTCCTGTGCTCGAGGATCGCCAGACCGCTTGTGAATCCCATATTGCTGGCATGACACCACATATGTGAACTTCATATCAGCTACAGCTTGACATTGTGTCAACAACGACCTTTCTCCCTTTGACTCATCCTCTGTATTCAATTCTATGGCTTTATAGCCCTCCATCAAATCTAAGCAAGCATAATGACCGTGTTAAGAAACTAACTTTTACATAAAAAGAGCGCATTACATTACTGCAAACACAAAACACCAAAAAAATATCCTACAGATTCTAAGAGACATATCATTTACCTTCATGCTTGGCCATATCAAGGAAAGCCTGAAGCTCCAAAGCCTTCCGAAAATACATCATACCTCTTACTGGCATATTTAATATCATTTTTTAGTAAATAGGAAGAGAAATATGTGCCCTACCTCCCCCCTCAAAGAGAGGAGAAAGATAGAGACCAAGAACAGGGAACAAGGCCAAGAAAAAAAAAAAACAAAGAAACTACCAGTTCTAGTTAAAGTTTGGCCCCTGTATGATGCCCACAGACGAAGTTCTTCTTCTAATTCATCTGTTAATTTGAGTTCTTCTTCGGAGCAATGTTGTACGCGCTCAAGAAAGTTGGTCCATTCATCTGTGCATAACCATAAAATCAATACCAAAAACATAAATATCACACTTTATAGAGCATACTAATAAAACAGAAATAAACCTGGAAAGATCTTTTGCAAGTAAAAGAGGATTGAAACACCATCTTCATTTGGCACTTCCAAATCTCGCAAGGAAAATAGTACCTCTTCCGTGTAGTAAGGAGTTAAAACACTACAAGATAAATAGATCATATGAGAAATGCTTTAGTTTATATAGTTGAACATCAAACCATAAATTAGAGATGGAAAGCAACCAAGTGTTCTACCTATCTATAATTTCTACTACATTTTATCAATTAGGTGGGTTTTTACCATTGATCTTGGCACAAAGCAACCAAATCAGAATAAACGTAATAATGTAGCATGAAACCATTGTAGGTGTTAGGAGATGAATCCCACATTAAATAATAATAAAATAACTGCCTCATTGGAATAAGCGATAGACCTAGCATAAGCCAATTGGTTGTATGCAAGTGGGTTCCAACGCTCACTTACAAGCCCAAAGCATGCATGGGACCATGACTTTAACATGGTATTAGAGCCTCATGCCCAACCAGGCTGAACCTTGAGACCCATATTCAAGCCTTAAAGGACCGAAACTAATGGATATATGCCAGTTAGTCTATGTGATAGCATGTGTCAACTGGCTTGTTGATGTTGGGTTAAGTTAAAGCCAGCCTAGTTGCACTTGAGGTGGTGTGTTGGGAGATAAATTCCACATTAAATAATAATAAAAAAACTAAATGACTTATAATTGAATGAGTGACGGACCTAGCATAAGCTAATTGATTTTGTGCAAGTGGGTTCCAACACTCACAAACTCATAGCCCCAAATCTATATGGGCCCATGGACTTTAACAGAGGGAAAATGGACTGTTGCAGCTAAGATAATATGATCAGAACTTTTTCACAAGTTTTTGACTAGGGATTAGTTTGGCTTATCTGCATAGATATGTTATTCATCTTCCTGTGGAGTTCAATAAGTTGTGTATGATAAAATACTATATCTTCTGCCTATAGCTACAAAGGTAACAAGGGACTGTATTTCAAATACATAAATGCCCAAAATTTTCATCCTTTCGACCATAGGAGAAACCTTTGAATTGCAAAGAATTGAGATTATCTACAATGGAATGTCCACAGTGAAATAAATGTGATGTTGTTCTGTGATACAATGCATACAAGAGTGTTGAGACATGATTTCCCTTTTGTTTCTGTCTACTTGAGAAGCATGAGTATACAGGAAGCTTACGAGAAAGAAAGCATATTGCGAACTTTAGGAGCCCCAGGCATGTCCATAAACAATGAATTCGAAAAGAAAGAAATGCGTCTCCTTGCTTCTAAGTTTGATGGTACATCCATGGCAGATTCTTTTGTTGTAAGCAAAAGGTAAAGCCGCTTGATCTGTAAATACATGTAACACAAAATGAGAGATTCATAAACAAATATATTCATCTATATGCATTGACATACCTGCATAAGCATTCATAATGATATATATCTTTGCTAACTACTACCAAGGAAGCACACCTTCTCTTTCCATGCTTCTGTTACTGGATCAATAGGAAACTTGATAGCCCCATGAGATGCAAACAACTGATAATCCGAGGAAACCATATGCTCATGTCCAGATCCACCATGTAATGAATCCAAACTGTTGAAAGGGAAAAAAATTAGAAAGAAACTAGGACTCAGATGCTCCATAAGATGATTACATCATGATTTTGCACCTCAATACATTATCCTCCAGTATATCTCTTTGCACAACCTCCAGCATGTCTTGGAATAGAATTACAACTTGATCCCTGTCCTCCTGTTTGTTGTCCAACTGCAAAAATCAAAAAGGATTAAAGTTTCTCATCGTTCCTAGTTTAATTTAAATGTTAATATAAAGATATTACCAAATATTTAAATGTTAACATAAAGATATTACCAAATATATGATAAGCTTCACAAAGTGGTCATAGAGGCTAGGAAGAGCACTCATCTTGCATTCACTTATCAGTGTACCTTCCTCTATATGTTTGTCAACCTCAGTGAATAAGGTATTGATCACTCTGAAAAATGCCATCAAGAAAACACCAAGACACATCAATTGCATGGTAGAATTAACATCCACCTGAAGCCTTATTTCAAGAACCTGTAGCTTAGGAAGAACTTAAAACAATATATTCATTTGAGTCTTCATCTATAATATGTACATCACAAAAGAACTCACGGTTTCTCACGGTCCCCTTGAACCAAGAACTTGATAATGTTCTTAAATGAAGCATAACATTCACGAACAGCACAAGACATGTAATTGTCAGCTGCAATTCTCTTTTTCAGCTCTTTATCTTTACCATTACTGTCCTTGGCCATGTCTAAGGCAATTGGGATCTGAAAGGATATACAGACAGAATTACTATCTTGACATCCAGGTTATATTAACTTAAAAAAAATAAAAAAAATAAACACCTTGCTAGCGAGCAAAAATGGAGGCCACTGTATGAGTTCCAAATCACGGTCAGCCCAATATGGAACAAGCAACAAGTCCATTTCCCTGAAAGTAGGAGACATCTAGGCCATATAAGCATAGCCATAAAAAAAAAATTCAAAAGAGAACATTAAAACAAGAACTTTACCTATTGCTTATTAGATCTTCCTCTCTAAAGCTACAGATTATTTTGTTCCACAATTGAGCAAATCTTAGAGCCTCTTTATTTTTGTTAGATGGTACCTACATAACGGCACAGATACACAGGTTCAGGCAGTGATGTTTTCTAACAAATCACCAACATGCAACATCTACAATTTGAACCATGCATCTATATATGTATGTGCAAATGCATGCACGTGCTTTGTGTGTCTGTGCATGGTTGGGTTGCGCCTCTGGGTGCACTTGTAGTTACATGTTCATGTGCACAGAAGTGTATCTGTAGCACTGAAGTCTAACCTTGGCAAAATTGTGAGATATGGGAGCCTTAAAGCCTTTATTCCTTGGCTCACTCTTATGCATCTAGGTGTACATGTCTTTGGTGCATGGGTTGTACGTATGCATGTGTGCAAATACAAATGTGTTTATATAACATTGAAGTCTAACCTCAGCAAAATTGCGAGACAAGGTGGCCTTCAACCCTTTCTTCTTTGGCTCACTCTTCTCCTCTGGAATTAAACAGGCATTGAAAGCACCGGGCAACGATTGGAAACGAGATCTAAGCATTCCCAATGTCCGAATCTGGAATGCATAGAAGAAATTAGAACCAAAAGAAAGGCTATTGAATTCTTTTTGAAGTCTCGAGTTATCCACACCAAAAAGCAAATAAATGGAAACTAATGCTTTAGATGATGAGCATTCATGAAAGGTGTCCTCCGAGCTTGATACAGAATGGCCAAAATGCAGCAACAATATCATATATTTACAAAACATTAACTCCAATGCAGACTTTAACAAACAAATTACCCTTATGGATAGTTATAGTTAAATGGGAGAAAATATTTTGACACATGAAGCCTCCCTTTGCTACTGCACTGTACATTGTGCACCAGCATCGGCATGTAAGACAAGTTTATTTCACTTTTAATGTTAAGGTAACATGACCCTCCAGAGCCTTGCTTGAGAATGCCCATCATCTAACTATAGGGGTCATTTTTTTCAGAGTATCATACATGGGACCTTTTTGGAAGTCTTTATTATGAAGTTCAAAAGATCATTCCATAGACCAGCTTGAAATCACAGGATATCTTTGGGCCTTTGTAATGTTCTTCTCTGGTTCTAGGTATAACAAACTGCTGAAATTCAGTCATAGAAAATGCAGATTGTAACAACAAAGATAAGCTATCCCCCTAGCAAATTGACTGAGAGGAATATAAGGAAACAATTAAAATAATAATGCCTCCAATCATGCAGAGAACACTTTAAGGTTCCAAGCTCCTGAAGCACAGACACTACCTACATGAACAGGGTTTGGAAGGATTAAATTCCAAAAGCCACTACATTTGACATTCATTGACTATCTTCAGCACCAAAAAGGAAATTAACAGATACGGTCTGGCTAAATTGGGGTATTAGAGGGAGCATTTGAAATCATAATTTTATGTGCAGCTTTTTGCATGACATGGCTGCTTTTAAACCATAAACTTTTGTTCCTGCAAGCCCTAACACTATATTTCGGAAGGGAGAAAATGGAGGAAAGAAAGCAACAAATGGAAATAAGAGAATTTTCAATCATTTTCTTTTTTGCAAAGGCGAAAAAGTGGGGAAAAGATATGTGAGACCCACTATTCACTTTCTCCACAACTTGGAGAAATTGGAAGGAAATTATTTAAATTACATTTTTAAAAATTTATTTTATTTGAAAGTGAAACATGTAAAATAGAGATTATACCATTTATAGAACTACTTCCATCTTGCTTCCTTTCCTAATATCCAAACAAGAGGAAGATTAATTCTCACCCTCTGAATATTTGCCCTCCTCTTTTCCATTCTACATTTTCCTTCCTCCATTTCATGCTATGCAAGCATAGTGTAAGATTTTTCCATCGCACTGAACAATAGCCCTTGTGTTCAGCACCAAAATTATTAAGCTCTTAAATACCTGGAGCTTAGTTTTGAGTTTTGTGATACACAATCTTAGCTCTATGAGATTCTTATTTTCCATTCTACATTTTTCTTCCTCCCTAAAATGTTTCCAAACATAGTGCAAGTCTGTAAGATTTTGCCATATGCAATGTAGCCGTTAAATTCGGCACCAAGATTCTTAAATTATTCAGCCCGAAAATACCTGAAGCTCAATTTTCAGTTTTATGACATGCCATCTTAGTTCTAAGAGGTTCTTAGCATTTCAAATGCATCAGGAAAATATAAGCACTAGAAAGGCAGAAAATAGATGTGACTATGGGGTTTAATATATGCAGACAAAAGAAAATTATTCCTAACCTCTCCAAGGCGTCTGAATGCACCATAAATACCTCCAAATAAAGTGGAAAATATAGCATACCAAATCTGAGTATCCATGAAATATACCTAAAAGGAGCGAATAGGTTAGAACCATGCAGTATTTGGTTCAAATAAAAACACAGATGAATTTATTGATGAAAAAGATTAACCCATACAAGAATAATTGGAGCCCAGAGTGCAATCACAACTCCGATATTGTTCCTTGCTGCAAAGAAACAAAAAATAAATCAAATAACTTTCTGATGAATAATATATAACATTAATCATTATATGTGATGTTATCATCTTCATGTTGACCATACCACGTGGAAAGAACTCATGCCATTTGAAAGTAGTAACATGAACATCCATAACAGCTTTTGTTGGACCAACTAAAGGCTTTATCTGCGATGAAGAAATTATAATTAGGGGGAGAAAAATAGAATTTCTTTCTAAGACAAAAAAACAAAGGTTTGGTCAACTTATTTCAGCCTAATTACTAGATCAGTCATTATCTGCTGCTAAGCACTTTGTTTCAGCTTCATGCTTTGGATAAGATATTTTATTAAGGGAAAAAGAAAATGGATTACTAGATGAGCATAAGCTATCCTATCCTGACCTACACAGAAACACAAGTAACACAAAAAATGTGAATTTTGACTATATTTATTGCTGCAATAATAGATTAAAGAAACCCAACATATACCTCTATATAGTAACTAAATGCCAACTTTGTCATTAATAGAAGAACCCAAAACATTGTATACCTGAAAGTTCAAATCAAGACATTAGATATCAACTGTACATGTAAAGCAGCAATACCTCACCCTGAAGCAAAGAATCTTACTTGAAGAGAGAAAGTGTGCTCTCATGCATTCCTCGCCCAACATAGAGACGTGGCTGTAACATCATGTGTAGGAATGCTTAAAACAA
Organism: Jatropha curcas; assembly: GCF_014843425.1. The sequence continues at coordinate 19,074,746 of NW_023590789.1, read as the reverse complement.
ATCCAATTTGTACAAAAATTACATTGAATTTTAACTTTCAGAAATTCCTGGATTATAGTTATTTTACTTGACCATATAAAGTAAGAGAGATGACAAAATAATTAAAAAAGAAAAACCACTACATACCTGCGACCACCACATCATGAGCATCACAATCCTATAATTTGACCTCTCAAGGAATCGACGAATGAAGGGAAAAAGAAACAATAGTGCTGCTAGCATATTTGGTGACAAGTAAATAACTACTGCCAAAATAAACAAGGATGGTGAGCTTGAATTGTTTCCAAACCAGCTTTTGATGGTTTGAGCAAATCCTGGAGGATTCTCCCAGGTATAAGCATATGTAACTGGTAGAACTACAACCCATGCAGCCGCTGAAACAACCTTCAGAATATATCTCAATTTAACGTGGAATGACATGATCTGCCGTGCTTTCCAACTAAGGATTACATCAAGGACAGCTTCATTGTTGAAAGGAGTAATTGTCAGATAATTTTTCTTTTTGAAAATGGTTAACCAGTGATGAATAAAGAGAGAATCTAAATAAGACAAAGCAAAAAAAAAAACAAAAGACAAAAAGGAATTGAGTTTAAGCAATCAATTACTTGGTTATATACTTATATTTACATTTTCCATCATTTTAAATTTATATATATATATATATATATGGATAAAGAACAGCACATGTGATTTAGATGAGATTCCAGATAATCAACAGAAGTTTAACTACACTCTTACCTTGCCCAAGCTTCAATATTGCAGCAGTTATAAAGACACTCAATACTTTCTTGAATACATCACCACTAAAGATAGAACTTGGTTGTCCCGTACTATTCCAAGCAACAATGATCATAGCCTTAAAACAATAAGCCAATGTCAGCTCCGCATCAAATAATCAAAGGTATTAAAGAAATATGTGCAACAAAGGGAAGAAGACATACCTGTAAGCATAGAATGAAAAAACTCCACATTCGATCAAAGCTTCTAAAGACATGCCAGAATGTACGTATTTCAACAAAATTAACTTTCCCCACCCATTGATCTCTAAAAGCTGGTTTGTTCTCCTGGATACCATATGCCATAACAGTAAACAGTACATAATTTCTCCATGCATAATGAAACTCTTTCATATAAAATGCATCAGTTTCATCAGCAAAATAAACCATTGAATTCTTTGAAAGTGATCACAAGACACAATCAATAGAGAAGTGTTTTCTTTTTTTCCTTCGACTCAGGTACACACATAAGTACTTCTAACCTTACATAAATGAAATGGTGATGAGGCAAATTAACCAGGAAACCAAAAGTGCCAGGTTTTGTAAAGTAGACAGATTTAGCAAGACAGAGTCAAAATCCTAGCGAGACACCATGAAAGACTTGTTAGAAGCAGTAGGCACATTTGAGGCCTAACAAAACTTGAAGCCGGTGCAGACCCACAATTTTAGCATAATGAGATCAAAGAAATATACAACATTGTTAAATTTAAAAATCAAATTATGTAAAATTTTGAAAAGCAATATATTTTGTAATTTCAAAGAAATTTTTATTATGTAAGTTGACTATGTTCTAAAATTGAAAATGTCATTAATTCAGTAACTCACAATTGAAAAAAATAGGCTTAATAGACTCAAAGAGCATATGCCATTTAATTTTTTTTTTTTTTTTAATTATATATCATAAACACAACAATTATTAACATAATACAATAATGTACTATGAAAAATGGTTCCATAATAGAAATTTTACTTTTCCATTCTACTTGAATTGAACCAGGAAAAAAGTTTACTGACCTTCCAAACCATTTTGGGATTACACATAGTAGAAAGAAATAGTATATGTGAACTCTTTAAAACATTACAGAAAATCTTTTGGGTACTCAAACAGGAAAGGGGAAAAAAATGGAAATTCAAAGACTAAAATCCCTTTGGTCCTTATATTGCTGATATCATAGGTTATTACACTAGCTAAAAACTTTGAAGTTCAATAGAGTATACAAATCATTTTGACCAATTTACAGCAAGGTTTCTTGCATTACAGGTTTATTGTGCATACAAATCAAGAGAGTATGCACAACTTGAAACGTGTATCGGCCAATCATGAAGGAATGGGAACTTATTATATTGATTACTGTCAGCATTTTTACTTGAGTATGAAGTTCAAGAACCCCAGAAGCAATCATATATGACTCCTTTTATCAGACATCATTGCAAATTCCCCGTACATGATTCCCTACATTATTCCTGCTAATTGATTTATCCGTCATCACTAACCATCAAATTTGATATCCAAAATGTACGCTGATTTATATATCTACTTATAAAAATTATTGTTTTGAATGATAAGCAATTATATTTGTAGAAAGCTATAGTAGTCATTGCTTACCCCATTTTTATCATAACGAAATTGTTCAGCAGGCAAATGAAAGAAATCAGCATCTGCACGCATTGGCCAACCTAACCTAAAGCAATCGACCGACCTGTAGATCATAAAATTTTAAATTAATCACTAGTATTGATATATCAAGCAGGGGAAACAAATAAATAAATAAGACTAATACCAGAAGTATTCATTTAAATCATCATAGTTCCGCCATTGGGAATGCTTTGATTTCCCCTTTTTACTCCTCTCTGATTCCTATCAAGGAATACAATCATAATGAATTGTGAAGTTAACCAAAAGTAAATGGATTTTGACTCTCAAAAGGGGAAAAAGAAAAGGCCACATGCATCACCTTTGCAATCACATCATAGATAGGAGTAACAACTTTTTTCAAGAATGCCTCTTCTTCACCTCCATAAGCAGGTTTAACATTTTCCCCTGTCATGGGACTGACATTCCCAGCTAGCATGCCATACAGTTCAAATGCCATCTACAGAAAACAAAACAGTTAGGCATCTAATTACTCTTAACATTGAACCAGGGAGAAAATTCAAAAGGAGATATTCATAGATATTTAACAAGATAAATAAAGGCCAAGACTCAGAAAAGTCAGAGCTTAGCATAAATTGCAGGGATGTAAGGTTTCTGCCAAACCCTTAACATGTTGAGAAATAAAAATTCAAGTTATAAATTAGTTTTCATTGGTATTTCTCATCCATTCGTTTATATCAAAAGGGCTGAGTTTGGCTGCGACAGGAAGGTTGCTACTTTGTGGTCATATTCAAGCATCAAAACACTTTCTCTTCAAGGCTGCACAGAATATACAAAACTCTACTGACCCTAGCAAGGAGAAGCCCCATGCACATGGGACACCTTGTATGTTCATTTTCTCCTCTGACCTTTGCTATAGTAAATCCACTTATTCAGAATTCACAACACCAAAAGCTCATCCATATGAGATCTCAGCTTATGGAAAGGCGCATTGGTCTGTGTTTCTTACAATCACAAAAGAATGCCACCCAAGAGAAATTCAATTATAAAACGAGATATTACTGAAACAACATACATGGTGATAAATATAACACAGGCATTCTGGCATAAATCTCAAGTTTGCAGCTTCCCCCCATATTAAAAGATACAGGCCCATATAGAGTAATTTACGCTGCTGCACTTCCTGCTGTATGGTTGGTAACCTGTAAATTTTGAAAAACAGAATCAGTTAATACACGACCAATAGTAATCTGTAAACCTTTCCTGTACCTCCCGGTAGCGCTCCTCCAAAATAAACATTTGGGGAAGTGGGTTTACGAAACAAAAAGAATACAGTACAAGCATCCTGCAGTTCCATTTACATAGTGTTTGGTTTAAATGAATTCCACGAAATTTTGTGGAATTCAATTGAAATCCATGTTTTGCTTGTTTGGTTTACATATATAGTGTTGGGAAGGGTGGGGTGTGTTTGACGGAAGACAAAAGATAATACAGTAGTTCCTGTCGATTGCCATTACAAGTGGCTTTTGGTTTAAATGAATTCCCTTATCTTTTAATTTTGTGAATTCAATGAAATTCGCATGTTATTTGCTTGCTTTTTTACAGATATATATATATATAATAATAGATTTATAGTTGATATATAAATTTTATTTAGTTGATATATAAAATTTTTATTTAGGTTGATGGAATTTAAAATGAATTCCACGAAACTAACAGAACATTACTTCTGGAACTAAAATTCTGGAACTAAAATACCCTCATATAACATATGTAGTCTATATTTAATTATAATTACCTATCACTTAGATTTAATTTCAGTTTAGTAATCCAAGAAAGCCACGTTCATCCAAATTCTTGATATCTAATTGTATAACAATTAATAGCAAAACTCAAATTAGTTTAATTGGGTAAAGAAGAAGATGGAAACCACAAATTAGTTTTCTATTCATTTACCATCCGAATGTCTAGTTATTATATAGATATTTTATATTTTAATATTAACTTTTAATAGCTAAATTTACTATGCCCTTATCATTGACATTATTTATATTGTTGTATAAAACTCTTATACTATGAGGCAAGTTAATTTATTTTGTATTTGTTAATATTTTCTTAATTGGTATATATAGTTGTTAATCATTATACACTTATTAGATATAAGATATTTCTTTCATAAAGTTAAAATTATTATTTCTAAATTTTATTATGAGGGTAGTTTAGGAAATGAGAATAAATAAAATTCAATTGTGAAATTATGCCAAACAATATTATGTGAAGTTGTTCAATTGAATTCCACATTTTAAGCTGTATCAAACACAGGAATTCATTTCTAAATGAATTCCAAGTCAAATTCATTCCATATGAACATTTCAACTCTTATTCATTTCAACAAAACATTAATGTTTCATGTTACTAACCTCATATTTGAACTGAATATTAAATTTACATAGTTCAGTGATCTAAAAGTTGGAATATGAGGTTAGCAACACAAATGTTTCTGCAGATACATACAGGAATATAAAGGATAAATATTTTTCCTATCTTCCATGTCCCTTCATATGGAGAATCTTTTAAGAGACAAGGAATGTTGGGAACCTAATTCTTCCTTGTTTTCTTTTTCCACATTCTCTTTTCTTGCCCCATGGAGGGAAAAAATTCATGTAGCAGACCCTAGTTACTTGTTGTTGCCTATTTTATGCTTTGTCCTATTTATTAATGTATCAAATGATTTTAAAATTCCCCTTCAATTTTTTTTTTTTTTACAACAGGTATTTCAAGATTTTGCGAGTTATTTTTTGCTCTGCATTGATATTAGTTTGATCAACATGGATATTTGAAATGAAGAACACATATAACCCAACTAGTTAGGAACTAAGGCTTGGTCGTGGTTGTTGTGCTTGTTTTATTTGCTTGCCTCCTTTTTCCCTCCCTCGTTTTAAAGGGAAAGTACACTTAACTCCCTCCCATTCTTCCCATTTTCTCCAACTTCACTCAAATCAAGCACACCCTAAAGCTGTAAATAGAATTTTCTCAAACGCTTATGAAGCCCCAAGTTAAAAATAAAATAATACCCTTCTAACCCTTCACCCCACCAACCCTAACTTTAACAACTAGAAGAAGAAACATAAAGTGGAAGATAGAAACTATTGTCAAAACTTATTGAACCCAAGGTAATGAAATCCAATAAGCAATTGCAAAGCTGCTTCTAGTTCAAGTTGATAGAAAATGCTTACCAAAGACTACTTTTTCTATCCAGGTACTTGCACCATTTTTTGTAGTTTTTGAAAAGCTTCTTCATCACTTCTGTCAATGCACGCTCATCCAACTAGAATGAAATAGATAAAAATATGTTAAAAGAAGATGAAATACATTGCTGAAAGACTAATCAAATCGTACTCCATAATCTGCATTATATGAAACAGTAAAGTAGCTTCTTGTTTCTTTCTGTCTTGCTGTAATGGTAAATATAGTAAAGTACATTTTCTAGTTCAAAAATATAATATACCATACGCCATCACTTTGATTGTGATGTACAAGCAATTCTATAGCATGTGTGATAGAAACAGAACTTTGAAGGTCAAAAAATCCTGAACAGAACTGTGCCAACAAACAAAAAGGAGATAATCAAACAAACATAGGGGCAGTCTTCTACAGCTGCTATTTGCCCTTGAGATGGAAACATTGGCAGAATGGAGGCAAATTCTCCCACAGCATAGTTTTCTCAATACTGCCCTCCTCTAAGAATCATGTTTTAAAAGGATTGCCAACTATTCATTAAGAATATATAATGTGTAAGTACAAACCTTGGGTTGTTGATCAGGCTTTGGAAATTGTCGAATGTGCACGAAATTGTCGAATGTGCACATTTGCAAGTAATAAGATTAAATGTTCCCTTTGATTAGCAACATTATCCTTCTGCAAATTTAATAGGCACCCAATGGAAATAGGTCAAGGAAAAAATGTTACATACTTCCAATCATACTTAATTAACTGCCAACTTCAAAATGCTTGGAGAAATAATTATTTGTAGTTCTTTCACCTGAAACCCAAACATCGCCTGAAGCCAATCTAAAATATCTTCATCTCTTTTCTTCTTGTGGTCTTTGGGCCATGGAAGACCCCTTGTGTAGCGGAGAGCTACAACAGCAGCTTGGATCTACAAATGGTTAGACACAAGCATTTTCATGCTAAGTGAGAGAAGCTAAAACAAAGCTCACTATCCAAAGCACACATAAGAAATGTACCTCAGGATATTTCATAATTGCCTGATTTGCACTATCAGGATCAAGTGGAAGGATATTGTAAGGGACATATATCTGAGTCTTTTCTGCAACTTTATCCTGAGCTTCTAAAATCTTTACAAATGTCAACAAAGAATAAGTTACACATATGTAACAGCTGGTCAGCAATTAGCATTATTAAGTTGACAAAAATTGAAATAGGTGATATCTGCCATCAGATTAAACATTCACAATAGAGTAAATGTCACAAGGTTTCACCTCACGATCTACTTCAATAGATTGTGTCATATTAACAGCTTTCAAAACCTCAAAGAGAACATTAGCAGTTTGGTATGACGCTTTCAAAAACATCTCAAAGGGAATATAGATTGTGTCATATTAACAGCTTTCAAAACCTCAAAGAGAACATTAGCAGTTTGGTATGCCTTTGTAAGCTGTGCACTGGATTTAAAAAGACAACCGTCAAAAATGGCAACTACGCTGGGATTCCAGAAAATATTAGCTAACAAAACTTCTTACTAAGACATAAGCAAATATCTCTATCTTTTCTCTTCTACAGCAAAAAACTCACCGATCAGCTTTATCAGCAGCATTTTGCAAGGCTTGGATATACTTTTTGTAGTAATGTTGATAAAAACTCTGCATTTCCCGCGCATCACTCTTTTTTACCCTTCCCATCAAGGTTGGATCATTTTCCTGAAAAGAATTAAAGAAAACCCCTCTAGTAGCAAATAGAAGAGAGCATTAATGAAGCAAATAGCTAAAGGTATCACTTAACCATATACTGGTCGTAATTCTCAATCTATAGAAATTGTTTCTACTAAAAAAATCATGTATTACACAGTGGTCATGGGTGTCAAGACTTGGACTTCAGAAACTGACATTCATTTATACTAAAATCATACCCTGTTTGTAACATACTTCTTATTTTACGCATTTTTCATAATTGCATTATGTATAAACTATCAACTATCATTCCATAGGACACTTCTTCCTTGAGCAATTATAGCATCCCAAAAAGACTCATTACCCTAACAGTTAAAACCGCTCCACGCTCCAAGACCCCAATAATTTAGTTCATGCAAATCAAAGGAACTTCCAAATCAAACATGGGACTTCAGAAAGAGACATTCATTTATACAAAAATCATACCCTGTTTGTAACACTAATTCTTATTTTACAAATGCAGAATTGCATTATGTATAACCTATCAGTCCATGGGAGACTTCTTCCTTGAGCAATAAGCATCCCAAAAAAACTCTTTACCCTAACAGGTAAACCATTCCAAACTCCAACACCACATCAATTAAGTTCATGCAAATCAATGGAACTTTCCCAGTCAAACATGGGAGTTCCTATTTTAGACAGAAGACTTAGGATAATCTGTACATTATGCAATCGCAGGTCAAATTGAGGGCCTTGACATGTCTCATACACTGTCATCTCCGAACATGCTACTTCAATGACTTGAGAAGATGAAGTTGTTAGAATTAAGCTAATAAAGCCTTTTTTTTTTTTTTTGTTGGCCTTCACAAATGGAAGCCAACAAACGATCTAGCATAATTTTTATTTCATCAATGAGATGTAATATCAGGGATTAGATAACATAAACTGCAGAATAGAAAGTATATACATGCGAAGCTATTACATACAAAAAGTACTAACATCTTGCAAGATTTCGAACAACTTGCCAGAAGGACAGTTAGTCTCTTGTCCAAATAGAACAGTATTTTTTATTAAATGCCAAATCATCAAACCATAAATAAAGTAAAGATGGATATATAACATTTTCCCACGGACTATAAACATGCATGTGCACTTCACTTGTTACTACCCATGACAAAATGAAGGCATCTCATTCCAGAATAGGTAGGTCTCCCTCTCTAACACTGGACTCCTAAAGCTAGTCCTAATTCTCTAAGGAAGGACTCCTGTAAAACATGTTCTCCTTAACCAATAAGGACTCAAAAGACTCAATGGAAATATGGGAATAATTATATATTTTATAGATGACCTTTCAAACATGACACGTTTATGTGTCATGGCACAATTGGTCCCAAATAACTATCAATTAAAATATGGGTTTCTCCATGTTTACAGTTAGTAGAAAAAAGAATGGGTTTCTCCATGTTTACAGTTAGTAGAAAAAAGAATACATTAAGTGAAATTTTTCCTGCTACATATATTTTTCCTGCTACATATTTGTCCACAATTATATATTTGTTCATCTGAAGAATAATATTTATTAATTATATGATAATGGATAGGACCATTACATACACTACAAGTTTTTGTTGCTCCAAACCATTATACTTGATGTGTTAGGCATTTTATGTTTTACAGTCACTACCGTTATTTTCCCTTTTCTGCACCACTTCCAACCAACAATTTCAATTTTTTTTGCAATTTAAATCCTTCAAAAATTGCCTAAATTAGCTTATTCTTGATTTGGCTTCATAACAAGGCAAAAATCGAGATAAGAGTATCTGTGGTATCCTTTTCAAACTTTTCTTGAAGAAGGTGTGTTAACTTTGACTTTTCCCATGTTGATTACTTGCTTTTGTAAATTACTTGTTAACAGATTTGGTGATGCTATATTGCCACTTATATCATACATTAGTTTGATAATTAGCTAGTGGCATTTCTCAGTTTTAGTAAAGTCCTTTAACATATATTTTTTATGCATTTGGCAACCTTTATAGAAATAATTGTATAGTGACAAGCTGCAACATAAAGTGAAAGCAGAGACAGCCCATTTCCATTACAAAAGACCAGAATTTAACATGATTGCACAATATTTCACTAAAAACTGCAGCCTGCAAAGTTACAATCTAGGATCCGTCCTTGATTAAAAAACTAACTATTTCTATTTCTATCAAAAGCATCCAATAAGTTGTGCCAAGGAAATTCTTTAAACGGGACGAAAAATAACTTAACTTACCCTTTCAAGACGTTGGAGGAGTGCAGTTTTAAATTGGCGAACACCACGTCCACTAGAAGTAGGGTCCAACCTATGTGCCTTCTCAAAGGCATAAAATCGGCAACCTATGTGCCTTCTCAAAGGCATAAAATCGGCCTACATTAGGAGTACCAGAAAATGAGATACGGTATCAAATGGAAGCTCCAACATAGAAATATGAAAGGAAAATACCAATAAGGATGGGTGTTCACCCACATGAAAATAAAGAAAAAGTTTGAATTAAAATCCATATAATCATGAAAGCTTTCTAAGTAAATTCAACACTAGTATGGCATTTGAAGTCCACAACAGAATTTTCAGAGCTGAAACAATTATTTAAGGAAATCAGAAATACACAAAAACCTTTAATTACCTTATGGAGATTTAGTAATCTAGTGAAGGCAGTTGCACATACTTTCAGGAATATAAACAGCTAAGACCAGGACCAAGACAGGAATAACATTCAATTCATTACATAATGCAGCCTTTTTTTTTCACGAGAACAGAATTTTCTGAGAAAAGAAAAAAAGGAGAATAGATTGTGGAGGACAAGCAATCCTCCACAATGTTAAAAAGTGCAACCACTTGTCAAATCTCATAATCACAGAATCACATGCAACAAGCATCACGTTCATACATTCACTTTCACATACGCAAGCTTGCCATGCAACATGCAAAAGAAAGCCCAAGCAACCCAAAATACATTAAGGCATGTAGAATGGAACACAGCGGAGAAAAACGCATGATTCAAATGAAGTCAAATTTCTCAGAATTCTGAGCCTTCAAGATGTAGCAGACACAAGGCTCTCAGAATTCTGAGCCTTCAAGATGTAGCAGACACAAGGCCAACAGGCAACCAAACACTACACACACAAAGAGGCAGACTACTATACTGGTAAGTAGAATGAAGGTGTACTTAGTTACAGCTTAAAATTCATGCTGCCATTACAACCTGAAATTTAAGAACCCATTTTAATAAAAAAAAAAAAGGTCAGAAATATGTGAAAAAAAAAAAATTTCCCTCGAAACATACTAGAAAGCAATTCAGAACCCAAATTAATCACAGAAAAAAGATAAAAAGTTAAACAAATCAAATTACCCAAAAAAATAAAAATAAAAAAAAGCCAAAAAAATGTAGCCTTCTATAAACTTACATAGATAAGCAACTCTTGGGTTGCTAGATTCTACTTCATTAGCAACACGAAGAATAGGAGCTATCTCAACTAATGAAGATGGCACCACCTCACTGTCAAATATCGACTCTCCAAGATTCCCTGCAGTCTGCGTCCTTATGATCCGCCGTGCTGGCGGTGGCGTAGCCTGATCCGGCCCTCCTCTCGACGAGGAAGCCATCTGTTTCCGTATCCGTGAACCTTATTTCCCTTAAAAATTAAAAAAAAAAATTAAAAATAAAAAATCAAGCTCATTGCTTCTCTAACTAGCAACCACACATCAAAAATCGAGAAAAATAATAATAATATTGCCAAAAGATAAACTAAAATGGAAATTTCCAAAAGATAAACTAAAATGGAAATTTCTTCATTTTTAACAAGAAAATTTAAGAACTAAAGCAAATCAATCTTAGTACCAGTAATGGTTATGGCACAACAATAAAGGAAGTACATTGCATTAACTGCAATCAAATACTGCATAAAAGGAAAGTAGAATGCGAAGGATTAGTTCAAGAGCTTAGTTTAGAACTTACAAAGAGAGAAAGAAACCCGAACAGAGAACCCAACCAGAGAGAGAGAGAGAGGCTGCGACTGTAAGCTACTTAGTAAAGAAGGAAAGCTAACATGGAAAGTAAGGGTAGTGAGTGTCCGAGACAGAAAATAGAAGGAGAGCCAGTGAGGTCAAGCAAAAAGGATAGTTTATTTGAAAAAATTCGACCTTTTTGCTGCTATTGGTCCGATCTAATTTTTGAGGTTTGAGTCATTCAATTGACCTTCGGTATTTGAATTATTACGGAAATGCGATTGGCTTCTTATTATGCTTGCAGCTCTTGTGGTATAGATTATATTACTAAATTGCCCCCCACGCCCACAGAGCCGCATCTTTGTTTCTTCTTCTTTTTCAGACACAAACTAGTATTTTATATATTATTAGTGGCACTACAATTTTATTTTATTTTTCTTCTATAGAGAAAAATAAAATTGAACTGCATTAAAGGTGTCTCATACAATATTTCCATTTTCTTTAAGGAATATGCAATTTTTCATTTAATAAAAATTAATTGAAAATAACAGTTACAATTAGTTTTCAAGAAAATAACAGTTACACTTTACACCAAATAAATAAAGAGAAATGATATTAATAAATAATATTTTAATAAATATTTAATTTTTTATGTCTCAATTTTTATTATAATATTAATATTTTTAATATTTGTATATAATTGATTTTGTTAGATAAATAATTTAAAATTTGCAATGTTCGGAATTTAATTTAACAAAATGTGGATAATATTTATAAATTGCCAATTATAATATTAAACTATTTTTAAAAAAATAATACAATAATTAAGATTTACAAAATAAAATATCTATCCGTAATTCTATTTATTTTTATAATTCTATTTAATTATAGAGTCAAAATAAATTTATGATTTTGATGGCTATTTTGATTTATTGAAAAAATTTTTTATTGAGCTAATTATTTATTTCGTCATTATTTTATCAAATGATTATTGTTTTTATTGTGTTGTGTGATTATTATGTCTTTGATTATTATGATTTTATATATTTAATTAATTAATTTCAATACATACTAGGTGGAGGCCAATTTAAAAAAATATGCTACATGTCATTTCTTGGAAAAACATGTAAGTGGAGCTTTTATAGAAAGATTATGACAATATATCAATTTCCTTGGGAAAAAAAATATTTACTTTATATATGTTGATTTAGAAAATTTTAATTTTAGTAGAATAAAACCACAGCTAAGACACATCAAATCAAATAATAGAAATAAACCAATATTTCAAAAGTATCGCAAACGGAAAAAAAAAAAATTGCATCACAAATAAAAAATAATTAAAAAAAAACTGATTTAGGAAATAAAGGATACCTTTATATTTTCATTAAGCAGTAAACGGGGAAAAAAAAAATAAACTTAGATGAGAGGCTTATAAGTTTAAGTGTTTGTAAATTACGCAGGATAAATTAATAATTTTATCATTTTACCATACTATACGATTAAATAGTAATTCATTCCTTAAAAAAAATTTTATATTTTATTTATTTTTTAACATTTCTTTTTTGAAAATGTAATTTATTAATAATAATATTAAGAATTATAAATAAGCATATAAACCAGACATAGGACTTTAATATTAGTATCTAATAGAGTTTGTTGATCTTTTAAAGAAATAAAAGAATTTATATTCTTTTGAATGAATATTAGTAGCTAATAATAGATTTCTGCTTTTAGCTTATCTTGACAAAAGATATAAATTTTTATAGCAGCAACTAGTCCGTTACTTAATTTGAATATTAAAATAATAATTTTTTTGGATATTCTATAACTAGATTGCTTTTTCTATAATTTGCAATATATGACGCACATAAATATATATCCGCCGTTATGCGTCAATAGCATCAAAGGAGGAACATATTGTACTACAAGGCTCCATTGATAGAAGATTTTTACTTGCAAATAAAGATCTAAAATCTCCAACCGAATAAAATCAAATATCATAGTTTTATTTAGTAATAAACCCTCACAAAGAAGGGGAAAAAACTCCAAATATGGAGACAAACAACAATAACAAAACATAATAAACCCTCACAAAGAAGGGGAAAAAAACTCCAAATATGGAGACAAACAACAATAACAAAATAAAAAAAAATAAATTTGTTATAGGAAAAACAGATCTGAGTTTATTAAAGCAAAAACAGATTAAAGCAAAAAAAGATGAAGCGAAAAAAGTATTAGAAAATAGGAGGTACTAAATCTAGGGTTAAAAAACTAAAGAACAAGAAGAAGAAAAGATATATATATATATATATTTAACAATTATTAGACTAGTCATTTATCATTATCGTGAATGAGACAATTCTTTTTCATTTGTAAAAAGATAAAGAGCAGTACTCTTTTAAAAATATTCCTTAATGAAATTAATATACAAATTTTATAAATTGAATAAGAGAGAATAAAATAGTGTTGGTGTAGTTGCAATTATTTTTCTTATTTGTTAGTAAACTTTTAATACTTGTTTCAGGGCTTATTAATAGTTATTATTTTTTACTCTTTGATTGGTTGTAGTGAATTTTTAATAAGAATCCATCATTCGATTCAATGAACTTAAAATTTATTAAAAATTATAAATTTAAAAAAATATAAAAAATTTGAACCAAACTACTAAATTATTGTTTATTAAAACCAAATCCCAACCGAAAATAAATTTCAATAATTTGTTAATAAAAAAAATAAAAATGAAATAATTGAAACAAATTAATTTTTTTACCTTTTCAGGTATCTGATTAGTTCGAAAATTGAAATTAAGCTAACCAAACATTATGTTAATCGTTTGATTTACTAATTTAATATGAAAATTTAATTCAGGTTTCAGTTAATTTTGATTGTTTCAGTTTATTGAACAAAAAAAAAAAAATTTGAAAATTCATATTAACTAACTAAACCACATTGATTTTATTTTGAAAAGTTAATTCGAAACTTAAATAGAATGAATATTATTATTTATGTTAATTTCTTAGGTAAAACCAAACTTACTAAACCCATATTTTTTTTTTTTTTTTTTTTTTTGAAAGGAAGGGAAAATATTCATTTAGTCAGAAATATTCATATATTAATTAAAGAGGCTTCTATATTTCTTGGGGAAGCTCATTGCAAAAAGACGAGTATATTGAATGAGCGACCCAAGCTAAAGAGTGGAGCTACTCTATTTCACTTGCCTTTAGTATCCATTTTAACAGTAATTTTATTTACTTCATAAACTCAAAAATGCTGATAATCAGCCGAATTTCATTTCAAAACCCCCATTGAGAAGTTCGAGTAGAATTACCTTGAAAAAAGCTATAACTACTTCCTTAGGCATCCAACCCTACCTGCACATGTGAGAAAGTGCCTCACTTTAATCCATAAGAGGACCTTCCGTTAAAACCCAACCACCTAGCCGATTCTAGCTTCATTAAACACCATTGAAAAAATCAGATAGGTCAGTAACAAAATCTTTTGCCACTCCCATATGAAACACACACGCTTAAAGCCCAACTTTATTTAATCCCTTAAAAACGTCGGGCATCTTACATTTGCACTTAAAAAACTAGCTGATGGAGGAGGACAGCCTAATTGCAAGAGTTAAAGGGACTAACAGCCATTGAAGGCCTTTTACCATTTTCACTAACACACTGAGCTCAGGGACCATTCCGTGAAGATAATGTAGAGCCGCAGGCAACCCCAACTGGCAAGGGTCAGAAATAAATTTCTGCCAAATTAAAACAGGTTCTTGTGGAAACATATTGAATAAAACAACCACAACATTTTCTTCTTACACCATATTTCATCCCCTAATTCTTGATCTTGACATTCAGCAACCAATACATAAAAGAGTCAAAACATCTGACACTCACCAATCTAAGCATTCCAATGAAAGCCAACACATTAGCACGCTCACAGACACCATAACAAAAAGATTGCTCGGGATGGTTTTGTCTATAATCATAATATTACACAACAGACCATTTAACATGAAGGGCCCCTCGATAAAACTAGGACCCTGGTTGGTAGGAATATCACAACCCACCACCCTCTTAAAGAAAAACTTTTTAACCTTGTAGAAGGAACTCCTTAGATTCCACAAGAACTTCTGAAAAGCGTTGCACCTATAACCTGTTAACAAAAGAAGTTGCATTTTTAAAGGCTTATGATAGGCCGATTTGACAGTGAAGGTCCCCACTCTACTCCAGATGTCAGACAATTGTTCATCATCACAGTTTTGATTACCTAGAGGAATTGAAGGAATCGACCAGCATACAACCAGGAGCAAAAAAGGTCACGCCACAAAAGCCCTCATCCCATTTTTTAGTAACAAGGTCAATCCAAACCAACACTTTTAAGCTCCTCCAAAAACCTTCGATAATATCTTGTTCTACAAAAAATTAGGACTCTACCACACCCCAAGGATCATCCCCAAACACAAAAGTCTAAACCCATTTCTAGCCCTCCACCGAATTCCAAGTTTTAGCACAGGTTGAAGAACAGAAAAAGGAACTCCTCGTGATATATAACTCGGAATTTTGGCCTAAAATCGGCGTTACAAAAAGATCCCCATTTGGGAGTATTTTCCTTTTGAGGATTCGTATAAAAAGAGAGTACTTTGGTTGGTTATTAGCCGCCAACCTTGCTTACCAATAAAGCTAATTGAAACTATTGAAAGTGTTCAAAAATCCATACCTCCATGAGTTTACTCAAACAAATTTATCCCAAGCTAACAATGAATTGTTTTGCCTTTCCATCTTCTTTGAATCACTAAAAAAGGAATTAACATCCTTTACAAGCTCCATATAAGTAAGTCACAGTAATTAAAAACACCACTCATGCAATAAGATGGTATTACTTTAAAGCCCACTGATTTAATAAGTAGGGGACTTCCTTATCCGCCTTGGTTAACGACTTTGCTTGTTCCACCCATTGGAGATGCTTCCATATTGGGGATCTCGAAATAGGCACCAAACACAGGTTTCTGTTTCTGCCAACTATAGACAGGGAGCGCCATAAGTAATGAACTTGGGCTAAGAGGTGTAATGAACATTTAACCAACACATCAGGAATATTAATTCTCCAAATAAATTACTAACGTTTAGGACTAAACATAATAAAACCTAAATTTCTAGTAGTTAATAGTTGCCCAAAAGGCTTGCCTCATTACAAAGATAAATTATTTGCTTAACTCGATTTCACTTCAAAAACCATTTGCGCCGAAAAAAAAAAAAAAAATTATTGCTACGAAAAGCAAATGAAGGAAACAGAAGGTGTACCTCTAATTAATTTGAAGCCATGGGACATCACCACAACCTCTTCGCCTGGTCTGAATAGAGCTAAAAAGGCCCCTCCGCACACAACCCAAAAAGGAGATAAGGCGATAATGGATCCCCCTGCCTTAGACCCCTCTCGGGAAAATAGCCTTATATCGTTTTCCATTTAAAGGAAATTGAATACTTTACTGAAGAAATAGCATAAAACATAATCAAGTCAATACATTCATGAAGCAAGACCATGTTAATTTCCATCATCGGCTTTGGAAGGAAAAAAACCAACAATCCCACCCCAAATCATAAACACATTGGCTAAATATCGGGACCTTTAGCGTGGGGCAGACCTTTTTCTTTCCAAAAGTTTTTCGCTTTCATATACTGGGGAGGATTTCTCAAAAAGCTACCAAAACCCATTGTCAATTGATAAGTCTACCCGGCACAAAAAGCTGACTAAGATGGGGAAAATAACTTTGTCCAATACTTTTTTCAACATGTTAGCTTAAAACCTTTGCAAGAAATTTTGTTTTAAACCACAAACATTATAAGAGAAATTGGGGCCAAAAATTCCTTAACTTTTGAGACCCAAATTTTTTTAGAATTAAAGCTACAGAGGTTAAGTTAGTAAAATTTTGGAAAAACTTCCACCGGTCGAACAATCAAGTCTTATAGTTTGAAAATCAACATCTGTTCCCCACAATTTTGCCAAAAATTCTTTGATGAAAAAGTATACATTTATAAACCATCAGAACCTGGACTCTTGTACGGATGCATTTTGGAATAAAGTAGTTTCTTAAACTCATTTACATTTGTATTAAAAGCGTAAGGGGAGCATCTCATTGTTCAGTCCGACAAAATAGAAAGAATAATAAAAATCTGTAACAGAATCATAAGATGTGGCGAAAGCAGAAATCAAATCAGTAAATATTTTGAACAATTACTCCCACCGCAACGTTCATCTTCACACAAACCCCATCCTCATCATTACAACCCTTAAATGAATTAATACGATTTTTTGCATGCAGCTTGCCATGACAAGAATTACTATGTTACTATCACTATTTTTCAACCAAAACACTTTGTTTGCGCTGCTACTAAAATATTTCCTCTTTGAGCTAAAGTTTATTATTCAAGTCGATTTTAGCTTTCTCATTAATTCCGCAATCGACGTTGCATTTCAGTTAGACCATGCAAAACTAAACCATAAGTTATTAATGGTTGATTAAATTGTGAATGTTGGTCATTTTGTAAAATTTAAGACAATTTGCCTAAAAACATAGAAGGGCTTGTTCAAACAATAATTTTTTAGTGGTTTATTATTTTTGGGGGCGCTAGGGCCGTATTCGGCAACACCGTTTTGGATGCTTTTATTGTTTTTTGAAATTAAAGTCCAAAACAACTTTTCTCTTATATTATTGTTGTTCAGTAACCTGATATCATGAAATAGATTTTAGAGGATAAATTGGAGCATTTTCTTAAAACGCATATCCCCACCTAATGTTTAAGCGGCTTAGGGTTTTTTTTAATTCTTTTGATTTTTTTTGCTTTTAAAATCTTTCTTTATCCACATATATTCTTTTTATTATTTTTATTGCTTGGCTTGTTTATTAATTGATAGTAAGAAAAAATTTGTTATTGTTTTTTGCCTCCAAAGGCGAAACGGGGGATTAGTTTAGGTTTTGTGGACTATTAAAATGAATAACAAGGCCTGGATACCTCATGCAAGCATAAAAAATGGTTTTGTTTAATATCTTTTGCATTTTGAACTCGCAGAAAATGTTTAAAAAATTAAAAAATATTAATCCACTTAAAAATTAAAAATTTCCAATTTTTATTTATAAAATTAATGAACTTTTAATTTTTGCTCCCTTAAAATTTTGAAATTTTTTAGGTTTTGTGAAATCATTTATTTATTATTATACTGAGTTTAATCTATGGTTATAAGTTGGAAATTTCTGAGTTGAATTATACATTATCATTTTTTTAACATTTTTAAATTTAATTGTTCAATCAAACAACTGTTTTAAATCAAAATACTTTCGCTTTCAGTTGCTTACTTAAAAATAGCTAACAACTAGCAGCTTTAACATCTTAACAATTGAATCTATTAGTTAAAAGCTACTAAAACAGCTTAAACAAACTAGTAGGTATTAGAACAGCTAAATTGTCAAATGGTACCCCAGTTCAAAATACATGATGTTTATAATTTAATATGAGAGGTTGAAAAAAAAAGTAAATATATTAATGACGTTGTCTCTTATCAACAAGTTAAAAATAACTAACAACTATTAGAATAATTAACTTCTTATTAAAAACAACTTATGTTACAAGTAAGAGCATTAAAAATCACCATTAAATATAAGTATAATATATATATATATATATATTATAATATATATATATATATATATATATATATATATATATATTACTTATTATTTATTATTTATTATAATCCTTGAAAACCAAAAAATTCTTACCAAAGCTGACCGGTCATCCCATGGTTTGAGTGTTGTTTTTCTTTCTTTTTTTTATAAATTTTCTAAATTTTTAGTAAATTGTTTGAGCATTTTTATCATTATCTAGTATATACCTATATCTTAAAATCCTAAAAACTTTTTGAATTAATTAAAACTTTAAAAAATTTTTGAATTATTGAATTTAAATACTTAAAACTTTTTAAAACTTTTGAAGGTTTGATTTTAGAACTTTCAAAAAATTTTAAATTTATATATATATATATTACCACCTCGTTTCCAATGGATTATTTTCACAATTGGTTTTCTTCTATTTATTTTTGTTGTTTCTTTCCAAATCATTTATTTAAATTTTCTGTTTGGCTATGATTATATTTAAAATTATTATTCATTTATCATAATATTTCTATATCTATATTTTTCAATTTGATAAACTTTTTAAAAATTATAGTAATTTTAATATAATATAATTTGCTTCTTTTTATTTCTCTGAATTGTTATTGATTTATTTTATATAAATATTTATTTATATATACAATTAAAAAACTCTTCTATACGATTGTATTGATAATTAATAGCAATAAAACAATCCGGCAACGCTGCCGGGCTTCTACCTAGTCTATATGAAATATAAAAGCTACCATATATCATCTTTCTGCTTTAGTTGTATTGTGTAAATAAAAATTAGTAATTAAGTCTTTTTAATATATTTAATAATTAGTTTATTTAAAAAATTACAAATAAAAATTAATTCAATATCGGCCTAGTACTCTTTGAATTTGAAATTCAAAGGGCTTTAGTGATGAGGGGGTCAATAGCCTCCGTAAAGAGCATGATCCCTACATCAGGCTTTAACCTTACAAGACTATAATACATTATTGGGTATGGGGGCATGTTAAAACAATGAACCATCTATTGGGTCAGATTTATGGTAAGGTTATTACAAAATTCAAAATATACGAGA
>NW_023590789.1:18874217-19054240 GCF_014843425.1 Jatropha curcas | reverse complement strand
AGAGAGAGATTATTTCATGAATAAGGTATAATGTAAAACTGAACTGTCATATGAAAACGAAGTACATTATGTAATTCAGAGTTGGGTGAAAGAAATTGGATTTATGGAAGCTACTTAACTTGGTGTGATGTTCGGAATAATAAATCGTTAGGTCGGGACTTTATGAAACTGTCTTATTGAAATAATAGTATTAGGTTAACGATAGTGATCTATAGCCCGTGGAAAATCATGGATCGTAGTATAAAGAAACTAAGTGGAAAGGATACTTAAATAAGTTATGCTTTAATATCTTAAAGAATGACATTAAAAGCAAGCAGCATAAGTGAAATGAAGAAGATATAATGAAAGTCAACTTTTATGATAACTGTTAGATAATTTATGAATAATGATAGACATAGGGATGCGATTAAATCAAAGGCGTTGTAGAACATTCCTATAGAGTGAGGCTCGAATAACCCTACGCTAATTTTAGATACGAAAATTTAACAAGAATTTTTCTTAAATTTTTGGATTAAAGTAACAATTTTTTTTTACTTTGATTAAGAAAGATTTTAGTGCTCAACATAATGGGAATTTTATGAAATCAATTTCTTATTTGTAGGTAATTAAATTTTAAATTGTTTTGTTTTGCAAATTCTTATTTCGGTTTCATAAAGCAAGTGCCGTAATACAATTTAATATATATATATTATATAGTAAGCATTTTTATTGAAGGCTGGTTATTATAAGATTTTTATTTCAAAAAGATTTCCTAGCAACGGAATTTTAATTCTAAACATGACATTGGCGGTAGATAATACAATCAACAATACCCCACTCACTTTGTTTCCTCGGTCTGTATTCTTCGCTCTTGAGCTTCTCCTTGGTATTGGAAAGCAATGTCTCTTATATTTACAATTTTCCATGCGCCATATCTTATTCTGTCCACTAGATTCAATTCGAGGACGAATTGTCTTAAGGGGGGGAGATTGTAATATCCCGATTTTTTATTTTTCACAACTTTAGAATTTTTATTAAATCAACAAATCTAGTATTTATGTTGATTATGGGCTATTAGATCGGTAATAATTCTAATTGCAGCCAAAAGTTTTACAGAATTTGGGCTCAAGCCAAAACCATAATTATAGAATTTTGTCTTGGGTAATATTTAAAATTTCGATGAAAATAGAAAAGGAACACTAATTGTTAATCGATTAAAAATGTTGTCTATATATATGTAACTACTATATAAATGTTAATCAAGCCTAAAATTAAAAATCTTTTGCTTTTAATATTTTTGAATACAAATTGAGAAAATATAACGGAATTGAACAAAATATCAAATAAATTGAACCCTGGACCCAAAAATCAAAATTAATTTTTTTCGAAACCAGATGAAAAAATCCTAAATCATTGAAAACCAAGCTAAAACCATGATTTAAACAAACAGACTTCGAATAGACCCAAACCCCATCCACCAATTAGAATTCTACGACAAAAACAAAAAAAAAAAAAAAAAAAAAAGAGAAAGAAAAGAGAAACGAGACAGAGAGACTCAGTGGTCTCTCTCTCGTCTTCTCTCTCAACAAACCCCCATCCCCTTTTCTCATTCTCGTTCTCTTGACACCGGCGCCAAATCCGGCAATAGATACTCTAAAAATATCTACTCGTCGCAAGGAGTTTGATTTAAACTATTTGGTTTGCGGGGTTTGAGCCCGGATTGGAGAGAAATCGTTCGACCGAACGTTTAGCACGTTGCAAACAACTTCTCCGGCATTTTACCCATCGTTTCCGATGAACTTGAGGGTGTCGAGGTAGGTGGTTGATCGACTCCTCTCTTCTTACCTCTTTCATTTGTAGGCTCCATCGTCGACTGTATAAGCCGGAATCGGAAAACCCAAACTGGGTATCCGACGAACCTTTCCGGTAATTTTCGGCCAAAATAGTTTCACACCCACCTTGATTTTGAATACATATTAGTGATTCTCTCATCGAACGAATAAAATGATGGTTATCGTTTGTCAATATTTGGTGAAGGTTAAATTTTCCGGCCACATGCACAGGCGGCGAGGCGTGGTCGAGCGAGACTTCCACGAAGAACCCCGAGAGGCCAGAATGAATTCTCTCTTCGCTGTGAGGATCACGGACATAAAATCTGATTTTTTCAATCGGTACACTTCTAAACTTAATATCGGCAATTTCTTGAATAATCCCGAATTAATTAATTATGAATTAATTAAGTCTTAAGTATTAAAATTTAAAATTAAATTAAATATTGGGTTATATATTTCATGAATTATTAATTATAAGGTTGGTACTATAAAATACAATATTCCTAGCTAATAATACTTTATAGGAATTTTATTAACAAATAATAGTTATAAAACAATTAATTTTTATGGGCTTAATGTGAATTAAGTGACCGACATAAATGACGGTTTAATGGGGACGGGATTCAGTGCGGATATGAATTTGCCCGATGGATGGGCTGTGCGTGTGGATTTTGTGAAAATTTGATAAAATTGGGTAGTACAGTTTTAGAGGAAATGCTGCCGAAATTTCGGCGAACCACTTTAGTAAAGAATTCCGTAATAGAATTAATACGACTAAAACCTGATTATTCGTTTGTGATAATTAATATTATAATCGTATTAAATACTATTAATATATTATATGATTAATATATTCCGTATTCTTCTTAGCGTTATTATAAAATTTACTTACGGATACTAAACTTTTATTTAAGGCGATAAATTAAGATAAATAAATAAATAAGGTAACCCAATATATATTTAAAAGTGATTAAATGACTGGAACCAAAACTAATAAACGAATATGAAAAGCAATCTTTCAAATTAATTCTTTTAACTTAGAATTTTAATTGTTTATTTCTAGAGGTTTATAAAAATTCTGAAATGCGCCAGGACAAAGGCTGAACATGTTGGCTAGAAAGGCAGTCCTTTAGAGGCAATAAAGAACTGTGAGTAGTGTTAGATAATTCACCTCATCCGCCTGCATCCATGCATTCACGGCTAAATGTTATAAGGGCATTATTTTATTGAAGTGCCATATTATGATGCACTATGTTGTTGATAGATAAAAATTGCTTTGATTACTTGTTGCTATGAATTATACTGTGCCTGTTTGTGTGGATTGGATGAAGTGGACCACCATGGGTTTTGTGAGGACGGTTGTGATGTGGATCCTGAATTATGATATGATCATTGACTGTCAGGCCGGGAAATGGGAGATCGGCGCCCCGTGTTGCAACCTGATGATAATTGGGATTAATTCAGAACAGGGGATGGCTCTTGTTGTTTGCGTCACCCTGATAATCTAGATTTAGATTGTAGCCCGCAGGGTGGCCTCCTGTTGTGGAGACTTGAGATCTAGATTGGAATGGAGACACCGGTTGGTCTGTTGGGTATGGAAAGAAAAGAGAGAGAATGGAAAAACAATGAGAGGACTGGTCATGAGGATTAGACCAGTTGGCCGTAATGGGGGATCGCTCCCTGGTGCACATGTATGAGAGGCGCGAGCCATGTGGTGAGGAACGGCTCGTTGGGTTTCAGGTGGTGCACTGACTAAATTTCCACATGATTGATTATATGAAAGGCTGATAATAATTGTGATTGCTGGTTGTATTGCCAATTTGTGCGTTGAAAAAACTGCATGATCATATAATAAATGGGTGACAATTAATAATATTTTTAGCATTCTTGTACGAATTGGTGTGGGGTGAGAGGTTATCTTAATCACTGCTCACTGAGTTTAGTACTCACTCCTTCCAACTCCCAGGTTTAAATGATGGGAAAGGAAGAATCACTGGAGTCAATGAACGGAACGAGATGTGGGGATATCGATAAAGAAAGTAATAATTATTGAATATGTAAATGCAAAGGGTAGCGAATTTATGGAGTAGAGTTTCCGCAATTGTATCCAACTGGTTTGTAAATGAAAAATAGAGTATAACATTTATTATTTGGATTGTATTTTGGATATAATCGTGAAATAATTATGTGGGCCGATCACAATTGTGATTAGAAATGCGCAGTTTTTAAATAGTAACGGCTTACTATACGGGCTTCGGGGGCCTTAAGCTAACCCAGGTCCTAGTGGCCGGTCCGGCCATATGGAAATGGGTCGGTGGAATGTAATATATGTAAATATTAATATTTTTTGCAAATGTTATAAATAATATAGTAATTTATCATCTTCAAAATCATAAGTAAAATTTAATTAATATATAATATTATCTTCAGAAAGAAAAAGACTGTCTCATTAATGATAGAAGTGGTAATAATTGAACATATGCATGTGCATGCAAAACTCCATCCATTGATATAGGAGGAGTGTTATATGTTAAAGCATCAAAGATCTGACTATTCGAGACATACAAACTTTTTTATGGTTGGGTTTAGATTAGACTAGCCAGCTCTGCAATCGTAAATGGATCATCAATTAATGGTTGATGATCATTCTAGTGGATGAACAATCTCATTTTCTTCGATTGCGGTATGATTTAATCGGTTTTTATCGATAGCAAGCGTTTTGCGTTTAGCATTAGTCAAATATTAATATTATTTTTTATAATATTTGATAATTAAATATTTGAATTCGTTTTTTATAGCGTTAATCTAACATTTTATAAAAAAATTGATCATTGTAATTTATTAGTTTTTTTAGTATTTTTATGAAAAATTACTCAAATAGCTAAGAGGTAAATGCTGCTCAAAACAGCTAAACAAATATCAATTTAATTTTGCTAATCTTTACGACAGAACCCTTTATAGGAATTTTCAAATTTAAATATTTCCCATTATAAAATTATTAAATACATTTAATAAATATATGCTTAAATGGGAAGGATTATGTCTACTTATGTGAACCATATTTATTCAAGTCTTCGACTTTATGTATAAAAAAATACCCCCCCCGATTTTTTTTTGTTTAAAAAAAAGGACTCCTTTACTCCAAACCTCAGCTCTTTTTTTTTTACTTCTTCCCATGAGCGGCCACTGGTGTCAACCTTTTCTCTTTTTATTTTTGTTACAAAATATTCTCATATCTGTATATAAAATCTGAGGTTATTAATTGTCCATATTTTAGGATTATCTGGTTGCAATATATTGAAATTTTTTCCCTAGATATGGTTCTGAGTTTATTGTAATCAACTTATAATAATTTGTCTAGCGTCATTTGTTATTTGGATAGTTTGTGGAGGAAAGAAGTAGAGATCTCTTTTCTCCAATAAAAAGAAAAAATTTGAAAGTAATTAAATCAGACTTCGTAGAAAACTATGAAGTCGAATAGTTAGCCATGAATACCACTAAGTGGAAGGAGTATGCCTATGAACACATATTATGCTCTATCAACTAATCAAATTCACTTCAAATCAAGATTATGTTTTTTATTTTTTATACGAGTGATATTATTATTAGATTTTTTATATAAAAATATAAAAATTATACGATTTATATTTTATCAGGCATACAATTTCTTTTTAAGATGAATTTTTTTTTTAATTTAAAAAAAAAAACAAAGAGACCCACTTACAAAAGTCCAACTAAAATTTTTAAAGTTCCAGCATTGTATGAAAAGTATGCGTAAAATTTTTTTTTAATAAAGATAGATACAATATTATGTGGGGCCTCTTTTGTTATCACTTTTTTCTACAAAATCATTGCTACTCGAGTCATGAATATATTCTTCTCACCTACGCTTGCAGAAACAAGAAAAATAAATTTCCAATAATCTTTGACTCATTACATCTGTTCTCCACTTCCAACTACTATCATATCCTTCTTTTTTTTCCTTTTTCCCTCTTCTTCTTTCACAATCATATAGTATTTTTAGGAACCAACATAATTCATTGTTGATATAATTATTCAAAATCAATTATAAATATTGCTAATGGGCATTGAGTTTGGAATTTCATAATCTCGCTAAAAAAATAAAAAATTTTAATTGCAAGTTTTAGAAAATGACCAAGAAAATATCTCGTTATTGTTGTAAATTTTATTTTTTAGTTTTTTAACCTAGTCCTGATTAGCTTAGCTTTTTTTTTTTTTTTTTTTTTTTTTTTTTTTTTTTTTTTTTTTCTGTTCTAGTTAAAAAAACAAATTGACCTTCCTATAGATACTTAATCCCTGTCTAACAATGGAATAATATACAAAATACTTGTATAGTTACTTTATATAAAACAATATATATATAAATTTATTTTTTTCTATAACAAAATCAAAATATATCCATTTTGTTTTATAAATATCCCATTATGTTGGTTAAATATTTCCTAATTTAATTTCACTTACATACTAAAAAGACTAATCAATTTATGCACATGTAAAAAGATTAATACTAATACCACTTTAGTTTGGTTTAAAGTTCATACGGTGCAAATGGAGAGCGGTTTTTCGCTGGTGGTTGTTAGTAATTAATTGATGAATATTTAGTGTTTGGTAAAATTTGAATAGCAGTTGTTAAAATGTAAAGATGAAAATTAAAATATAATTTAATTTTTAATACATTATATGTATGATGCTGCGTAATATATATAGTGAATGCATTATTTCTTTTAACTTTTAATGTATTGTGTAAATAAAAAAATCTATTAATGTTCTTAATAATATGTTAAATGAAGAATTAGTTATTTAAATAACTAATAAATAACATGATCATATATTTGTAAAATTCATGCAGTATTCATTTTTTTATGGTTAAGGGAGTCCAAATAAAATAATATTTAAATCGATAGCACTTGATAAAAAAAAAAAAAACTACAAAACTAGTTGATAACAAAAGAATTGTTTGGGCTTTCTATTAGCTTATCAGTTTGTTAATTAAAGAACTCATCCAACCACTTATAAAAATTAGTTGTTGAGTATGAATTAGCTATTAGTTGAATGAATTAACTGAACCAACTGCTCTCTTAATTCTTAATCAGGGCAAATAATTAGATGTAGTGGAAAGTCATACATCATTGGAATAATTTTTGGGAAAATTTTAGTAGAAAATTTTGTTATATTTATCTTCTTGAATGGCAGATAAAAACATTTGAAAAAAGAAAATAATAATTGAGCAGATTTTTTTTAATTTCATTAAAAAGTTCAATAGATGAAAGAACATTACTGAGCTACACAATAAGAATAGTTATGTCTTTAATTATAAAAATTCAAATAATGAAGGAGATCTCAAATATTAGAAATATTGCCCATTTTTCATATAAATAAGAAGACCAACCAAATAAATGAGCGATTTAATGTTTAAGTGGCTGGGCATGGCTGCCGATTCCAGAAAAGATAAATCAGAAAAGAAAAAAAAGAAGCATACGTAATGACATAAGATCTTATTGAATGGTGAACAAGATTTGCCGTCCATCTTCTTTCTTTTAAATTCTCTATGTTTTCTTCCTTCAATTTTTCTTGTACTCATTTGCAATGCTATGGTCGTTTTGACTAAAAAAACAAAAAATCACGATTCTGTTTGTTTTTCTATGCCTCGATTCCATTATTTTTTTACACTTCTTAATTATTTTTTATTCTATTCAATAATACTTTTAACTCAAGCAGTATTGATATGTTATTTAAATTTTAATCAGGGTATTTTTATTTTTTCTAAAAATTGATGTGATTCAATTTTTTTTTTTAATTTTTGAGAAAAATAAAAAAAGTATAAATAATTGAACGGAGATAATATATTTCTATAGCAATTAAATTTAAATACCGAATAAAAGGTTCTCTAAAGTTGATAGATAACCACTGAACCAATACGTTTGGTCTTACGTGCTGGTGTACAGTGCCCTTGATGTATTCTTGTTCTAAATGACTGGATATATACTGTAAAATACATTTGTTATTGATGGTTCCTTTTTTTATAATATTCAAATAAGAATTGGATCAAAAACTCAATTCGTTGACAAATTTTATCTAAATAGTAGATTCTTTTGAACAATTTTTTTGAGTCCATAATAATTTTAGCGCAAAATTTAAATAGTTAATGATTACATTTATAATGTTCTACAGCGTCAATTTTGGCCATTAAATTTTTTTAATGACATAAGAAAAAATCATTTAACCACTTTTACAAACAGAAAATTTACTCTCATAGTATAACTGTTAAGAAGGCCACATTTTGTTTGATGGTTAATTATTGAAGTGGTTACAGTTGGCAGAATGAATGAGAATCCACCAAAACTGGAAAATACGTATATGCTAAGTATTAGGTCCGAAACTATTAACTATGGTCTATTTTGGGGACTAATTATTACTGATATCATGAGATTGTTGTTCCTAGATTAGTTCTTTAGTTATTGTTATCAGTTATGTTTAATGTCTTTGTTATTTGATAGTTTGTGAAAATAAGTGGCATATCTCCTTTTTCAATCAAAAAAATAAAAGTCAATTAAATAGATTTCTAGAAAGACCATGAAGTCGAATAGTAGCCATGAATAACCACCATGGAGCAAGCGATCCGCTTTGTCCAATATGATACTATCAACTCAAGCAAATACTTCAACATTAAAAATTGTATTTATTTATTTTTTGTACAAGTGTTTATTATTAGGCTTCCTATATAAAAATATAGAAAAATATTGTTTGTATCCCATATCTGTAATAGTTTCCAATTAATTAAATTCTAGGTTTGATTTTTCTAAAAAAAAAAAGGTTTGTTTAAGTTTTTTTTTTTTTTTAGTAGCTTTATTGTCACCGAACTAACCTGTAAACTTAATGAATTAATATAATATCGGTGCTATGAGGATAATAATTATATGAATA
Organism: Jatropha curcas; assembly: GCF_014843425.1. The sequence continues at coordinate 19,045,484 of NW_023590789.1, read as the reverse complement.
GCAAACTTTAATTAACTGTAATTTAACTAAAATGTGCTATTGTTCCATAAATTCATTGATCTACCACTTAAAATTTAAAGGTAATGCAAGCCTAAACTGTACCTTTCATAGCAATGATCGGTATATATAATTTGTAATTATTTAAGTTTATGTATTATAGCTTAATAGCTTTTCATGGAATCATATTTAGGATGTTACGATTGATTTTAACTCAGAGGGCGTAATTTTTTTGCAACCATTTAACAATTAGCACACTTCTTATTTTCAAAATCAAAAAAAAAAAAAAAAATAAAAAAGAAGCAACCTTCCGCATATTGAATTCCAAAAATCACTTTTATCAATTGGTTATTAATTTTCTAATTATATAACTTATATTGTAGTTGTTCATTTTATATAATTTAGTTTATTTATGCTTATAGCTTTTGCCACGTGAATGTTAAAGAATAGAGAAGTAAATTTTCAAAATAAATTCCATTCCCTCTGATTGTTACAGTTAAAAAGGCACTAATGGGTTCTATGCGGATCGAAGAATAATACATTTCAGAGACCCGAGTATGCATAAAGATAGAATTAGAAGAATAAAAAAATAGTTAAGAGAATAAAAGAAATGAGAATCCAGCTACCACGTGTTGGGATTGGACTAAATATTAGTGCTTGTGGTAAGATATAAATACGAAGCGTTTGTTTTCGAGAGAAGCGACAAGCTTTTAGAGGATCAAAAACTTTACAGATCTACGGCTATCTATGGCTGGAAGAGAATATCCTATATATTTTCTCTTAAGATATAGATTTTGTTTTATGACCATTGTGTTGTGTTCTTTAGATGATAAGTGTTTTTGATATTTTAAGGATGGAATAGGACTCTTTGTATTTTGTTTTATTGTTATTAGAAATAAGGTAGTAGCGTATGTGTCAAAAGTGTAGTTGTTTTGATTTGAGAGAGTAGATTGATTTTGTGTGTAAGTTTAATATTCTACTTTTGTTAGTTTCTGTGACAAATCCTGTGTAGATTAATTAAGTATTGATACTTGATTTGGGTTATAATGATTGAACAGTAAGGTGGTTTACCGTTAGATGGTAAGATGTGGTGGCCACTGGAGTAGAGAAAGAGTGTTGGCCAGTGGGTGAGGAAGTGAGAAAGCGTGGCAAAAAGTGGAAAGGATTGGGTCGTGTGGAGGTAGTAGGGGAGGTGGAGGAGAGTGGAGGGTGTGGTGAGATTAGTAGGTGAATGTGGAGGGCATTGTGTGGGAGAGCGTTTATGGTCGTGGGTATGTAGTGTTGGCGGGTGCATGGTGGGTGGTGTTAAGGTTTGGGTGGGTGAGTGGATGGTAGTGGGAGGGGTTGAGAGTAGAGTGTTGGGTTTCAAGTTGTTGGAAGGCCGTGTGCTGGTTGTGAGGAGGATGAGGGGTGGAAAGGTGTGTTATGTGTTGTTGTGCGCTGTGGTTTGTGTTGTGATGCAGGTGGTGGACGTGGGGGGTTATAATGGTGAGTAGTGTGGAAGGGGAGAGTGGTGGGAGAGGGGAGGGAGGGTGTGGGTTGTTGAGTGTTTTGTCACACATATGGGAAAGTGGTAAATGTGTTTTGGAGCTATATGTGGAGAGGGCTTGATAGAGGGGAGTAGAAGATTGAGGAGGTTGTTGAGGATTTGAGCTGACGTGCGTGGAGGGCGGTGTTGTTGGTGGCGTGGTAGATAGTGGAGATAGGGGGAGAGAGTGTGAGGTGGTGGTGAGGTGGAGTAGTGGGGGGCGGAGAGAATTGAAATTGGTGAGAGAAGTTGGGGTGTGTTGAAGTGTTTTGAGTTAGGTAAAGGATGGTTGGGTAGGAGGGGGGGCTGTGGAGGAGGAGGTGGTGAGGGTATAGTGAGTGAGGGGTAGTGAGGGGTGGTGGGGGTGGGAGGTAGTAATATATATAATTAATGTATTCTAATCATTTATTTGTTGTAAAGAAATAAAATGTTTCGTATTAAAGTGGTAAGAGGATAAATATTTTATATGTTTTGCATCCTTTACAACTTTGATCATTCTGTCACTTTTTTGTGCTTTCTTCAATATTGTATAATAGCTGCTTTGAGAAAATTAATTATTTCGTTCTTGATGTTTTGCTAAATTCCAACTAGTTTATCATTACCATTCTCTTGTAATTTTTTTGTGCGTTTTTAATGGAAAAAGTACAAAAATAATTTTAATGAATCTAGAATAAAATATAGAAAAGATTTTAGTGGTATTGTTAAAAAAATACAGAAACAAATTGAGTACCTTTTGACAGAACATAGAAATGAACAAGAAGTAGTAATGTCATTTTATTGAAATCATTTAAGTTTTCTGAGAAAGTATGTTAAAAATATTTTAAAGAATATATTCATTTTTGAGAGAGAGAGAATAAAGAGCTAACTTTCTTCCTTTCCAAATCATTTTGGGGTAATTTTTCATTTTCTAAAAAATATTCTTTATTAGGATTTTTTTGCAGACGCTTCAAAATATTGATGAAAATGTAAAAAATGTTTTTTCAAGGGAAATTACTTTTTAAATACGGAATCGAAGCCCTAAGATTCTATTTGAAATTAAGTGTTTAAAACTAAATTAGATTTTTTAGATACACAAACTTGAAAGACAAGGATGGTCAACTTCAATTCACGTGAAAAAATGAAATTTAATATATGAGATACCTCTATGTCATATAATACATTTCACATTTGAAATTTTAAGTCTCGTTAGAAAAAATTCATTAAATTTATGTGTAGTTATATAAATTATTATGTAAATTGGGGACGTGATATTATCTTGTAAGTTGTGAGTGGAGGTTAATGTCTTTAAAGAAAACTATGAGAGTTAAAGTAATATTATTGGTCATGGGGTAACAGGAATAAGATTACTAAAAGATATTTGAAGTTACTCCTTAAAACCAAAATTGTAATAAGTATTTTTAGAAACTAAATTGATTTTCTAAAGAATGTGACGGAATTTATGGAATTGGAGTATATATCTGTATAACTTGGTCGACAACGATCTTTGGATTTACGTTTTCCTAAAAAAAAAAAAATTTATTAAAACATATAATTGATCTAAAAATGCTTTTGTTTTATTTTTTTTTAAATTGGCAAATGTTATTAATTGGGTTTCTAGTAATTTTAAAGTGCTACGAGCTTATCGAATGATTTTGCTAAAGACAAAATTCATTTTTTTAAGTGCCCTAAGGGAGCCATAATTAAATGAATACGAAAGTAATCATCATTTCTTCACATTGGACGCCGTTTCATCTTGCGAGCTATCTTGGGCTGGGTAAATGGGCCCTATGTTTGCTTATTCAGCTGTACGGGTCCACTTCGGAACATTAAAGGCCCATAATGACTTGAATAACCGAAGGTTTCAAAATCAAAATAAAAATCCTTACAAAAATAACTACATTAGTTTCTGTTTGAAACCGACTTGGGGTCGACTCAACATACCCAATTAAAAATTTAAAAACTGTAAAACTGATTAGTTAATTGGTTTCAATTTTGGATTTATAATTTTAAAGATAATTTTGATTCAGCTTTTGATTCGATTATTGAAAATAAAGTTAATTTGGCTACAAAATTGAAACAACAAACATTTTGATTTCGATAGTTTAGAAAAAAAAAAAAAAAAAAATTAATTTTCCAGTTTTATCGTCTTCGATTTGAATTCAGAACCCAATCAATTGATTGACATCTCTTATGTGGACGGTCTACCGACATATAGTAGTTTTTTTTTTTCACTAACAATTGTGCCAAAGAAAAAAAAAGCTCTTATATATATTCTTTTATTTCTCATCTAATTTTTTCTTCACAATGAATAATATGTTTCTTTTAGCTTTTTTATTGATTTGATGTGTTATTTGATAGATATGAGAATAACTTATTTTCATACAGATTATTTAGTTTTTTTTTTTTTGGAATAAATTCGGATCTTGTCATTTGATTCTACAAGAAAAAAATTAGAATTAAAAAAATCCTAAGGCAATTAGTTGGAAAATGTAATTAAACAACATATATAAAAACAGACAGCAAGTTTGTTAATGTAGGCAAGTTTTAAGGACATTGATTTTTGCTAAATTCATATTAATGTTAATTGTTTTCATAGGAATACTAATCGGTAGGAAGATTTCTTCTCATTTAAAAGAATGTTTTTTTTGTTTACTTATATCATGTTGATAGTCATTTTGGCTTCTTCTTTTTTTAATTGGAAAAATTGTAATGCTTTAGATTATTATTAAAACTCCTGTCTTCTTGCACTAAAGATTTCGAGTTGAGAATTGCGTGAGGTATGAGTCTTTTTAAGTATCCGGGAGGGACCTGCTTCCCTTTGCCAGGCATATTCGATGCGAATCTGAAATTTTAGTACGGGTTTAGTAGAACTTCAAACACCACATTCTTAAAAGAACCAAGAAAGAAAATACATATTAAAGATCTGAAGCATTACATCATACGATAATGAATGGAGAGCTAAGAAGTCACTCCATAAAAAACCAAACAAGAACCAGCTGCTTCCTACTAACAAAGAAGCTATCTGGTTTGCTAATTTTTCAACAAAAATAAAGGACATAGAACTCTTTCAAGCAAGAGTTTTGACAATCATGGATAAACTAAGCTAAATAGAAACAATCAACAATAAATTCTTCAACTCCTATATGGCTCATCAAACAATCTCACTTTCAATAGAAAAGAGGAACTTGGTAATCTTTTTTTCCTTTAACCATCGGTAAGAAGACCTCTGCTGATCACTCCCAAAAACTTTGCTGTAAGAAGTTGGAAAATGCCCAGATGTTTCATACACCACCCGCACTGAACCAGCATGGTCTCTTACCACATCCAACCCGCTCTAGCTGACTTTGATTGAAATATAAAAATGAATGCATCTATATTAAATTAACTGACTAGCGATGAAGGCTTCCATTTCAACAGCTTCATAGAAACCAGTTGTTTCTTGTTTCTGGATTCGAACGTTCATAAATTGAGTAGCCTGCGACACTGCATGCAAAAGAGTTGGCCCCTGGGTCTTTTTTTATTAAAGATTACATTATTTCGCATATTCCCAAATTTTTCTCAACCCAAGGCAATTGCTTCAAAACAGATTCTATAGTACATCTGTCCTTATTCTTTTGGAACCAATCAAGAATGGAAAGTCATAGAACCCACCAGCCTGCATTTGAGTTTTACCTAGTAAATCGTTTTGAAAATACAATCCATCAGACAATGAACAACAGATTCTCTTCAACATACGTACAGGGAAAATGCGTGGACTCATTCTTCTAGACAATAAGACTTCTCGGTGGGTAACTGTACAACAGAGGGCCTGCACATGAATAAGGTTTGTTACTTTGCTGGGTATTTTGAAGACTCCACAAGAATTTTCATTCTGCAGAAGGTACAAAATTGAGATGCATTGCGAAAAGGAGAGCTTGATACACTACGAACATATAATAGACTTTGGACTCCGAATTCCAATTCGCCGAGTCATTAACAGGCCATATAGACTTCAATGGAATCTGCAAAATCAAGTGCAACCTGCTGATAAGCTACAAGTCATGCTAAGAAATCATTATCCCATTTCTTTTTACTCATCATAACACGTTGTATAGCCATTTAGTCATTCCTTTACTGATTAAGAATTTTGGCCTGTCAGTAATCTCCAGCCTTTTAGCCAACATTGCTATATAAAAGCTGATGGATGTGAACACGAAAGTCAATAACACCTCTTCCTTTTCATTTCCGTCACATGATCGTTTAAGAATAGCACAATGAAACACATGTTTTTACAATTAGCATCATTTTTTTCCAACCAAAAACGATTCACGAGCATTTGCAATTGGAGTATAACTTTACATGGTAAAGAAAAACAATCATCACGAAATTAGGAATAGGCATCGACCGGTTTAATGACGCCGGTTCCAGTTCATTGGAACTATCGGTTTTCGGTTTTATTGACGCGGTTTTGAGACTGTTTAAATTTTAAATCGGAATCGACCCTTGAACCTCCGGTTCTGGTCCTGTTCGGTTTCTAGCATGGTTTTCGATGAATCAACAGGTTCGAAATTAACCCGGTTTCCGGTATTAATACAAATTTTTTAAAAATATTTATAAAATTTGATTCTGAATCATAAATAAATAATATTTTAAAAATGTTTAGATTTTATTAACTAAATAAATTATTATAAAATTTTAAAGAAACTTCTATTAATTAGAACTATTATTGACATTTAAATTTATAAATTTTTGCCTTAATTACTAATATAGAAAATTATAATTTTTTTTTTTAGTTCTTGGGCTTGAAGTTAAATAAAATTGAAAAATTTTAATTTAATAATTACCTATGTATATTCCTTGGAATTAGAGGAATCAAGAGCCCCACGTAGTTTTTTTTTTTTTTTATTACAATGGAAAATAACCTCCAAATTATTACATATTAATTTTAGTCATCAGGTGCCATTAGTCCGTTATTGAGCCAGAATCATCCCATCATCGTTGAATTTTGCTGTCCTTAACTTTCAACGCTGCTCTAGTGCAAATCGTCACGCATTTCTTGCATTTTCCACATTATTGGCATAATCTTTGACCGTGTTGGATCTAAATTTCTGTCCACCAGCACTAAAGCTTGTTCTTCCACTGCAAAATAGAATTGGCACAAGAAAGAATATCGTTTACAATTGAAGCTAAGACTGGAAAAGCGATTTGTATGCTTTTTTCACCAACTCAAATGTCAAATTTTGTTGCGTCTTCATCAGTATCATCACCCAAAAACTCCAAATCTGTGCTAATACTATGTCTCAATTTCCGTGTAATATGTGGATCCTCTTTTGGTTTTTTTGAAACTTTTGCATGAAATTTAAATTGTGTAGAATAAAATCTAGTGGATTGTGTAATTTTGGATGTAATTACTTGAGGAGGGAGATATAAATTTAAATACTATCCGTACAAAGTGCCAGACATTACCTTTAAAACATTTTAGTAAGGAGAAAATAATATAGCTTCAATATTAAATTCATAATAAGACAAAAAAATTATTGTAATCAACTAAACTTAAACTAGGACAAAGAAACAATGCAATCTAAATTTAAATTTAGGAATTTCAATATCAATATTTTTTTAACCATTCTAGTTTTCACTCCACTGAATATCATTCTTGTAAATCAATCATTATTTTCATTTTCAATTAAATGGCACTTACTTTATGGCCAACAATGAAATGGAAATAAATGGGAACGTAGGATAAATAAACACCCCCTAAAATCTTGTAACAATTTTCAAAAACTTGAACTTGTAATTATAATATTTTTTTTATAAATGTCAATCGGTTGAGATAAAGTTGAAAATGTGATGCATGCAATTGAATTTTCATTCTCATGGGAATATCTCTTGAAATCTTTTTATATTTTTTTTCCCATTAGGATGAACAAAAATTTTAATTTTTTTTTCTAAAATATTCTAGTGTCACCAATAATTTAAATATTTTTTATGGACGTAAAAATTCATTTAATGTTGTTAATGCATCTTGAACACCTAAATTTAAAATATGAACAATGCACATAAAGTGGTAAAAAAATTTTTCCACCAAAATTTGGATTGACAAATAAGTTTTTAATCTTACTTTAATTGATTACCGTATTTGCAACTAGCATTATAACAAACCAATGTAAAATTTTAGCCAAACTATATTTTTCTAAAATATATTTAACATGATAAAAATATTTATTGGGAGGTGTGAGAGTCATCCAAAAACTCCAAGTGCATTTCTTTTAAAATTTTCCATTTATTGTCAATTTCCACGTGGGAATAACACCATATAACGAATGAGTTTGTGACTGCACTCACAGCCAAAACTTCACAACAAATAAATTTTTTACGCATCAAATTTGTAAATTATATTTTTTTAAAATTTCTTTTTCTTTTCAAATAAACTAGATAAAATTGTCCTTTTAAGTGTATTCCTAGATATCTTTTTTTGTCAAAGATTTAATGTTTTTTTTAACGTAGTTATTAAATCAAATTTTTTCACCAAATGAAAAAGATATCATTCCATACAACCATTTTTCGAGCCAATTTCCAATTTTTATTAGCTTCATTCACTTATTTAAACTAGTGGAGTGTTAAGGATCACATACCTTGATGACAATAACTTGAGGCTTTGAGTTACGATTATTCCTTACCTCACTTGAATGATATGATTATTAAATGCCTATTATGAGTGCCATAGCCTCTCTAAGCTTGAGTGTATTTTTTTTTCTGCAATAATTATATCGAATCGTAAATTGATTTCTCCGTTACTTTACACAATTTTTGCAAAGTGCTTTCTTTGAAAACATATAATTTTACGTGGTTTACCTATTGAAATGTTTAGGCGATGTTACTTCTTGTGATTGAATGAACGAAGAATAATCGTTCCTCAACTAGAGTTTTGATATTGAACTTCATCATATTGTAGTGACAAATCAATTAATGTTCGTTGAATCAATTTATTTTCTACGCTTTGAGTACTCAACTTTCTCTTGGAGGTTTTGTGATATTGTGTGACATGTTTATTAAAATGGAATTAATGGAAAATGAATAAATTCGAATATGAGTTAATGGAATGAGTTGGACCATCTATTATTTCAATGATGAGAAATTATTAAAAAAAAATCAAATGAAGTAAGTTTTAAGAATGGAAAAAATTGAAAATAAAAGGAATTTAAAAATTGGATGTATGAAAATAAAAATAAAAATTTGTTTGTCGCATGGTTTCGAAATCGGACCCGCTTTTAATTTTGGATACCGCTTTAATAAATTTTGGATACGGCTAGTTTTAATTTAATTATCCGTCGACCCCGCTTTGTATTTTTAACGTTTTTCATTATCGTGATTTGGAATCGTTCCATGCACCATTCGTTATAACTATCTCTTACAATAAAATACAGTAAATTTCAATATAAAAATAATTTTTAAGGATAAATTCATCTATTCTTCAGTGTATGAGCCTGCCGATCAGCCGATCAACATGCAACAGTAATTAATTAAGTACTTACTAGTATATAAGAAAAAATCCGTTACAGTTGGTAATATTTTATTAATTATTTTTCCTTAATAAATTGACACAAAATATTTTTCATAATTACTCGGTACCTTATCATTGCGATCTGCAGAACCCATTTAAATAGACTTCGAGAATTGTTAGCTCCCAAAGACCCTGAAAGAGAAAAATGGCGGAGTCAAAGACGATAGGCGTTGTGGGTAGCGCGCCAAATGGGGTCGGGCCATCGCCCAACTGCCGCGCGTACATGGGTTCGATGTCTGGCTTCTAGACACCGGATCCTTTGCTCTGTTAAGAGCTAGAAAATCTATCAACAATAACATAATCGACTCATCTCCAAGGGAACTCTCTCAAGGTCAATCAAGATAAACAACTTTTCTTTTTTGCTGATATTTTTCAACTTTTTTTTTTTGCGGAAATCAAAATATTAATAGTGGAGATTATGAATTTTTTCTTATTGATATGATTGACTGTACCTTGAAGTTCGTAATTTTGAAGCCCTCATCACCAATCTATGGCTTGCTGTGTTTTAAGTAATAATGAGTAAAGGACTCGTAGGATTAGCCAGATGCCAAATTACAGAAGCTCACAAAGTAGGAGGATCATAATTTTCCAGGGTGAAGTTTTTTTAAGTGTCACTTTGAAATTTTCACATGGAGATATATTTCTTTTGCTATGTGTTGATATTTTCCTTTTGTTGAATCTTTTAATCAGACTCCGCCGTGAATTTATTGATAAACAAAAGAACCAATTCAGACGGTTTACACTACTGTTTTGAAGTTCTTATGATGAAAACATGTGAATCTCTGCTTTAAAAGTTTAAACTTTAACTATGTCTGAGCAACATATTTTATCTAATGCTTCTATCACATAGCAATTCAAAGAGTAAAGCAAACAGTTTTACTTAGTGCAAAAAGTTTTGGTATTATCCTACCCTGCTTATAAATATCAATGTCTTTTCTTCTTTCTTGGGCTGGAGGTAAGCATTTATAGCATCCAATGTTACATTTGGACATATTTTTTAAATAAATCTGAAGATCATTGTAGATTGAAATTGTAGAAGGTGCTTTCATGTTCTGGTTATCTATGTTTTCTGTTAAAACGAACCCAAATGCTCGATTATGTGTTTGCATGGTATGAACATTTAGAATGAGTATCGATATATATTGCATAAAGAGATGGCGAACCATGTGTTTGATTGTATTTGAAAGTCTATTATAGTAGTAAATTAAAGACCATTTAGACTTAGCCGTAGTGTAAGATATTGGATTTAACCTATATTAAAATGTTCCATGATGGCTTACCAAATTATCGCCGAAGTTAGACTGAGGAATTTGCCTCTGGAATCAGGGCTTTCATGGAAAGAGGGAGTATTTTCCAATACTTTAGGACAAATTAAGATAGTGGAAACATAATTTTTTGAGCATTCTTCTATTCTAATGATAAATTTTCAAACCTTTTATGCAGTTAAAGTTTTGAGTAAAATTTGTATTAGGAAGATGTTTGATAGGACTGGAGGAATTAACCCATTTTCCTTCAGATTAAGTAATTTTGCAAATAAAGATTTTGAGAAAGTACTCTGTTTCCTTTTCTTGTAAATTCGCAGTGAATGAATGCTAAGATTCCTGGCTTTTCCACTTGATAAAGGCAGGTGGTCACGATGCTTTACGGGGCGTCTAATTATACCACAGATTTGGAAGAGCTGCATATGGCAGATGTTGTTATTGAGCTATTGTGGAATCTGAACGATGTGAAGAAAAGTTCATTTCTTGCACTAGATAAAGATTGTTAAAGTTCTGGCTATTTTTGCTTTCTAATAAGAGTTCCATCTCCATACTGTTCTGGCATCATACAACTAGCCAGACCAGGCATGGCTTATCTTCTTTAATTTCTTTCTTTTTTGGCCTGAATGTTATGCTTGGGTGTCTAATAAACTAAATACAAATTCGGACAATTACAAAGTCTCATATAGTTGCATTCTGATTCAACTGTTAATGAACTCAAGAAATTTCTGGTTTTCTATTTTCATCACTCTTTTTTTTTTAAAACAATTTGGGATTCTGAACTCGTCCAAATCAAGTAATGCATCATCTGCAGCGTAATCGCCATGCATTTTATGAATCTCATCATAATGAAATTGGTCCGATAATTGTGCGTGGTGCGGAGCAATCAGATGAGACACTTTTTAATGCAACCAAGTTCATTGGCTGAGAGGTGTACCAGAAAATACACTCTTTGTGCAATGTAGTTTGCTGTTCAATGAATAATCAGTTTTCTTAGGCATTTATGTGTCTGTAAATCCAAATAATTATTTTATTCAAAACAAAACTATTGAAAATATAATTCGAATACGTGTTTCCATTATGCGAATGGAATGAAAATCTCTTTTTTAGCTTTTTATTAAAAAATTTCTCTTATTTAGATTTTATTGTAATTGTATCCAACCATCTATATACAATCCAATGGCTGTCAAATCTGCAGGCTTGGCAAGACAGTTATATCTCCTCAAGAATTTTTCCGCTTCATTGTAAACGGATTCTAATGCCCAATGATAAATGAGCATTTTCATACTCTGTAATACAGGAAGTGGCAACGAAGGAGGATATTGAACACTGGAATGAAAGTTAGGCACAAACCACCGATGGGTCTTTGGGAGCTTGCAGATTTACATTGGAATTGGATGTCTGCCCTGTCAATAATGAAAAGTTCGTTCATGCTGGTTTAGGCGACAGTAATAGTGCTCCTGTCCTTTCCTTGTGCAGTATGTGCATGCAGGTCGGTCTTGGACGAAAATGTGGTATTGGGGTATATGATTATGGTAGAGCATCTGCACAATAATACCATCGTTTTCTCGGCTTTGGAAATTAGATTGCTTTTTCCAAAACTGGGGGCTATATTTGCATTCTTTGTCATCGATGTTGCTCACCTTGGGAGGCATTCTGTAAACAAGATTAAGTAATCAGTTTGCCTCGGGAGACACTCCTCATAAATTGAGAAATAATCTGTACTAAAAGAAAGATTGGTGCTTGAAGGGATAATTTTTTGCTAGAATTTATTCTGGTTCAAAGTTTTTTTGGGGGTTTTTTTGATGCTTAACTTTTGAATGTAATGATCGAATCTTATAGTAGTAAATGGTGGATGATAACAGCAGTCCTTTTCAAATTATTGGGAGCATGTGGTGTGGGGTGTACTGTGCCCTTTGAAATCAAACGAAGCTACAAAATCGCAATAGTAACATGATTAGAGACTTTGTTTAGGGGTAAGTGAATCTCCAACATCAATCTCTTCAAAAACCAGCTCCTTTTACGGGCAATAGCAATAGTGACAGTGCCATTCTTATAACGATTGAAATTCACATGCTTTCATTTTCCTTTTCTTTGGGTTAACATTTAAAGCAAAGTCAAATAATATAGAAAATAGATAATCATCAGCCATCTTGCTTGCCAAGAAAAAAAAAAAAAGGAATTGCCGAAAATCTGACACCAATTATTATGGATTAAAACTTCTCAATGATTGAAATTAAACCTTAAGGTTTATTAAATGAGGCAATTCAAGTTAACTGTAAAGATTTGAGAGTTAAAGAGTTTGGTTTATTGAAACATGAAGTTTAGAGACATTTAGTTATGTTTTAGATAATTATTGATCAAAAGAAAGGAAAAAACAAGAATTTGCGAGGGAAATTTCTGTTATGTTATGTATTGCTTGCCAGCTGGGAATCTTTAATGTGAGACAAAGAAATCAAAAAGGGAAGCCTCTAATTTCAAAAAGTGACCAACATGAACCCACAAAGAAGCGCCGATTAAGAGTAATTTAAGTTCATTTGTTTTCTCATATCCACCCACCACCATTCCTCAATTCTAAAGCCTGGCAATTATTACGCAATGCATTTTCTATATTTTGACAAGTGATGAATTGCGATCCATGGATTATTAAAAATTAAAACAAATGAACAACATTATTTGTAAGAAATCAAAAAAAACAGGTATAGATCAAAACCAAAATAAAAGAAACAAAAAGAAGATAAAAGGCATAGGAAGCCTTAAAACTTTCCCTATTTACAAGGTAGACTTGAGAGTTGAGAGTAATAGAGAGAGAGAGAGAGAGAAGAGAGCAGGGTTAAGCATGAAGTTCTTGTTTCAGTGCTCCTTGTTGCTCATGTTTTTGCTTTGTGAAGCCAAGAAGGGAAAACCAAAGCGAAGGAAGCTAAAGTAGACGGACTCCCAAGGAAGATGAAAAAAGAGTGATAAAAAATGCAAATGCTGCATTGCTGATGCAAAATGGGTATTTGGGTGGCCAAGTATGTTTGTTAGTACAATTTTTTCTTTCTATTTCATGTGAAATGCTTCCATCTTTATTGCTTTCCATGGGAAAATAAGGTGTCACATTATTTATTTTACAAATCTCATAAATGTATGAGATATCAAGTATATCTAGTCTTCTGCTTATTTTAGCTTCAAAGCTTGCATTAAGTATCCCGGGGTTTTCAAAATTTTGGTCCTCTTGCCCCTATAGTGGAAATTTGTGAATGACCTATCTATGAGGATTGAAGCATTCTAAACTTGCCTTTGCCCTCCCCTTTTTTTTTTTTTTTTTGGTACAGAAGGGGATGGCTTTGCACTTGTTTATTAATTGATTTGGTTTATTTTGGGATTTGAACTCATAAATTCATAGCTTTTTTACAATTTTAATAATTAAAACTTAAAGATCCAATCATCTTATTTTATGTGATTTTAACATTGGTTTTATCAATTATTTCTTACAAATTTTCTAATTCTATTAGCTGCAAAAACCTACTAAAATGTTAGTAACTCTAATTGATTGCTGATGAAGACCAGTGCTTGTTCAAGCACAAAATGGAAAGGCATCAATTCTGTTTAATTTAGATCTGCTAATTCTGATGAAATATGCCAATTAGGTGTGGTAGTGGGAGGTCTCGAGTTCGAGTTCTCTCGACCACAAGTGTTTTCTCTAACTTGGTGAGTGTTATATCGGTCTCTTAAGCCTCCCAGTGAAATAAAACAAAATTGTGATGAAATGTCAACATCAAATTATAAATAGAATTATAATTGAAAATAATTTCGATTTGAGTTTCAAAAATTAATGTGTCTCATTTGATAGGGAAGGTTGCTTTGCAAAACAAAATGTGATAAGAGATTAAAATGAAAGGTTTCTCTGGAGTTCAAATTAGCAAAAACAATGTCTTCTTGCATAACATAGATTCTAAACATTTATAATTTAGACGTAAATGAGTCTAATTACTTTTATCTCTCAATTTTATTAATGAATACTAGTTTCTGTGGCTCTTACTCTCTCTCTCGAGTGGGCGCACGCAATAGAAATCACAAACTGTCATTCCATATTGATTTGAGATAAAATCATTATTTTAAATATAAGACTTCGACAATTTCCTATTGATCTAGCTTTTAAAATTGGAGCTAGAACCGCTCTATTTTATAATATGGTATCAGAACCTACCTACTTCGAGAGGGAATACTCTCACTTAATAGCACTAAATGGAAATTTTTATTAAATTACAATAGGGTTTTCTTCATCTCTTATAGAAATTCTTTGAGTCCATTTTGCTCTGATTGTGATCAACGATAGAGTAGCAGTTTGGCAAAAGAGACCACAGATTAAGCCAATCCATAAACCCTGCACCAAATTGAAGAGAGCATATAACTTAAATAAAAATGTTGTCTCTAGCTGTACAAAGAAACAAGTTTGTAGATTACCTTTGACATAAAGCTTCAACTTAAAACCAAGAACACAAGAGATAGGCATGCCAATGAAATAAAATGTTGCCAGGTTACCATACGCAGCTAAGTGCTGCCAACCACATCCTCTCGCCACTCCTGCATGCACCATCAACGTTTAAGTTTCACTTACCAAGATTTTCTTTAATTAACAATACATAAATTTTCTTTAATTAATAAATTATTTTTTTGAGAAGTTTACTTGATAAATCATTGAATTTGGATTAATGTAGTATGTATATATCAATCATACCTCAATTTTTTTTTCTCTTCCCCTCTTCTCCTTTTTCCCATACTCTTCTTGATATATTTTTCGATAAAAATATTCAAAATAAATATCATAATGCTTTATATTGTTATTATTTTTTGATGGCATTTTAGAATTCGCATCATATATTATTTATTATTGTTAATATCATAATGCTTTATAGTTACCCAATTTTTAAAAATATATATCTTTAATAAAATATTAAAATGCTGATTATATTCTTAAAGAATCATTTTACTTTTAAATTTCTTTATTATTCAAATTGGGTATGAAATTACTAAGTTTACAACTTCATTAAGACTATGACTAATATAGTCCAAACTATTAATTAGTGTTAAAATAATCTTTAATATACTTTTTGAATAAAATTATTAATTTTCTAATTTAATAAGAAAATATAGATTATTAAATTCTATATCATAATTAAGCAAAAGGGAAATAATAATCAAATATAAAAGATAAATGAAATAGTAGCATTTGTCTTATTTTTCTTATTTTACAAAAATATTTCAATTAAACATTTAGTATTCATAAAAAATCTACCATTTGGATAATTGACTTTCTTTAAAATTTAAATGACATTAAAGTTCGACACTTTGTCCATATGCAAACACAAGAGTCTAATTAGCACAAGTAGGAAAATACTTGCGTACACCTAACGTTGAAACTATCCATGCACCAAAATAATTGTTGATTTTCATTTTGAAAAATTAGTTTAATTTTTTACTAATGTTTTTTTTTCTCAATGAAAAGAAAATAATATTCTCGTTTACATTAAATAACTTTATAGCATTGACTTAATATATTGACTTAGTATATGAGTGATCTGTACACCTGCTAAGTCATTCTCAAATGGGTAAATTCAAACCTGATAAGACGCCTTGAATGGAATCAAATTTGATAGAAACTGCAAGAAATGATGCCATTGAAGCAAATTCCTTTATTATTGCATGGCTGTCACTAAACAAAGCAGCCCAAACATTGTGACCAAATGCTAGAGCCAAAACAACTATGAGGGCAAGAGAGAGAGAGAGCTTGAGAGTCACAGCCATGGCTCCTTTAGCTCTGTTCGGATTGCCTGCTCCTAATTCATTAGAAACTCTTGTGCTGTCACAACAAAACATTAATTTAACTTGACATATAATAAAAAAACATGGGATTTTAACAAATAATATATCAGCTAACCTTGCAGCAGCACTGAGACCATAGGTTAACATGTAGGCTATAGTTTCTGTATTTACACTGGATATGAAAACCAGACAATTTAAAATAATTAGTAAATGACTAGAATTCGAGCAAACTAAATTGGACGCCCTTTAGTCATGGTCATACACATGTTGCATAGACTATGGGAGGAGTCAGCTTTCTTAATAAAGGGCTATTTTTTTTTACCTCATGTAAATTGTGCGCAATTAATTTAAATATTAGAATAATTAATCATACAAATATATTTCAAAAATAATATTATTTGAAAGAAATATATACTAATTATTTATTGATATCAAAATAAAACAAGTCTCAATAACTTTTAAAAAATATAATACATCTAATAAAAATTAAGAATGAGAATCTACCAAAACAGAAACATGTTCTTATTTTTTTCAAGAATCATTTTTCATGTTGAACATATATTTTTATTCAAGTTTTCTTATACAAATCTAGAAATAAAAAACATTCAATAATTTTCTAATCAAGAAATTTACAAATTTAATTAAGAATATTTTCAATTTCATAAAAAATAATAAATATCACGTAGTGTATTTTTTATTGACATTTTAAATTGAATAAATAAACATAATTATTTTAATTTAAAAAATCAATAGCAGAAGGCAACTTTAAAATCGTATAGACTTAGGGGCCACAGCCAGCTGTCCTCTTGGTGCTCCGCCACTAGTGTAGACCACAAAGAAAGACTATGTATCATGTAAGATAATGAAACAGTTCTTTTATTAAACTTTGTTAATTTAACATTTGCTTATTAAGTTTATAAATTATTCTTAAATTTAAACAAGAAATTCAAACATATATATATTTTTTTTAATAAAGGAATTCAAACATAATTAAATTTTATAGAAATTTTAAAAGGAAATATTTTTGGAAATATGAATTTGTTAATGAATTCTTGAAATTCATGAGCAGAGGGTTGAGTTACATAAAAGCAAAGCCAGTGACGATAGCCCAAGAATTGGCAAGGGAGGCCGGCGAACATGACGGAAACCAAAGGTATTAAGTAATAGAAAACATTAGTAAGAATCATAGGCAAAGAAAACAAGATTTGAGTTTTGGACTCTTTCACATCTGACACCTTATTGTACCACCGCCACCACCGCCTTCCCCTGCTTTCCTCTTGATCTCCACCGATACTATTTGCTTCCGCCGCTTGTACAGAATCTGAACTAGCGTTTGGCAGAGCTTTGATCTCCTCATTCGTTGGCCGTTTCTTGTCCATGTTGTTTAGTTACTTTGTAATATTTCTTGATTTTGCGGCGAAGATGATGTTAATGATATCCCAACTTGTTTTAGCGGTCGTCACCTCCCTGAACGAGATGGTTGTTTTTTAGAAGAAAATCAATGTTTAATCTACAGATGAAAAAGAACAGAGTAAATAACAAATTATTCCGATTTGAAATGAGCAAATTCTTGTCACATTGGAGTAAACTAAATAACAAACTACTCCTATTTAGTATAAACCTTAGAAAGGAGATGCTTGCACGTGTCTCCATATTTTGAGTAACAAGTAAATTTTTTTTATAGATACTAAACATTTACAATTCTTTATCAATTATTCTCTCGGTTCTATTTATCAAGAGAAAATTTTGTTTTTGAACGTTCTTTTTACATAGAGAAATTTTCCTAATATGGTAATTTTGGGACTAATGCCAAAGTAAAAAGTCTAATATGCCTTTGCTTTGGTTTATAGATTAAATATTGACTTTGGGAGTATTTCAAAAAAGTAACATATATTATTGTAGTTGGTTTTCAATATTCAAAAATTGACTGAACCGTGCATTAAGAAAATGCGAGATTCAAACACATTATATGCACAGATTAATTTCACCAAGAATCTTTGCCTTAACATTTAACTGTCCACATATAGTGAAATTTACTCACAACTCTAATAAATCCTAAACGAAGCAAAATTTCCTCTAAATGATTGTGCTTAAATAAAAATAGTTATGCCCATTTATAATTACTCTAATAAAATCCTTAAATGGCTAAAGAGAGAGTTACAAAATTTAAACCCTAATTTCATTACTTAAATAAAAATAGTTGTGTGCAATTTTTGCATTATGTTAAATTCTATAATTGCCTTAGTGGATATAGATAAAATGTCTACAACTTTATGAATACTGCAAGCATTTTACTCACCTTTTTCAATTTCAGAACATAGTTACATACAAACTATATTTTTCACATTTTCAATGTTTTTCCTTTTATTGCATTTTTGAGTCTTTTTTGGAATGTTAATTGGTAGTGGTATGGTTTCAGATTCTATAGAAGGCGGTTGTTCAATGGATGACAAAGAGATCAAGTCTAAGGATTGATTGTTGAGTACGGGCACATCTTCTGAAGTTGCAAGCAAGTTTTGAGGGACTGTATTCAAATCAAAGGAAGAACGTACTGTGTCCATGGCGTTTGTGGATTAAATTTTAGAGTTGTGAACTTATCTCTATTTAAATGAATTCAACTTTGAAAATTTTGGCTCAAAATTTTATTTTTTTATGCGTAAATTTGGAGAAGAAAAACAAAGAATTTAAGATTGAAAATTTTGGTTCCAAATGTTCTTTCAATTTTTATGCCAATTTTTTCAATCCAAATTTGATATTGAAATTTTAGGGCACAATTGCGATTAGACAATCCACGTTTTTTATTATTGGAAGTCTAAATAAATAAAACGCCTTATTTAAGTAACAGATCCTCTCTCTCATTATGTATTACCTTTTATTGAAAATTGGGAACCACTTTAATATCTTTTCAGAGGTAAATTAGGAAGAAATCCACAAAAAGATCACCCTCATTAATCCTAGAAAAATTTTGACTTTGTCTGTATAAATAGAACAGGAGAGTACAATAGTAATATATACAAAAATTTTCTGTTAAAATAAGTTTTTATTTATTTTTTCTAATGAAAAAGGATGTCGAATCTAGTTTTATGACATTACAACTTACTATAAAATTTTTAAAATTTTAACTCATAAATAAAATTTGATACAATTTACTTTGTGAATAACAACAATGCTTGGTGCAATTATTTGTACAACATTGACATTAGATATATAAGTATTGTCTAATAGAATTTATTCATAATTACTTGAAAATGAATCACATTGTTTTTTTCAGATCAACAATTGTATGATTTGAAGAAAGGATAAGACTACTGTATAGAGTTTAAAATTTATTTATTAAAAAAAAATGTTTTTTAACCATTAGATTTTAAGTGGTTAAATAAAAATAGTTAGATTTAAGTAGTTAAATATAAACAGTTAGATTTAAAATTAAACAAATTATTGGTCACTTGTCCTATAGGTTATCAAAAAATAAGCTATTTACTTTTCACCAAAATATCTAATTTATTTATCCAAAATAAGGATTTCAAATTTTAATAAAGAATTATAAATTTTTATTTATCTTGTTATTGAAATATTTATCATGTATTTATATAAAATTGAAGCTATATTATATATACATGAAACTTCATTAACGCTTCAAACATAATTCTGAATTAACTTTTATTACTTGTAGTAACAACAACAACAACAATAATAAAAGCTTTCCATAACTAAATAAAATAATTCAATATAATTCAAAATAATATATATTTAATGAGTAATATTCTAAAAAATATTAAGAAAACCTAGGATAAAACTATGACACAAAATATTAATATTTCGGTACCAATTAGCTATTAGATTCTAATATTTAAAAATTGACCACTACATTAAATAATAAATAACAACTACTTGCTGATTTTATAAATAAAATATTCCATCAAATTTGTAAAAAAAATAAAATATTTTTTTTATTTTTATTTTGATAAAAATTATTTCTTTTGCCAAAAGTAAAACATTTAAATTTTTATAAATACAATGCAATTGTAAGTATAATATAAAAAAGGTCAGTCTAGAAAATTCTTTTATATGTATAACTTCAGTAAATTAATTAAAAAAATTGTCTTATTGTAAGCCAAACTATATTGCATGTTAGATTAGCATTATTAATTAAATGATTTTAAAAAAAATTAATTAAATGGAACCGACTCACGCTCATTGTACAAAAACAATCCAACATATCTCATCCTCAAATTACTAGTTGAATCAGATTATCTTAGGTCTCGTTTGGTTCAAAATGATTGACTTACAGAGAAATATAATTTTCAAAAAATACACTTTCAAGGAAATTATTTCCTAGAAAGTATAATTTGTATGTGTTTGGTATGCAAATCAACTTCCAGAGAAGTGAATTGCTCTCAAACTATAAATTACAATGATATCCATAACATAAATTTGAGTGAATTAGATAATAAGATAAATTAGTAAATTCATTGCACTTAACTAGAGAAATGCAACTTCCCTATTCACACCTAAGGAATTTACTTCTCTTGTATAAGGAAAGTTGGATGATCTATTTCCCAGAAAGTAGAATTGATAATGCAAACCAAACACAAGCACGTTATACACTTCCCTAGTCTAGTTTGATAAGAATGTTGCAATCTCAAGAATTTCATTGTTCAAAGAGTTATAAGGATCATATTAAAGTAAGGTAAACTCTGATACCATGTTACAAATAAAATTTAATTTCATACCAAAAATTAGCTCAAGTGAAGGAGGATTACCCAAATCTTATATTTTGAATAAAGACTTTATTCCAAAACAATATGTGATAACATTTTTTTCCTTTTGCAAATTCTTAGATGTTAGTAGGAATAGTGATAAACCAGCATATAGGTTAGCTCATTATGCTGCTCTTAATACTGACATGGTAATCCAATTTTGGATAGACGAAATTCCTTCTCATGATCTTGTAATGGCTGATATAGCCTTTCTTAATTATTAATGCAAATCATTTATTTTTCCTAAAAAATATATATAATTCTGTATAATTAATTTAACACAATAATTCAATTAATTGACCATAATAATTTACTCAATTTGAAACATAATTAATCAAATTCCGTAATTCTGAACCTAATTTAAGTAATTCTAAAATAATTTATCGCTATGAATCCACAATTATGTATTTCTAATCAAAATTCGGCTAACTGAAAAATGATTTGATTTCTCAATTAAAGGATGAGACAAAAATAATGCTCTGATAAAAATTATTTACAAGTATAATGTAAAATGAAAATTATTTATAAATCTAATGTTTGTCCTGTCATGAAGAGAGAATGTTGCACTAAAATCACCAACTCAATTGGTGGTTTCAGTGCAATACAAAAAGTAATTTGTACTGACAAGTAGTCAGTAAAAAATAATTATAGAATAAATAATAATTTTTATTTTGTATTGAAATCACTAAATGAATTGACAATTTCAATATAAAATAAAAATTTTAAATTATCAAATGACTTTTCACTTAAGACACATCATTCATTTGGTGGTTTTAGCGTAAATATGAAATGTGACTGCTGGTTAATGAAACGTATACGAAAAAATTAATAATGTTTTGTTAAAAATCCACCAGATTAACTAATTATCTTAATAAAAAACATTTATTTACTCAAAATATTTTCATCAAAACACACCTCATTTCGCCCACTGCAAGCACCTTCAACATCGAAAATACTAATTTTGATTCTAAATAACTAATCAAATTGGATGCACAAAAATACTCAACTCGTTTGATTTATGATTATGTGCTCAACATCTAAAACCTCCATGTGAAAATTATCATCGAGTCTGATTGTCAGATGCTTGTTTGTGAACCATGTGCATGCTAAGGAAGCTCCAGTAACTGAGTTTGGAACGAGAATTCTTCAAATTCTCGCTTTGATCCAATGTTTTGTTTCTTTTCAATGTCTATTTGTTAGTAGGACCTGTAATAAACTAGCCCGTAAGCTAGCTCAGTATGCTCTCTCTTCTGTTAGTGAGGAGCAAATTTGGATGGAGGACATTCCTCATCTGTTTATTTCTTGCTTTGCCTGAGATAACCTCTATTATTCCTTAATGAAATTTCCCACTTTGATCTAAAAAAAAAAAAAAAAAAACCTGTCTATTATTCCTTAATGAAGATTTCCCACTTTGATCTAAAAAAAAAAAAAAAAAAAAAAAAAAACCTGAATTGGTGAAAAAAAAAAAAAAAAAAAAAAACCTGATTGTGAAAAGAACATTAGTAACTAATAACTTCTGTTGGTAAAATGTTGGTTGCTAATTATTTTCCAAGCAATGAAATATTTTGTCAGTAATTTTCAACAGAAATATATTGGTTCAGTCAAATAATTCTGTCGATAGAATAGGATTCCATCTGTTGGGAAATATGATGTTAATTTTTGTTGGCAATTAGTCTATATTGTATTAGTGTTTTAAAAAATTCTTAAGTAGACTCAGTCTACCAATCAGTTATAGACTCACCAAATGAAATAAAGTCACGTAGCTTGTTTTTTTCTAGCTTATTTCCTGTGAATTCTTTCATGTTTTCCATCTGGCTATAAATAAGAAAACATGTGTTTCCCATGTGGCTAGAAATAAAAAAACGTAATTTCATTGGTTAGCGAGTCATTACTAGGGAACGAAACAAAAGCAAGCTGATCATATGATTTTCTTTCATTTGATGAGTTTATAGCTGACATAGACTGAGTTGTCTACCTAAGAATTTCTCTGTGTTTTAGTTAGTATTTTATTAAAAATCCATCGTTATTAAAATAACTTGTTATTTTTAATTTTTAGAATTAAATTTTTTAGTCGGTAATTATAAAAATTCAATTTAAATTGTCAAATAAAACCTATAAAAACACTTATTTACAATTGTATTGTAAGAAAGCATCGAAACAGTCACAAAAATATACTGTAATAGCATTTATATAATAGAATCTATAATAATATTAAATATAAAATTATTCATATGGTGGTGATACTGTCCCTAATACAATTTCAAATAGTGATAAAAATCTCAAGGAGAACAATAAAGACTATAAAAAACTAAACTCTCAAAACTCCCAAATGAGGAGACAAACTTTGACTTCTAGGTACTAGCCAAATAGCCTTAAATGGAGCTTTTCATTAAGCTACAAATGGGTTATCTTCATCTCTCATAGAAATTTTTTGAGTCCATTTTGCTTTCATTGCAATCAGCAACAGAGTAGCAGTTTGGCAAGAAAGACCACAGATTAAGCCAATCCATAACCCCTGCACCAAATTGAATAGAGCATATAACTTAAATGAGAACATAAAATGTTGTTTCTAGTTCTACAAAGAAACAAACAAAGTTTCTAGCTTGCTTTACCTGGACATAAAGCTTCAATTTGAAACCAACAAGGCAAGCTATTGGCATGCCAATGAAATAAAATGTTGCCAAGTTACCATACACAGCCAAGTGCTGCCAACCACATCCTCTGGCCACTCCTACATGCATAATCAAAGTTTTACTTGATCAACGAGACAAAAATGTTCCGTAAAATTAACAGATTTGCTGGTTATTAGTTGTTTTAATGGTGTTTAGTTGTTAACTATTTGAGTAGCTTTCCATAAAACGCTAAAAACTAAATATTATGTGGATGAACTTTTTATAAAATGCTACCTTAATCTCTAAAAGTTTATTCAAACGCTATATTACTTAACACTATAAAAAATAGCGTTTAACATTTTGAGACCAATCGCTAA
Source organism: Jatropha curcas (assembly GCF_014843425.1). The sequence goes on along the minus strand of NW_023590789.1, from coordinate 19,021,621 downwards.
AAACTACCTAAAAAGCTGCTGCTGAATATATAGCCGTAAATGCATTAAAGACTAAGGCCCATTTTTTATTATTTATAATTAGTTTCATTTACCAAGATTTTAATTAACAATATATATGCATTAAAAGACTAAAGGCCATTTTTTATTTAATTTATAATTAGTTTCATTTACCAAAGATTTTAATTAACAATATATATAATATATATATATATATTATATATTCTTTAAATTGTAAATTATTGAATTTAGTTGATGTAGGAAAAAATAGCCTTAAAACTTTTTGTATTTTTTCGGTTATATAGATAAGCACATATATGTACACTAAGTTATATATATATTCTTTAATTAGTAAATTATTGAATTTAGGTTGATGTAGAAAAAAGACTAAACTTTTTGTATTTTTTCGGTTATATATATACACATATATGTACACTAAGTTTTTAGATAAAATAAAATTTAAACGTCTCTAAAATTGAACTCTGCGTGCAAAATACACGAAAGTTAAGTGAAGGATTCAAACCTGATAAGACGCCTTGAATAGAATCAAATGTGATAGAAACTGCAAGAAATGGTGCCATTGAAGCAAATTCCTTTATTATTGCATGGCTGTCACTAAACAAAGCAGCCCAAACATTGTGACCAAATGCTAGAGCCAAAACAACTATGAGGGCAAGAGAGACAGAGAGCTTGAGAGTCACAGCCATGGCTCCTTTAGCTCTGTTCGGATTGCCTGCTCCCAATTCATTAGAAACTCTTGTGCTGTCACAACAAAACATTAATTTAACTTGACATACAATAAAAAAACATGGGATTTAACAAATAATATATCAGCTAACCTTGCAGCAGCACTGAGACCATAGGTTAACATGTAGGCTATACTTTCTGTGTTTACACTGAATATTGAAAACCAGACAATTTAAAATAATTAGTAAATGACATTAAGAGAAAGAAACTAATGAAGCTATGGGTATATATATATGTATATATATAGCTCGATCTTATATGTGAACGAGCTTGTCAGCTATTAGATTTAAGATTTTATTGGGATCGTAGTATAATTTTAAAACTAATGGCTGACAAGCTCGTTCACATGTAAATCGAGTTTACAATAGTCAAATCCCACAAATATAATCCATATAGCAAGAAAATAAAGTAAAAGTACCATATGGCAATTAACGAAGTAGTTATCTTTGAGTTTGGCATTATTCCTGCTAGGAAAACCAGAATCTCAAAAGCCCAATACTCCAAACTTGAAAAGGCAAAGAGAAAAGAAAAATTAGATTTTTGAAGTTGAGATCATGAACTTAATTTGATCAAATAATGAAACGTTTCTAACTAACAGAGGAAACCCTTACCATACCATTGCCGCAGAAGGAAGAGCTAACTTGACATTAGTAAGAATATAATGAAACGTTTCAAATGAAAATCCATTCCAAGTATGCTCAAATTTCTTGGAAAAAATCAGATATGAGCCTAATAAAACAACTGAAAAACAATTTGAAACTGAAACTGCCATTGGAGCTCCCTTGAATCCGAGATTTGTATGGTGAACCAAAAGATAGGTAATACCAATATGAATGCATATTGGTATAAATGATAATATAACAAGAGGAATAGTTACAGATTGTGTTTGAAAAAACCTCAAGATGTTTTGTAGAACTCCAAATGCAAATAATCCTGGAATTAGATATTTCATATAGAGAGCAGCCATAGCTGAAATTTGAGGATCTTGATTTAATAAAAGCAAAATTGGCTCTGTATAAAACCATATTATAACTATAATCGTAGAGAAGAAGAATGATATTATGCAAGAAGCTTGTAGATAAATTCCCAGCATTCTATGCAATTTTGCACCAAAGCTTTGACCACATAGTGTTTCAAGTGCTCCACTTAATCCCGTCTGAAAACAAATAATAATAATGGCAAAATCATTAGAGAAAAAACATGAAAAAAAAGGCATAAAATGAAAAATACTTTTTTTTTAAATTTTTTTGGGAAATGAGAGCATTTTTGAGCATTTTACTAGAAAAAAAAATTTGTAAAATGATTATAAATATTTAAAACATTTCTATTATTATTGATTTGATCACAGGTGTGGCCATATAGACCAAGTCTAGACAAGATGTTTTCAAATTATAAGGAAAACTTAAATTCGTATTTTATTAATATAAAAAGATATATATTTCTGTGAGTGTTGAAGGAGCGAATTCGAACTATGTATTTATTGTTAGGTCATACATACACTTACCATTAGATTGTATTTTAGTGTCTAATATAAATTAAAAAAAATGTGTATTTTCTCTATTGCATATTTCTCAACAATATAAATATGTGATTTATCATAATTGATCCTATTGACAAATAATATAGAAAATGATTTCATTAAATTTATTTATTCATATTTACTAAAGGAAAAATCCTTCTTTTGGTACGAGGTTTCAAATAAACTATGGCCATATCACATGTAATAATAAAAATATTAAACTCAAAAAAAAAAGATAAAAAAATTCAACTGCTCATAAAATAACACATCAAAACTGATTGGACCGAGAGCCATTTTCTTCTAAAAAAAAAACCGATTGGCCCAATTGGAATATATATAAGCCACTTAAATTGAACTCCTCATCGGGGTTGTGATACACGTGTGGTGTAGACCACGGCAGAGCCATTCTTTATCTAAATATTTTTAAAACTCATAATTTTTTATCATTTTCAACAAAAATTAAAAATAAAAACATATCGAATAATAGAACACATTTGTTTTTATTTTTTTAAATGATTTTTCATGTTGGAACATATATTTCAAAAATGATTTTTCATGTTAAATTTAAATATAACACATGGTAATAAATACATATACAACCTGATAAACTATGTTCAAATTTTTTCTTTTAATGCTAGAAAAAGAAATATTTAGTAATTTTTTTATCAAGAAATTTGTAAATTTAATTAGAAATATCTATAATTTTCAAATCAAAAAATAAATATCATATAGTTTAATTTCTCATAATTTTTAGATAATTTAATTATATAATTTTTCATGAATATTATAAACATTTTTCAGAAAAGATCAAATCCTTTTGGTCCTTCGGAGGCCCGCCACTAAAGTCGACCACAAAGAAAGGCCATACCATATGAAACGGTCTTATTCGAAATATTAAGTTATAGTTTATTCTTGAATTGAAATAAGAAATTCAAACACAAATAATTCTTATAGAAAAAATATTATTGGACTTATGAATTTGTAAATGAAAGATTGAAATTCATGAGCAGAAGTTGAGTTACCATAAAAGCAAAGCCAGTGACGATGGCCCAGGAATTGGCAAGAGTGGCGCCGGCGAGCTCTAGCTCACCAAGGTGGCCGGCGAACATGACAGAAACCAAAGGTGTTAAGTAGTAGAAAACATTAGTAAGAATCATAGGCAAAGAAAACGAGATTTGGTTTTTGGCTTCTTTGACATCTAACACGTTATTATACCACCGCAAACACCACCTTCCCTTGCTTTCTTCTTGATCTTCACCGCTACTATTCGCTTCTGGACTAGCCTTTGGCAAAAGATTGATCTCTTCATCCCTTGGCTGCTTCTTGTCCATGTTCTTTAATTAGCTTGTAATATTTCTTGATTTTGTGGCGGAGATGATATTAGTGCTATCCTAATTATTTCTTGTTTTACCGGTTGGTCACCTCTCTGAAAAAGATGGTTGTTCTTTAAGAAGACGATCAATGTCTTCTCTGTAGATGAAAAACGCCACAGGCAACTCCTCTATTCCCCAAATGAGCTAATTCATGTCATAATGAAGTAAACAACAAATTATAAGTACATAACCTTCAAAAAAAAAAAAAAAAAAAAAAAAAGAGTGGACGTTCGTCCTCGACTTTAAAAAAAATGATTTTTACCGGTCTTTTAAATTTAATTTTCTACAATATAACTTCTAAAACCTATACTCTTTTCAATTTACTAATAATATGGAGAGGAGATTATTGACAAAAAAAAAAAAAAAAAGAATTGAAAAGCAATAAAAACATAACTTTTAAACAGAAAACCACGTTGGTTCTTAATATTTCGAAAAATCAAATAATTTTTAAGAAAATTTATAGAGCTCTATTAAATTATGCCTCCATTTTTGTTCCTTAACAGTTTGACAATAGGACATATAAAAAAAAAAAAAAAAAAGAAATTGAAAGCAATAAAATAATTTAACAGAAAACAACGTGGTTCTTAATATTTCGAAAATCAAATAATTTTTTAAAAAATTTAAGAGTTAAATTATGCTCCTTTTGTTCTAACAGTGACAAATAGACATTATATTATATTTTTTTAAAATAATTTATTTTTATATTTACATTTAAAATTGGCAATTTAGATATTATATTATATATTTTTTTATAAAATTAATGAATTCTAATTATTTTTTTATCACCGTAAATATTACTATTAGAACGGCACGGATAACATGGAAGGAGGGAGTAAGCCGATGACATCAATGCTATATTAAAACATGACTATCTAACCTTTGACTCAGAATAGTAGGCAGAGAGAGTTTTTCCACGTAATTAAAAAATATATATAAAGAGCGGTGGGCCAATGGAACGAAAAGCTTAATTAATGAAATTAAAGTCAAACTTTTCATATTTTAATTAATATAAAAAATTTGAATTTTTTTTCAAAATAAATATTTTTATATTTATAAAAACTCCTTTGAAATTTAATTATATTTAAAAAAATACATTAAACCAAGTTGAGCTCAGTATAACTTTCACTGTAGCAAATAAAAATATTTAAAATATATATTATGAATAAATTTATCTAATGAATTTATATGGACATTTTAAATATTTTATCCGGCTACGATCCAATTCGTGCCAACCCAACTTGCTATTTAGCAGGTTAACAATCTGTCAAAAAAATAGAAATGCTACCGTAGCACGGGAACTGACTTGTTGCAACTATTTGCGCAGAAAAACGGTGCAACCAACGATGTGCATTTCCAAGGATCTGCATGTAGATTCTAATATCTAAATTTATATATTCTCTGCCCATTTTTATTTTTAGTTTAAAATTTTTACATAATGATTAAAAAAATAATTTACTCATTTAAATTTACTATATTAATTAAGATTGAGAAGATAAAAATAATTTTACCAGCCAAAAAAAAAATTTATTAGTCATTAAATTTATAATTATATTTAGTTCAGTATAAATACATAAATAATATAATTCAACTTATCTCAATATAATTTTAAATAAAAGAAATCCTTGTTTTTAAACTTTTAAACAGAGAATTGCGAGGCCTTTTTCTCTTATATCCACACTGCACATCAACTGCTTGATAAAATTCCTGAAAGGACACGCAAGGCAAATTTTCAAGAATCTCAAAAGCCTTACTGTTCTCAATCTCCCCACTGAGAATCCAAATGACCTTTCCCAATTAGTAAAATGAGCTCATAAGATAAGGAAAGCCTATAAATAGAAAATTTCAGAAAAAAACGTGGAATATCTGTTCAGAATTGGGTCATCCGAGCCATTTGCCACAAAAGAAAACAAAAGCATTGGCGGCCAATTGCAATTTGCGAGGAGAAGACTCGCCATTCTCGTGCCATAGAGTGTTCTTGAAGATGGCTAACTGTTAATGATGATATGATCAAATCTATCTAATACGCGATGGACATACGACAAATATAAAGCTTTTAGAGCTCTCACAGTCATTTTGACCTTTCAAACATATACTAACCAGCCATAAATAAGACCGACATACATACCAAGACCAAGAAAAGGACTATGGTATGGGCTATATCTACTGAGCAGAATATACAGTCACATTCCATAACCATAAATTGGAACGTTCAAGAGCCATACTCATTACTTAAATTTTTTTAATGTTTTTTTTTTTTTTTTTTTATACATGGGAGGTCAATGGACCAAAAAAAAAACAATTTTCAATCTGTATTCTTTTTTTTCTTTTCATTTTTATCTATTTTTCTCTTATTGAAAGTTTCTTAGTTTCTTTTACTAATCCTTAAAACCTTCAATTTCTTATCTACACGACGATTATTTAACAACAGATAACAAAATTGGCAGAACAAACACGATTAAGTTGTGTGAAACTGTAATTAAACATTACAAAAAAAAAAAATAAAATAAAATGAATTAAACATTACAACTGACGTTGGTCCAATTGATGTTCAATAATTGTGGTAAAATCCTTCAATTCCCCCATTTAATTTGGGAGTATCCGGCCAATTAAGTTGTGGCATGATTGATCTTCTCACCTATGTAACGAGTGAGAGATCCAGAATTTAAGTCTCTTAACTATAATTGTTTTTACTAATTTGATAAGTCAAAGTGGAAAACTACCGCTTATTGTGTATATTTTCGGTCTATAAAAATGTGGGAGTATCCAAATGGACGGTGGCAATTGATTTCTTAAATGCATTATCTGATGAATTGGTGACCACCGAAATAATTTTCCCTCACTTTATGTATATGTTATCTATATGTTCAACCAACACATTTATGTAGTTGTCAGTTACACGACGAAAAAGAAAAAAAGAAACGATAAGAGGAACGAGAATTAAGGACAATAAATATTAGTTGTCTTCAAAAATTATAACTCCTTGGAATTAAGAGTAATTTTAAAAATTATTCTTATTCATGATAATAAGACACAAAAAAATTTGAGTTTGTCACGATATCTTACTCATATTTTAATTAGAAATTGAGATAACAGTTGCGCCAATAATAAAAGACAATTTACATCTCCAATACTAAAGACTATTGTCGTTAATTTTGGAAACCACTTATGTCTCATATGGAAGATGAAATCATTTATGTCTCCTGTACTAATAACAAATATTATCATAAATTTTGGAAATGATTGACGTTCTATAGAAAGGATACAACTTACATCTTATATATTAAGGACAATTATTATCATTAATTTTTAGGATGATTGACGTCCTATATATAAGAATACAACTTTTGTCTTATATACTAAGAATAATTATTGTCATCAATTTTGGGGACAACTGATGTCCCATACGGAGGGGATAACTTTTGTCTCATATACTCATAACAAGTAAGTTATATATTAAAACGGAGGGAAACTAATAATCAAATACGTCATTTGGTGGAATGGTTTGGAGAGTCGAAAATACTTTTAGGTTAAGTGTACTCACTTAAGAGAAATCCTATATAGTCTCGTATAGAGGGAATAAATATTGTCCATCGAAAAATGAACGATTTATTAAAAATCATCCACTTAACCAGCGTACCATATTCTATAGGGATGCTCAGGGACAATGCTAACTATCCCCAAAAGTATTGGAAACGATTTTAGATATCCTCTAATGTACTTTTTTTTGTAGTGTTATTTATGACTTATTTGAATTCCAAGTCAAACTTAAATTGTTTACAACAATTGGCCATTTCAGATGATTCAGTCCTTCCATGTCTTTTCTCCCAAATTCAATCCAAAATCAAAGAAATGTGAAGTCATAATAGATTATTATATCAAAAGCCGAAAATATTATTTTTATATTTTTACTTGGAAGAATTAAGATTTACTTGAGGGAAGAGATGAGAAGATAGATATGCTAAAGGAATAGAATTAGGGTAAGTTGTATCATTTCATATGCATTTAACGTCTAAAATTATAAAAACCTAACGGAATGACAGTTTAGTTTAATAGACTCGAAATATAAGAGTATAACAGTCTATTTTAAAAAAAAAAAAGAGTAAATTAATTTTATTTTTCTTACAAAACATAAGGTGGAGAGACTCAAACTCGAAATTTTTCACTCTTCACATCTTCTACAAGAAGCAAGAAGACAAACCGGATCACACCGATTGGCAACCATTTTGTTTATTATATTGCGGAAAAAATGGATTAAAACAGAAATTTCTGTAAGCACAGATAAAGAACGTACAGTTGTTGTCTAATTCTTGAGTGTTCATTAAAAATGGATTGAAGGAAAAGTGAAGATTGACAACTTTGTGATATATTCATATAATTTTGTTGGAAAATATATTTTTTGGTCCCTACAATTTAAAATTAGCTATTATAGTCCTATGGTCAATGAAAAATGTAAGATTTGATCTGGGACGATACTGTTATAAAATTTAATAATTTAAGGACTAAAGTACTTATGTTTAAATTTATATGACTAAATTGTGGTGTAATTTAAAATGCCAAACTAAATTGTGATTAAAGCAAATAATAAATTATAATGAAGGACTAAAATGATGAATCATTAACATTTCTCATATATACGAATTAAAATTACTAATTTTGAAACTGTAAGGATCAAAGTGTATATTAACAAATTGCAAGGAGTAGTTTGTAATTTAATATAATTTTATAAAATTTAGAAAAAATCATAATGTCATCTTCATATTTTACCAAAAGTTACTATCTTACCATTAAGTACCTTGTAAGAAGACGGACAACTTCTATAAGGTCTTATGAAATAAAGACTTGTGAAATTAGTTTCCAATTACCAACAAAGTGTCGATCAGGGTAACAAGTTCAATATCCTCTAGAAGCAATTAGTTTGACATTCAAAGAAAGCGTGAGGATGCTTCCTGAGAAAATCTAAGAACAAAATGTTGATATAAAAGAAAAAATAAAAAAATTTTACAAATTTTTTATTATGTGTAAATCTTCAATGCTCTCAAAAACAAAATCAGTCTTCGTAACTCTAGTTAAGCCGAGTCCTCATTTTCACGATCTCTATCCATAGACATAGCTATTCTAGTCCATTTTGTGCGTAGTGTAATCACCAAGAGAGTGCAGGATTGGCAGAAGAGACCACATATTAAACCAATCCACAATCCCTGCTCCAAAAATATATCAGAAAAGCAAGAAACACCAACAACACAGTGATCAAAAATCAAAACTATATGCATTGTTATTTAAATGTTTTTTTTTACCTTTGTGTAAAACTTGAACTTAAATCCAAGGATGATTGCAATTGGCATTCCAATTAAATAAAATGTTGCTAGATTTGCGATAACCGCGAGATGTTGCCAGCCACATCCTCTAGCCACACCTGCATTAGTACATGGACATCATAATCAACACAGAGGAGGGTAGAGCAGAGAACAAAAAATGAAGTTGGTAGGAACGAAAGCTTCCTTCTTTATCAATTAGGAGAAGGAAAATGCAAGCTCTACTCTAACCTGATAAAATGCCTTGAAAAGAATCGAGCGCGATTGAGGTTGCAAGAAAGGGTGTCAATGAGGCAAAAGCATGAATTATAGTAGAGCTACTGCTAAATAATCCAGCCCAGATATTATGACCAAAGATTAGAACCAAAACAATCAATAGAGCAAAAAGAACAGAGATCTTTAGAGTCTCGGCCATTGCATGTTTAGCTCGGTCTGGATTGTTTGCTCCCAACTCATTAGACACTCTTGTGCTATCAAAACAATTTTCTAATTTCAATATCCATATGATAAAATGTATAGCACATGCTGTTGCTGAGAATATACATCATACAATGCTGAATAATTAAATTCACCCCAATCTTTTGCATGACTTTTCAATTGTATCCTTTCTTTTCTGTGGATTGTATCCCAATTTAAAAACTTACTAAAATTATACCAAAGTTAAAGTTGAAAACAATTTAATATTACTTTTATATTAACCAAAAGAGTAAAAGGTTAAATTGGCCTTTAAATTTACTATATTGTCAATTGAGTCTCTAAATTCTTATTAGAGCTTATTTGACTTTCAACATTGAAAATTTAGTTACTTGCAACATTAATTTTATTGCTATAGTTTACGAAATTGGTAAAATTGGAGAGCAGAATTGAATCCAATCGAAATTCGGAAACTAAATCAACAAATAGGATATAGTTTAAAGGATGGATTTTTTTTTTTAAAAAAAAAAAAAATTGAAGGCTAGTTTAACATTTTTTCCCCTTCTAATCAATATGAAAAAAAACAGTAATGTTGTTTTTGTCATGGTTGATACTAAATTTCTAAATCGATGTAAATTTCCACACAAAAATATATAAAATAAAATTGAAAAAATGGGAAAAGATTGAAACAATTTAACCATTAGTCCTCTATGTAACAATAGAAAACGAGTAATTTCAAAAAAAAAAAAAAAAAAAATGTAAAACTTTGTTTCCCAATGGAACTAACCTCACAGCAGCACTGAGACCGTAAGCACTCATGAAAGCAACAGCTTCTGTGTTCACACTGAAGACATGAAACAATAAGACTACTAAACACAAAGGTCAAGCATCAAAAGACAAATTTAGAATAGACAAATGTGACTGTTTGGTATTTCTGTTTGAATTGCTGTTGAGAAAAACAATGTAAAAAATTTTTCATTAGAAACTATTAAAAATTGTTTTTCAGGGTGAAGCTAATAAGTTGTAATTAGTGCCCATCTAGCATTGCAATTAAGTTCTCTTTAGCTGATTACAATGTTTCAGGTTCAGCAACTCACCGTTTTCAAAAAAAAAAAAAAAAAAAATAGCTGCTCCGTTCTTTATCAATTAGTGACGAAGGAAAATGGCACAGCTTCTACTGCTCTAACCATGAATAAAAATGCAAGATCTTTTTTGCGAATTATAACAACTACGCCCGAGCCGCTGGACTTGTTGAGTTACTGCAATGGAGAGACTGGTGTTCAATGAGGGGCAAAGCGAAATGAATTTACTTTCTACACGAATTGCTATGCCTAATATACAGTAACCCATCTCTTCACCGGGAGCAATGTATTTAGTATTGTGATGCCAAGAAAGATTAGATACCAATCCAATCTACAAATAGTTATCAAAAAAAGAACCATCCGTAGACTTCTTGTACTCTTCTAACGTCGCAAGTCCTCAGCGCCCCATTGCCATGTCCTTTCTAGCCTCACGGTTCTGGGTTCATTGTTTCGCTCTCCCCAACTCATTAGGCACCACTCCTTGGCTATCCAAAACAATTTCCTTAATTTCCCCGAACGGCTCATCCCCATTAATCAGGATAACTACAATGAGATGCCAGTACCATATCCTGTTAATATAGCACATACCGCTGTTGCTAAAGAAGTATACATCGCATTACAATGCTGGAATAATTAAATTCACCCCAAATCTTTGCATAATGACTTTTCAATATGTATCCATTTCTTTTCTAGTGGAATTGATTAATCGCCAATTTAAAAACTTATATATATACGCAAAGTTATAAACGTTGAACAAAACAATTGAATAATTACTTATAAATTAACAAACAGAAGATAAAAGGAAATTGAGCCTTTAAATTATTACGATACTTGTCAAATTGAAGTCTCTAAATTCTTTATTAGAGCTTATTGAACTTACAATCATTTTGAACAATTTAAGTTTACTGCAACATTAATATCTGCCTATATATTTTACAAATATGGTTAAATTGGAAAGAGCAGAATTATTGAATCCAATTCGAAAATTCGGAAACTAAAATCAACATATAGGATTAATAGTTTTAAAGGATGGAATTTTTTTTTTTTTTAAAAAAAAAAAAAATTGGAGGCATAGATTTAAGCATTTTTCCCCTTACTATATCAATATGAAAAAAACAGTAATGCTTCTCTGTTTTTTTAAAGATGGTTGGATCACTAAAATTTACAATTAACTCGATGTACAATTTCCACACAAAAGTGATTATTAAAAATAAAAAATTAGAAAAAAATGGGAAAAGATTGAAAACAATTAACCATTCAGTCCTCTACTGTGAACAAATAAGAAAACAGACTAATTTCAAAAAAAAAAAAAAAAAAAAATGTTAAGACCATGACCGACTTCCCAATCCTGGAACTAACCTCACGAGCAGCACTGAGACCGTAGCACTCATGAAAAGCACACAGCTTCATGTGTTCACACTGTAAGAACATGAAACAATTAAGGACTACTAAAACAACGCTCTCAAGCATCGAAAAAGACAAATTTAGAATAGAAACAAAATGTGACTGTTGGATATTTCTGTCTCGAATTGCACACCTGTGAGATAGAAAACCAAATGTAAAAAAATTTATTCATTAGGAAACTATTAAACAATGTTTTTCAGGAAGTGAAGCTAATAAGTTGTAATTTAGTGCCCATTTCATGAGGCATGCAATTAACGATTCTCTTAGCTGATCTACCCAATGTTGGCGAGGTTCAGCACTCACCGTTTCAAAAAAAAAATAATAAAAACAAAGGACAAAACCAAAATAAAACTTAAAATGAAGAGCCGCCAGTTCTGAAATAACAATTACCCAACCTCAAATGCCAAATTGCACACTAATTAGAGCCATACTATAATAATGCATTGAAAGAGCAAAACTACCCATTAGCAATCATACGTCGATGTAGCTCACTTCTGAATTTCTTGCTAATCTAATTCCTGCTAGGCCAGCCGACCCAACAACAATAAACTCAGAACACAGTACTCCAAACTAACCAAAGAATAAACATAACTTAAAAGTTTTGTTAACTAATTCTTAGGAATGAACATTCCCAACTTGCAGAATAATCTAATATTGGATTTGAATCACTAACAAATTGCACTAGGAACCAATTAGAAAACAAAAAAAAAAAAAAAAAAAAAAGAAAACAAAATAAAATAAAATGAAAAGGCAGTTCTGAAAAACAATTCCCAACTCAATGCCAATTGCCAAATAGGCTCATACATATAATGCATTGAAGAGCAAAACCTACCACATAGCAATCAACGATGTAGTTACTTCTGAATTTTGCATCAATCCTGCTAGGAGCACCAAAATCTCAAAAGCACAGTACTCCAAACTAACAAAGAAAACAAATAAAAGTTGTAAAATTCTTAGGAATGGAAATCCATTGCATATCTATATATTGGATTTGAAACTAACAAATTGCAAAGAAATGAAAAAAGGTTATTGATAACGATTTTCTTACCATACCATTGCTGCAGAAGGCAAGGCAAGTTTCAAGTCTACAAGTATGTATTGAAAAGATTCGAGCGAAAATCCTTCCCATGTATGCTTAAATTTCTTATCATAAATAACATATAAAACCAAAGTAATGAATGATATCAACAATGAAACTGAAGCAGATACGGGCGCACCGATATAACCAAGAGATGTACAATTGACCAGTGCATAAGCCAAACCAATATGAATACAAGCTGGGATTCCAGACAAAAAAACAAGAGGCAAAACAACAGATTGTGTTTGAAGAAACCTCAGGATATTTTGCAGAAGGCCGTAAGCAAATAGTCCTGGAATAAGGTATCTTAAGTAAAGAGCAGCAGCTTTTGCAATTTGATGCTCTTGGTGAAGTAAGATTAGTATAGGTTCTGTGTAGATCCAAATGATGGATATGATAATAGAGAACATAATGGTTATTATAGAAGCTGCTTGTAAATATATTCCTAACATTCTGTATAGTTTCGCTCCAAATCCTTGACCACACAGTGTCTCAAGTGCGCCACTTAATCCTGTCTACATTTCAGAAGAGGAAATGGAAGAAAGTTAAATCTAAATTTGCCATTGGAACTAAGATACAGTAAAATTTGAGGGTTTTGATGGGCTAAAAATAGTACTTTCATGGATTCTCCAAACTTTATAGGGTAAAATTCTAATTTAAAAACCTTTGGTACCAACACTATTTTTAGTTATTGTTCACTTTTTTTCATAATTAAAAGACTATATTATCCTAATAATTTTTCAAAATACCAACACTATCCTCGTTTTTAAGGTAAAACTTCCAAACTAATTAATTCTCCAAAAATCATAATGAAATTATAAATTTGTGATCAAACCGTGTTGGTTTCATTTTAATTGCAACATTTGGTATTTTTATGAAAATTAAGAAAATAATTGAAATTCATTGATTTACTAAAAAAAGCACTGTACAATGTCTAAATTACAATTTCTAAATGTAAATATAAAAATAAATTACATCTAATGATTCGGATAAAGTTGGTAAAAATTAGTTATGTATTCTTAAAATCCTAAACTAGAAATTAAGGTGTAACAAGATAAAATGCCTATTTGTTGCTATTAAGGCGATCGGACATAGTATTTTTTTTTTTTTTCAAAAACTTCAATAAAATTCAAGAAAAAATTGAAATTTTTTTATTAATTTAAATTATATTAATCCATAAAAAAAAGCCACTTATCGAAAGACAGCCACAAACCAAAATCCATACCAAAAAACTAAAGTAGAACAAGTGGCTGAAAAGAAAAAAGGATAAAGCTGACAATTTTTTTCCAATTCTGTTGAATTTTTTGCACTTTATACGAAAAAAAAAATTATATGCTTTTAGTCTATAATTATTTGTCTCACAATGCAAAAAATCAAAATAAATGATTGAACAGAGAATTTAAACATTTTTGTTAGATAAAAAGTTCTGCAGAAAATCAGAGAGAGAGTACCGTAAAAGCGATGCCGGAGACGACGCACCAAGAGTTAGCGAGGGTGGCGCCGGCGAGCTGGAGCTCACCGAGTTGACCGGCGAACATGACGGAGACTAAAGGAATCAAGTAGTAGAAAGCATTAGTGAGGATCATGGGCAGAGCAAACAAGATTTGGTTCTTGACCTCTTGCAAATCCAATATTTTTTTCCACCATTCTTCATTATTGTTGTTGTTATTATTATTATTTTCTTCATCTCCGTCGATTCTTGGTACTAACAGTGGCTTCTCTTCTGCATTTGTATCTGATGACATCATCTCTCCCTAGCCTTCTTCTTCTATTCTCTTCTCTGCTCTTTACCTTTCGTATTTTTGTTTCTTCTGCTTTCTCTCACTTTATATATATGATGTCTCATGTTTTCCACGAGCTAAAGAAAACAAATTATTTTATGTTGTGTTTCTGAAATTTAAAAATAAAATACAAACTCGGAGCTACAGTTTTTGTTTTAATTTGATTTCTGTACAAATTAATAAATTTAATTACATTATAATTTTTACTTTTTTTCCTTTTTTTAACATATCCTTGTCTGAATATTTCGTTAAAATTTCATATTTAACTATTATTAAAATTAAATGCACTATAATTATTTACCAATAATCAAGGCAATCGGCTAATGTATAATTAGAAGATAGAATGTTGGTATTTTAATTTTGCTTTTTATTGAATTTAATTTAATTATAACATAGTATTTGACTAATATATTTATCGAGAAAAAATTAAATTAGGGTACTATAGTAAATTTTACTAAAAATAAATAGGACAATAGTTTAATATAGGATCAAAGGAGTACGAGAAATTCGATTTTATTTTATTTATCAATTTTGAGTTTAATACACTGAACATATATTTTAAATGATGAAAAAAAAATAAATTATTTATCAAATTGATATAATTTTGCAATTTTTTTTCAAAATATTATTGGGGGTTTTTAGCAATATAAGAAGAAAAAATATGAAATCGTTCAATTGTAAAAAAATTTCAAAAACGGAAATTAACGAGAAAAGAAACGAGAAACTACCTGCTCTGCTCCAAGCGATTTGAGAGCAGATGTTTTTATGTGGCTTTGCAATGCCTCTTCGTATCAAGCCACGTCATCTTAGCTACATTTTTTCTTTTTTTCTTCTCAAGTGCAACCTTTGTCTTCTTCTTTTATATACAATATTCTTTTTTGCATAATGCATACGTTACATGTTGTCTATGTTGATTGTATAGTTACTTTTTTATTTATATAATATTAAAATATAAGATTTATTTAAATTAAAATAAATATAAGTGATTAATTTGTAATACACTTTGCTATATAAACTATTTATAATACTATATTTTATGTACTTAATTTTATTTTATGTAATGAAGTACTCTCAGAATAATGTTCAACTAAATCTCTAAATCTAATCATTTAGTCTCTAATTTATAATTGCAGATTTTTAAAATTCTAATAGGTGCCTAAAAAGAAAATCACATCATCACTCAATCTCCAACCTCTACCTCAATTCCAAATCAATATCTATATAAGAAAAGAAAAGAAATGAGAAGCTGATCTGAATTGATAATGAAAATGACTTTAGCTACAGTAATAGTATTACTACTAAAAAAAAATATTAAGAAAATTAAAAATGTTTAATCATTAATAAGTATTTATTGCAAGTGAGAAAATAAAAAATTATTATTAAAAATAAAAATCTCTCAAAACATATTTAATAAAAAAATATTTCAATATACATAAATATATTAATGAAATATTATATATATTTTTAAATTAAAAATTTTAAATTATTTATCATTTATAATTTAATTATGTAAATTGTATTTGAAAATTTTACTTTATAAAAATTATATCTATTCAAATCTTACAAAGAGATTTGGTAATATATTAATGAACGAAACATGCGAACTGCCATTATTTTTTTTGAATATTAAATAATAATATAAACCTTTTCAATATTATTTGAAGCAGAGTAGACAATATAGTCAATTTTGAAGTTGCATTGAAGTTCCTTATAAGGCACACCAATTGTATTCTAAACCTAACTGAAAAACTTTACATTACGTGAAATTCTTAATTTAAACAATTTAATCAAAACCCTAATTTAAATATAAATTTAAAATCTTCTAATTGAAGTAATAAGAATTCCAAAGAATTGAACTTTATTAATTTATAGAAAACTTTCCTCCATAAAAATTGGATCAAATCTTTTGATTAAAAGTTTTAAATTAATTAAAATTCCTAATTTGAACGTTCTCTAAAAAAAATTTATACTTTCAGTATGATTAAGATCTTCTAAATTAATATAATAAGAATATGCATGAATTTAATTCATTTATGGAAATTTTAATTTTCCGTTTAAATAAAAGATTAATGAAAATTTTTTGTCAAGATTTTCAGTGTTCAGCTTATGAAATATTACTCCATCTGACATTTAATGAAATACTAATAAAACAGTCAATAGTTATTAGGACAACTAATAGATATTTTTTTAATTCATTAGAGCCTTTTATGAGCCGAATCAAATTAATGAAAATAACTGTGATCAAACTCGAGACCTTCTACTCCTTATATAAGTGAGAAGACTAATCAAACTATTATCTGATTGACAAAACAACTAATAGCCTACTAAAACAATCAAATTAATTTAACCGAATAAAACCTTGACGAAGAAGAGAGAGAGAGAGATGCAAAATCCATACGTAAAATGAAAATGACTTCTACTTAACTTAATATAAATCTGAACAAATTTAAATATAAAATAAATGCAAAATCCTTTAATTTGTTATGCATAGGATATTTTAATATATTTTTAATTTCACGAAAGGTATTCTTCACAATCCTAACTTTCTTCTCCCTATTCAAGTATTCATATTTTTATATGCCAGTTTTTGAAGACGTCATTTGATCGTTATTTGTGCTTAATACTTGTGATTTCGTATTTTTAATATAATAATTTTATATATTTAAATATAAGAATACACAATTAAATTTAAATATTAATCCTTAGAAATATTTTTTATAATTTAATATTGATATACTTTTTAAATATGATTTTTCTAATTTTTAATATTAAAAATATATAAATATTAGTTATCGTTATAACAATTGATTTATAAAAGTACTAGTCATTTAATGATGTAATTTAATAGGATTAAATTAAGTTCAAATATTAGTTTTTTTTTTTAATGTCATTTATAAAACTTTAACCCTTAAAATTTCTAATTTAGTTGGTAAGTTCAACTATTAGTTTAACAACACTTGGAGTTATGATATATTTCTTTTCCTAACCCAAAAGACTTTCTGAACTGGGAAAATGGAAAAAAGTGATTTCAAATATACAAGACATATATTGCAGAGGCGTGCGCGCGCATACATATATACATAGATGATAGATATGATATGATAAAACTTTTACAATAGGATTTTAATTTCTAAGAAAAATAAAATTTTATGGGATAAGAAAACTTCTCAATTAGATATATAATTTTGTATCATATTTATTAATATTTATAATATACATATAATATCAATTTCTATCACATATAATATGGACTTATGTACATGTATAATATTTTTTAATTGTTTTAAAAAAATTATTTCATAAATTTTAATTAAAGTAATTTTCTTGTTATAGAATCATCTTCCTAAAATAAAATTTATAATTACAATCTTTTGAAATAATAATTACTTGAATCCCATGATTATTTTTTTAAAAGTAAGCTCTATTTAGTTATTATATATATTAGGGAACATGTAAGCGATGGATATTAATTTTTTTAGTGGATCTTTAGATATTACAAAACTAGATTTGAATCCATGACTCTAGTGGGAGAAGAAGGAAATCAAGAAGAGAAGGGAAAATACGTCTTTTTCATCTAACATTTTCTCTCTAAATTGGAAGGATAATAGAAAAAAGGGTAATTACAGTAGATGTCATATTTTGAAACTTATGTTTAGAGAATATCAGTCTGACTTTTCAATTTAAATTATTGCCAGTTTAGGTTTATTTTTTACTTTTATGCCCTTTTTTATTTTGTTAGGAATTAGGTTTGTTAGTGAATCATTGTTTTAATTGCTTTGTATTTCCTTTTTTTATTAATTTTCTATTTTAATTATTAGTGTTTTAATTGTTTAATGTTTCCTTTTTTATTAATTTCCAATTTTAATTATCATTTCTTTTTTTAGTTTCTTTTCTTTTTCTGCTACCATCTTTTTGCGGCTTCCATTATTTTCAGCCTCATTCTTTCTTATTTTGTTGTCATCTATTATTTTCTTATCATTATTTGTCCTTTTGCTCTCGTTATATTCAGCTGCCAATTGTTTTTCTCATTGTTGATGTTGTTCCATGATTTCTTTTTGTTTTTCGGATTCTTTTTTTTTTTTTTTTTTTTTTAATTTAAATTTATTGCCAGCTCTTTTAGGTTTAATTCTATTTTAACTTCTTATGCCCTTTTTTATTTTGTTAGTAACTTAGGATTTTGTTTAGTGAATCATTGTTTTAATTGCTTTGTATTCCTTTTTTATACTTTTCTATTTTAATTATTAGTGTTTTAATTGTTAATGCTTATACCTTTTTATTTTAATTTCCAAATTTAAATTAATCCAATCTTTTTAGTTTCTTTTCTCTTTTCTGCTACCATGCTTTTTGCTGGCTCATTATCTTTCGCCTCATTCTTTCTTATTTTTGTTGTCATCTATATTTCTTATCATTATTGTGTCCTTTCTCTCAGTTATATCAGCTGCCAATTGTTTTTCTCATTGTTGATGTGTTACCATTGATTTCTTTTTGTTTTTGTCGGATTCTTTTTTTTTTTTTTTTTTTTGCTATCTTCATTTTTTGTTATGAGCGCGATTATCAGCGATATTAAGTTTGTTGTCGGAAAAAAATTTGTCACCGCCTTATGGAATTTGATCTCTGTAGAGACAAAGGTAGGACTCTGTAATTATTGTTTGAATTGGATACTGATACCAATATAATATAATATATATATACACACCACCGTATTTTACTTAGTCTAATATATATATGCTATTATTTTAATTGTTTTACAGTATGATTAACTACATAGTATATATATACACACTATATTTATCTGATAAGACTGATATAGAGCTATTAATATATATATATAATATATATATATATATATATTCTGTTATTTTTTAATTGATTTTATATATATATTCTGTATTTAATTGATTTTATAGTATTTATTGATACAGTGTGTGCATTATATTTATTAATACAGTATATACACTATATATATCGTGTATGTCTTATCTACCGTCGTTGTGATCGTCGCCGCAGGTCGTCATCCTCCTTGTTGAATCACATAAATTGCATAGGGATTTGCTTTTATAAATTTTGTAATTTTTTATATTCTTTTTTTTAGGGTTTTCTTTTTCTTAGTGTTTCCTTTTTTTTCCGTGTTTTCTTTTTTTTCGATGTTTCCTTTTTGACCAAATCTGTTAGTTTCATGTTGATTGAGGTTAATTTAGGTATTTTGTTTTATTTTTGTCCAAATGTGTTAGTTTCATATTATTTGATATTTTATAACATATACTAAAAACTGAAACAATAAATATAACATTTCCCTCACAGCCGAGGAAAATAAATTTGTTTTTCCTGTTACAGGAAAAACAAATTTATTTTCCTCCTAAATCCAAATATAAAGAAGAATAAGTATGTTTTATAATTTTCTTTTCCACTTATTTTCTCTCTCTATTTTTTTTTTTTTTTTTTTTTTTTTTTTATTTTGGACTTTATTACACTTCGCATGATGTTTGTTTTTGTCAATTCTAATATTTTTTTTTTTTTTTTTTTGACTTTATTACACTTCGATGATGTTTGTTTTTGCAAATTCTTAATATTATGTACTATAATAATAAATATTGATAAATAAAATTTTAATAATAGGTGTTAATTTAAAGGTGCTTGATAGCTTGCCTAGAATAATATTTTGAAGCGACAATATTAATTGATTGGGTCCTACAATATTAATTTGAAAAAAATAATTAAATGTGGAAAAGATGAATTATTTGTATATTAAAAAATAATTTAATAACAGGTTACAGTTTTTTTCTCTCTAACAGTTAGTTATTTTAAATTTCAAAAACTCTATCTGTATATATTTATTTTACAGTTATTTTCTAAAAGGTGTTTTAAAATTATCTTTTGACTTTGAGAGACTAATCTTGTTCGGGTGGAGAAGCGATTATATTAAAAGTTCTTCTCAAAATGCTGACTCCACTGTACGACTCAATCTTGAGATCACAAGGTGGGATATATTAGATTATTTTAATAATCCGAGTAGCTCATGTGATTAAAGGGCTAGTTCTAATTAAAGTGACCCAAGATGATGGTTATTGGGTTTAATAGATAAGAGCCAGTTAGGATTTTAATACCATTCTTCTGTCTTATAAAAGATAAAGGAATCAACAGCTTAGGGTTAACACATAAAAGAAAATAAAAATATAGAGAGTATGACGGCTGCCTCAAACACATACAATGATAGCTTGTTTGAGAGAGCGTCAAAAGAAACTTCCGTAACTGTTGATAATTCTCTGATCATTGAGAGAAAACTTACGGACAAAAGGTGATAATTCTCTGACCATTGAGAGAAAATTTACGAACAAAAGGTCTGAGGAAGAAATATAGATCTGCTGTTACTGTGAGAATCGAGCTGCTGCAACGAGGTAATCCATAACATAGATCTGCTGTTATGGATCAAAATACGCTTTCAATTATTATATATTCTTATCAAATAAATTCTATGAACAATAAATTTAGACTGTATTAAAGATTATTTAACAGAATATAGTCCACTTCAACTGTTAGACGGAGCTGTCTTTGAGTTGTAAAATTTCAGTTTCACTATGTAACAACTCTGGACGAAATGCCACGCTACGATCACAGAGTGTTCTTTAAAGGTCAGTTTTTAGGTAGCTAGCGCACAATGTAATGTGATTGACACCCAAATTGTACATGGGAGGATAAGTTTTCAATAATGATTTTTTGGTTCGAGCACCAAGTTGAATTATGAATACCCAGCGGTCAAACAATGACTATATGAAACGGACGAATGTTAGTTGAATAAAGTTGGGTTAGGTGGCAATAATTTAATGACTGATAATTTGGTTTCAAATATTTGGTAAAGATTTTAGTAATCAAGTTCATGCACGACATAGACTGCATGCACAAATCATACTTCTAATTATAAATATATGAAAAAGGAAAATCTCCCACATAAAACCTAAACATGGCCCACAGAACCATAATCATCAAAGTTTGAAGCTGAAATGACCTTAGGCTGGCGTTATCTGTAACAATTTCCTTATTCCCAAATACCTTCTTCCTTCTTTCCTTGCATCAATTTATGATAGGATGGCTGAAAAGTAAAGTTATCCAGAATCGGGCTGCCAGACAATCATTGCCCAGAGCCTCTAATATTGATATCCGGAAAATGCACTTTTTACCAAAAATTTTTACGCTATACGGTGTATGAGGATACTGTACGGTCAGCCTTTAATATAAAAAATAATCAAACTGAGGACAACTCGTCTACTCCAACACCCTATAATCCCAATTCCCAACGGAAACACCAGTACAGCCCAAGGCCTAGATGAATTAGCACAATGCTTCTAGGAGCTTGATGCTGTTGTAATATCTTGTTAGAATGTGGTTCATGTGAAAAAGAAAGGTATACAATGTGAAAAAATATAAAGTTAAAATTGTGCCTCTAATACGAGATGGCACTTCCATTTATGACTTTTAAAAAACAGATTTTATTTTTATTTTTATTTATAAATAAAATTATTTATTTAATTTTGAATTTTTAATAAACAATTGTATTTTACAGCTTTTGTCTGTGTGAAACATTGCCAAAGAACAGTTTCTAAATGAATAGAAAACTGTCAGTCATCTATAAAATATGTTTCCTTCTAAACCACATATACATATACGTTTTAATCTCTCTTTTAATTTCCTTATTCAGAAATTCTTAGGAAAATTTCAGAAAAATTAATGTCTGCAGTTCTCAGACTTTGTTGTATCCTAAAAAAGTATTGTCATAACCCTTATTCATAATAGGGGCAATGAATTCTTGAAAGAAAGTATTTTCTTTCACGCCTCAGAGCCAAATAAATACTTACTATCATAACAGATACTATCTTGATGCTCTTTAGAATTAGGTTGAACTCTCAAATGGGGGTTAGTAAATGGTTCAACAAATATGATTAAAATGGTCAACTGGGTTAAACTAGTAAATTCGGTTCTGTGAATAAATTTAAATTTATTCAGTTATCGATTATTGGTTTGATTTAAAATTAAATTTAACTATATTGATCAAATTAATCAAGGAATAAAACATCATCGTTTCAGTGTTTAGAATTAAAAAAATAAATATTAGAGTTAATTTAGTTAAAATTTTTGGTTAAGATCAGTTAAACGAGACATTTCCACCGAAATTAACTTCCTTTCTTTTTTTTTTCCGGTGTAACTGATAAAAAATTAATTCCTCCAATTTGATTTGGTTAAATTCAATTAATTAAAAAAATAATTCGATTAAGTTAGTTCGTTTTATTGGTCAAATAAATCGAATACTCATCCCTAGTCACAAAAGCTCAAACCAAATTCCAAGACTCAATTTGACCCTTTCCATGGAAGTGCAATCGCAGTATATGGGGAAAGAGAAAGTTGCAAAACCAAGCGATAGAGACTCGTGGAGTGTTTTTTGAAAAAAAGGATGTTGATCGATGACCATGAAGCTATTGATAGCGATCTAAAAGTACCAAAATGAGACCGAAGATTAGGAGTTTAGCATTGGGATGAGTCTCTACTTTCTGAAGAGATTTCTACTGATGTTTTTCCTTCAAAATTCAAACTTCTAGCTTTGGGTAAGTATAACTGTATAATGCAAACATGGAGCCAAAAAGCCATTTGGTAACTGTAATTTCAAACCACCATGCAACTCTACAATGTCAACCAGTTCATTCTAGGCCAAGCCTTTCCTATAAATTATATGTTTTTCCTATAAATTATCCTTAAAAAACAAAACAAAAAATCATATGATAGCTTTACACACTTTCTCCATAAATTAACTTGAAAAAACATATTATAATTATAACAAAATTATTTTTTCTTATTATGGATGGAATTTTCTTTGCATAAATATGTACTGTACTCTTTATAATTACCCTTAAAAGAATTAATAAAATATATAGGTCAATTTGATTAATTGATCCATAAAATTCTGAATAAATTTAGAATAAAATCAGAATAAAACCGAAAATAGTTCCCTATAATCATCACAAACCTGTAAATATGAGTGGAAGAGAATTAATTTGCTAAATTTAGTTAGATGATCTATTATAACGTAATTAACAATATTTAGTTAAAAAATATCAAAAGTTTACCCTATAAATTAAACTTTAAACGTTAATCCATTAAACCCTAAAAGAACAAGTACCCTTGAAGGAAACCCTCCTAATCTCCTTTCTGAAACCCTCATTATTTTCCAATGGAGACCAAGAAAGTGAGCACTGCAATTATGGTAATGATGCTTGTGATGGTAGCATCAATGGAGGTCGGAGAGGCCTGGGAGTGGAAGTGGGAATGGCCATTTCAATCTATTTATAAACAGCACGAAAAGTGTTATTCAAAATGCTATAAAGAGTGCATGGGTTTTCAGAAAATAGCGACAGCTAAACTCTGCAAGGGCAGATGCACGACGGTTTGTCGCGGAGCGGGTAGGAGAATCGACGACCATAAAAATTAATTTCTTTCCCAAGAGAAAATAGGAGGAGGAGTAGAAAGTGAAGGAGGGGTTTCTAATTGTGGTATATTTGTTCTTTTTATTAAATATCTATATGCATGTAGCTATATGTGTATTTATTAAATAAATAAATAAAACAAAAAAAAAAAAAAAGAAAAGCTTCTTGTGTCCATACATAAAATATTTTTTTTGATCAAAATATCTTATATCGTGTTGTTGCAATTACACCATAATTTAATTTAATTTTATGTATGTATATTTTTCAATTTGACATGTTTGTTTGAAAGGTATCAATTTGACCTGTTAACCAATTGCACTTCAAAATAGATTTAGGATTAAAATTAATAATATTTTAACATTAAAGATTAGTCCTAAAATCCAAATTTCTATTTTTCCTATTAGGACTATGAATTAATTAAGTTACCGGTGAACTTCTCAAGACTTTACTTAAAAACAGCTCACAAGAACTCATTTAATAAATTTAACAAATCGAGCTATCGAACTTGTTTAACAAACGAGTCAAACTTGCCAACCTAATTTTTAAATGCCCATTTATCTTAGACCCCATTTCAAGTTTATATAAAAGCCCACTAATTGTCTCTCTTCTTCTGTGCAGTTCATTAGAGCTAGGCAAATTTTACTTTTGAACCTATCAAATAGAACTAATTCAATTCAATTTTAATTTCATGAATATTGAATTATGCTAAACTTGATCGAACGAACTCAATTTGATTCAAGTTGATTTTAAATATAAAAATTTGATATCGGTTAAATTTAAAATTGAACTCACTGTTTGTACACCTTTATTTCTCATCGATCCCTTGTGTCTTCTTCTCACTCTTTTTTTTCTCCGAAAAAGAAATTCTAACCGCCAACCGTCAATGTCACCAATTTTGCCAACCATCAATGTTACCAATTTTACTGAAATTTGAGTTATGTTCAAAAATTAAATTGGAATCCTTTTTTAAACATACCAAATATAAAAATATAGTAATTTAATTGACCTTTCTGAAATTTTTTGAATTTATTTATATCCAATAAGGCTCAAAGATGAATTACAAGCAAAATGAAATTCTTACCATAAATTTTCGACCTTTAAATTCAAATTTTTATTGACCTTAATTGAATTTTGGAAAAAAAATTCTTTATAATTTTTTTCATAAAATCTTATCAATAACCAAGCTGGAGCTAATCCTTCAAACCGAGGTTGTTACTATTATATTTGTGTTCTTGGTTTATTTGGATTTTTCTTTTGGAGAATTAATTATTTTATTGTAAAATCTTATATTTCTATATTTTCAATCCTATTAATTAATAAATATTATTTTTATAAAAATAATATCAAATAAAAAAAATAATAGTCCTGCTAATCCGGTGGTGATCTGATTAGTCTTATCACTTATGTGAGAAATGAGAGATCTCGAATTCAAGTCCTTCCGGACACATGTGTTTTTACCAATTTAGTGAGCTAAAGAAAAGGCTACTCCTTGTTGTACAGCTCGCAGTGTTATTCCGGCCCATAAAAGCCTCCAATGAATTAAAAAAAAAAATCCTGCCACATATGGACTTATAATTGAGTTATTGTTAAAATCCTCTCTCTTATATAAAATCGACTGACTCGTTGTCACGACCCGATTCCATGGGCCGGACCGGCACTAGGGCCCAGGTAAGCTTAAAGCCCCCAAGGCCCGTAGTAAGCCTGAAACACTACAGAGGTGAGAGAGAAAAAGAGCGGCATGGGAAATCCTTCTCTCTTATATAAAATCGACTGACTCGTTGTCCAACGACCCGATTTCATGGGCCGGACCGGCACTTTAAGGGCCCAGGTAAGTTGTTAAAAGCCCCCAAGGCCGTGAGCCTGAAACACTAGCAGAGGCTGAGAGAAGAAAAAGAGCGAGGTCATGGGAACGGCGGCGGGAGGTCGAATGGGAAACGGCGGCGGCTTCAGGTGCGAACCTGAAAAAAAAGAAAAGCAAAAAACGGGAGGGAGAGGGGTGTCGCGCCGCCTGGCCGCTGGCAGCAAAGGAGAAAGAAGGGAAAAAGAAAAAAAAGAAAAAGAAAAGAAAGAAAAAAAAGGAAAAGAAAAGAAAAAAAATCCTGGGCTTCTAGACCATTCTGGTTCGATTCCGAACCGGTTTGGTCCCTAAATTTAATGAATTTGGCTCATTTGCTGTGGTTTTTGAGTTTTTTTCGCTTGGTATTCGAAAAAATCGAATGGTTTACGGGTCCAGTATTAGCAAATATAAATACTAGCTGGTATAAATTTCATTGGTTGAAATAAATTTTAGTTTTTAATGAAAAATGTCCTACGAAATTAACTTTTTCCGGGTCGTTTTCAATCTCCCCCCCTTATAAAAATTCGTCCTCGACATTATTTTAGAAATGAGCAAGAGGAATATGGGGAATGTCACTAGAAAAGAAAGTCAAATGTAATAATATTTAACAAAACAAATTAATCATTTGATTGACAATCCAAAGATGATAATAAATAGGTTATCATTATAACTCAAACCCCTTAAACTAGCAAACAGGTTCCATCACACTCAAAATGTATTCGTTCAACCATCTAATTACATCTTATTGTCACTCTGATTAAAACTCACAGGAAAATATTCTACTACTATAACCTCAATTTTCTATCATGCAGTCAGCTACTGAATCTTAGAAAGTCGTTCAATAAACCGCAGTGTTTAGTCAGTAAATATGCATAAATATATAATAATATATTAATAATAATGAATATATATATAATAATAATAATTGGACAATTATTTTTTGCTAAAAAATTATTTAATTTTATTTGTTATATATTTAAAATTTTAATTACATATTTGTCATGAAAACATGTTCCACTAAGGTTGAAAATACACAATGGTATGTCCAACAAAGGACTATTTTCCCACATCTAACCAAAACACATATTCCTATAACGAAGGTCAAAATATATTGGTTAAAAGGATTAACCATACATACTTACTGAAAACTCAAAAATCAAATTGAAATTTGATTTGACTTTATAATAGGATTAACTCATTTAGTTTACATATGTTATTCTACTCTTTTGCTTAATCAAAGTTCTGATAACTATTTCTTTAATTCAAAACTTTAAGAAAAAATCCGTCTTGTAATTTCATGGTCCCATTAAGTATCACAGGGCGATCTTGAGCTCACTCTCTTGGTTAATTCTCTATCATCATAATCCTATTTTCCTATAAAAATTGTTACTATATGACTGGTGCACTATTCACCAGGTATCATGCCTCTTACAAGGATTTTTAATTCTTGTCCTGTTTACACCATCAGTTTTCTTCTTTAATACTTAATCTTATCAAGTTACCTGAAACTTATCAATCAAAATGGTCTTTACCATAATAAACCACCTTTCATATCTCGCTAGATTCTATATATTTTCTAATATACTTATTCATTCCAAACCATATAATGCTAATTAGTTCATCCTAAGGATATTAGATACTGCTTATTATTATTATTGTCCTCTTGGTTTCTTTATACTACTAATCATCATTGCTGATGACTTCCTAATCACCAACATTTCTAAACTCCATTTATTACATCTTATATTTTTAATAACTTTTCATTCCACAAATGTTGCTATTAGTTCGTCCTAAGGATATTAAATATTCTTATTAATTATTTTGCCCACTTGGTTTCTTTCATACTACTAGTCCTCATCACTCACGACTTACATAATCACTAACATTTTTAACCTATCATTTATTATGTACCCTAAATATTCACCTTATACCTAATACTCATCAATACTAAGGTTTTTAATAAAATTTCTTAATTCTTGACCTAATGCTGCCTTACCATTCAGATATCACATCAAATCGATCTCATTAACTCCTTCGAGTTTGATTTACATATACAATTAACTTCTTTACTCTTTTGTCCATATCCTCCTGGATTACAATTTCAAACCATAATGCTAACCTTTTAATTAGTCTTATTTAACTAAGTGTTAGGCACCATATGTGGAGCTATTAACTTAGCATCTATCTATTGCTAACTTATATCAAATTCAGATTCAACTCACTTGTCTCATGTAACATCCCTTCCCAGTCCACCCGTTAACTCAAATGAACCGAGCTGAGACGCTACAATCTGGTTGAACCTATGTCCTTTCATGCTAATTAATCTAAACACTTACCTCCTATTATATAATTTAACATAAACTCGTCAATATGATTGTTTTCGGCTTATACCCTTAACTAAATTCAAGTTCAATTACTTAATGTTATCTTCTCGGTCTTTACACATATACAGTCGCCTATACTTCCATTTTAGTAGCAACTTTTAAACTCCTACTTGCAAAATTGTCCTACTCACCTTTCTGAGACGTTCCGTGTTTTTGTGATCTGAAAGAACTATTCTACTACATTTATCATTTGTTATGAATATTCATTTACCATCCATTATCTTATTCTACTAGCCCGGTGATATAAATAAGACAAACCTCTCAAAAATAAATTTTTTTTTATATATATTGTACTAAAATAGTCATCTTTGAAATTATGTATATAATACAAATTTAAATTCAAAAAAAATCAAAGAATTGGGATTTTAAAATCAAATAACAGGATAAATTAAAATACAGAAAAATTTTATATTTTTGGATAAATTGCTAAAAGAAATTCCAGTTAAGCCGAGCTGTTAATTATTTACTACAAACTTATAGCCAGAGAGGAGATTGCGGGAAGTTCAACCAATCCACCATACAAATTGAAAACTTAATTTTTTTCCACACTAACCATTTACTGTAGATATTACACAGAGCTCACATGAAAAGTAGTGTACTGGGTGATTAGCCAATCTCACTAACCAACAGAGTAATTGCTCTATTCCTGAGACCATAAGGGTTGATATCAATCTAGCCCCCTAATAATACGGTATTGCGAATGTATTGTTTTTTTTCATCCTATTGTCCACTACTTTCAACTCAAAATTCCTCAAATTGAGCTCCTTTTCTATGGACCATCTGTGTTACACAGCGGCTATGGAATTTTTCCTTCATTAGGGTTTCAGTGCGTTCCACCCTCGCCTAAGAAGGAAATTCCGCAGTCTTCCCTTATGGTTTGGTTTAGCGGTCCAGATCCCAACACAGAGAGGAAATTTTTCCTATGACTTCCTGCAGTTGTGTCCTAGATACCGTCTAACCTAACGCCTCTGATACCAATTTGTCACTGACCCGATTCCATGGGCCCGGACCGGCAACTAGGCGCCCAGGTAAGAGCTTAAGCCCCGAAGACCTCCGTAAGTAAAAGACCCTGAAAAACACACTAAACAGAGGTTGAGAGAGAAAACAAAAGACGGCATGGGAACTGCGGCGCGGAGGTCGCGATGAGGGAACGCGGCGAGGCTTTCAGGTGACCGGGAAAAACAAGAAAGGCAAAAAAGGGGAGGGAGAGGGGGGGTTCGCGCGCACTGGCCGCTGGCGCAAGGGAAGAAAGAAATGGAAAAAAGAAAAAATAAGTGAAAAAAGAAAAAAGAAAGAAAAAAATAGGAAAAGAGAATATAAGAAAAAAAATCTGGGCTTCTAGACCATTCTGGTTCGATTCGAACCGGTTTGGGTCTAATTTAAGGTGAACTATTGGCTCAAATAGTGCTTATGGTTTTTACACGAAGTTTTGGGGGCTTGGTGAATGTCGATAAAACTCCGCAATTGGCTTTACCGGGTCCCAAGTTTAGCAAATAATCAAATACTAGACTGGTATAATTTCATTGTTGAAATAAAAAATTTAGTTTTTTTAAATGAAAATTCTACGAAAATTAAAAATTATTCGGGTCCGTTATCACTCGTGCTAGGTACCCATAATAAAATACTAGCTGGTATAATTTCATTGGTTGAAATAAAAAATTTAGTTTTTAAATGAAAATTCTACGAAATTAAATTTTCGGGTCGTTTCACTCGTGCTAGGTACCCATTAGTATAAGTATAGCAAACCATTTATATTTTTAGGTTAAATTATTAAAAACAAATTTGAAAATAAAATTTGGTATTTTCCCTCAAGGATAAAATTAGAACAAAAAGTGTTTTATTTGGCCTTTTTGGTTGAGTAACAAGAAAAATATTAACAAAATGACTATTCAGTTGAACAATGACAAAATGGATGGACCATATTTTAATAGTGAAAAATTGAAAATACCATTCTAACCTTTTATTGAATGATTGAATTTTCTTTTCTTTTATAAATCCATGCCCTGCTCTGCATTCAGATGAGTACATTAGGAGTCTGCATTTGGTTGATTTTATTTGAATTTTTATAAACCGAAATATCGATTTTTCTTAACTAAAATTTAATAAAAAAAATATATAAAATTGAGTCAAAATAAATTGAATTATCAAAACTAAATCAGCTGAATCATTTGTTTAACCCTAAAGTTTTGAAATTGAACGAATTGCGACAAATAAAACAATAACATTTGCGTTGAAAAGATAAGATAAAATAAAAAATTAGTACAAAAACTCAAAATGAAACGCATTCTCCTTTACATAGATAGAGATTGCATCAAAACAGAAGCAATTATTACTTCCCATTTATTTAATCATCACCACAAAGTGGTGTGCATTTCTCTGTACAACCTTGTGGTGTAGAACCTCCTCTATTATAAGGAGACATGCATCGTCTATAGCACTCACTGTAGCATTCCTTATCAATCTTAGGTGTATAATTTGAAAATGGCCATATCCAAGCTTCCCCAACCTCAATTAATACAAAAACAATAAGCAAGGAAAGTAAGATCGTTGATGTAACTTTTGTTGTTGATGATCCCATTCTTCTTGCTTTCCAAGAAGATGAGACACTCCTTATTTTCTTTTTATTGGAGTTTTGCTTTAATTGTTTCAAACTACTTCCAGAATTGCGTTTTTAAAGTTATTTAATTGGTTAAATTTTTCTATTTTTGCTTGTGATGTAGAGAAAAGTAAGGGCAAGCCAATTGTTCTTATTATGGAATGTTTGTATTAAGTTTTTCTTTGTTCTTTTATATTTTTTTTTCTTTTTATCTTCTAAACTATACATGTGGGGATAAACATGCACTTTGACTTGCACTAGCTTGCTTAGGCTAGTGGTAAACAATAATTGTAGTTCAATCAGTTAAGTTGGAATTTTATTGTTAATTGTACATAATAAAAAATTTATAGAAATTTAGAAAAAAAAAAATTTATCAGTTTGCAGGTGCTGAGGCAGAAATTTTGATTAGGATGGACAAAATCAAATTAACATGCTTTGAAGAGTCATTTTATTTTTTGTAAGAATGATGGATTACATATAAATACTTAAAAAAAATGAAAATTCATCTATAACAAATATTTATTCTGATTTCAGTAATACAATAAATTTTATTTGTCTACTTCCTAATTTAGAAATTGCATGTATTAAGTATTCATAATGATAATAATTGAATAATTTGAATTGCTATATATATATTAAATTAATTAATTTTGTCATGTTTAAATCTGAAATTTTTTTTTTCCTTTGTTTTATTTAGTATAGTTATAGCTATATATATTTAATGTGCATATCGATTAACTAAATCATTATAACTGGCACAAGATTAATTAACCATTTTGATTACCTTAATTCTCCCATTAAAAAACCTAAAATTTTGATCAATTTTAAGAATCATTTTATATGGGTAATTTAATTAAAACATGGATCATTTAATAATTAATTTAAAGATACATTAGGAAAAAAAAACTGGGCAAAAATTGTAGTTTAATTGTGTTAATTGCATTTTTTAATCAATTTAATAATCAAACTGGGATTATAATTGAGATTAAGACAGTATCTGATTTGAAGATGTAATTTTTTTTTTTTCTTAAAAAATGATGTTTAAATTATTTAGATTTTTTTTTAGAAGAAAGTATTTAGAAACATGTTAGTTTCATTTATATGTTTCGAAATATTTCATATTGAAGTAAGCATGTGGAGGTAAAATTAATAATTAAAAAAATAATTCAGAACTGTATAATAGAATTATCATCCAAAAACCAAAGACAGAGAGTCAATTATCACTCATTTGTATTTTCATTTTTCTTTTTTATTTTTGGAAAAAATATCACTCATCTGTGGAACTTTCATTTCAACTAGGTTACATCGAGTTTTACCAAGCCCACCTATGTTTTACATAGTAATAATTTCCAAAGGTACAGTGTCATGAACAGTAATTTTGGGAATTACTTAAAAAAAAAAAAAAAAAAAAAAAAAAAAAAAAAAAATTTACCATAGTAATAATGGGTGGGAAAGGTACGTGGTCAGTGAAACAGCTAATTTTTGGGAAATACTATCACAAAAAAAAAAAAAAAAAAAAAAAAAAAAAAAAAAAAAAAAAAAAAAAAAAGGCTTGAAGAGAGACTCGTTGCTCAGCATTCACCAGATGTGGGCTTGGTTTTAGCAAACCCATTTTTTTTCAAGCAGGCCAACCACTGCGTTGTATAGATCTTGGTTGTATCATATCACGTTGAGGTAAAGGGATTAAAATTTCAGAATTTATTATTAAAAAAAAATTGTGATGAGCTAAAAAAATAATATCAGATTAGGAAAAGGTCTCGAGTCCGAATCTCTAGATCATAAGAGCTTTCAACGATTTTGTGAGTTAAGGAGAAGATTACCCTTATTCTATGATTCATAATGTTCTTTTGATTCATTGAGTTTTATAATATGTAAAAAGAAATAATAACAACCGTATCAAACTTGAAATTTCTTAATTTCCATGTTGATGAAAAGACCAACTAAATTACACCTGATTAACTCTCAACTTTATGGTTTATGTGAAATATTAATTAAATGGTTTATTTAATCAAATGTCTACTTTACAATGTAAGCAAGTGATTTCTCATTAGGTTATGCAGTAGAATTCATATGTATATGCTATTATATAAATTTATGTATCATCCACTTATATCAAATTATTATGACATCTCTAAAGTTTGACTTCCGTAAAAAGTCAGACCTTTTCATTAATTTTATATTAAAAAAAAAATCTAAAACACTCTTATTTTAGTACCCACAAATAACAAAACCTCTTATTTTCCACCCCTATTCTCACCTCTCTCTCTCTCAAACAAAAAACGATTTTGGGCTATAATATCATTATTAAGCAAACTCCCATTATCAAGCAAACAAAAATACAGGAAACATCCTCTACAATGGAGTTCCAAAATGTCAAGATAGTAATAAATTTAATAAAATATTAAAAGCAATATATAGCCTGTCCCCAACAGCAACAATCCAAAACCAGATTAAGCAACTGCATGTCAAAGTTAGGTATACCCACACACGTGATGAAAAGAAAAAAAAATTAGTTGAAAGTTGGCAAGCAATTTTGACAAAGATGGAGAGCCGTGAATGAGTTATACACGGCTCTCTCATCTTCCTCTCCTATAAATAGGAGAGGATTTACCTCCGTTCAATACACCAACAAGACAGAGAGAGTGAGGTCAATTGTGAGAGAGCAATTGTGAAAGAAAAAAATAGAGTGATTATTCAAGAAGAAAAATTAAGCTTAATTTTTCGGGTATTCTTAAAAGAGAGTTGTAAGTGTATGTAAACACTTTATTTATTTTTCTCCTATAAAAGATCTGTGGCAGTCGATTATTCAAAGAAGAGGAAAATTAAGCTTAATTTTTCGGGTATTCTTAAAAGAGAGGTGTAAGTGTAAGTAAACAACTTTATTTATTTATTTCTCCTTAAGATCTAGTGGCAGTCCTGGAGACGTAGGCAAGATTGGCCGACACCTCCGTTATCAAATTTGTGTTATTTTCTGACTTATTAGGGATTTTGCGTAATTTTTTCCCAACAACTGGTATCAGAGCCGAAGGTTTCGATAGGTCCAGCCGGTCAGATAGCGGTTCCGGATCCGTGGATATATTTTGAAAATTACGACGAGTCTATCGGTGTTGTCCGCTCGGAAAGTCGTTGCAGAATCGACTTAATGGTGAATAGTAAAACAATAACTCAAAGTTGGTGGTGAACAGTACTGTTAGAGTTAGCCCGTGACTCTTAAGCCCAACACTATTCAAACATAGTACTATTCACGTGTACGATTACTATTCACGTATAGTACTATTCATATGTACGATTACTATTCACATATATTACTATTCACGTGTACGGTTACTATTTACGCATAGTACTATTCGCGTATACGGTTACTATTCACGTATACTAACAATCAAGGCGAAGTTAGACTCGAGTGGGAGCAATGGCTGCAGATGAAGGAAAGTCGAAAATTGAAAAATTTGACGGTGCAGATTTTGGCTTTTGGAAAATGCAGATAGAGGATTATCTCTTTTATGGAAAATGCAAGATAGAGGATTACTGTATCAGAAAAGGTCTTATATTTCAAAAACCTCTTCTCCGGAATAAAGCAGAGCTATGAAGAAGAAGATTGGGAATCTTCTAGACAAAGACAAAGCATCGGGGTTGTTATTGTTCGTCATTTAAACCCCGTCTCAGCAGCAAATGGTTTGCTTTACAAAACGCTAGCCAAAAGAAAAAGACCACGGTCGGGTCTTAATAGGCGGTCTCTTTTCCAAATATGTACGAAAAAGCCATCAGCGCAAAACAAAGTTCACACTTGATGAGACGATTATTCAAATCTATGAGGTTATTCAATCTACGAATGACGGAAAGCGTATCGGTGGCCCAACATCTCAATGAACTCAATATAGTGACAATCCAATTGAGTTCAGTTGGAATTGAATTCGATGAAGAGATACGAGCATTGATACTTTTGTCTTCCCTACTAGAAAGTTGGAATGCTTCTGTCACAGCTGTGAGTAACTCGTCCGGAAGCAATAAGTTAAAATTTTACGATGTTCGTGACCTGGTTCTCAATGAAGAGATCCGATGGAGAGAGTTAGGTGAACCTTCAACTTCTTCAATCTTGCATATAGAATCAAGAGGAAGAAATTCAAACAGAGGGAATGGATGCGGTAGATCGAACTACCGAGGCAAATCAAAGGACAAAAGGTCCAAATCCAGGAATCCCAGCAATTTCAATAGCACAAAGACCATCGAATGTTGAAATTGTGGAAAAACTGGGCACTACAAAAATCAATGCAAGAATGCACCTAAGAACCAGGAGGGGAAGGTGGAGGCAACACCTCAGGAGAAGATGATGCACTTATATGCTCTTTGGAGAGCAAGCAGGAGTCTTGGGTTTTAGACTCCGGTGCGTCATTCCATGCAACTTCACAAAAAGAACTTCTTGAAAGATATGCTCCCGGAAACTTTGGAAAAGTATACCTTGGTAATGACCAACCATGTAAAATGACCAACCACTGTTAATATTGTTGGTAAAGGAGTAGCTGAGATTAAAGTATGAAACGGATCTACATGGGAGTTGAAGAGATGTCAGACATATCCTGACCTGAGAAAGAACTTAATCTCAGATAGGCCAGTTGGGGCCAGCGCATGGCCTACACAACAACCTTCCATGGGCGATAATTGGAAGATTTTACAAAGCGGATGCAATGATTGGTTGCTCGATGGAAAGTAAGAGTGGTACTCTTTACAGCACAAGGAGAAGCAAGTTTATTTATTCCATTGCTGTTGCATCAAACAATGAAATTCCCAATCTATGGCATCAAAGGCTTGGCCATATGAGTATGAAAGGAATGAAGATTCTACACTCACAGGGAAAACTAGCAGGTCTTCAGTCAATTGAAATTGACATGTGTGAAGACTGCATATTTGGAAAGCAGAAAAGAGTCAGCATTCAGACAAATAGAAGAACCCCAAAGAAGGAGAAACTTGAGCTTGTTCACTCAGATGTGTGGGGACCAACTACTGTCTCATCTATTGGTGGGAAACACTACTTTGTGACTTTTATTGATGATCACTCTCGGAAAGTACTTTTATTGATGATCACTCTCGGAAAGTTTGGGTTTACTTTCTAAAATATAAGTCAAAAGTATTTGATGCTTTCAAAATTTGGAAAGCTATGGTTGAAAATGAGACAGTATTGAAGATCAAAAAGCTCAGAACCGACCATGGTGGTGAATATGAAGACACCAGGTTCAAGAAGTTCTGCTATGAGCATGGAATCAAGATGGAGAAAACCGTGCCAGGCACGCCTCAACACAATGGTGTAGCTGAGCGCATGAATCGAACGTTGACAGAAAGAGCCATAAGCTTACGTGTACAATCAGGCTTACCAAAGCAGTTCTGGGCAAAAGCAGTCAGCACAGCAGCTTACTTGATCAACCGAGGTCCATCGGTACCATTGGAGCACAAAATACCAGAAGAGGTATGGAGTGGAAAAGAAGTAAAACTCTCACACCTAAGACCTAAGAGAATATTATCGGTTGTGTAGCATATGTTGCATATAAGTCGATCATGGCCAAGAATAATGCTTTAGATCCCAAATCTTAAGAAACGCATTTTCATCGCTTGGCGAAGATGAGTTTGAGATACAACCTCTGGTATGAGAAAATAAGAAAAGTGATCCGCAGCAGAGATGTAGGAAAGTGATCCGCAGCAGAGATGTAGTCTTCAATGAA
The DNA here is from genome assembly GCF_014843425.1 of Jatropha curcas. The sequence goes on along the minus strand of NW_023590789.1, from coordinate 18,984,913 downwards.
AGAATTATGTACAAGAATAGACATAACACAGTTGCCAGCGACTCAGAGCAGAGTGGGTCAGTGTTTGTAGAGGTGGACGACATCTCAGAAAGTCTACCGAATGAGTTAGTTAAAGATCCTCAATCAGAGGAATCGATCGACACAACACAAACTTCTCCTCCAAAAGTTTTAAGAAGGTCCGAACGTCCTTCGAAGCCTAATAGAAAATATATGAATTATTTATGATTAACAGATGGAGGAGAACCTGAATGCTTTGAAGAAGCATGTCAAACGGTAGATGCCAGCAAGTGGGAGCTTGCCATGAAAGACGAAATGAAGTTTTTAATCTCCAATCAAACATGGGAACTAGCTGAGTTACCCGTGGGAAAGAAGGCACTTCATAATAAATGGGTGTATCGAGTGAAAGAGGAACATGATGGTTCCAAGAGATACAAAGCTCGATTGGTAGTCAAAGGGTTCCAGCAAAAGGAAGTAGTTTCAAAGGTTCCAGCAAAAGGAAGGAGTTTGACTACACGAAATATTTGCACCATGCTAAAAACTCAATATATCATGTTCTTGTTGATGAAGTATTGTATGCCAGTGAAAGGGCTCTCCTTGAGCAGTTGGACGTAAAGACCAGCTTCTCTGGAGCGTTTCTTCATGGAGACTTGGATAAGGAGATATACATGTACCAGCCGGAAGGATTCTCAGAAAAAGGAAAAGAGAATATGGTGTGCAAACTCAAGAAGAGCTTGTATGGCTTGAAGCAAGCCTTGGACAGTGGTACAGAAAATTTGATGGCTTCATGCACAGAGAAGGTTTCCAGAGGAGCAATGCCGACCACTGTTGCTACTTCATAAGGTTTAAGACTAATTATATCATTCTATTACTTTATGTCGATGATATGTTAGTAGCAGGACCAGATATAAATGAAATCAAAAACTTGAAGAAGCAATTGTTGTCAAAGGAATTTTGACATGAAGGGACTGGGGTTCCAGCGAAAAAGATTCTTGGAATGCAAATCACGAGAGATAAGGGAAAAAAACAGTGTTGCGTATTATTCTTCAGGCGGAGTACATTCAATCGTGCTATTGCAAGATCAAACATTGAACGTGCTTAAGCCGGTCAGCACACCCTTGGCTAGCCATTATTCGCCTATCCAAGGACCAGTCCCCTCAGACGGAAAAAGAGAGAAAAGACATGGCCAGAACATTTCCTTATGCTTCAGCCATAGGAAGTTTGATGTATGCGATGGTTTCTGTTTAACAAACCAGATATTGGCCATGTAGTGGGAGGTTTTTGTTTAGCAGGTATATGTCAAATCCAGGTGAAAGGCTCATTGGGAAGCGGTTAAAAGTGGATTTTTGAGTTATCTACGAGGCACTACTGAGAAGTGTTAATGTTACTTTCGGCTAAAGGAAGAACTAAAAGTACAACGGTTATGTAGATGCAGACTTATGGAGGCTACATTGTCACCGAAGAAGCACCACAGGTTATATTTTCATGTTGGTACTACAGCTGTTTGTTGGATGTCAAGTTACAGAAGTTGTTAGCAGCTCTATCCACCACAGAAGCTGAATATGTCGCAGTGACAGAAGCCAGCAAAGAGATGATATGGCTTCAAGGTTTGTTAACAGAGTTGGGATTCACGCAGGAAAAGAATGTTTTGTACAGTGATAGTCAGAGTGCACTACATTTGGCAAAGAATTCAGCATTCCATTCTAGAACAAAACACATTGGTCTTCGATATCATTTCATTAGGTCTCTGCTTGAAAATGATGTGCTAAAGTTAGAGAAGATTCAAGGAAACAAGAATCCAGCTGACATGTTAACAAAGGTGGTGACCATTGACAAACTGAAGTTGTGCCGACTTCAGTTGGCCTGCTAGAATAACAGACCAGAGAAGATTGCCGCAGAATTAATGTGTGAAGACAGATTTGAAATCAGTCTTCAAGTGGGAGATTGTCAAAGTTAGTTGTACCCACACACGTGATGAAAAGAAAAAAAATTAGTTGAAAGTTGGCAAGCAACTTTGACAAAGATAGAGTGCCGTGAATGAGTTATACACGGCTCTCTCATCTTCCTCTCCTATAAATAGGAGAGGATTTGCCTCCGTTCAATACACCAACAAGACAGAGAGAGTGAGATCAATTGTGAGAGAGCAATTGTGAAAGAGAAAAATAGAGTGATTATTCAAGAAGAAAAATTAAGCTTAATTTTTCGGATATTCTTGAAAGAGAGTTATGAGTGTATGTAAATACTTTATTTATTTTTCTCCTATAAAATCTATAAAAGATCTGTGGCAGTCCGGAGACGTTGGCAAGATTGGCCGAACTCCGTTATCAAATTGTGTGTTATTTTCTGACTTATTAGGGATTTTGCGTAATTTTTTCCCAACACTGCATCCTCGTGGACTCCATGAGACCTGAAAAAACTGATGCTGGTGTTAACTCAGTCCCATCCACAATGAAAGAGAAGAAAGATGCAGAAAAGAAATGCAAAGATTTCTTCAATAAAGCCTTTGGAGAATAAGGTAAAGTTCAACTGGGTTTTTGTTGTTTGGGCTAAATTTATTCTCTCTACGACTCAAATATAATCGATGGGTTGTTGCTTTTTAGCTATTCGTTTACTGGGTTGTGTCAACAAAAATTGCTGTCTCTGGTTTTCTTTTTGCTACCATTGTTTATTAGTTGGCTTTCTATGTGATGAAAACTCTGATTGCTCTTGGCCTGGTGTTTCTCCTGTCCCCCAGTAGCCAACCAATTTGATAGAATTATTCTCTCAATTAACCAATTTTTGTAATTTTCTTTTCAAGGTAAGGTTCGTTCTTGTAATTGACGATTGATTCTATTATCGTGGAATTGTTTTATGTTCTTTGCTTTACAGTAACAACTGGGTTGTGATTTTTCCCATACGCATGCTTGCTTTCATGTGCACACCACACCAAAATCGTTTTTGGTTGCAACAGATGAAAGGTTTTGTCATTTGTCGGTCCCAAAATAATGGTATTTTAGCCTTTTCGCATAAAATTAATGGAAAAAATATAGCTTTTTGGACGGAAGAATCAAGTTAACTAAAACAAACTTCAGAGACGTCATAATAATTTGATCAAAATATATGAACGAAGTTGTTAATTTGTTCAAATATAGGGACAAAATAGTAAATTTTCTCAAAATCTTTTGTTAGCATTAAAGTTAGTGTAAAGTAACTCTACAAATTAGCTCTCAAGATAGCAGCCTTCCTCGACTCAAAAGATCCTTAAATGAACATATCAAATTTGTGTTACAAATTAAAAGAGTCTATAGAAGGCTAATAGTGTTTCAAACATTTTACCCAACAAAACTTTGAAATCTAGCATGGATCTTCATGTGTTGCATGGGACGTGTGTTTTTTTACTCAAAAGGTCTATTTGGTAAAATTAACTATTTTGGTAGTTGTTAGTTATTTTAGTAGTATTTAATTTTTAACTGTTTGAGTAATTTTTCATAAAACGCTAAAAGCTAAACATTACATGAGTTAACGTTTTATAAAATGCTACCTTAATCTCTAAAATTTAGTTCAAACGCTATGTTGCCGAACACTTCATTCACACATACAATATAATCGTAAATAATTTGAAAAATAAATCTCACACTTCCTTCCTTGAGTCCTATACCATAGGACTTGGGAGTTACATAATCATAATTAGCCATGCAAGATGTACCAAACCAGGCAAATCAAATACTAATAGTAGCTACAACTTAATGCCTCAACTCACTATCTATTAATACTTTGAATAAAGGTAAAATTATTTTAAAATTGACATTTAATCGAATCTTCCAATAATAAACCACGATTCTTTTGATTTTGTAATTATTTTCAAAAAGCACAATCCCTTCGTGGCAGTCATAGCTTTAAAAGTACTTTTCACATTCTAGTTTTCTAATGTGGGATTCTGTCACGACCCGTTTCCATGGGCCGGACCGGCACTAGGGCCCAGGTAAGCTTAAGGCCCCCGAGGCCCGTAGTAAGCCTGAATCACTAATAACTATTATCTCAATAATTATCTCAATATAATATTTAAAACCTTCAGCTAAGCCTATAATTATAGAAAAATAAACCTTAAGATTCTATTAAATTTCGGCCCAAATTTATCAATTACAACATTTCCACAGTTCGGGCCCAATTAACAATACATTATATTTTTAATATAGGCTCACATAATTACATCGTCTATGTTAATACACGACTAATTGCACACAAATTCTACAACTGCGGAATTCACTAACAGATGTATACAGATAAGTCTTTAGACATTTATCTACTTAATATATCAACATTAAAATTAAAGAATCTCTTTTTAACAGTGAAGGAGTAGAGTTATAGCTGGGATTTAGAAAATGCTACTTCCTGGAAGATTTAAACAAGAGATGTGAGTTTATTAATGAATAATAATTATTGCACAATACACCGCATTCACACAAAGTATGAATATATAATCTAGTCATCCGACTAAGTTATAAATGCTACACACAGCCTAGTCACAGCAAATGCAATCTCACCAGCACTTCACAATTATTAACATCTTATATAATCAATACAACATGGAAATTAGTCAGGTGGAGTCACCGAACCCCCGATGAGCCCGTCCTCCACATGGCCGCTCCTCTCAGCGTTGTGGCACCAGGGAGCCGATCCCATAACTGGCGACCGGTCTAGCATCCTCAACTTGACCTAGCCTTCTCATTGTTTTTCAATTCTCTTTTCTTTTTCATACAACAGGAGCCAACCCGGTTTGGTCCTCCATCATCTTAGATCAATCAAGCCGCCTTCACACAGGAGGCCACCCTGCCTGCGGGCTGCAAATCAAATCTAGAACTGTCCGGTGCGCAACGACGAAAGCACGCACCGTGGTTAACGGTAAAGGTAACGGTAGGTGCCGCATCACGGGGGGCGCGATCTCCCATTTACCCTCGGCTAACGGCTAATGGATCATCTAACAGTAACGGTTATATAACGGTAACGGTAATCAAGATCCATATAACGTAACGGTCCTCACAAACCCATGGTGACCCACTTCATCTCTATTCACACAAGCCAAAGCACAGCAATATCACAACACAATTAATCAACATTGCGATTAAATGCAGACTATCGATCAAGTTACATAATTGGGACCCTGCAATGTACATTAAAACATCATTCTCAAATGCAATTAAATAATTAAATAAATAATATTAACAATAAAGCAACGATAAAATAATAATAATAATATAATAAACTATGATAATGACAGGTAGTTAAAGCAACTTTAATTCTATTATGTTTCAAATTGGTAGAAATTTTTAATCTAATAAGCTTATTTTGTTAATGTTATTAATTAAAATTAAAGTCTAAATTCTGTCAAAAAAATTTCGACAGCACCTCCTAAAAATTGGGGGCTATCTACCTGCTCAAATTCACAATATTATCATATCGTTTAATCAATCAGTGCACACAGCCATACCGTCGGGCAATCAATTCATTTTTAAAAATCCCATCCCCTTCCAAAACAACAATATCAACACTCAAAAATTTACAAACTAATTCTAATAATATCCCTATATAAGATCATTTTATTAAGTCATTAGTTTAACTAAATATTAAGTTTTACTGCGTAATAATTGGTTAAAGTAGCTAAAACATATTTTAACAATAACTGATTATAACTACTACTATTAAAATTTCGTTTTTTATATCAATATAGCAATGCTAGGCCTCCAAATCTTGATTAACAAAATTCGGGATCTAACGTTAACGCAACTAAATTTGGCCTCACTTTTCCTATATGCACAATCGTTAGTTTTTTAAACTAATGATTATCTAATTAACTAATTAAACTAATTCTAATTTAGTTTTTTTCCCCTCATTCAACCTATTTATAACAATACCAAGGTAATTTATTTAAAAAATGTTCAATTAATTTGTAACTACATTATATCAGTTAATTTAATTTCATAGCAAGGATTATATTTGATTTTCAACTTAATCAATTTAATAGTTTTAAAATTTGGGGAAGTTTAAAACAAAATTTAGGAATAGGTAATTAGGGCGTACCGTTTGAGAATCGGACCTCATTTCATGAATCAACCGCGAAGTGGGAGATCATTCTGCTCTTGGGGCTCGCGGAGTGTCCGCCCGGCCGGTCCACCCGACGCCGTCGCAGCCGCGTCCACGGTGGCGGAAAAGTTGGGGCCACCAGAATTGACCCTTCTTCAAGCCACCGCACTCAAATTATATCGAGGAGTCGTTTTTTGAATGTCAGTTTGTGGAAGGTTCGGCCCTTCGTATTTGGCCTGAATTAGTCCGACATAGCTTGGTGCACGCCATTATGGTGATTACGGCCATTTCAAGCTTTGTAGCCGGAATTATGGAGGGAGAACATCACAAGGTTGGAGGTGACTCCGATCCGGCTCCTTTCGTGTTGACGTCGCCTAGGAATTGCTCGAATCCTCGTCGGAGATCGAAGGAAGGAGAAATTGTCGATGGGAGACAGTCCGCTTCGGTCACTGGAGACTCTGCAGTGGGAGTGGAAGGAGTCGGAACACGGACCAGGAGCTCTAGCGGAGACGATCGCCATCCTCGCTCTCGTGCGAGCGTGCCGGAAACGGAGGGGGAGGGTGGAGGGGAGGCTGTTCGCGCAGCTGCAGAAGAGAGGAGAAAGAAAAGAAAGGAAAAAAAGTAGGCGGTTTTCTCGCAACTTAGGCATTCCGGTTCGATTCAAACCGGTTTGGTCCGATTTTAGTGGTTTGGTCTCAATTTCGCTTGATTTTTCAATGTTTTTCCCCGTCGGTTTCGATATTTGGGTGGTTTCTCGACAAATTAAATGATTTTCGGGCCCTGATTCAATTTATTTTTAACTGTTTCATTCGGTTTCGTAATATTTCTCTCCATTTACTCAAATAATTATAAAAATTATTTTAGTAACAATATTTGGATTTTAGGATAATGATTTTATATATAATTTCAATAGATAAATTACGGGGGTTTGTATTTATTCTCCAAAAATTTTACGTTAGATTCAAATTTTCTTTTCGATATTTAATTTGGGCTTGGGCCCTGACTCGTAAATTTTGGGCTCGAATTGAGATTGTTTGGTATATATACTATGCCATTATTGAAAATCGAGATTTTTGAATATTGTTTGGTATATATATAGCCCATTAGTTGAAAATCGAGATTTTTGATTTATTAAAAATTCGAAAGTTTTCGAAAATAAAAATTCGGGGTGTCTCAGATTCATATTTTTTTATATTAATTTATTGTATTATTTGATAAACATGATTCCAACTAATTTAAAATTAAAAATTCTTTTTCCTTCTTTTTTGTTTGATATTATATTGTTTCTTTTTATTCATTATGTGAGAAAAGAAGAAAGGAATTAATTATTAATATATATATTTAAAAAAGCAAAAGAAATATTGAAATAACAAAAGAAAAGGAAATGAACGTTTCGAGAGGAAAAGAAAAACAATTATTATGAGAAAATCGTGATAAACCTTTTTTAAGCTTAATTATTGTGAAAAGCTCTTTTGTAGATAAATTATTGTGATGAACTATTGGAATTTGGAGAACTAATGAATTTTACCAACTACTTTTATTGGAAATTTTGTTGGACAATTAATTAGATGTAATCTAGTTAGTCTTCTCATTTTGCAGGCATGACCACAGTTTAGTTTCAAACTGAAATCGACCCGGTCAAAACTGACATTAAACTGTAGCTAAAGGCCCTTGGTTTTGAATTGTAATGAAAATCATGTACTTAACATTCATTTCTGATTTTTCATTTTTTAGAATCGAAATCATTATTATTGATTTAAAATTGATAGGTCCAATTTGAAACCATGAAAATATATTCCTAAAGAAACTACTAATTTATTTTTTTATTTTGTTATAAAATTTTAAAATAAATTATTAAACTGGTTTAGTGTTTTTCAACAACAATATTTATTATTATTATTATTATTATTATTATTTAAGCTACAAATCTAAAAATGAATTTTCAAAAGTTTGAAATAAATTATTTAATTTCGGTTCCAAACTAGAATAAAATCACAACCAGTGTTTCCAAAAAACATTTTAATGATGCATATATGCAATTCAATTTCAGTTTCAAATTTCTTATAATTAGATTGGTAATTTTAAAATTAAAACCGGCGGTTCTAGATTGTGGTCATACCTACATTTATGTGAAGAGTGAGAGGTCTAAAGTTTGAATCCTCTCGATTACAAGAATTTATACTAATTTGATGAGTAAAGGGAGGGCTATCTTTATTTTACAAGCCACAATGTTATTTCAGCAAATTACACCTTCCAACGAATAAAAAAAATTATTGGAGAACAACATGGGTAAACCTTTTTTTAGAAACTATTGTTGTTCTATTGTTTGAAATTTTATAGAGTACTAGTTTTCTCGAACATGTATTACATGTTATAATTTGTGGTCGTTGAATATTACTCATTGCAAGTAAAATGTAATTTAATTTATATATAATTTTCTTTTTTTATATAAATTATAATCCTATGAACCATTTATATTACCAAAAAACTCTAAAAGTATTCACAAAATAGAAAAAGAACATTTTATAAAATAATAAAACATAAAAAATAGTAAATTTTTTCAAGATAGATTAGCTTGACTTGGTTTATTATGTTTTTAATTTATATTATAGATATTATATACTAACGTGTTAAAAAAATTTCTTTTAACATGTTATATGCTATAACAAAATATTGTATTTTTTAACATGTTATATGCTATATCAAAATATTGTTTTGTTTACATTTTTTTAATGAGTATTATTTTCTATTTTATATTAAATAATAAATCTTATAATATATACTTTAATAAATAATAACAAATTATGTTTTGCTCTTTATAGAATAAGTTCCTTTTAGGAAATAATTATAGCCAATCATATAACTGTAGAGTACCATTGTAAATTAAGCACCAATATAATTTTTTTTATTAATTTCAGGTCCATTGGGATTCAAATTTTTAACTAATATTTTTAAAAATAAAATTTAATACTCTTAAGCCTAAAATCATTAAATATTTATGGTTGTCTGTATTATTTTTTTATATATTAAAGTTAAAGAAATATGATACTTATTACTAGTTAGTTTGTTACTATTACCAATAACAGATTTTAAATTTTCAACTATGAATTTTTTTTCCAAAAATCAGTTTTAAACGTGGAAAAAATTATATCTATTGAACTAATAATTTTTTTTTTAAAATTTTGGTATAGTACTTTTGTAGTCATATTATTATTTTACTGCTGCTAAACCCAAGCCCAAGCCGCTTACATACAATAAGAAAAAGGGCAACCATGCTGCTCACATATCAACGACTGTAGAAGAACTAGGAGCCAATGGCCCTTGCGATAAGGGATAACAAAAAAAAGAAATCCTTGGCCCCTCGATCAATGTCCATTTACCCGAAAGCTGCAAGGCTAGAAAAAAGTCAGAGACAAAAAGATATAAAATGACGATTGTTCAAGAACCATAACTAATGAAAATCAGGACTTACCAGCGGAGAAATCTTACAAACAAAATTCAATCACATTTCACCCTTTTTTCCAATAGCAACTTTAAAAAAATAATAAAAAAAGGATAGATATTCATACAAAATAAAATAGAATAAAAATATATATATGCAAATGACACTTAAGGGGCTATCACAGGTGGAGTTTGCATCGGAGAAAATTAAACTCATTGCTCCAGTGTTGTTTGTCACTGACCTACTCTCATTTGGATTAATTCAGTATGTGTTGTGCAAGAAATTTTATTTTTTTATATTTGCACGAGTTATTTAGACTCGTGTCTATATAAACGGTCCACAAATTTAACTAATTTTCATTCACCTTCAGAGATAAAAAGGCTGATCCGAAAGAATTTACATTTGTGAATAATTGAACAGATAACTTAAGTAATAACGATCACAAGAAAGTTTCACTGTTATATTAAATAAAATTTGCATAGATATATATTTGAGTTAAAGAAATTGATTTGGAAAAAAATATTCAGATTGCTTAAATAAAAAATAAATATTAAATAATCGTATCGTGAGAAAATTCTGTTAGGACCCAAAAATATATATATATACCGCAACTTTAAACACTAATGTAGTATCATCGAGTAACACACGCTTTTCCATATATTTGCCTCCTTTTGCTACCTTCAAACGCTATAATTCAACCCGTTACTACCCTTTTCCCTCTGCGATCTGTCTCTCTCTCTCTCTTTTAATTAAAAGAAAATCCCAAAAATCTTCACCTTCCAAATTAGCTTTCTGGTAACAATTCATCTTCCAAATCTATATTTCTCTCAGATTCTTCATTATACGCATATATATATATAGATACACACACTCGATAGATAGGGTTTTTAGTTAGGCATATACACTCTGTTTTCTCTGTTCCACTTGAAAGATGATTTCTTCTCTGTTTTTCATCCTAGTTCTGTTTGCTTCTTTTTTTATCTCCTCCTCTATCGCTTACAACTTCTACGTTGGAGGCAAAGATGGTTGGGTTTTGAAACCTTCTGAGGATTACAATCACTGGGCTGGCAGAAACAGATTTCAAGTCCACGATACACTCAGTATGTTCTTTTCTCATTCATTTTTAATTCTAGTTTTTTCACTCTTATGATTGCTCTGATCTGCACCACTGAAATAAAAATTTGATCTTTGATCGATTTGTGGGTATTGATTGATTAATATTATTTGGATTAAAGATTTGAACTTTCATTGATTTTCTTCTTGGTTTCTTTTCTGGTAGCTTTTAAGTTCAAAGAAGGGACAGACTCTGTTTTGGTTGTGAAGAAAGATGATTACTATAATTGCAACACAAAGAATCCAATCAAGATTTTGAGTTCTGGTACCTCTGTTTTTCAATTTGATCATTCTGGTCCTTTCTTTTTCATTAGTGGAAATCAAGAAAATTGTCAAAAAGGACAAAAGCTAATTGTTGTAGTTCTTGCCATTAGACCAAAACCAGCTCCTATAGCCCCTTCGCCACCATTAACACCACCACTGCCACCATCTAAACCACCTTCCATTGCCCCAAAACCATCATCCCCCAGTGTCTCCCCTGTCTCATCCCCACCATCTATAACACCAAAACCACCAGTTATTTCCCCTGCAATACCTACAGTTCCTGCAGTTTCCCCTGTTTCTCCTTCTTTAGCTCCATCACCAACAGCCAAGACTCCAGTTATATCTCCCGTACCGGCGAAATCTCCATCCCCATTAGCAAATGCTCCTTCACCGGCAATATCTCATGCACCCAAGTCTTCATCGCCGGCTAAATCTCCATCTCCGTCTCCTACAACCACTCCACCTGTTTACTCTCCGGCGACATCTCCATCTCCGTCAATCACAACGGCTCCGCCTGTTTTGTCTCCGGGAGCTGAACCGGCTGAATCACCTGAGGGAGGGTCAGGGCCAGCATCTTCACCGGGCTCTGGTGAAACGGCGGCGATCACTGCACCGCCTCCAGGTGGTTCTGCTTCATGGGCTGTAACTCCTTCAAAAATGATCTCGTTTGGTGTTACTATTGCTATTACTGTCGTTTTTGGTGCATTTCATTGGGGAGCTTATTTTTGAATAATTTGGTGGTTGATGGGTTTCTTTTGGAGTTTTAGTTTTTAATTTTTAATTTTTAATTTTATTTCATTTGGTTTTATTAGGATTTTCTCAGTTATTATTATTTTTTTTAATTATGGTTTGGTTCTGCTTTATTTGAATATATGCCCATGACATTTTCTTCTTTTCTTTTTTTTGTTTTATTGAGTTTCTGTATGTACTTGTAATGAACGAGCAATTTTTTATTTTACTTTAATAATAATTCAAATCTTTTTTTATTATTGCAATTCAATACATAAAATAATACTTCAATCTTCCAAGAAAAATTTGAAGGTACCCTCAATTTTAAGGTCCGCATATTAAATATTTTAACTATTAAAAATATATTTATTATATATTTGAATTTGTAAAAAATTTACAATTAATATAGTTTTGTACAATTTGGCAATTACTAAAAGTATGCATTTTTTTGACACAAATTATTAGAAATATAGTGATTTTAAGATGTTTAATCATTTGATAATTATTTAATTAAATTAAATATCAGATAAATATAATTTAATAAGTTAAAAACATAACATGTTCAATAGGTATAATTTTAACGATTAAAAAGTTTAATTGGTCAATTTTAGACTTAAAAATACCATAATTTTTTATTTTTATCGTAAAAGGTACATTCAATTTATGCATTTATACCATGATTAGATATTATCATAATTCAAATGCTTGTCCAAACTCAAAAAAAATGAAATATTTTGTTCATTTTGGCTATTGAACTTTTAAAATATTATTTTTCTTTAATTTTTATTAAAGAATTTATTTAATGTCTTTAGTTAGTGACCTTAAATATAAGGTGTTAAACAAGTTAATTGTGAAAAATAAAAATTAAAGGGTTTAATGTAAATAAATAAAAATTTAGGGACTTAATAGCCAAAGTAGATAAAGTTGAAGCACTTATTTAGGAATCCCTTTTTCTTTCTTTGGCTAAGTGTTGACTTTTGAGTAACATATCAAATGGCATCTTATTTCATTTCCAATATATGCAATGCAATGGATATAGAAAATTACAATGCATTTAAATGTCAATTTATTTATTTTTAAATAATTAATGATATTATTATGGTTTAATTTAATGTAATATTATTAATAGAAAATCATTTATGCAATTCAAAAATTTATAAATTATGAACATTTTTTTAGCTTAAACTTAAAAATTAACTTCTGATTAATATGGTATAAGGTAAATTACTTACTCTTTTCTTTTTTTTTCTTTTTGAATGAAGTAAATTACTTACTTTTGATAACTAGCTATGCCAATATTCTTGCTAGTAGTTAATAACAAATCACCTTATTTTCACTAAATTAAACATTTTAACTTTTTTGTAGAAAATTTAAATCTAAATTTAATTTGTATATTTAAAGATTTAAGATTTGCATTATAAATAGAAACTCATAAACTACAAATTTTTGTTAAATAGGCATATGAATGAATATGAAAGTTGTGGATTAAAACTCTATATGTTAATTTACATTTTGTTTCTTAATGATAGCAAATATAAGATAAAATTGTAGAATCTCTATTTTAAGGACCCTATTTTCCAAGACCACAATTAAATTAATTAATTAATATTAAAAATTAAAATGTTCTCGACTAATTTGATATATTTTGAAAAATAATCATTTGCTATATATAGAAAAATTAATATTAATATTCTAAATATGGTAGTGAATTTTGATCTTATCAATATTATGGAAATAAGTTATATAATATAATGGATTATATATATGATTGTTACCAAACAAGTAAAATGCAAAATAATCAAATAAAATATAATTATCATTAAATATCAATGGAAATAAATTCATAATCTAACCTTTTAATTATTGTCAAAAGTCAACCGTAAATCATTAAATGATTAATACGGTATGAGTGTTCAAATCTTTACACTAATTAAGAAAATATTTATTTAAATATTTCCTTAACGAAAATTATTGGGAAATAATTTTTTTTTTTTTACAAAATAAATTTTCGAAGGAGGAGAATCATGCCATGAAGTGAGAAAATTATATTCTCTGTCAACTCTATCAAAGTTATAAAATTTTGTATTAAATTATTTTCAGTAAGTGATTGGTTTCATTTATGTAAAGAAATAATATGTTATTTTCAACTTTATTCTTGTAATTTATTTTTAATTAATTAATGAAATATCTCTTTTTTATAAAAAACGAGAATTTTCTTTATAATATTGAAAAATCTTGTTGATAACAAAAATCAAATAATTGCTTTTGTTAATTGATACTAGTAATTATTTATGGAAAAATAATTATTTCGGTCCTAAAAGTCAATTCAATTGACTTATTTAGTATCTGAAATTCAATTTCATCTTATTAAATGATGTTTCTATCTAAAATCAAATGTTTTTTCCGTTAAATGAGGTTAAAAGGTAAGAGAGAAGAGAGATGACGAGTTTTAATTTTTGATCAATATTTATTTTAGTTATTAAGGAGTTTTTTAATTTTTTTTTCATCCTGTTTTAATGGAAAAAACTCTAAATTGAAATGAAATGACTATTTAACAAGATGAGATTGAATTTTAAAAAATAAATACTTAATAGTCCGAAGACAAATTAATTAATTTTGTAAAATTTTGAGTCCGAAATAATTATTTTCCGATTGGTTTAATTTTCTGCGTTTCTTAATAGGTCTAGGATAAGTAGATGTCGATAAGGTCCACATCTAGAAAGGTCATAATCTTGTGATATGTGTGATTTCTACTGATCATACTTTTTTTGCCACAATTTTAATTGAATAAACCATATAAAATAATAATAATAATAATCATGAATATCTTCTTCAAATTAATTTATATATTTTCTAATTTACAAATAAAATTTATTTTGTATATAATTTTTTTAAATTTATAAAATAGAAGCAAAAATTATTTATAAGGTAATTATTGAGTTATAATTTAATTTTATCAGATAGAGATAGACCATAATATTAATTAATGGTTGTTAATTTGTTGCCACGAATATGCCAAATGGAAAAGAAGAGGCTAAAAAAATTAGGTAACCAATTAGATAATGCCATGTTCAAAAGTGGAAGAGTGTTCTGGACCTATGAACCTGATCCTGATGCTGATGCTTTGATCAAAATCATAATCACCGTTCATAAATATGCAAAATTTAATATCTTTAATAAAAATTTATATATTCTTCAATTTGAAAGAGACTTTCCTCAATACAAGTTTTAAATAGAAAGAGATGTAATTAGGTTAGGTAGGCTTCTTCTTTCGGATTCACACTTTATGACCAGAAAAAATATTTTCTTGTTGTGTTTAGCACAAATAGCAAAACTACTGAATATATCCTTCATATTACATAATTCAAGTTAAACCCTAATTAATTTGAAAATGACAAATCATTTTATAATAATAATAAGATCATTGACTCATTAACTATGACAACAGAGTTTTATATTTGATTTATATAAATATTTATAATACTTGATATTATTATTAATGTACTATATTTCGGAAAAAATAATTATTAAATGGAAATAGATAATGTATTTGAATTGAGAGAAAGTCAGATTATCGAATTTCTATTATATTTCATGTGCCTTGACTAACTAAAAATGGACTAATTACGTTTTTAATTAAAAAATGTATAGAAAATAGCATTACTTATAGAATATGGCCAAAATGACCCTAGTATAGCTTCAATCTTTTGTCGTAGCTTGGTGGTTACAATTTTGTTTTATATTAATTAATTAAATTTTTTAGTGCATGACTCGTGACTTTATAAATATAAATACATTAGCAAGTTTGTTATTATTTGCCATCTATTATAATATCATTCAAATTAATTAAATAGTGAGTAATGTTCAACATTAAAGTTTATTTTTAATTCAAATTTCAAATTTTTTCCTATGTTATTTTATCTAAAATTATTAATTTTAGTAGGATAAATATTTGTATATTACAAGTGTAAATAGTAAAATTATAAATTTGTAGTAAAGTTATTTTCTTTGTAAACAAATGAAAATAATTTTAATTTTTTTTCTCTTTTTCTTTTCTCCAATTTAAACATTGATTGAAAAATAACTAAGAAAAATAAAATAGTAGAATGCTTCATTATTATTTTATAATGGAGAACTTTGACTTATTGGTTTTATTAGAATAATATCTATACTTAAAATATAAATTTACAATAATATCATTTTCTTTTCTCCTTAATTTAGGCATTTGCAAATAAAGAAAAATAATTTTATTTTCTTTCCTTTTATATTTTTAATCCAAATATAGAAAAAAATAAAGAAAAAAGTAAATAGTTTTCTAGTTTTCTCTATTATTTTCCTTTCTATATTTTATTTTTTCCGTGTTTCAAACAGACTGTTTCACTTTTTTATATATCATTTGCAAATAAAGAAAAATAATTTTATTTTCTTTCCTTTTATATTTTTAATCCAATATACGAAAAACATAAAGAAAAAAGTAAATAGTTTTTTTCTATTTTCTCTATTATTTTTCCTTTCTATATTTTTATTTTTCCGTGTTTTCAAAAGACTGTGTCTTTCCACTTTTTTAATATATTATATATATTATATATTATGATATATATATATATAATTAAGGTATGTAATCCTGTATTTTTACTCTTCTAGTAAATGTAATTTCTTACTCTTCTAATAAAATGTAAAATGTCTTTTTCAGGCATCAAATTTGTATTTTCGTCTTTTTAGCAGTGTAAAATAAAAATAATATATACTCTTTTAGTAAAATGTATTTTTCAGATATCGAACTTGTATTCTAATTTTTTTGGCAGTGTAAAATAAAAATAATATTGCAGGGCTACACAACATGGGTAATCCTCCTTTTAGCTCACTAAATTCGTAAAAACAATCGTAGTTAAGAAGACTCGAACTTTAAACATCTTATTCTTCACATCGGTGAAAAGATCAATTTGACTACTACTTAATTGACATTAATTTAATAACCCTGTTTCACTTGTCCTAATAAATAGAAAATTTTTACCTAGACCGTGTCTATGGCCGTACTCATAGACCAAATTAATAAAAATAAAATTTCTTATTAAAATGTGGATATTTCTAAACATACATAAAAAAAAAGTCAAAATAATTTTTTAAAAATATTTATCGTGATTGATTTGTTCCGGTTATGGACATGATCTAGCCAATTAATTATAGTGATTACTGGAATAAAATAAGCATTTTTAACAGTTTTCACTATTTAAAAAGTGCCACGTTTATTAGGACAGGAGAAATTAAGAGCCTGCTGACATGACTTCACTTGTCCATGTAATTTTGCCACGTGTAAGACTTACTTACTTCGTCTTAGTGGGCTTGGTTTACAAGTTACCGTTTTGCAATTATTAAGAACCGCTCCATCAGACCCACCTTCCGTACAACGAAATTCCCCAAATTCATATTTAAAAAAAAAATCAATTTTTAAAATATTAGAAAAATAAAAAGACTCATGCTAACAAGATTTTCACCGTAACATGTCAAAATGCCTATAATGCTTTCAATAGGTTTAACGAGACGGATTTTATTTTATCCATCATGGAATTTTTATATATTTGAAAATTGTGTCAAAACTAATTTAGATTAAACATAATTTTCGAAATATATAAAAAAATAACAATAAATAGATAAATAAATGGACTTATTAGTTTGTAATAAGAGTCGTTGTACCGTACTATTTCTGTTTCTTCTTTATAGCCGTTAAAGCTTTGGGGTTCATGAGGATGGGACCTCAATAATACCGACAGATGCAAGAGCTGGTAGGGGTCTTCATTATTGTTTCTCTAAAATTTGAAAATTGTATTTTTAGTTTAAATTAAATACTAAATTTTATTTTAATATATATATTTTATATTATCCTATCAAAATATTAAAATATTCTGTTTTTTATAATTCTACATCATCTTGCCTCAACTTAGGGACATTTTTTTTTTTTTTTTTTTTTTTTGTTTCTATTTAATTTTAATTTTTTTTTAAAAAAAATAAAGCTTGAATAATTCATATATTTCTTTCATTATTATGAACAAGAGTCGCTTTGCTTTTGTCGGCAAAATTGGATTGGTCCTTTGATGTCTTTTTTAATGTGATTGGCTATTGACATATATGTCTTTTGCTGAGTTGATTTCAAAAAAAGAAGGCTTCCCATTTAAATTTTCTTTAGACACGTTGTATGTTTCTCATTTAACAAATTAAAAAAAAATCGTACCAATTTTTTTTTTTTTTTTTTTTTTTTTTTATACAATATGAAGCATCATAAGAAAAAATTATGGACAATATGAATTTACAAAAAATATTTTTTTAGTTTTTTTTTTTTTTTTTTTTTTTTTGTCGATACAATATGACAGCATCATAAGAAAAAATTATGAACAATATGAATTTACAAAAAATATTTTTTAGTGACAAGTGAATTTCAATCGAATTTACTTTAATTTAAAATAAATATAAAGTTGATGAAATGTTAAATATATTGATTTATTTAAATTGTGATAGATTTTGAAATTCATGGAAGATAAAAGGCAAGAAATTGAAAAATATTTTAAAAATAGAATTAAATTCATGATTCCCAGCTGTATCCTAGGCTATTCGGTCAACAGATGTGACCCGATAAATAGGCCATTCAAAAATGTCCGTATCAATATGATATTGATAGCTGCAAATGCCCTTTAAGAGTTCATAACACCTATACTTGAGATCATCACATTCAAATCCAAAATAGACCTTGATCTATATATATTCCCTAAATAAATATTTTTAGTTTATTTGTAATTTTCCTCTTCAAAAATTAATATTTCTTGTTTTTGTCCCTATGTACCTAATTGTATATTTAGGTTTTCCATCTTAGCTTAAATTTAATTAGCTCTCCCTTTTGAGCTGTACATTGTCTAGCATTCTTTAATAATATTTCTAATGGAGACAAACAATAGATAGCATTCTTTAATGATATTTCTACCATTTCACTGAGGGGAAAAAAACAATTTTAAAAAATCTTTTTGATCAGTTTGGTTTATGGGTGAGTCGATGAACCGGGTCTAGACAAGTCTAATTCCTAATATCATAATTTGGGAGAACAAAAATAACATTTTATAGGTATACAAGCATCTAAAAAGCTTTAAAACATCTTGTGAAGCTACTAAAATACAAGTAAAATGGAAGAGAAAGATAACATATGCAGCGAAATTCCTCTTTCAGCATCCCCAGATTGATCAAATACAAGTCCAACTAACTTAAGACATCAAGAGCGGAAGAACATGTGAGAACTTCAAATTATACAACAAAAATAATTATATTGAGATACACTAAACATGCTAGAGAGAGAGAGAGAGAGAGATGCCTCCAACTACTTTTTTTTCTTCTCTTTTTTCAAAAATGACCTTGAATAAGGTAAAGATAAAAGGAAAAATGTAAATTACAGAGTGAAGAAATTGGAAGAAATACAAATTGTACAACAAAAAGGCATCAAGACAAGGGAAATGTGTAAAGCAACTTTCAGAAAAACCACCATCTCCTTTGCCGACTCCTCTGCAATAAACATAAGAAGTTGCAAAAGTTACAGCATTTCAACGAGTTCTAGAATTGCAAACCATAACTAGATATGCTCACAAGAATAAATCAAAGAAACCAAAGATTGAGTATGAATGTGATTTATGGTGGGTGGAATGGGAGGAGCCAAGGAGGGATTTGAATTTGGAACCTAATTTTCATGGAAAGCGATGTTAATAAAATATGGTGCCAAAAGCCTAGCAACTGCAGGAAACCCTGTGTTGCAACTTATTCAGCAGCACAATCAAATAACCATTATATAGAGCAAGCAAGAATCACGTGTTAAACCTATTCAATTTTGTTGATAGACAGCAAATAAGATTTCATTACATGAGATCAGAAATAGGATGCGTTACGTTATCTGCTACTCATGCAGGCATACATGAACCCTCTTACTAGTTGAGCCCCCCCCACCTCCCCCCCCCCCATTCCTCGATTTTGTTATTTAAAAATTCCCCCCCCCCCCCCATTCCTCGATTTGGTATTTAAAAATGTATGTTATTTTCTCCTTTCTTTTCTCTTCCCATCCCCTCTCTCTTCTGAGACCAGTGATATTAAAAAACATTTTTATTTAAAAAAAATCAATAAATTATAAAAATGAAGTCAAATATCAATCCACTTAAGTCCAAAATCTTGAAGCTAATAAGAGAATAGCTAAGGCTCAACTGCATATCATTTTGATGAATGGAACAAGAAAAGGAACACTATACTACTGATGTGGACACTAGAAGTAGAACTTGCCAAAACATGTCTCTTCGGTTAAAAATCCATGTACATGCACCACACATATTGGGGAGGGATGCAGACAACAGAGAATTGCACAATTTGCCAGAATAATCATGTCCAAACAAAGGACCAAGATGACTATACTTTCTCGAGCACCGAACATGGCCTTCCAAAGCAATGGCAAAATGAATGGTTTGGTTCTATCAGATTGACATAGATAATAATCTTTTCATGTTTACCTGATTCTAGCTCATTGCAACAGAAGTGAATAATTTAGAAATTGAAAGGAAAGAAAGGGAAACCTTTTTATCCTTATTCTGTGATTGCATTATAATAGGCCGGGATAGTACTGCATTATTGATGTTCTGAATGTATGGCCGTACCTTCTCCTCCAAAATCTCATTCAACTGAAAAACAATATAATCACATTGGCATCAATTCATGAGATGCTCAAAGTGACAGAGAAGTAAGGGGGAGAGAAAACATGAGCAAAAATGAAAAGGAAGAAGAAAAAGATGAAAGCTGCATCAAACATATAGCAGTGGTATGTAGTGGAAAAACCCCCCCGAGGCATCGCAGAAAAGCATTTGGAACCTCATAGATACAAGAACAAAACTCTTCAAGCATACTTCCAAAGTCTTCTCATATGTCAGATATGCAAAGTCTTTTCTGGTATTTGCATTTTCAACATTATACTTCTGATAACAGAGTATGAAATAGGCATCTTAATATAACCCTTCAAGCAACCAAAAAGTAAGAACGAAACTGCTAGAAAAGAAAATCAATTCTTTTAATATGTTAAATTGAGAGTTGCTGGAGATGGCAGTATGGGTAACCATGATATTCATCCTACAAATATAGATACATTTTCATCAGGAGTTGGTAAAAAAAAACAATTTCAGCAACTTTAGTGGCCAGAAGGCCCAAAAGTCAAGAATTTTAATCCTTTACTTTTTTGTAATTTTACTTTCCTGAAAGGAAAGAAAATATTATACATTCCCATAATAGCGCCATAACTATAATCTTCTCACGGATTTATGTTCAACTTCCTACTACATTTTAATAAATAAATGCCACCTGAAAATGCAATTACCCCAAAATGGAGAATTTCCTTAAAAATTCTTAATCGTCTCCCTGATGCAGCTTAAATTACAATGATGTCACAACCCAAATATCTGTCATGAAGAAAAGTTTTCTGCAAGTCTTTGGGAACAGACCACTAAGAAAAAATGTGTCATGCAACGTTAATAAATCATTGTCCCATGGCTTGAATGCATGATTGTGACGATAAGACAATGAAGAATATGTAACTTCCTATGAATATAGGCGTGGAGTTCAGAGACTTGTAATATATAGATGGGAGCAGATGAAAATGCACCAACCTTTTCTTGGCGCCATTTAGTTTCCCATTGTGCATCCAAAATTTTATCAGCAATTTCTCTTTGTGCATTCAGAAGAACAGTCATCTCATAGAATTTTTCTGGATTTTTAAGGTCTTCCTCACTCCAGGATGATACATTCAATGGAAGGTCCAGCTCCTGTCAACAGGCTGCAGTTAGACTCATTACAGAAACAAGAAATTCCACATATTCCATTTACCATCACATACTAATTTTTGTTATGATACATCTGCCAAGAAGCCACTATAATGGTCCGTACCAATAAATCCAGCCACATTGCCAGGGCATTATTTCTTTTTCAGAAAGATTTTCTAATTACAATCTACTTGGAAGATACAGAAACTACTCTAAATACAACTGTGAAATTAGCATGTTCTGTCGGAATGAAGCTAATGTAAGCTGAAAGACAGTTAATTGAATACTGGATATGCAGAAGCAGCAGAGCATTTCCATGTTCTTTTCTCTTCTTATATTATAAGTTTAATTAATTCCAAAAATAGAATGAGGGTCCAGGAAACAAAATGACCCCAAAAATTAGAGCAGGACGAAAGAAATAAAAGAATATCAATTTGTTTCTGCTTGTAAAGTACCTAAATAGATGAAGGGAAAATTGTGTAAAATGGTGGTAATACCAATTATACTTTTTGGCACAGAATTCTAGTTATTACTCCAGATCTAGTGTTTTTTTTACCTCCTTTGGTGTGTTTTGAATAAATTTGTGTAACAGATAATAGGCAATAAAGAAATACGTCCAAAAGAGAAGCCTAGCTGAACAGTAAGACAATGATATATGATTGATAATGAAAGGAATCACAGAAAAGAAATAAATATATCCTAAAAATTAAGTAGAATAAATGAAGAAAAAGTTGATGCATGAACAGTCGCATGTAAAACAGCTAAAAGGGGAAGATGACAAAAAATGATTTCAGACCAGATGGAATGGAGTATAATTTATATATCCAACCACATCTTGTTTAAAACTAAGGTTTAGTCAACTTAAGCTAGCTAGTAAGACTAGAATCTAAATTCACCTTATGCCCATTCTAGCCCTCCACAATGCTACAAGCCAATGATCAACTATTTCCAATTTTAGTAAATACAGATGCTGACCAACTATTTGTCTGGTTTGCTTCCTTCCTTGGAACAACAAGATAACATAAAAGCATTGTTGGTTCCAAATTATATCTAGATTCCTGTCTTGTCCAAACACTGAATTGCATGATGTTTTATGTTAATATCATTGTTTAATTGGCCATTTTATCTTTATTTTCAACCATTGACATTGTGAACATGCATAGGTGTTGCAGAATAAGAATCAGCACATACAGTGTGGTGACAACAAATACTTACACCCCAATTTTGTGGCCGTGGTGGAGGATTAAGTTTCATGACCTCTGCCTCCAGTGCCTTTTTGGCCTTGTAGTATGGGATATTTTTTACAATCACAGGATCTTCTCTGGCACGGATAGGATCTATTGAGATCAAGGCCTGTGAAAGTTAAAATTCGAATCTTAGAATTTTGGGCAAAAATTAAAGCAGATGCAGATGCACCAAGTACATATTTACATGTGCAAGAGTTTGATTGACAATAGAACACATAAAAGCTTAGGAATGACGGTTAGAAAAAACAACTGCGCAATGATGAAGTACATATAATCTACATGGCCATGCCTTGTGATGAATATCTGGAATCTTAAATCTGGATATGAACTCTTCACCAATACTAAAGCCAAAAGTAAACAACAACAATAATATCTATCACCTGGAAGGTGTTAATTCTGCTTCTAACCAATCATTCTGGGGATACATATTTAGGAGCAGAATTAACCAATCATAATATCTATTCAGAATGTCTAACAATAATATCTATCACCAAGTATCAGTGCTTTGACAATTCAAACCTAATCAATCATTCTGGGGATAATGATAAAATGGTTACAGCAATTTGGCTATTTATTTTATTCCAGTTGAAGTGGTCAATAAATTTTTCAAAAAATTTATTCCCAGTTCATTATGAAACTTCCACCAATTTTATCCTCAACACAGAATACCTACTGGGTTCAAAGACAAAATGGCTGTTGAAGGTGTCAATGAAAAGCTTGGTCAGCAACTAAGGACTCAATATTTTCATAACTACTAGTTCTCAATGACAGAAATACAGATTTATTGAAACATACAAGAGGCTGTTTCAGGTGCTTCAAGCAGGGATAACTTTGTTGATGACCCATTAAAACTGAGGCTATAACTATCAGATATTATATGGCTAGCCAGGAAAAACGTGGTGAAAGAAGATTATGCATTTATATTCAAATCAGCCGGACTGCAAGATAAAAATTAAATAGTAAAACAAGACCTCAATTGCAAACCAAAAGGAAATGTAGGCTTATAAATTCTCATTCATCCTCCTGAATAGTGGGATTGATTAAATTTATGTGAAGATGAAAACAAACAGAATCAGATAGTAAAAGAATAAATTAATGAATAAATGGTGGATTGACTATTGCAAATCTCATAAATAAAATGCATTATTAATGTGTCTATCAGTTTCCAAATAAGAACATTCAACAGAAGTAAATTCTCTTACTTCCTGCAAGTGCTCCCATCCTGGTTTTCTCTTTGCTACCACATCCCGTAGTTGATCATACCGCATAGATTCCTACAATAGAAAAATCAAATAGCTGAAGGAAGACACCAGCCAAATTACACCTTAATAAACATCAATGAAGGTAACAAAATGAAATGGTAATCTGGCTTGTAGCCATAGAAAGTCTTGAACATGTTGGAGTAACAAGTTATTGCATACAAATTACCCCATTTCATAGCAATATGTTGAAGTGTTAGATTAAAAATCCAGCTTAATAATAATATGAGGATATTACAAACAAAGGGACAGGAAAAATTACTGGCCACGTAATTGGGACAGCCCTGCTTTAGACTTGGGTTAAAGGTGATTGAAAAATTAAACAAAATGAGATTTTGGTATTGGGCTCAGCCAAAAAAAAAAATAAAATAAAATAAAAAATAAGGCTGGGCTCGGGCTTGCCTTCATGCCATTTACAACCATAGTCGAATCATCAACTCTGAATTACAAGGAGATCATACAGAAGAACATAAATTTCTAAATATTGAAAATAATAAAGCCTGAATTTTTTAAAAAAAGAAAAATTTGCAGAGAAGGTAAAATGTATTTACATAGTTTTACATTACAAAGTAATGCAATTTATAAGCACAGGTTTTTTCCAATTGATAGAAGAGCAGTGTTTAAGTTTCAAAGAGTACATTCCAAACATTTTTACAACAACTACAACTGCAGGAGGCATCCGAATATAAAATAAGTACAGGGTACAGCAACTTTCTGAATAAAGGGATGGATGAGTGTCAGTTTTCCTTCCACATGCATGACCATTTATGAAAAGAATCAATATTCAGAAGACAAATCAAGATGATCTTGTAACTAAAGAACTAAAAGATCACACCACACTATTACTTTGCATATTTGATTGTCAGTAGAAACTACTAGGCATATTTGATTAACAGACAATTGTTTTATTTAGTTTATATATGGGATAACATTTCACATTGGGATATGGCAGTTCCAAGAAAAAATGGACGAACAGGATAAAGTCATGAAGACATCACACATTGTTAGCACATTTACACTAGATACAGCTTTCAGCCCAACGTCGCAGTACCTATAAATAAATAAATAAAAATCAGTTTGATAAATATAATACAGGCACATGATCGCCTTTCACTAGGCACAGGCTAAACTAGTATGGTTGAGTAAAAGATGCCAGACTTTTCAAGCAATAATATGCAACCAGTATATGGAAAATTACAACATGTGAATAGCATCAGAAAAAGAGAGGAGAAGGAAACAAAATGCAGTAAAAACCTTGTATTGCCACCAAATCTTTTGCTTGACATCATCATCGTAATTGAATCCACCCACAATTTGGGGCAATGAAAATAACCAAAATGCAGCAATGCTGGGATCTTTCATGCTTTCCACTATATGCTGAAACAGCAAACACAAAATTATTATACCATCATAAAAGAACTAGCATAAACAACTATCAAGTATGTCCTAATATCATTTACTATCCACTAGTTCCCAATATAAATAATCATATTTATACCTATCAACTGATTTAAGCACCAAACACAGGGACTCCAACAACAATGGGGAATTGGAAAATGAAAAAGATGAGGAAAAAAAATAAACCATAAAGATATAAAGATATAATAATGAAAAACAAAATCAACTTTCAATTCCAATTGTGGCGTACTTAAGGATTTTGATTTCTTGACATCTTATTAATAACCCAAAGACCTCACAATGGAATACTTTATGGGCATGCAAGACTGCCTAATGCCTAAAATTATGATAACCACCAGTGCATGTAAAAAAATAATAATGGTAAGATTTTCATATATAAAAGAACATACACTCACTTGCCTATTTGCCTTTTATCATTTTTCACATTTTTCCCTTCAGGAACCCTGCTTTAACGAGTTCATATCTGGAGAATGGCAATTTTTTTGGCTTAACCTACAAAAAGACCCCGAGGTTTCCGGCTTGTTGTAAAAACACCTTAATCTGACTTTCGTCCCCCTGGTACCCCAATTTAAAAACTTTGTAATATTATCACCTTAAAATCAAAATTAGCTAGGGTTTTGAATAAAATAGTATTAAAATGGGTCCCACCAAACTAGTTTGGGTTAACTTAACCCAAGCTCACAATATCAAAACGCGACTGTTTCCTTAACACCTCCCCTTCTGCAGTGCAGAAGACGAAAAGAGAAATCTTAGTCCAGTCCCCCAAGGAAAATAATGGCCGGAAATCTTTTCAGCAGCACTCCGGTATTCTAGCTGCGATGCCAGAGTCAAATCATCACTCTATACTTTGCCGCAAGCCTTCATTTCTTCCTCATCGGAGTCAATTCTGATGATACCAAGACTGCTGCAGAGTGATAGAGAGTATGGATTGGAATCAGTGGACGAATCCACCTATTCAATAACTCATCTCTCTCTCCCTCTCTCTCTCTCTCTCTCTCTCTCTCTCTGTGAAAATGGAGTTTGGAAGCATTCTTCAATTTCTTGAAAACAAGAATATTTTGCCCACTGATGCAACTGGGTTTTTAGCAAAGAGTACAAATCCTCATTTTCTTTCTTTACTTTTTATTCTTTCTTTTTGAGTATAAAATTAATTTATGGGTTATTTTCTATTGTGCAAGTACGGTGGAGAAAATATTAAGACTGCAACCAAATTTGAAGAAATTGTACCTTCTTTTGAGAGCTGCAGATGCTAAGTCTGCTTCTCAACGCTTTCACAACGAGGTAAACAGTTCAAGGAATTGAAAAAGGAAATTTTTAAGGGAAAATAACTTAATTAACTCTTTATTTCTTTTCTTAAGAGTACAAATCATCATTTCTTTCCTTTTTTTTTTTTTTTTAATTTCAGATTATAGGGAAGGACTTGATACTAAACGGTGGTATTTTGATATTGTCCAGAAGCTTGGGTTAACCCAAGCTAGCTTGGTGGGACCCATTTTAATTGTATTTATTTAAAACCCTAGCGAGTTTTGATTTTAGGGTGATAATATTGCAAAGTTTTTAAATTGGGGTGTCAGGGGGACGAAGGTCAGATTAGGGTATTTTTGCAACAAGTTGCATACCTCAGGGTTTTTTTATAGGTTAAGCCAATTTTTTTTGTCTCAATAATCACCATGTTTCAAAGTTATGTTATTAATATTGGCCAGATCAATAATGACACAAAGTTGGCTTGACTGCTCAGTAATTGTAGCTAGCCTCTCAGGAACCTCAACTCATTTTTACAAGCCAATTACTAAATGAGGGTGAAGAATGATAAAAAGCAAATGGGCAGCTTTAGTAGAAAAGTAACTATAACTGATAGTATATTATTGAAAACTTGTCTTTTGTTATTGAAACATAATGGAATAAATTTCATTCACAGTAACTGAAGTAGTCACTACATCCTACTAAAATCACTAAATTTCAAATTGTTTCTCCGATATTGCTAAACCTTCATTTATGTAACAAATAAAGCCACTAGAGACAAGATTTGGGGAAATTGGGACCACATGTATGTTGTGACACATAAGTGAGATGCTTTCAGAATCATGTCATTTTATATGCTCAGTGAGTCACCCAAGACATTTTCTCTTCATTATCTCTCCAAAAGACATAAAACGAAAGAAATATTGGTATCTATCTCTCTTTCTTACTTCCCACTCTGTTATTCTCTTTCCCAGTTATGGTTTTTGTTTTTCACATCTTTTACCGTAGAGATGAGAGAGCGAGAGAGAGAGGAGATAGGGGACAGAAAAAAGAAGACTTGGGCAGTCCATTAAGTAGACAATATATATTTAAAAAGCCTAATATAGATTTCAAATCAGATATTTAGATGGAATTTGGATATAACTTGGTCTAGTGAGTTCAATAGAATTTGATGAAAAATCTCATAAGTGTAGGTGAAGTTAATCTAGACTAATGCATCAAATATGGCTCATTTATTAACCATGCCAAGAAATGAGGCACAGGATTGGTTCATAAGCAAATTAAATGAACCAGACTTAGCACTTTGTTTAGACAAGCCCAAACTTTTCATGTATCACATAGTTCAGTTAGAGCCAAATGCAGACAACTTAACATTCGAAAGTTTTAGTAACAAACTCACAATTGATATATAATGATCCATTTTGGCCAACTAGTACATTGAAGCATGCACAAAATTATAGCCCCACTAGAACGTCTCCTCATATGACTGTAAGTACAGATCCTTATAAAAGATATATATATAATGGCTAGTAGGGAAGGAGCTGTTGTTTAGCATTCCAGTACGCAAAGAAAAAATAGATCCTGTAAAGTCTATGTTCCAGTATATAGAAAACATCAAATTGATAATATAAATTATGATTATGAAAGATGAAATAATGCAAAAATAAAAGGAGTGTAGAAGGCTAACAATATCCCCAAGGTGCATGCCAGTGCATTCCAAATACATTGACCCACAAAAGCATCCACAAAAGTTAATGCACTTGAAAGTACAGACCACTAAAACATATTCACCAACCCAAGAACAAATAAACCAAAAGAAGATACATGGCAAAGTAAAACAGAGATCCACGTTCCTCACATCACTTCAGTAAATTATGTATATTTGAGCGCTACAAGTACAAGGTGCACTTCCTATGATTTTAGATATAAAGAGAGAACACTTCATGGCTTTCTAAACCTTAAGAGGTAAAGTAACTTTGAAAAATTATCACAAGAGCACAAGACACTGACCTCATAAGGATAGTCCATCTTTCTCATGATGTTATAGGCCTTCCATGGAGGTTCCATTATCTACAGAATTAAAGTAAACCACAGTAAAAAAACAATAAGGTTTTATCAAAGAACTTTAGAACACATAGCTGGATGATTTGAAGATACACAAACCCACCTCAGTTTATTATTCGATTATACGTACAAGTGATGTTTGTTAATAAAAATCCCAGGTAAATGCAGCAATGAGACTGAATCATCAAAATTATGGTCCCAACTTTAAAGATTTTTTAACAACACTTCCTAGCAAACCAAATTACTTGTACGGCTGATTTTCTACTTGCTATCTTTCTGACAGAAACTACACTGCTCAACTACTTTTCCCTTGTGCCTTAAATAATTATAGAGGCTATACAACAAAACTGGGAATAAAATAATGGAGCTGTCTCTTTTCACAGCATGAAAGCAAGCAAATATCAGAAGGAATCAGATGAAGGCTGTAAGGATCAATGGACATGATTCCTATAATATAATCACCCAAGGAAAGCTTAGTCATTGCATCAATAACTCTTCTTCCCTCAAGGCAAAGATACAAACGAATGAGTACAATACAGTAGATAACAAAGTGGCCGTGAAGTTGCATAGAATAGGCACAGCCTGGTTGATGATAAAAGTGATACATGTTTTCTGATTACATTTTCATCCATTAAAAAGAATAATTCTAGTAAGAAAGGGGCCAAAAAGGAAAGAGATTTGCTAACTTGTAGCTTTTGCACGCATGAAATAAATTATTTGCATGCTAGTTTAGATGCGATTGCACTCCATTTTTATACGGAACGCATCTAATTGACTGTATAATCATTCCTTCCTTCAAACCAATGCAGTAAAGTTAAAAAACAAAAATGCAAAAAGCACAAAGCAACTCACATCATCTGCAGAGATCCTGACTTGTAATTTGTCTTTGCATTCAGGACAGCCCATAACACCCTGAAACATCAATAACGATTGGATCCAAATATCATAACCAAACATTTCATATTCAGAAAACCTTATGCAGCTTATACTCAAAGAGAGGTAACATGTGCCTCCGGCTTCCCATTATTAATGCTGTAAAAAAATCACAAGAATGCTAAATACACATTTCCATCCAGACATTTAAATATTAAAAAAAAAAAAAAAAAAAAAAAAAAAAAAAAAAATCATTAAATATACTAGAAGATTTTGTCACTCTCCTTAGAATAAGTGACTCAATAATACACGAAGAGGCACTTCATAATGTGCGAGATTAATACGACCATTATGAGCACTAAGCGACATATTATCATACCAAGACGATTTGCTTGGTTAAATTCATGTTGGCCTCGGTTCAAGAAAAAGGAGCTCTTGCCACATGTTATTCATTATGCTGGCTAATCAACCTAATCAAATCTAAGGTGCTCAGAGCACCAAGAATACGGGCTTTCAATGCTTAATACACATTTACGGCAATACATGAAGGACTAATTCTCTACAATTATTTGTAAAATACATAAAATTATAAAAATTATAAGAATATTAAAAATCATACATATACAAATATAAACAAGGCAATACATTAATTAGCTTGAAGATATATTTCACTGACATAGCATTATCATCAGTTAGAAGGCAGCATCTATTGTGTATCGCTAACATAGAATATAACATATTATATGAAGTATGCAGTACTCCTATATGAGCTCGAATAGATCTATACACTCGGTAGGTAAGAGGATAAAATATTATATGAAAAAACTATAACAGTTGCAAATATGGAAGCCCACTACAAATCTACACCCGTTTCCAATCAACTCAAGGGAACATATGACATTAACCGCGATATAGTGGTTCAAGATTCTCTCATAAGTAGCGCAGTGGAAGGATCCAGACACCATGTCCTTCCCTGCGCACCCGAAATTGTGGCAAAATAAGAGCATCTGTGCAATCATATCAGCTGATCGCACTTACCCCCTCACTGCGCTAACTTAAGTGAGATCAATAAAATAAATAAAGTGGGATAAAATAGGTCATGTGAACAATTATAAGTCCGAAGTGACACTTACGTATTTGTCGTCTATTCATATTCGTCTTTCTGGTATAAGGCTTACTTTCATAAAGTTAATCAAATTGATTGAAGCGAAGGGTCTCACATGCGTGTGTCTTTACCATTCTAGTATCCAATAGCGTCTGTCATGTGCCATGCTCACCATGAGAGAGACTCGAATATGTTGCATGGCTATAGAAAATCTATTACTTTATATAACTTTGCTTGACTATCGGTCTTACATTATCAGGTTCCTTAGGACGTCTGATAGGATGGATAGGCAACTTTTTGCAAAATTCTTCTTCCCATGAAGCTTACTTAAGATACTTGTTTGGATCCTTATTCTAGTGTCAAAATTACTCAAACCACTCGTTTTAGTTGTGACTCCCTGATGCTTTGAGGAGTAGACATCTCATCATCAAGATCATATCTAAAAAAAAAAAAAAAAAAAAAAAAAAAAAAAAAAAAGCTACATTATTAGCTGAAGATATATTTCACTGCAATAGATTATCATCAGTTAGAAGAACATGTGAAGTAGCTGATTACATTTAATATAAAGGCATCCATGATGATATATCATGAGAAGAGGAAAAATATTAAAAACTTAATTGAAATATCAATCTCACCGTTCCATCACAAGTTGGACATTCGTTAGATGGCAAAGGTATATTAAGATCCATAGTGGATGGAAGGTGCACCAGCTCTGCCCGATTGTTGGCAATAGCATCTGCAATGCATTCAGCTGTAGCCTTCTCTCCACTGCAAAAGAATAATAAAAGAAATAAAGGGATAATAGTCTGAAAAATCCAGAACTACTTGTGTTTTCAATTGTCTCTTATACTTTAAATTAATCAAATTGATTGACAGGTTACTGGTTTTGTTTCAATTATATCCAATGCTGTCATGTGCCATGCTCATATAGAGCTGATATGGATGGCAAGCATGACATAAACTTGTTGACTGAGCGCACTTCGGTCCTACCAAATGGTAGCATTTTGCAAAATTCTTCTCCCATGAAGCTACTTAAGATACTTGTTTGGATCCTTATTCTGTAAAATACCACTGTTTAGTGACTCTCAGTGCTTTGGAGGAGTAGACATCATCCAAGTCAACAATTTCTGGTTCCACCAATAGTCCACTTCAACACGTCATAGGCACACACCCCAAAGTCTTTGAATACAATTGAATTTGAAACAAAATGCAAGCTTTAAACCACATTGATAAAATTCAATATGGAGGATATATAATTCAAAAGACATGCAAGGTTCAAGATTTTTTGAACCATTACTAACTAATGATATATTATAGATTATAATTCAATAGACAAACTGCAATTTGTACAAGTCAACCAAGTCTATATCCAGACACAGAAGGTCGTCACATTAACTTTTTCTCCCATTTTAACTCCACATGCTGATTCATCAAGACCCTATGACCATATTGTCTTCAATCATGCCCCTCTACTCCATCCATCATGCTTTGATTTATAGGCAATATTCGCCTTGATATCTTGCTTTATATGCTGCAATCTGACTCACAAAACTGATCATACTAGCGCACCTTCAGTCCATCCGATTATTCAGAATCTCCTTCTGCCCTACCATTGTTAAATTTTCAATGGACACATTTTAATTTCTGCTTAGTATGAAACCTCGGACCCTGTTATATACCTCTATTATTCTAATATTTAATCTACATTAAACTCCAGTTTCATAGAGCAACACTATGTCATAATGAACAGCATGAAATAATGCAATGAGAAGAATACAACAAAAGATATCAAGCAAACATAAGTTATGCTATATACCGACAACCTGTTTGGTACAAATGAATTTGTACAATTTATTTCAAATACATGCTTTTCTTGTTTGGAACAAAAGAAAAAGTTCATTTCAGATCTATGAATTCAATTCTTTAGAATTTTAATCTACATAACTAAACCAAAACTTTATCAGTATAGAATAGGTTTTCAAATGAAGTTCACATATTTAAAAACAAAAGGCCCATACCGATCCATTCTCTCCTTCACCTTCTCTCTCATCCACCTCTTCTTTCTCTCACCTCTCTCCCTTCTCCCTTTTCTCTTTGTCTCTATTTTCCTATTTTTCACTCCTCTTT
Organism: Jatropha curcas; assembly: GCF_014843425.1. The sequence goes on along the minus strand of NW_023590789.1, from coordinate 18,952,148 downwards.
AAATCAAATTCTTTTTGTTATATTTTCTGAGAGCAGACACGTAATTATCATGACAACAATTTGTGAATCCTCTTACTCACACTAATTTGGACAACTCAGATTGGAGGTGTTTAAAGCATTAAAATTTTATTACTAAAAAGTCTTCTTTTATAAAAGGTTTTGCTAAGAGTTTGATCTTTTTCATTTGCTATTAGTTTAACGGTTTCTCTTTTCATCTTGGTTAGAGTTTTGACAATAAGCTACCTCCTCAAGGTGTAATTTTTTACTTGGTAGTGCACCTTCCCTGATCCTTTGCACATAGTACACCGCAATGCCTGCCATCCATTGCAAGTCCGACAATTCCTGCATTACATATGTAAGAAAGCAGTGAATTTCAGCTATCCTGTGTAAATTATTTGTCCACATTTCAATTAGACCATGATAATTCCAATAATGAGGTATATAGGCAATATATCCTCTTCAAATCACCTTAAGATTTTCACAATTTACTATAATTGTTAGAAATATTAATTATTTAATGCAACCTCTACAATACTTGAATGATCCATTATTTTTAAAGGAATATTAACATAAAAAGCATAAAACGTTTGAAGCACTATCACCCATTTTAGTCAATGTTTGCATTGTTCTCACAGAAATACTACAAGCTGATTTATGAATTTCATAGAAAGAGAGAACTTATAAATTCATAAAACATAAGAGCTCTCAAAATTATTTTATTGGCATGTAAAGGAAATAAAAGATTAAAGATCAAACTAGACCTGCAGGTTTTACATTCTTTTATTTTGTTACCGCTTAATATAAATAAAATAAGAGTCTTTGTATCAATCACAAGGAAAAAGATCACAAGCATTTACATGTAGCTTAGATGACAGCAAATGGAAAAAATCATAAAAAAATAATTAAAAATTAAAAACCAGTTCTAAAAATTTTATTATGAAAAACTTTTTTAAATAAAATATTTTAGGAAGAGCTGAATAGAAAAGGATTTCACTTTTTCAGGCCAGAAAAATAAATGCATAATATAATTCTTAGCAACAGAAAAAAATGTTCGTATTGGTGGATGAAAAGCCAGCATTCATGGTTATAAACAAAAAATATAGTGGAAAGCACCATAGAACCACAGCAAATGCAATTACTGCTTCAATATGATACATTATTTGCAAAAAGTAAGGACAGGCACCTTTGACATATCACCTTCTTTCCCAGCTCCAAAGCAATATCATAGGTCCCAAGAGTTGCAACAGCCTGCAATCAATTTGATATTAATTGCAACAATCTCACTAAGTCAAATTTCAATCAAATTGGTAGCCTGTGGAGATACTATGCCACAAAGCAATTGCATAAACCCAGTCATTCTATTTGGAAGCAATCAAAAAGAAACAGAACACGGTAATTCATATCAGTATATCACAAAATTTAACTCAAGTACCTTAATGGATTCTTGATGGAACACCAATATTATCTTAAAATCAAAATCAGAAACAAAATCCAACAACCAAAAATCTAACTTCCACCACTACCCATTTAAACTAATGACAGGCACAAAACCAAAATAATCAACTCTGAACTTTCAAAATAACATAAAAAATATTTTAGCATACAACTATGAACAATAACCTCAATAACAATGGCTCAGCACTTGGAGAACCATTCAACCCAGTGACAAATTCAATTCAAAGAGACACTAGATTATCAAAATGTGAAACTTCAAAACAAAGTGTTGAGCTAGAATGCAACTTGACACACAAAGTAAAAAAATTGATAATCCATTTAATCTAAGGAGCAATCAAAAAGCAATCCATCAAAGCTAATGCAACATATAATATAACTCAAAAAAATTGGGTTTGGACATTAATCGTACACAAATGAACAGAAGACACCAATCCCACCAAAAGACACGCATAGTACAAAAACTACTATGAAACCTTCCAAAATTCAGCACAAACATACAATTTTAACTTTAAAAAAGAGTGAAAGCAAGAACAATTGATCAAAATTACAAAGGTAAACTTAAAACAGCGCCAACCAGCCACCACCAAAGTAACAAAGTTACACACGGACATCCTATTACATACACATAAATAAATGAATATAGACACGAATTTCATACAATGCAGGAAAGTATTTGTATAAGTAAAGCCCATTTAAGAAAATGACAAGTAGAGGTCAAAAGGCAGAAAATTCTCTAAATTTACAAAGTAACCAACAAGCATAAGATACAGATAGAGATAAAGATAAGCAATAGAAGTAGAACTTACAAAGACAGAAAGATAAGAGAGCTTGGAGATGAGCTCAGGTATACCAAACCCACGAGGAGCAGAACCAGCAATGTCGAAAGCAAGAGTAAAAGGAGACAAAACCACCTTAATTGGGAATTCGAAAATGTCAATCACTTGTTGGCCATAACGAGATGTGAATTGCTTGTATTGCCTGTCTGTGAACTGTTTCACGTTCTTTATTAGACGGTCCGTTCCTCTTGACATGGCTAATAGAGGCAGAGGACGGAGAAGATGAGAAGAGGATAATAAAGCTTGGAAACTTCACCGTGGTTTGAAGCTTAATCGCTATATCCTAGCTGCAATAGTGATAAGTTAATCTGAGTTTAGTTCGAGGGATTCCCTGCTGACCAAACACTAAGCTTTCTTTTATAATTTTATTTTGTTATTTTCCTTTTTTTTTTTTTTTTTCACTAAGCTTTCTTTTTATTAATTTTATTTTGTTATTTCCTTTTTTTTTTATTTTCCTTTTTTTTTTTTTTTTTGAATTCTTTTTTTTTTTTCCTTATAATTAACTATTACCTTGATCGCACAAACACCTTCAGGCTTTGTTTGGATGAAATAAAAGATGGATAAGTAAAGTATGATAAATGTCTTTTTTGTATTTATGGAAAATATATAGTAAATAAAGGTTTAACAACACTGTTTTATTTGATTTGATGGCAGAAGAAGATATGTTTAATTATAAAAATTATGAAAATAATCTTGTCATGAAATATTTATAAATATAGTTATGGATAATTTTAGAAATTAAATTTTTTAACCATACTTATACTTCAATTCGGCGATTTGAAGATTGAGGTATTTAAATTGATTTTTCAACCCTTCAAATAATTTTCAAAAAACCATCATCCCCCTCAAACATTTTTCCCAAACACCTAAATATTAATAAAACTAATAATAACTATTTTCATCATCAAGCTTCTCTATTAAATCTTTTAAATATAAAATTTTCATTCATTGTAATAAATGATAATTATGATATTCAATATCAATGTTATAGTAATATTAATTTAAAAGATAAGTTATAATACATGTTATTATGGTAATTTTTAATTAAAAAATAGGTTATAATGTTATAATAATTAATAATTTTTAATAATTTTTAATTAAAAAATAGGTTATAATGTTATAATAATTTTAATTATTTAATACATATTAATATGATAATCGAATGAGAATTAATACTAATATTATGTAATTTTAATTGAGAAGGACATGTTAGGATATTATAATACCACATGTCATTTTTTTTTTCAAAAAAACAAAAAATACTTCGTGTATATATATATATATATATATATAGGGTGGTCAAAATCCAGTTTTCAGATCCAGAACCATCGGTCCGAGCCGGTCCAAACAAAAATCGAAATTGGTGGGAATCGAAACTGGTTCAAACCAATTCGGTTTTGATTTCACCAATTTTGGAATTGTAAACTAGCGGTTCCCAAAACCAGTTGAAACCGACTGTTTCAGTTCCAATTGGAACCATTTAGAACTGAACGAAACCGTCCCGAACCGATCAAAAAACCTACCGGAGAATTGGCCGAAACCGTCAATTTTAGAACCATTAAGGAATCGAAACAGTTCATTTCCAAACCGTAACCGGAACCGTTAATTTTCGGTTCGGTTTCGATTCTAAAAAATTTGAAACCGGAACAGTCAATTTCGGAACTAGAACCGGCGATTCCAAAACTGTGGTCAATCTATATATATATATATATATATATTGATATCATAAAAGAGAGACAGAAGCATTCTCCTTTTAACAATAGAGCCCTCCATTTATAAAGGAACGAGGGCGAGATACAAACAAAATACAATAATTAAAGAGTCATTGTTCAAAAAATGAGATTAAGATAGTCATAATGCTTATTTTTAGAGCCATGATGATGAAATTATGTATGGATTTTGTGAGTCCTGGAAATAAATTTGAGTTTATCATTTTATGGGCCTGACTGTGACAAGCTTAGTTGAAATGGACCTGGGCCTTGGTTTAATGAGCTTGCTTGGAAAGGAGCCAACTTGTACTTCACAAATCCTTCAAGGAAAAATAAAACTCTTGTCAAAAAATAATAAAAGTGCAAAGAAACAACTCTTTTCTTTTTTTTTTTTTTAATGAAAATGAGGATAATAAACCCTTCTACTTCACAAATTCTTGAAGTTTCAATTTCAAATAATTTTTTCCATACAAGAAGAACACCATAAATAAAAATTTTCTCTAAATAAAAATAACAGAGGAAGTAACAATTTTTCTAATAATGAATTATTTCTAAATTTCTAAGATTTCTGAAAAGGTAGAGCTATTCAATTATAAAAAAAAGGATGACTTGTTAAATAGAATGTTAAAGTGCTTCATAAATAAAAAGTCAAATATATTAATTTACTTTGAAATTTGTGGTTTTAGTAATAGCAATTATATTATATCATTAATTATTAATTCCTTCGTCTCATTCTGTTTGCTTATTATTCCTTTTTAGAATGTTTGAAGATATTTTAGAAGTTTCTAAATTTATATATTTAAATAATTATTTTTCTCATAATAACCTTTATGATTGTTTATTAAATGAATGACTTTTACTAGCATCTTAATGTATGATTGTTTATTAAATGAATGACTTTTACTAGCATCTTAATGAGTTAAAGGTAAAAAAATGTAAAATAATTTTTATTGACTAAATTCTTAATACGTATATTTTGTCAAACCATGCAAACAAAATGAGACAAAGTGAGTATTTTTTTATTATTTTCGATTTCAAATTTTGGTTTAAATTATACCATACTTATAAACTTGAAAAATAATAGTCTTTGTGTCCCACTTTATTTACATGATTTGACAAAACACAAATATTAAGAATTTAGTCGATAAAAGTTATTTTGCCATTTTTTTTTTTTTACCCTTAACCCATCAAGATATTGATAACATCATTTATTAAATGAAAGATCATAAAGGTTATCATGAGAAAAATAATTATTCATATGTATAAATTTAAAAATCTTACAAATAATGATAGTAATATTCTAGTAATGTATTTACTATTAATTTGACTAAAAATTTTCAATTGTTTTTATTTTCCATGTAAGAATTTTTATTTTTCTGAGAAAAGTTCCATGTAAGAACTTTATTTACAAACTAAAACTCAAAAAATGGAAACCATAACAAATAAATGAAAATACTTTGAAAAAATTCAATAATATATATTTTTCTTTTATTTCCCTTTGCAACAAAATCAAACTAACAAATAGGAAGCCACTAGGTACTATTGCTTTTATACGATGGATGAAAGTGTACATTCAACAAATTCAATTTTAAACTAAACCAAATTAATTTAAACTGAATATTTTTTTTTTAAAAAATAATTGTTGGTTTAATTTAAACTGAATAATTTTTTTTAAATAATTGAATGGAAATAAAGTTGTCTATAAAATCAAACCAAATCAATTTAATTTATTTTCTATTAAATCACTTCCACTTCATTTATTTGACCTAATTGTGAACAGCCCTTTAGATGTCGTAGGAGTTGTTAATTTGTTATCATCTGTTTGTCAATGGCATAGTACTTGCATTTTGTACATTAATTGTATTTTTAAGTATAATTTGATTAAATATTATATATATATATATATTAGGTTAAGTGGTCGTGTTGGATTTTTTTTTCTTTCCCATATGTGACCTTTTTACTTAAATAAATAATGTTGTCCAGAGCAGAGGGAGGAGATTGGGAGCCGGAATCCCTTAAATTCAAAAGAATTTTAAAAATTTTATATGTAAATAGTGAAAGATTTTTTTTTTTTCTAAATTTGGCTTTCCTTAATTTTGAAAAATTTCTTTTGGCCCCTTTAAGTTTTGGAGTATGACTTCGCTCCTGATATTGTCATATTTATATTAAATGATCGTATTAAAAAAAATTTGACATGATTATTAAATAATTTATTTTCATATCTACTAAATCATGTTGATAAAATATCGTTATGTAATTCGTATCAAACCCAATATGCAAATCCATTTTGACGCCCTATGATAAAATCACTATTTAATTTTTCATTTCATAGTCAGAATGACTACGTATAAATGAAAGAATTAAATAATTTATTAGAGTTGAATTTTTGAGAAATGTTAGTAATTTTGCTAAAATTTGGGACTAAACAATTGTTACTGAAAAAAAAAAAAAAAACCTAATTGTTACTGAAAAAAAAAAAAAAAACCGTAATCTAGAACCTTCCACGGGCACCAATAGATTGATATGGGCATTTCGGTGAAACCCACCAGTTACTTGATTCACCTCAAAAAAAAAAAAAAAAACCGTAATCTAGGACCTTCCACGTGGGCCAATAGATGATATGGCATTTCGGTGAACCACCAGTTACTTGATCACCTCTCTCCTCGCAGTATCAAAAATCGCAGCCATTGTCACTTGCTCACTTGATAACAACAACAGAAACGAAAGCTTGCATTTCAAGCTCAGTTTCTCTCTTTCTCTCTCTCTCTCTCTCTTTTTCTCTAAAACTACAACGCAATGGCTGCACCGGCGGCAGCAACGGCTGTGGCAGTCAATGGAGCGGTGAAGGTGGCATCACAGGCTTATCTGGAGAGCAAGGCTGTGAAAGACACAAGGGTTTTAATATCTGATCTCTGCCGTCAGTTTTATAACCTTGGGTGGGTCTCTGGTACAGGTGGTAGTATCACAATCAAGGTCCATGATGACTCCATCCCTAAGTCCCAACAGCTCGTTCTCATGTCCCCTTCTGGTAAATATTGTTTTTGTATGTTTATGTGTTGGCTGCTCGTTGGTCATGCAATGCATAGAATTTAATTAAAATATTTTATTTTTCATTTTTAAGTGTTCTTGGATTTCTGGGTATTTTGTATTTAATCTAATTTATCGTATATGGTCGATTACTGGGTATTTGTTGTTGAAAACTCAGGTATTTTTATGCTTTTTTCCGTGTTTGATTTTTTTTTTTTTGAATGTTCTATTTTTCTTTGTTGGAACGTGAATTATGCCTCTTTGCTTGCATGGCTGCTCTTTGTTGCTCGAATTTGTACCTTTACCTTGAGTTCTGTGTCGCTCTTTGTTATTTGACTACAGGGTAGCTGTTACTTGAGTTCATGGCCCATAATTTTATAGCCAGTGTGGCTTTAAAAGGGGTTCAACTGCATAAAAGGATTATCTAGCTAATCTAATTAAATATGGTTGATCATTATATGGTTATACTGTTTTATTATATAGTTATAGTTTTATTTTTGTATATTTTTACTGTAAATATAGTAACATTTTGTCCATATAGTTATATTATTTGAATAAAAATGAGATAGAGTTAATTAGTAAATTGTGTTCCATGCCTCTGTTTGTCTGAGTAAAAGTTCAGTTGTTACTTGCTTTCTTCATCATTTCATGTTTATTGATTACTGTTTTTTATTAAAGCTCAATTGTTAGATGTCTATTCTGTTTGTGATTCTTGGTCAGATTTTATTCAGCAACTTTCTTGCTTATTAGTGTTTTAAGTCCATTTACCTTATTAACGCTCAATTCTTTTGTGATTTTGAATTTGACAGGTGTCCAGAAGGAAAGAATGGAACCAGAAGACATGTATGTCTTAGCCTCAAATGGTTCTATATTGTCCTCACCATCTCCAAAGCCTTACCCAAATAAGGCTCCCAAGTGTTCTGATTGTGCTCCTCTCTTCTTGAAGGCATTGTTTCATTTTCTTTTTCTTTGTCCTTTGTTTTCCTGTATTCTTTCTCCACTGACTATTAATTAGTTAATTATCAAGTAACTGTGACAGTAAGTTCTTAAATTACTTATAATTGTAACTTTTGACAAATTTGTACAAATGATCCCGTTTTTCATCTTGATAATAGTCTCTTTAAATGCTCGACAGCTTGAGTGCTGCTGTAGCAATGTTTTATTTATGTAGGTTTGTGATTATTGGATCTTCATGTGAGGATGATCAATTGCAAATACATATTATGAAATAGGATGTTGTTCTTTCATTCTTTGATTTTGGTTTTGCAATCTTCTTTGATATGGTCATATTCAAACTTATTTCTGGTTTGCTCTAGGCATATGAGATGCGTAATGCGGGAGCTGTTATTCACAGTCATGGGATAGAATCTTGTCTCGTAACAATGATCAATCCATTATCAAAAGAATTCCGAGTAAGTACTTATGTGCTATGAAGCAATTGTAATTTTCAATCCTTTTTTCCCTGTTTCTTGTGTTTATTTGTCATGATAGCTTCTTTACATATCATTCCTACCTGCACATAAACATGAAGTCAACATGCTTACCAGAGTTTTTGGTAGTTTGATGAGGCTTTACTGCTTGATTGTCTCAAGAGCTATCCTGAGTAGTCATTGGAAATACACTATTGCAGCTGCACCAAGCAATACAGCATAAGTTTTATTATGCATGTGTTGGAGTAACCGCTTAAACCTTAATGCCTGCAGTAAGATGTGGAAAAAGATGATAGGGATCTGAAGCTTATTATCTTATTCAAAGTTAGGGTTTCTATTATTGGTGCCAACTTATGGGTCTATTTGGCATTGCTATTGCTATGATTGAGAAAAGTAGTTCCTTGAGTATGTTGTGACAGTTAGAAATTGTTTTGTTTTTACTCAGCGAAAGAAAAAAGAGAAAAAGATACATTTATAGAAAGTATGAAACTACAGGTGTTGTCAGTAATTACATATTTAAGAAATGCTCAAACAGGTATAATTATGTGGGAAATGAGCAAAACTGGTTTACAGATTCAAATTAGTTTTTCAGGAAGAAAAGAAAAGGTGAATCAATTTTCATAAGGTTTGAAATTTCTTCTACATATAAAATTATACTTCCAGTCTTTGTTACATGAAAGTTAACTGAATGTCAAATTTCTCATCTTTGAAAACAGCCTTTTCAGATTAAAGGTTTTTATGTATCCTTTTTGATTTACTGCAGAAACTGTCTATACTGTAATTTAGGGCATAAAGCGGTATCCTTATTAAATTACTAAAAAAGGGTGTGTCTTGTAATGGGCAGTTGTTGAGTGTCCTAAAAGGCTTTGTCATATCTTCATTTCATTGATATTAAACATTCTGTGCTGTGGCATGTGTAATTTTTTTACTCAACTACAAGTTTTCTGTTGCTTAACTTATTTTTACTTTTTTATTTATTAACATTTGCAGATTACTCATATGGAGATGATAAAAGGAATCCAAGGGCATGGTTACTATGATGAACTTGTAGTACCTATAATAGAGAATACAGCCTATGAAAATCAGCTTACAGATTCTCTTGCTAAAGCTGTATGTTCTTGTTATAACTTGCATTCTACAACCACTGTGTTTATTCTAGAGCATCTGACCTCAATGTTTATCTGTGGAAGACAATGATACCGTGGGAGTAAATGATCAATAATCTCTATGGAATAGACACAATTTATGGTTAGCTATGATGTGGTATATTTGCACATCATATGATATTTGTTAAAAAAAAAAAAACATTCTACCCCCCCTATACCATTTTGCTTCATTAGCTTTGCGGTGAATGATTGTTCTTGTTATTTGTTTTACTTATATTCTGCAGTTGCTCTCTATCATATGCGAGATAATTATTGCTATTGTGTCATGTAACAATTTTTATCTTACCTTACTATTTTACTGGGTTAAGAAAAAAATGTTAGTGTTGGCAGTCAAAATGTCATGTCTTAATGGCTGTTGTGGTTGTGCAGCCTTTATGCCTTAGACCTCTGCATTCACTCAGCATAAATTTTTCTTTTCTCTTCCCTGCCTTTATATGAAAAGATACTCAAATCTCTTCAAAATTTCTACTTTACTATCCAACTTAAATTATACTTATAAGAGCTACATGGTTTGCAGGATCAATTTCATACTTTGTTTTTAATTAAAATGAAAGTCAAAGTTGATAAATTTGGAAATTTGTTTTAGATCCATGACACTTTTACAGCAGTGACAGGGTCATATCTGTTTTTGTTTTGAGTTTGACAGTAAATAATAAATAAATAATATGACCGACACTTTTAGTTTTAGCATTTTTGTTCTCATAAAGCAGCTCTATGCAGATAATGCAATTTCTTATTCCAAGGGGCAAAAAGAAATATGCTACCGCTCACAATTGTGAATGTGATTAATTATCGTTGTATTTATTGGTGTCATAGTTGATGGCAGATGGATATGTTTCTATTGTTGGAAAGCTGGATGGTAATGGAATATTTTCATGGGATTCAATAATGCACTAAACTAATTGAAACTTCATTCTTGCTTTTCAGATAGAAGCCTACCCTAAAACAACAGCTGTGCTTGTTCGCAACCATGGCATATACATATGGGGGGAATCGTGGATCAGTGCCAAAACTCAGGTTTGTTATTGAATGATTTGAATGAAGTTGGTACCCACAAAAATTATTTTAACTGAAATTTTTGGTTATTTTAATGTGTACTGCAACTGATATATTGCTGTTAGGTAAGAAATAAAAAAATATTCACTGACAAATGACCTGATTAATCTAAAACTAGAGGGTGAGAAGCAGAGTTAAATGTGAAGTGGTGCCAACATTTTGAAGTGGTGACCATTTGAACTAGAGGTAAACATAAGGAAGATAACCATAGTGGTACAAATGATATTTTTTTCAGAAGCCGGTTTTCACCTTCCATTTTTGTTTAATATTATATGTTGGTTATTTTTTTTACTTTATGGGAGCCTATTAAGTATTACTGAATTGGGCAATTATCCTTTACAAGTTCCCATTGGGAACTTAAAAATTCTTGTTGTTGTATACTATCATTTCATGTAAGGGCTCATAGTGAAAATAACAGGAACTGCTTTTGTGTTTTTTTTGCTTAATTAAACTCGGGTAAACTATAATGCCAATCTATTTGAAGTCTGCTATATAGATGTTTTCCTTTCTTCTCTTTTTCTGGTTTAGATAGATTGTGCTTGCCAAAACAATAGTAATTAAAGGCGCAAAGGGTTGCTGGAGCGTAGGCACGTATTCGAGTGAGGTGGGGCGCAAAAAATGAAAAAGTAATTAAAAAATGTATAATAACTTCAAAATAAAAAAGCTGAATAATAATATAAAGGATAAAATATAACTGAGTCTGTAGATTATGTTCGAATTAACTCGTAAGTCCCTCTATATTTGAAAAATAACTATGACATCTCTAACTTATGCTTCCGTCTCACTATTAGGTCTAGAAAGAGAGTTCTTTACTGTTAATTAGACACACTTTTTGGATGGAATATGCTCACTCTTTGGACGGAAGGACTTGATAATGGGATAAAGCATAAGTTAGAGATGTCATAGTTATTTCTCAAATGTAAAAGGACTTAAGTGTTAATTTGGACATAATTTAGGGACCAATTATATTTTACCTAATATAAAACATATACTGATATAACCGTAAAGATAATAATTTCAATTTGTAAAGATAATAACTTCTTTACTTTCTCTATCTTCCATACTTCTCTCTTTCTTCTCTACACTTTCTTTTCTCTAATTTTCTACTCTTTCTCGGTACTAAACACACTCTTTAGGGGTTTCTTTAATTGGAATCCTAACAAAATCAGAAAAAAATTTGGCAGCATAACCCACTATAATTTAAGATATTGAATTAGAGAAGGAAGCAAAAGCAAGAGAGATTGAAAGACAGAGGTACATACCTGAGTTTTGATGGCTGAAAGAGAGAATCTGTTGGTTTTTCTTCTTTTCTTCTGTTATTATTTTTATTTTTTTAACGTAAACATATAATACATGAAGAGTGGAGCCAGCTAAATCATATATTCATAAAAGGAAAACGTAGCTGACTGTGCAAGGGACAAAATTAAAAAAAGGCGCGCCTTTTCTGCGCCTTGTGCCTGTGCAAAGGCGAGTGTCTTAAGCTCAAAAGCTCTCCCCTCATCAATGTTGCCTGCCTTTTCTGCCTTTTCAATGTTTGCCTGCCTTTTCCACCTCACACGCACTTTTAATTAAAACTATGGCCCAAACCATTTCAATTGCCACTTCCTCAACTTAATCTACATTTACTATTTTGCAAATGCACTCATTGATACTGTTTTACTAAGCCTAGAAGACCACGAAATTTACAATAAATTTAGATATCTAGGCTTTGTTTTTCAAAATAGGGTCCATAGTCTGATAGATAACTGATTAATCGGACGAGAATAAAGATAGTTTGGTGGATTAAGATATAATTTGTAGAATTCAAAATAGGATGGATGAGATGTGCTATGTGATAAGAAAATAATTAACAAGGTAAAAGATAAGTTCTATAGGATGGTAGTGAGACCTGTAATGTTATATGGGAGTGAATAGTAGGCACCAAATGCCCAAATGTTCATAAGATGAATTTGGTAAGAGATCTGGATGTTAAGATAGACGTGTGATCACATAACGATGGACAAGGTTAAGAATGACAACATTTGACAAAAGGTAAGTAGCAATGACAGAAGAACATCTGGATTGTTTGGTCATGTATAAGTGTGATGCTTTGGTGATAGAGGGTGCTAAATGAGGAAAAGGCAAACTTAGAACCATATGGAGAGGAGTCGCTAAAGATTTATGTTCTCTTGAGATTAATGAGGATCTAGTTATGAATAAAACAGAACTGGGACAAAAGATTCATTATCCCACCCCAACTAATCTAGGCTTAAGGCTTCTGTTATTGCTTGTCTTATGCTTGTTTATTACGTAATAAAGCAAATGATTTTAAAATCTTCAAAATTTTTTTTTTTTATCCAAAATTCTTTGTTTCCCTATTTTTTGCTTTACTTATTTCTTGCCGTTAAGTGAACAGAATGAAAATGGTACCAAAGGATTCATGTAGCTGACACCTAACTAGTTTGGAACCGAGGCTTAGTAGTTATTGTTTTGTTCTCTCTCTGAAATACAATCTTGTTTTGTATTTTAATTTTGGACTTTTGTTGTCATAAATGATTGACTATCATAGCAGGATCACATACTGTGGAGAGATCAAATAGCTAATTTCAATTGTTTCAGATCACTTTGAACTACATGATCTTTATTTGTGTATGCAGATATTTTGCTTCACAATCTTTCTTCTCTAGTGGTTAATTTTTCTTTAGCATCTTGTTACTTTTCAGAGATTACCTTTTATGCTTTCCTTAAATTGATGTCAAAATTTGCAGGCTGAATGCTATCACTATTTATTTGATGCTGCTATCAAACTTCATCAATTGGGGTTGGACTGGTCCACTCCAGAACATGGTCCAGTTCAGAATGTCAAAGGAATTCTAGGCAGCAACAGAAACATAAACACATCTGTCAAGGCGACTGTGAAGGATTCAAATGATATTGGAGCACTGCCAGTGAGTTCTTAAAATACTGGCTGTGTTACAGCTAATGCTTAGAGTCTTTTACTTTTTATGAGCCTTATACCTCAGGGCTTAATATAATTTATGGTTTTCGGTAGCACTAATCCACACGGGTTTGGAAATTGTAGAGATTTTAAATTTGAAATATTTAGAATATCATAATTGCATTATATTTTAACGTCAAATTTGCATTAAAATTTCCAAATTATTTGGTGTCAGCGCTGCATTGTTCTTGACATTGAAGGGACTACTACTCCAATATCATTCGTTGCTGATGTTCTTTTTCCATATGCCCGGGATAATGTTGGGAGGCATTTGACTACTACATATGAGACTGTAGAAACTCAAGATGATATAAAATTATTGCGTTCTCAAGTAAGATTTTTGTTAAAAGTTTTGTTTGTTTATGCTTGTTGAATGAATAAATAGGTTTCCCACTCATTTCGCAAAAGAGAAGTTCACTCGCTTTGAGATCCACATCCGTCCATATGCATTGGCACATTGATTTATACATTTTATTGCATGCTAGCGTCTGTTCATTTGGTTACTAAGATTTAGTTGATTATTGCTTGCTATCAGTTGAACTATATCCTGTATTTTGATTATCATATATTTTAATACATAATCAAGTCATTACAATGCACTATTTGACATAACATAAGAAATATTTATTACTATATTAGAAATAAATATTCAGTTAGACATGAGTTACTTGAGTTGTCATGTTTTAATACTCAAATTTATTGACTCATTACTTAAGCTAATTGATTTTTCATGCTCAACTTAATTAAAATGGAGTAATACTTTAAAATATTTTGCAAGTTGAATCCATATAGTTTTTGAATACCTTGACTCTTATTTCCCCTTTACTTGAGTATCCAGGCATTTTATTGTGAAATTCATGCCATTAATACACTAATGCATATTTTGTGCCTCCATTTGATAAATGCATATTCAAAAAAATAAATAACATGATTATGTATACCAAGGGTTGATTAATGATAAATATGGATATTTTGACCTGTTAGGATCATATTTTTCATGGTTGCTTAGAAACTTTAGTAGGCCAAAAGGTAGTTAAAAACTCAAAATTGGTTTATATCCCACTGCATTTTTTTCATTTTGCTTCTTGTTGATATATATTTTATTTTTACATTCAAATTGAAGCATAAATGTGGTTAAAAAGTGAACGTTAGTATATGCCACTGCATTTTTTTCCTTTTTTGATTTTGCTTCTTGTGAGTATATCTTTTGCTCCCTATGCTTCTATATTCAACTCAAAGCAGCAAATGTGCTTTCAGAGTATGAAATATATTTGGGAACAGATAAAATCAGCATCATCTGGACACATATCCAAATTTTATACCATTAATCGAATTAGTGTGGAGACAGATCCAAATTTTATGAAGTCATGATATATTGTGGTGTCTGAAGTAGCTGATGCAGTATAGAAGCTGCTTTCTGCATTAGGAGTTGGAACTCAAAAGTTTGACAAAGTAGAGCTGAACAATTAGGATAAGCAGCTCATCATGCATTCTTATGCTTAAGTGGTTGATTATTACCCTTGTTTTGCTTGAAGTTCTAGATACATCATGAGAATTTTAATTTTTCAACAATCATTCTGCAGGTTGAAGAGGATCTGGCTCAAGGTGTTAATGGGTCTGTGCCCATTCCACCAGATGATGCAGGGAAAGAGGAGGTGGTTGCAGCCTTGGTTGCTAATGTTGAAGCAATGATAAGAGCAGATCGCAAGATCACTGCCTTAAAACAACTGCAAGTAAGTGTTGTGAAATATAGATTGGGAACTTGTCAAGAGATAGATGTGCCTTGTATGAAGCTTCTCTGTGGTATATTGTTAAAATTGAATTTCACAGGGTCATATTTGGAGAACAGGGTTTGAGAACAATGAATTGGAAGGAGTAGTTTTTGATGATGTACCAGAAGCACTGGAGAAGTGGCATTGTTTGGGTGTCAAGGTTATTCTCCTTTTCTTCATTATCCTATTTTGTTTTCACCTATGTGATTCCGTAATGTCAAAGCCACTGTTTGGTGTCAACTTATCAAGTTACCTGGATTATTCTTCAAAGCATTCCACACAACTCTATGAATGGATCCAAGAATAATTGGAAAAAAGTAACTTGTCATGGTGTGGCAGATGAATACTAGTATCATAAAATGGTGTAATCATTAGTCACAGTATGGGTTATATCTTCTTGCTGCACCATAGAAACTTTTAAACCCCTATCTTTTTCCTGTTTGGTACAGTAAATTTAACCCCCCCCCCCCCCTTCCATTTTTCATTTGCTAGGAAGTTTTATAGACACATATATCTAAGTTTTCCTTGAAAAATTATCTTATGTGACAAATTGCACCAGTTTACATCCAAATTTGATTGTTAGTCTTCTATGTTTATTTGGCAAGGTGAATTTTCCAGGGTGTTCAGAAATTCAAGATTAGTTTTCCCTTCAATTGAAGTGGCAATAGAGTTGTTTATATCTTTTAACCATGTCTGAGACTTGTTCTATTTCTAATGGAATTTACTATTGTTCCTTTTCTTTTTGCAAAAGAGCAATTATTTGAAGACGGATGTTAGTTTTGTTGTGTTAATTACTGTTCTTGTCTTGCTGCAGGTGTATATTTATTCTAGTGGTAGTAGATTGGCTCAAAGGCTTATATTTGGAAAGACAAACTATGGAGATTTGAGAAAATATTTGTCTGGATTTTTTGATACTACTGTGGGGTAAGCTTTTTAGATAATGCTCTCCTTCCAATATGCCTTTTTGGTATACATAACAATTAATTATGAACTTCTCTTGCTTACAGGAACAAAAAAGAAACAAACAGTTATATCGAAATTTCTCAGTCTTTGGGAGTTGATAAACCATCTGAGGTTTTGTTTATTACTGATGTCTTGCAAGAAGCTGTGGCTGCCAAAGGAGCAGGTAATGATCTACCTCTGGCTTTCCATTTTATCATATATATTTTGTTTTATTCTTTTTGTTCTGCTTGTCCTTATTATTGGATTATCAGAACCTTTCATGTCATGTCAATAAACTGTAAAAAGGAGTAGGCAATTGATTTGAACACATGGTGAGAAATCATATTATAACTCCTTTCAGAATAATCAAACACCTTTGACCATGATCAATGAAGGGATCACTGGTTCAATTATAGGTTTTTACCTAAAAGCTGATTAAGGTATATGATTCATTCAATTTCATGAGATATTTGGAATGTGGTTATATGGATTTTTGAATACCCTCACAAAAACATAACTTTTTTTCTGTGGAAACTCTGGTCTTCAAGAGCTCGATAAATTATGCGATATGTGGAATTTTCTTAATTCATCTCTTCGCCTTGATTACTATAAAATAAATGCATTTTATTCACAAAAGATACAATTTGATTTGGTTATGTTGAATTTCATAAAATTAAGATGAATATTTCATCCATACCAAATATGAAAATCTGGTCTTTCTTGGTGAAGTCTCAAAATATTTGTGCAATTTATTGGTACCTATTAAGGCCTTAAAGGTGTCTAGAGTTTTTTTTTTTTTTTTTTTTTTTTTTTTTTTTTTTTTTGGGGGGTTTCCCCCCCCCCCCCCTAGCAGTTTTTTTTTTTTTTTTTTTTTTTTTTTTTTTTTTTTTTTTTTAAATTGCAGGTATATAACGTGTTGCAGTCTTAATTATTATGTTAATATTATGTTTTTTTTTTTTTTTTTTTTTTTTTTTTTTTTTTTTTTTTTTTAAATTGCAGGTTATATACGTGTGCAGTCTTAATTATATGTTAATATTATTTGCTGCATTATTGTCTGAGTTTTCATCCATGATTTAGGTTTGGAGGTGGCGATTTCTATCCGGCCAGGAAACGCTTCTCTTCCGGAGAATCACGGGTTCAAGACAATTAACAGTTTCTCAGAAATCTGAAACCAGGATGCATACTTGGTGTAATGCGCCAAAAGTGACATGGGAGGTTAAAATATTTCAGTCTTTTATGTCTAACTGTGTATTTTATCTGTTGATATATATGAATTAATAAAGCCTTTACTCCAATAGTTTGATTTTGAAGCAAGTTATTGCTTGTGATGCTTTAACTGACAATAAAGCAACATGAGCTTTCGTAATGTTCTTCTAATATAAAACAGTGCTAGCAATAACTTTTCTTGCCTAGACGGTCCTAAAATTAACTATCACCCAAGGCCTTGTTTGGTTCATGGATTTATTTGAATTCAGATATTATTTGTGATAAATATTCTAATTTTATGAAACAAAATTTCATAAAACATAAATAATTCGAATCCATTTTGTAACCAAAAAAGTCCTTAAGTTTTGTGCATTAGACTTCATTATCATTGGATAAATACTTGAAACAAAAATAGAAGGATGGCTAAAAACATTTAGGGTCTGTTTTGGTATATATTAGCAGTTTAAATAGTATTTAGCTGTTTGAGTAGTTTTTTATAAAATACTAAAAGCAGCTTTTTATAAAACGATAAAAAGCTAAATATTACATGATTTAATTTTTTTGTAAAATGCTAATTTAATTTTTAAAAGTTAGTTCAAATGCTATGATAGCGAAATTATAGAAAGTGAAAACGCTAAAAGCTATTTAAAAAGTTGTTAACGATTGCAGCTTTAAGTCAAGTGGTAATGGAATATAATATAATGTAATTAAAAGTATTTTTAGTGTAATATTTATGAAAAAAGAAAATTCTACTAAAATGAAAGGAAATGATTATGTTGGTAAAGGGAAAAAAAAAAGAGATTACTATTACTAATAATTTGAGAAATTATTGTAAACATGGATTCTTTGAATAAAAAAGAAATTAATCATATTAAGAAACAACATTAAATCAAAAGTTAATAATTGTACAAAGATGTGCATTACAACAAAAGCATAAAGAACTTTTGGGAATGTCAAAATAAGCATTAGTAAGTTTGAAGAAAATAAATTAAGATATGATTATCTAAAGAAGCATCATAAGTAATTGAAAACAAAAAAGAAAGAACCCATTAACTGTTTGACATTCTTTCAGCGCATTCTTTTACTGTTTTGCCTAATTATATTCTTACCACTTGCTGTTATATATCTTTTTAAAAACCTACCACTGGACAAAACAATTTCTTTTTTTATTATTTATGATAATTAATTTCCATTAACTTTATTAATTATGTGAGTAATTCAAAGTTTTAACAAGGCTTTATTATTATTATTATTATTATTATTTTAAAAGTATACCATTCAGAGTATCATTTGTTTTTTTATTGTTCATTGGTAAGTGCTTAGGTCATTACTTTCCCTTTTTTTGTCACCACATCAAATTCCTTTAATAGGAATTAGGGATGCCAATTTGTTTCTCAAGGGAAGATCTAAACTTTGAACTTAAAAACTTACTTATACAAAATTTTCCAAAAATATTTATAGATAATTGATTTGAAAATACAATGAATTGTTTATTATAATTATTTTTTAAAAATATTGATAATCTGAGACATTCAAAAATTGTATGTATTGATAAATATTATTTAGACTTTTAAGATATCATTTTCAGTAATTTTACTTATTTATGCAAATTTGGTAAACATAATAGTGTATGCTTATAGTGAATTACATAGATTTTAGTTTCTAATAATTATTTTATTATTGTTAATTTCATTTATTTACAAATAACTTTTTCCTAAAAGAAGAAGATTGTTTACATTGTGGCTTCTCTTTTTCATTTTTTATATGAAAGTATAAATAAAATTGAATTCATCTTTACTTATTTATTTTCATATTTTTATTTAATTTAAAAAAATGCATATAAAAAAATTCATTTTCAGATAATTACTTTTAACTGTATCCAATTCAAAACTCATAAATTGATTTTATATATATAAACCAAACATGAAAGTGGCTCAAACCTAATTAAAATAATCCATCTAAACTTATCTCTTCCTACCAATAGAAATTAAGGTGGCATTGGACAAGAATCTTTGAAGTAGCTTTTATATTATTCGGTAAGATAGTATTTTAAATTAGTTTTTAAATATTACGTTCAGTTTTTAGGGTTTTATAAAAAAAAAAAAACCTAAATAGTTAAAGTTAAACATTACTCAAATAACTAACAATTATCAAAACAACTAATTTTACCGAAGAGACTCATAATCTGTGTATACCAATTAAAGAAAATAAAATTAAAAAAAAAAAAAATCTTAGCGGTTCTTTGTCTATTACATTAACACATTCGAAGAATTATATATGTATACAATAATGACAAAGAAAAATATGCAAGAAAAGAGAAAGTCTTTCACATTTTCTTTTTAATATTTTCCCTTTATGTTTTGGATTATACTCTTTTTCCTCTTCATTTTCAACCATAATCATACCAAAGTCCCACTCTTTTCTCTTTCTCTGTACTTTAATTTCATGAGAACATGTCTTCTCTCAAGTCAAAAAAAGACTGACCATAAGTTCACACAAACACAAAAACATATAGTTAGACTTTTTTTTTCAATTTATTTAAAGTATTATAGGAATTAATTTGGATTATTTAATTACTTGTAATTATTGAATATTTGAATTTAACACAATGTAAAAAAAATTCATACAATTTTACTAAAAATTTAAATGTAAAATTCAAATTTATTTCAAATGACTTAGAGTTTGCCATATTTAAAAACTTAATTTTCATGTAAACATTTTTCAAATACCATTTATTTTATTTTTAATTATCTTGATTTATTTAAAAAACAACTAATATAATCGAGCTTTGGTAATTAAAATATAAATTTTAATGATATTTATGCAATTCAGTATAAGTGAATTTCATTAAAATTTTGTAAACTTCACTTGAATTTTTTTTTTCATATTTGACTTGATAAAATTTTTTCATATTTGACTTGATAAAATATTTATTTTACTCCATGAATTTAATTTTGAAAAATTCAAGTTAACTAATAAACTAAATTCCATTCTATATAAAAAAATTACACTGCTAAATGAGGAGAAAAATAATAAGGAACCCTAAAAATATTTAATTAATTCTCATTTATTTTTATATATTTCATGCATGATTGCATGGCAGGTTAACGTCATAGCAAGAAACAATGACTTTACAAGTTTACTTCCTTCTTGAAAGAAACAACAGAGAGAGCCATTAATTTCTTCCAATCATAATTCCTTGCAGAACCCTTTATACATTTTACTGGATACCCTAAAATCTAAGGACACAACCCTAACGAGATCCAACTCCAACTATATATAAGATGAGTATCCAAGAATCTAAGTACTATCTGCCAAACTGCAAGAATATCTTATATCCAAGATTCAGTCAGCAATAATTTCTACAGGAGACAGAAGAGATCATTATACCCTACACAGAAATTTTAAAAGAAAAATCCATGAAATTAAAAAATTAGTATTTATTTTTTATTTCTATCACATTTTTATGCAGCGGTGATTACTAGCTGTTTTTCTTACAAGCTCATCCATGCGAAAGTAGTTTTTTATAAAATGTTAAAAATTAAATATTATATGAGTTAACTTTTTATAAAACGTAATATTAATTTTTAAAAGTTAATTCAAACACTGTTATCGAACAGTATAAAAAATGAATTAACTTTTTATAAAACGCTACATTAACTTCTAAAAGCTAGTTCGAACGCTATGTTACCGAACACTATAAAAAATAACGTTAAACATTTCGACATATTATAAAAAATAGCGTTTAAAGTTTTGACCGGCCAAACACAGTAGTAATAACTAATAGACAATGGGGAAACCTCAATGTAGAAACTTTATTTTATTTTTTTATTAGGATTTTGAAAAAATTATGAAAAATAAGAAGAATCAACTGTGGAAACTAATTTTAATATCAGAAATAAAAAAGTTAGATAAAAAGAACATATCCCTTAAAACATGGATATGCAAGTCAATTGGTCTCCCCAATATTCCAAAAAGAAAAAGATAAAAATAAGATTATATCTAATCTTTTTCTATTTTTAATTGATTTAAATTGATATTAAGAAATAGTTAATGTTTTGTTTGCTGGTGCTTTTAAATTAATTGAGAGGCTTAAGCCAAAAACAATGAGGCATAACTCGTTTATTGTTTTGGATTTTGCTAACCATCCTTTAACCTTTTTTTTCCCCTTAAATTACAAGGTATTTCTTCACTTTTTTCGACGTAAATTAATTTTTGTTTGAAATATAAAGAATTATTTTTTTACCCCCTCATTGAAGTATGCTTCATGAGATTAAATTTACCATTTCATTCTTACAAAAATAACATAAATTAAAATTACTTATATTGAGTCCGCTTATTATTTAAACCAACGTATTTATTAATATATCTTCTTAAAAAAGCCTAACTATACTTGTGGGCCATTCTAAGAAAATATATATTTCCCTTTAAATTATTAACCCTAATAGCATATATAACATTCTAAAAGTAGGACTTGACTTTGATAAAGTTAAATGGGGAAAAATAATGCAAAACCAAAAAACTGTGTGATTTCAGCAAGTTAGAATTTTCAAAATTGCCATTAATATACATCAATTCAATTGTATCAAAATTTCCTATTTTTTTTAAGAGCACAAATATAACCTCTTCTGTAGTCTGCTGTTACAATGATTGACTGACCACATAAATTCTCCCCTCAAAATTGTAAAAACATGCCTAAAAAAATTGTAAATGCTCAATGCTCAACGTTATTTCTAGTTAATACAATCAAATTCATATGTCCAATTCAGATATGTAATTATGAAAAGAGAGGGAAAATAAAAAATAAAAAAGAAAATTCCTGAGAATAATTCAAGAAAATTAAACTCCACCCATAATGATTATTTGCCCATGTTAATGTAGTCTCAGAAATTTAAAGAAAAGGGTTTAGCATAAATAATATTATCTCATTATAATACTTTATGATAATCCTCATTTATGAAAAAATTAAAATTAAAAAGGAAAAAAAAGGAAAAACACACATACACACTCAAGAATACACAAGAAAAGAACTAGAAGATGAAGAAGCTAAACAAGAGTTTACCATCCATATATATATGAGAAAATGAAGAGAGGGATCAAATTGTACAATTGAAGCAAAACGGTGCCTTCTGATCTATTTCAAAACCATAAAAGAAAGGAAAAGAAAATCACAGAGTTGAATATCTTGAGGAAAATCAAGAACCTGAAGCTTTTGGTGAAGTAACAGGAAACAGAGGCAGCAATTGAGGCTCAGAATCTCTAGGAGTAGAAATAGGTGAAGGATGCAAATAAAACCCTTTTTCTGCAATAGCTCTTTCTTCTTCGGATGATGAAGAATAACTCCCAAAATTGTTATTACTACAAGGTGAATTCCTGTTGAAAGGGTCTTCATTATTCAAAGGAGTAACAGGACTAAGTGTCAATTTAGGAAATTCAAGCAAAGAAGGAGACAAGATCTCAGGAGTCTTGTTTCTTGGAGAAAATCCTGAAATAATAGAATTATGACTATTAATTGCAAAACCAGGAGGCAGTAAAGTATTTATCATCAGACTAGTATTTTTAAGATTAGTGTTGTTTCTTCTTTCATAAAGCTTGAAACTGTTCTGTTGCTTTTTTGGCATATTTTTCATAGGAGGGATATTGAAGTTTCTTGAATTAGTGGGTGCTGGTGGATCTTGATTATTTCTTGAATTAGAGGCTTGCTTGGCTGTTTCTGATGAGCCAGTAAGCAATTGAACAACTTGTTTGAAAGTAGAAGTGTCTGCTTGGACAAAAGTTGTTGGGTAAGGGTTAGAAGAGTCAGATCTGGAAATGGGTATTGGAGAAAGAGGTGGAGTATTGTGCATTTGGACGCTTATACTGCTGCTTCCATTGCTATTTCCATTTGGAGAGTTCGTTGGAGATGGGTTTTTGCTCATTTCTTGATTTCTTGTGGTACTTTCCATATCTTTCTTCCTTTCTTTCTTGATGTCTCTACTCTTCCACCACCACCACCACCACTAAACAGAGGAAGATGGAAAAAAAAAAAAGTGAAAAACAAGGCTTGATAATAGAGAGGGAGGGAGGGAGAAAAGGGTTAAGCTTGAAAGGATATTTGCTTTTTTTGTTTTGGTTTAGTTTTGTTGTACTTGTGCCACAAAAACATATATATCTAGTGCTTGCTCTCTCTCTCTCTCTCTCTTCCCCTCTCACTCTCCTATTAGTTTTTTTTTTCTTAGCAAATAGAAATTAAGATATTTAAATTTGGGTTTCTGTTTAAATGGGTATTTTCAAACTGTGCCTGTGACTGCTTTTTATTGGAATTTATTATTACTTTTTTTTAAAAAAAAAATTGGTGGGGGTGATTGGCTAAGTAGCAAATGGACAAATGGTTTTTGGGATTATAAAGAGATTAAAAAAAAAAAGGTATTGGATTTATTTGGAATTTCTGGCCAACAGCATCTATGCCACCAGTGACAAGTCTTTTACGAATCAATTAGTATATATATATATAGGAAGAGAGAGAGAGAGAAATTGCGTATGGCATTGACTTCAGAGCCCTGACTAGAAGGACTCTTTTGTGTTTGGGTGATGGGATATTTGGAGATGAAGGTGACATTTCTATCAGAAAACCAAAAAAGAACCATAACCATTAACCATAGCCATTCATTTAATTATTCAGGCTTGTGACTTTGTGTTCCACTTAAAAGGATAATGCAATGTGACTTCAGCGTGCATTTCACGCTCCGACAAGGCAGCGGTTGATTGAATGCCATGAGTTTTCATTTTCACCCCAATGTTGCTGCTCCTTAGTGCGTAAACTAAGGTGAGTTAGCTCGCGGGATACTTGAATTTGAATCGAGAAAAATTCAATAAAGATTGATTCAGACGGAGCACGAATCAATCTGGTAATAAAAGAGTCAAGCTTGAATCTAATAATATTCAATTTGAAAATTCGTTAAATCTTATCGAACTTTTATATATATATGCATATAATATTTATTTAAACTTATTCGAGTATCGAGTTTTAAGCTGAGCTTAAATTTAAAATTTTTCGAGTTGAACTCGAAGCTCAAGTCGAGCTTGAGTTTTATCGAGCCGTGCTTCGAGTCTGGTAAGTTCAAGCTCGACTTGATTTGCTTACACCCCTAGCTATTAAATAGGCATGTCCGGTACTGTAAACCGAATATTTTTCTACTAATTTTGACATGATTTTTGTAGGTTTTGAGTGTTTTTTTTCAGGTTGATATGGTCGGAAACTGGCCGGTTTTAATTTCAATATTGGAAACTGGGATTTATTCATTTGTTCGAATCATTTGTAATTTGATCTCCATCTGAAATTGATTCAATGGTTATGCCTACTGTTAAGCTAATATAATCCGTCAAGAAAATTTCTCTTTCTTACTATATATTATACATTTTTTAGTAATTATATTGCATCTTTGTTCTGACCAAAATGTGCAAGTTTTTTGTAAGTATTAGAGCAACATTGGTATTTGTGATTCTATCCTAATAACACTTAGGCTTAAGTAATAGTGCCTCTGTTCCTTTTATTTGATTGTTATTCCTTATTTGAATGTCCAAAATATTTGTAAAGTTTCGAAATTTATGTGCATGAATGATTATTTTTTTCACGATAACATTTATGATCATTTATTTAATGAATGATTTTTATTAATATCTTAATGAATTAAGGGTAAAAAATGACAAAATAACTTTTATTGATTCTTAATATGTGTATTTTGTCAAACCATACAAATAAAATGGAATAATGAGAGTATTATAATAATTAATAGACAGTGGATGAACTAATATAAAGTGTATTTCCATATAAACTTTGGAGTTACTATTTTTGAAAGAATTTTACAGAAATACCACCTTCAGTCAGAAATTAAAAATATATTTACAAATAAAGCTTAATAATATTTTAAAATAATAAGTTTAAGGAGTTCTTTCAGAAACGGTTGGAAAAAAAAAAAATTGATCCCCTTATTGATGCATTATAGCTAGGGTTTCATTGTACAACAACCTCTAACATTTTTAGAGCAGATAAGATTAGTCACCTACATTGAAAAGAAAGAAGTAAGTTGAGCCACATTTTGAGGAAAACAGTTGAAATATTGTAACAACTTGATTAATCACATGATAGATTGAAATCGGTTATCACCTTAATTAATATCTTATTGATTATAATCAATAAGTTTTTATTTAGTAGACCGAAAGATTTAGCGCTCGAACCCTAATTGAATGCACTTTTTTTTTTTAAAAAAAATTACATTTGTATAGAATAATATTTTTCGGTTACAATTAAGCAAAAAAATTCAATAGGTTAGCTGGATTATTACACTTTAAAATAATTATAAATTAAACGTGATTTGACACCCAACTCTTTGTTAATGGGAAGAGATAATTACGAATCTCGAATTGAGATAAGTCTTATATCCAAAAAGATTATAAACATAATCGGGCATAAACAAAAAAAAAAAAATCAATACATATAACTTAATCTTTATTAATCACCCTTAATCTATTGGATATCTTATAAAATGAGTTAAAGAATGATTAGCAATTTAAGTTAATTTTTTTAAATAACCTTTTTAGATGAATCTGTTCGATTCCATAATTAGTGTATGGAACCATTAAAAGCAATGGTCAGATTCTAATTTTTATAATGGAATTTAGTTAGTTTTTTAAAACATTGTTCTGTATTCAAAATATGGAAATGAGAATCAAATACTCATTTATATAGAAAAAAAAAATATTTCAGAATTTTCTTTTGAAAAAAAAAAAGAAAGAGAAGGGGTGGGGGCCAAAACTCCATTAGACACTATTGCGGCTAAAAAGGGGATAACATATTCTTTCAGAGCCAAAATGATTATGTCTGGTTTGTGGAGTTCTTAACAAACTCCATTTATAATGAAAAAAGCCATTAATTAGCATTTAATTGTAAAAAAAAAAAAAAAAAAACATATTCTTTTCAGACGCAAATGATTAATGTCTGGTTTGTTGGGACGTTCTTTAACAAACCTCCATTTATAATAAAAGCCCATTACTTAGCATTAAAGTTGGTAAAAAAAAAAAAAAAAATACAATTTGTATAAACCTTAAGCAAGAAACCTGCAAAAGGTGGTTGGCTGGATATGAATATTAATTATTAATATGGTACAATTATTAATCAGATGGCATATATGCTAATTGCAACTATTCATTTATAGTAATCATGCAAGTTTGTTCAATTCACTGTATTTGTCATTATAATGCTAATATCCAATTAATTATATTTATATTATAATATAATATTATATATATAGTATAAATTTGAGAATCTTGAGATTATTATTATTATTATTATTTTTAATGGCAACTTTTGAATCAAATTAGGAAAAAATTAATTTTTAATAATTGATATATTTAGAAATAACTAGGGTTCGACTATTAATAGTGGATGTGAACATCCGAGCTATTAATATTTGACCTATATTAAAGATATGTTCTACAAATAGGAAAAGAAGTTAAAGTTATTCCAGTTCATATCTAGTAATAAGGATTACAACTGTATTTCTGATTAGAAATAGAGGTCAATTTAGCATTTAAACTTATTTAGCGGGATCAAAAATATTAGATTTTGACCTTTTAATCCAATTTAACTCTTGGATTTATTTAAAATAATTAAAAAAAATCAGGTAAGCATTCTATTTTTCTGTGCTTCTAATAATCTTCTAAACCCATATGCTAATTTAAGCATTACTCGTCTTCTTTTCCAAGTTCAAACTGACGTAGTTGAGTAAAGGAAATTCCGACATCAATTGTAATAGATAGTATAGATTTTGCAATTTATATTCTATGAGCTAAAAAATTATTTTGAAAAGAAGTTAATATCTCTTGTAAATAATTATTTAATTCAATCCGAATGAGAGTAGCTCAATGGCAAAGAACGGGGTTGATTACCATGGTTAAGTTTATGTGTTGAATCCTCTGTAATGCAAAATTCTCTGGACCAGTACCTTTACCTCTGAATACGAGCGCAGAAGATTCTAAATTAAAAGATTATGGGAAGAAAAAAAATGTAAAAAAATAAGTTTTCCTTTATTGTATAACTTGTAAGAATAAGTTAAACGATTTTCCTTTCTTTAAAAAAAAAAAAATTTTGACTTTAAATTATGAGCATGATCTTTGTGAATGGAAAAAATTTCCGCTGAAAGCGTTTGTCATAGCCCTGACCTGGTCAGTATTGTCCGCTTTAGGCTTTGCAACCCTCACGGATTTGTCCCTCAGGCAGGCTTTGCAACCCGCCCAAAAGCGTGCAACCTCACGGATTGTCCCTCAGGCAGGCTTTGCAACCGCCAAAGCGCGCTAACCAAGTTAGAAGCTACCCCTCTTATGTTAGATCGTTTACCCCGTTCCTTAACGCGATGTGGATTTGCCTAAGGTGGTGCTGGCCTTGCCACATACACCCCCTTGGGGACTCAGCGTCCTCCGTGATTTGCCCACCCCGGTCAGAGGGCACAGGGCCGGCTCTGATTGATACCAATTGTCATAGCCCTGACCTGGTCAGTATTGTCTGTTTTAGGCTTTGCAACCCTCACGGATTTGTCCCTCAGGCAGGCTTTGCAACCCGCCCAAAAGCGTGCTAACCAAGTTAGAAGCTACCCCTCTTATGTATAGATCGTTTACCCCGTCCTTAACCGATGTGGGATTTGCCTAAGGTGTGCTGGCCTTGCCACAGCGTTTCCCCTTGCGGACTTAACACAATGCATGCAGGAGTATGTTTAGCCTAATAGGCTAAGAACATTTATGATATAAACAAAAAAAAAAAAAAAAAAAAAAAAAAAAAAAAGATTGTTTACAAAATTCAAATGTGTGACCTTTTAATTACTAATACATAAAACCATCCATATAGTTTTCACGAAAAATCTCGTGGCACTCTCAACTTTTATTTTGACCTATTGAACACTTTAATTTATAATATTGCACTTATTAAACACTTTGATTGACTTATTAAACACTTCAATTTATAAAATTAAATCAATTAAATAGTTGTTGGATAGTTGAAAAATATTAAAATTATTATTTCAAAAGTTATGCTAACCACGTATTAAATTAATATTTTACATATAAAAATAAAAACCTTAAAAATGATTATTTCTAGTGTGACGAGGTATGAGGTTATTACAAAAAGAAAAGTTTCGAGTACAACTATATTGATTTTAAAGTTCAGAGTGTCGCAAGTTTTTTTTTTTTTGGTTAAATTTCAGGGATTAAATTATATATTCAACCAATAGAATAATCTCATTACTTCACCAACAATTGTTCATCTAATAAATTACATAATTAAAAACAAAAACACTAAGATTTACTAATCGACTTTAAGAATTATTATAATATTAGGTTGTTAACCAAGAAAATTAAGCCTTACCTAAAGAAAAGAGACATAAAATAAAATAAAAATTAAAGGAAAAGACAGAGAGTAAAATCTAAAAGGGATAATGGATGAATATTACCTGATTTGTAGGTCCAAGTGACAAACATGAAATGAACCATTGACAACAAAATTTTATATTGTTACGTGATCTTTCACCATATCTATTATTAGATGCATTGAAGATATACATGATTGCATTAGAGTAACTCTTTTTCTGTTTGTAGATAATATTTCAATGTCAAAAAATTGTTCATGATTAATGAATATTTTGCTGTTTTTTTTTTTCTTTTTCTCCCTTAGGTAGGGCTTAGTTAACTATGCCTCTTTACTTGCTTTGCCATCTTCATAATTGTAATATTTCAACTTGCAATGGGACATTTGGCTTGTAGAGATCATATATATCTCCTCCATGGGTGAAACCAAAAATTTAGGGGAAAATACATTACAATATATATATGATTTGTGAAATACAATTAGTTCGTTCTTGTCTTTTTTTCAAATATATCATTTCTTTCTATGTTTTGTTTCCGTTACACTATCAGATCATTCTGTCCAATTTTTGCATTTTTTCTGTTAAGTTAACAAGAAAATATATAGGTTAAACGAAAGATACTAAAATATTATACCAGAAAATTACAATATGGTCCATATGGTTTGATACAACTAGTATGTCTCTATGTTTTTAAAAATAAAATGGATATTTTCGTCATTTCATAAGGTACTTAATGGAAAAAAAAAATGTAAAAATTAGACAGAAGAATTTTATAGTCTGACGAAAGTAAAATATAAAGATGTTTTAGTCTATTTTTAAAATGATAGAAACATGCTAGTTGTATTTGATAAATTACATTGATCGTGATGTATTTTTTCCAAAAAATTATATTAAGGATTTGAAACATTGAAATCAAACCGAAAACATTGTCGTAGTATAAAAACCAATAAGCTTTTAACTCCATATATTGCAACGCAATTGTCCTCCTCTCACATGCGACTAACTTAAACTCCAAGAATTACAAAGCAATTGTCCTTCTTGTCTTGCACGAAGCTAGAAATGATCGTGATTTAGTCTCAAATTGAAATCAAATCAAAATTAAATTGGTCAAAATTGACATCATACCGTGGTCAATGGTTTCATTTTCAAATCGTAAAAGCAACTATATTTTAATATATAATTTCGATTCTTCATTTTTTGAAACCAGAACAATAATTAGGTTTGTAATTAGTGGTACCAGTTTGAAATAGTAAAAAGAAATATTATAAAAAAAAACCCCTGATTTGTTTTTATTATGTTTTTTTTAAAATTAAAAATTCTAAGACTTTTTTTATTAAATTGAGTTAGTGTTTTGCAATAATATTTATTATTATTATTATTATAATATTTTATTATTAATTATTATTTATTATTATTATTAATATTATTATTATTATTATTATTTATTCAATATACAAAACTTTAGAAAAAAAGTTTAAAAGCTTAAAAAATGTTATCTAATTTCGATTTTAAATCGGAACGAAACTAAAATGAACGGTTCTAAAATTATCTTAAAAACCACTTAAAAACAATTCGATTTTAGTTCCATCTTTCTTATAATAAGAACTAATGGATTTAAAATCAAAATCAATGGTTGTGAAACTACAGCAATGCGTACGTGTAAACATCAAAGACAAAAAATTAATATTAATAAACATTAAAGATTGAAGTTATATGAAAAAAACATAATTTAATGACGCCATCAAATTAACATTTCTTATAAAACATTATAGCATAAGTATCTAATGATATTAAAAGTAATTAATATTATTAAGTCTATTACTATTTATTATAGTAATAATCAATCCATATATATAATATATACATTTTCTTTCTTTTTCCATGCAGTACCCAAAATCTTCCAACAAAAATGTTTCTTTGACATTAATTTAAGAAAAGTGTAGACAAACTATAAAATATGTTATTTAATTTATTTTTTAAAATGTTATTTTTAGAATATAATTTTAGTTGCTTTCATTATATAATATATTGCATTGAAAAATGTTATCTACAAGACCCAACAACATATCTTGTTTTTTTATTTCAATAGTATATGTCTATATTTATGAAAGCATGATTATAATAATTCAACTATTAGACCAACCAAGATGGAGATGGTAATTTTTATTATATTCATCTCATTGGATTTACCACTATGTTATAAAGCTATAGTAGGTTCTCCACTCCATCCACAATTTCTTACTTAATTATTAAAATTTTTTTAGTATAACATAAATTCTAAAAAGAAAGAAATTAATTATCAGAATTTAAATAATTGTTTGGATTAATAAAATGTGAAATTTTATAAATTTCACAAATTTTATAGAATTTAATTAAAGGATGCATTTAACATAAAATTACGTAATTTAAATACCATTTTAAATACAAAAAACCGTTAGAATTAAAAACTTAGTCTCTGATATATGACTTTTCTCTCTTATAAAATGATGAAATTGAATTTACGATGAAATTTATTAATGTTATTGATTATATTTTTTTTTTGTCGACTAAATAAAAGAATACGATGAATGCATGATTATTTAAATTTCATCACTTAAATTCAATCTATCTAAATTTTAGTTTCTTAATTTTCTTACTATATTTAATATATGCATTCAATCAATTAATTACCAAATAACTTAAACTAGAATTCCCATCATGCTTCATAATCTTCAATTATGATTAATTATTAAAAATTTCTTGGAAATTCCAACCATGCAATAAGCTCGATATTCTTAATCTATGATATAATTAATTAAAGTTATTTGGACCAGAAAGCAAAATATGTAAGATAACATTTTATATAATAAATAAATAAATAAATGTAACAATTAAGAATTACCAATAAACTTTTGTTGGCCGGCTTGACTAATCTCTTAATTAATTAAAAGTATTAGGTGGTTTTTGTTACTTCTTATGCTATGACTGCCAACATTTTTTTTATTTAAAAAAATAGTTTTCATTTTCAAGACTCTTATTGTTATTTATTTTTTTATTTATTTCTTTTTTGACTTTGTAGGGTCCGCTAAGCTTAGTTTTAATTTGTGACACCACCATAGCCGCTCTAGTCATGTTAGGCACATCTTTCATACAAGAAATATGTGTACTTTGTTAATTAATTAATTTATTTTACATTTTTATTTCTTTTTTTGAAATTGACATGTGCTATTAAATTAATTAATAAAATAGCGATTATAAGTTTATGTTTTTTAACATAAGATATTAAAAATTCAAATTCTAAAATTCCTTTCTTATTAAACATTTAAAATTAAATTACTTAACTTAAAAAAATAACAT
Source organism: Jatropha curcas (assembly GCF_014843425.1). Next base: position 18,919,843 of record NW_023590789.1, on the reverse strand, counting down.
TTAAAATTAATGTTCAATATATTTCTAATACTTTCTTTCAAATTCATATAAAAATAGAACATGCATTATTGAATAATATGTACAAATATTTCATTACAATAAAAAAATGGATAGCGATGGAAAAGAGAAATTACAAGAAGTGAGTGGTTTGCGCTCCATTTGAGATAAATGAAATCAAGATATATAATTCATTTATAAATAAATTCTATAGAATTTGGTTGTAAATGAATTTTTTTTGTTTGAAATAAATTTAGAAATTAAAAATTTATTTGCTTTTACTCTTAAAATATATTTGACATAATAATTTTAGAAGGTTAGGAAAATGGAGAATTTTGTCATAAAATTTTGAGCTGTTAAAATTTGTGAAATTCATTTAAAAATTCGACATTGTTTTGTACAATTTGATTTAGTTATATTCAAATCTATAGAATTGAATTCCTAGGATTTTCTTATTTTTTTTAATATCGAATACAAAAATTTAATTAGATTTTATAAATAAATTCCATAAAATTTAATCAACTTTATTTACTCCAAATAAGGGATTAGTATTGGACTTTGATTCTTTCACAAGTATAAAAAAATAATTGCAAAATAAGGGATAATTTGTTATTTTTCGATGACAAATAAATGAGTTAGAGTGTAGAATTTGGATTTAAATTGGTGATAAAATAAGTCTAATTTTATTTTCTTTATAATACGGTGAAAAAATAATTTTTTTCAATTTAGCTATTTCCCTTTTGCCCTTCTTAGATTTTAGGTCCATCGGTGCCTATCATATTGTTCCAAAGGTAGTATTTTAAAAAATTAAAAAAAAAAAGAAAGAAATTACTTTTTTTATATCATCGGTATTCGAACCCTATTATTAGAGACCGACTAAATCAGGTTCGGACTTAGTCACAGTTAAGGTTTTTCGCTCCTCTCTACATGTATATTTTATAGGGATCAAATCTGAGAACTCTTTCCACAAGTTCGGCATGCTGACAACTGAGCCACAAATAAAAGAGGAATTGAAAGCCACAAATAAATGGGATATGGTGCTACAACTCCTACACTTCCTTTCCTAGGGTTGCTCTCAATAATGATAGTAATAATAATTAAACAAAACCTCCAAAAGACTATTTGACAAAATTTGTGCCCTAAAAGACTTTCTATCCCTAACTTTTGTAGGCTCGAGAGAAGAATGCTTCTTAATTACTTATTAGGGTTGAAATTTTCAATTTTTGCACATGCCAAACAAGTGAAGACAAAAATAAGAATTATTGTTTCATAATTTATAATTTTATGAAATTATATTTTTAATCATCATATGATAAGGTAAAATCAAAGTGGCCCTATAGTATTAATTACATTTTTATTTAATCAATCGTATAAATTTTTGATTTTTAATATAATATTTGCTTTATCAGCTATCACTTGAACCGCTCTTTATAATTATTTTTTTATAGTTTTATTTACATATTTTTCAAGTGTTTTGTTATAATACGTTATTTGAATTTCTCTTTTATTGGATCCCAACTACAAACTATAAGCCCCTTTGGTTTCTATAATTTCAATATTAGATTTCTCTTTTTCAAGTTTGGCCTATAATTATTAAACTAATCTTAGATAATGATATTCTTAAAAAAAGAAAAATACTATTGAGATAATGATTGCAATGTGACAATGTAGTCAAATTAAGTAATTTTTATCCAATAATTGGTTAATTAGTTTTAATTACTTATTGATTACTTTTTTTTTAGTATTAGGGGAAGCGAAATTCGAACCTGGATCAATTGTCAAATTGTATATGCATTTATCATTAGGCTATGTCTTGATGTGCAACTCTATTGATTAATTTATTTTAAAGAGAGTTGACAATTTATTAAAAAAAGAATGTAATATAACTGCATCATAATATTCTCATAAAAATAAAAATTATAATTTTGACAAAAGTGATTAATCTTTTGAGTAAAAATTAATCCGACAATGAAAATGTTTTTTTTTTACAACGTTATCTTTTTGGAATACTTACTGCATTCCATGCCCATGAAAGAGTTTAAACTATCGAATATCTATAATATTAAATTCTATTAATAAAAGAAATTTATATGAATTTGAAGATCTAAAATCTTTGATACAGTCTATTTTCTCCAAAATCTAAAATCCTAAAAACTCTCTCTCTTTTTTCAACGGGTTGGTGAGTTCTCACCGGTGGTCACCCTTCCCTTTTTTTTTTTTTTTTTTTTTTTTTTTTTTTTATTTTTTTGCAAATAATTTTTAGATCTATATACAGATCTGAATTATTGTCGTCCAAATATTATGATTTATTATCACCCATATATCGAGATTTTATTTTCAGATTTAGTTCTGAGTTATTGTTATCACCATTATAGTGATTTTGTCTAGCGTCTTTCATTATTTGGATAATTATGCAGAAGAAAACGCAGATATACTTCTCGATAAAAGAAAGAAATTTGAAGGCAATCAAATCGGATCTGTAGAAAGATCATGAAGTTGAACAATGATCATGGAGTTGAACAAATATTATGCTCTGTCAACTCGATCAGATATTTAATATTATGCTCTGTCAACTCGATCAGATATTTCAAATCAAAATTATATTTTTTATTTTTTTTTGTATAAGTGGTTTATTATTAAACTTTCTATACAAAAATATAAAAACATATTGATCTGTATTTCATATCCATATACAATTTTCTCTTAGTGAAATTTCTAGTTTAATTTTCTTTTTTTTTTTAAAAAAAAACTTCAACCACAAGAAATTAACCATTTATATTGTAATTTATGAAGATCTAATCAATAATGATGGATATGAGAGAATAATCCAAAATTTAAACCTAAGCAATCACATGTATGAAATTATTGAATAGAAAAATTATAAAAAATGAAGAAAATGGACCAAAAAGAATGAAATCGAACCACTTTTTATTTTTAATATTGAGAAAATTAAATGAATTTATATTAAATCTTAACATTTATTCAAAAAATTATAACAAAGTGGAAAACAATTGAAAGTTTCGTTAATAGTTTTTAATTTTACAATTTTTTTTTTATGATTTCAAATTGAAACTATTAGCTTTAATTTGAAAAAATAGAAACTAAAATTGAACCGAGAGCACAAGGTTTCAATTACGGTTTAAAAATATTGATCACATTTTTTATCGTTTTGATTTCTTTTGGTTTCAACTGAAGTCGAACTGTTATTTTAATCTATGTAAATATTTTAATCTTCAAATGAGCTGTTGTCAAACGAAGACCATCAAATAATGGCAATATATATATATATATCAAATAAAAATAAAAAAGATTGTGAACAAACCTAGAAAAAAGAAAAAAAAAATATTTTTCTATTTAAAAAAGAAAAATAAATATTATTCGTCATCCGGCGTTAAGGCAGGAGGACTTTGACAATTGAAAATACGACCAGCAAACAGATATAAAATAATATTCTGTATTTTCGACCCCCATTATTAATAGACAGTCATGCTTTTTTTTGACTGAAAATAGCTCTTCCATTATTGATAATTTGAAAGTTCAAAAAAGAAAATTATATATTATATATAACGGTTTGGTTCGATTTTTGATATTATGGTTTAAATTTGAGGCATAACCATAAAATTGGTTTGAGGTTTCAACCACCCGAAATCTGTAGCATATTGGAGAAACATATGAATTTTTCATTTTTTGGCACCCATCAAATCAAAACTTGGAACCATAATTTTAGAATATATCCAGAGCACAAAATTAAGAGAATCAAACTTCAAATTACAAGCATTATGTACGTTTGTGAATCATCAATCGTCACTAAAACCAAACTAAAGTTGAGAGAATATTTTAGGTTGTCTTCTCAGAATGAAAACTTCTTAACTTTAACTAGCAGGATCAAGAGTTGCCATCACAACCACACTTACATTATGCTTCTTTTTATTTATTTTTTTTTCCTTTTAGTTTGAGATTTTCATTCCTTCTATATATAGCACACTAACGATAATTCTCTTGGTAAAACACGCTTGAATTAAGCAAACAATCTGAAGTTAGAAGGTTCGACCTATAGGAAAGTACTTATAAGAAAGAACATTCATGAATACCGAAACGAGATCCGTTTTACATCCAAACAGTTCAGAATACTCGTAGGAAAATCCGAAAGAAAAAGAAAAATATTAAGCGCTTCCAATATAAATGTTTATATAAACATGTGAACTTTAACAGTTACTGTTATGTATATCGAGCTATGAATAAAATATCATTAAAATATATTCTGTAAACAATTGGCAAAAAGAAAACTTTTGCAAATATTACAGGCATAAAATGTTTCACATAATGAAATGCTAGCCTATACAACAAGCTTGAGAACTTGCATGTTCACCAGAAGTGAAGCATTTTTCACTTTATCATTATAGATATTGGCTGCCATCAAAGAGCCCTAGCAATATTTTTGAACTCATTCAAGCAAGACTGCAGTATTTTCTGGCGCTTCTGAAGAGATTGTCTCTCATTCTGTAGCACATCAATTGCATCAGGTGCAACAAACATGTCCATGAATTTCTCATCACTTATAGCAAACAAATCCAGCCCAAGTGCCACAACAAGACGATCCCGGCTATATGGAGCAGAACAAAGTGAAAATTTTCCAGTCAGTTCCTCTAAAACAAACTGAATGCTAACAAGTAACAATAACAAGATAGGGAAAGAATAGCAGTCATAATGCAAAATAGTTAGACCAACAAACTTCAACAAAAGTAGGTGAAATTTTTTGGATGGAATTTGAAGTTTGTTTGGCTTCCCTAATGCTCAGAGAATGAAAGAGAAGAGGTTAAAATGAGAGTCATTTAGATTTAGAAATGGATCAACTGATCATTAAAACACAGGCAGGAAATAGGAATTCAGTGCCATATACTATTCTAGAAATGATGTTGAGGTGACTATTGACTAAATCATATACAATTCTAGAAGGTTCTAAATAATGGTCAAGATAAAAGTTCAATATTTAGATGGCAGCCTCATCTGCCGTGTGTGTTGCACTAGGATACGCTTGTCAATTTCACCACTCACCGTGCATTTTCTTTTCAAAGCATTTTGTATATAATCATTCAGATTCAAATAAATTTCAGCAGACAAAGGAAACTCACCAAGGGGTCAAGAATCCAGAGTTCAAGGTTGACATCACACTTCGCTCAACAAGAACTTCACGTATCCGTGCAAAATGCTGTGCAGCAGATGAGCATATTTCTGAGTAAGCTGAGCAAGATCTTGAATCACTATCTCCACTTCCAAATAGAAGACCACCGCCATTTTGAACTCTTAAATGCTCAGTATTTCTGTTATTTCCTGTCATTCTTGAAATCCGCTTTCTTGGTCCAGCTTCAATGCAGTTTCCAAGCTCCTTCTTTGCCCCACCATATACCACATCACATGGTTGGTCAGGAGATGGGGTTTCAGGAACAGTCATTTGGCATTCTTTGAGAGCTTCTCTAGCTCCTGTACCTTTTCCTGGAGTGGTTTGCTGTTGTGCATTCTTTTCTGGAGGCATGTTCTCTTGTTCTCTCATTGCTTCATCGTGGGATGATTCCCTGGCATCTGATAGCTCAAAACAAAATGAACCAGCGGATGCTTGGTTGAATTTAAAGATAGATGCCGTACTCATGCCAAAGCCTCCTTGAATGTCGTTCTCATAACAGACCTGAGAATATGGGCTCGTAACTGAATCAAGATGATGCCTAGCTAATTGCTTGCATTGTTTGGCAAGGTCTTTTATGAATCTATTGTAAGCATGCCTTAAGGTAGCATGAAAGCCAACATAGCCATCCATATTTCCATTTTTCTTTGCATCTGCAAAATTTTTAAAGTAGGTCACAGTTTGCAAGCAACAAAGATTAATGCGTTTCCAAATGCGGTCCCTAAAACATGAGCAGAAGATGTCATATCATTGGATTAGAATGGGAGGACAATGAGAAGAAACCAAGCACTAAATATCCACTGTTGTCATTGGATTTTATGTATTATCAGCGGAATTCCACTGGCTAACTTTAGAAATTTAAACTCGGGTGAAAGCTGATCATATTCTCAGGAATTACACACAAAAAGGCAAGTTCAGGCTTCTCGCTGCACAACTTGTCGTGCGACAACCCCCTAGATGATTATTCATTGTCCAGTCCATATCACATGCACTTTTTGTTACAGAAAACTAAAAAAGAGAGAATGAAATGTAATTATCAACTTAGTTTGAGAAAACGTCTTACGTTCTGAGTCACGAATACGATTTCTTTCCAGAGCAAGATCAAAGAGGTTCCCCAAAACGAAGGCAAGCCGATCACAGGCAGTGTCAAGAAGAGGAGCAAGCCATGACCGGGCAGCAGCACGAGCAATCTCTGCAGCAGCTTCTGTTACACCTCTACCCCCTCCTCTGCCAGCATGGGCAAGTAATATATTTGCCACCTGTTTCAAGAAGGATGAGTAATTTACCACTTCACTCTTTATCAAATTCAACTACCTTAAATTGGATTACGAGGAAAAATTAAAAATAAATACCTTCTCCCTAGATATGGTTGGGCATTCAATGGAATATGCAGCACACCGGAACTCATGTATCACTCTCTCAAAAGCAGCACCTCCATAGAGCCTAAGCGTAGCATTAGGAGGTTTTATGTGGACAATAACACCTGGCCAACTCCCAATACTACTCTCTGACTGCTCCTCCTCTGTTGTTTTCCCCCACTGCTCTGGTGCAGGATCCGCTGCTCCATCAATCAAAGCTCCCTTCACCGAGGAAAGAATTTACAATTCAATGCAAACTTTACAACTATGGACTTTCTTGCATCATGAAAAGACAAATACAAAACATATATTGATTTCTTCATGTTAAGCAACAACTCATTATTGAAGAACAAGCCCGAGATTGATATAGAGAATTGGGAAGTGCTGAACAATAATATAAAATAAATTTGATAGAAATATCATTGATTGAGAAATAGACAATTCCCAATAGAAATATTTGATAAACGGTAATGAAAGCACCCTGTAACTAACTGAAAATAAAATATTATGTGAAATAACAATTTGTCTAACCTGATGTAAAGTTACTTATGGTCTACAACAATTTGCAAAATGATCAAACCAAATTATTTACCACATGATTGCTAACAGAAGCTGTGTACAACATTGCAGATCTGCGCAGATGAGCAACATCAGAAGTAGCCTGTATTTTAGAATCCATTTTGGCCAACTCATTGGAAACTTCACCACACCGCTGCTCAAGCAAAGCTAGTGTTGCTGGAGCAGCTTCTTTATATCTCTTTTGCAGCTCTGACTCCAGATAGTCCCTCAAACTGCTAAAACCAATGTAAGGCCTAAACTTGTCTTCATCAAATCCTCCCTTAATACCATCACGTAAATGACGTAGGACTTCTGAATCCACCTGAGTTATTTGCCTCCGGAACTCATCATTTGAGATGGTGCTTCTGTCCTTCGGTAAAGCCACAAAGAATGGGCGAGTGCTCTCACCAAGGTACCCACTCGCACTCAAATAACGATCTACTTCCCATCGGTCGCTAAATTCCTTCAATAGTTGAAACTCTTTGGTTCAGAATCAAGTATTACAGTTCAATGTGTGAGTTAAGTTTCTAAAATACAGTTCCACACCAAGGAAAATGATTTCTTTATTCAGCCATTTAACTTAAACAATCGAATGATCTCCAATTGCACACTAAGACAGTTAAACTAAGCAGGTCACTATATTATGTTCTCTGAAACAAGAATAATCGTCATTTCATTACACAATATTAACATAAAGATGGTTTTAATGACCAACAAATTAGACAAGTTGCATTTTTCTTGTATTATAGTATATAAATACTTATAATTATTAAATTGTCTCAGTCGCCAATGCACTTCCATTGCACTACTTTTACGAATACGCTACAAGATGAATCTAGAGGTACCTTGAGCCGATTGTCAAATTTGGAGACAACTATTATTGTCCTTCTGAATGTAGGATCAATCTCCCGAATTGCATCCAACCACAAAGATGAACACCATTCCACACTACTTTGTTGAAGGAACAAAAGAATTCGGTGAGGAGGGCTAGCCAAGGACTTCACCATTGAAAGAATTTCCTCAGGGGTTTTCTCTGGTTCCCCCTTCTTTGCCTGCCCACAAAATTTCAAATCACTAACAACATTGGAACGATAAAGTTATTAAAAAAGATAATATATTGTAGAATTTCTTTTCTCTTTTAACTTAAAAATAAAAAACAGACCTTAAGGACAAAGCCTGGAGTATCAATAATGGTGAGATTAGGACAATGTGCAAATTCAGCTCTCATCACAATTGGCTTAGGAGAAACAGCAGCTTTAGTCCTTTTTAAGAGTGACTCTGTACGTGATTTTATAATATCTGCAATTGTTGATGCTGACACAACAGGACTCCCATATTCCTCAGAATCCTCTTCCTGTTTTAATTTTCAGCTTTCAGTAATTATGATAATAATAATAATAATATTTTGTCGGAAAAAAAAAAAAAAAAAAAAAAAAAAAAAAAACAACAACAACAGCCAATATTGAATAAAAAAAAAAAAAAAAAAAAAAAAAAAAAAAACAACAACAACAGCAATATTAATAATAAAAAGACCATACCACCAAAAGCTGAGGATCCAATACGAATATAGCTTTGTTGGCTTAATTGGAACATATTACAACTTTTTAACCAATTTGTAATTTTTCAGAAACCAAACAATAATAAAAAACATAAAATTGCAAATATAAAATCCCTAAAATAACAATTTGAAGAATTCCTCAGAATGCACTAAACCACCATGATCCAAAAGCTACAAACATTTAAAACCTACACAAGAAATCACAAAATCTACAAATGAAAATCGAAAACAATGGACCTGAAAGCGACAACGGGGCTCAAGAGCAGTTGGATCATGGACCATCTGCAGAATAAGGGGCCTGCGGGTCCCCATCTCGACCTCGCGGACATTGAAGCGAAAGCCAAGTAGTGCTTCAAGAAGCGAGCTCTTGCCATCCGATTGGCCACCGAGGGCTACGATCTCAGGAATAGGGAGTTTCTCGCCGAAGGCAACCGCGGCTGCTTGTAAGCGATTGTAGGCCTCGAATCTGGAGGTTGAGGACGTCGTGGAGTTTGGGGTCTGTTGATGTTTCTTGGATGAGGACGTTGATGATGGCGTTTTTGTGGGTGTAGTCAAGTAACCATTAGCAGTCGCCATTCTAAGATAGAAGACAAATCGAAGAGAGAGGGAAGTGGAGCCTGTGAGAGTGTATATTTTCGAATTTGAATTCTTGAGGAGAGAGACGTTGGTTTTTGAAATATTTGGTGTTTATTGGCCTTAGTCTTAGGTTTAAAAAACAAGTGGGCTTTTGCTATCCAAAAAATAATGTGGGCCGTAAAAGCTACAATCCCCTTTAACAGCATGCGACCTGAGCCCTTTATGCTCAAGGCATGAGCACTTTCTTTTTTAACCAATACAAACTTCACTAGTCTAAACACATTGCCAAAAAAAAAAAAAAATTGTAACTGTCTTGTATTAAAGTGCTCCATATCTAGGGTTCGAGCTCGAGACTCTGGTTAAAGGTAAAAAGATTTCTACCGCCCCATATTTAGAATTCAAACCCGAAATCCTTGATTAAGAATGCAGAGATTTCTACTATTCAATATCATCTCCCGATAATTATTGCAACTGTTTTTTGTACTTCAAGATTAACTCTCAAAAATATTAAAGCACGAATTTTAAACTGCCAGCAGCATCTGAATTCATTTATAATTTTATAATTTATATTCGTATGAGATGGATTCAGTTATTTGTAGAATCACTTCCTCAGTTTTTTTGTTTTAAAAATTAAATAATAAATATGACTTTTTAATTGGAAAGCACTGAATTTGTTTCTCGAAATTGGTTTTTAGTTTTTTTCCCTAAATCTGTCTTTTTGATTGATACATTTGAATTAAAATGTTCCATCAAAATTGATATTATTTTTGAAATCAGTTTTAGAAGAGCATTATTTTGATAAATAGTTTTCAAAGCAGTAGTATTTCCATCATAACCCTACTTCCCCGCGTGATGTTTTATGCACCATAAGGCACCTAAGTATATTGAAATGTACCAATGGACAAAATACGGTCAAAATCTATTAATCAAACCGAATTGAGGCTACTCGGTTAAAAAGGTTCGGCAGAAAAACAAAACAGTAAATGACACGACAAAATACAGTAAAGGGCAAATGGTTTTCATCTATTGAAAACAGTAGCATTTTAAGTTCAAAAAGAAAAAATGAAAAGCCAACTTTAGCACCAAAAATCGATCCATGTGGCAAATTTGGTAAGTTCGTGAATAAATTTTCGATTCAGTAAATATTTAAATCAATTGGTGAACAGTATCTGTCATTTAAACAGGCAGAACCGCATTCATTCTCGTATGTTTTAACAAAAAGGCTGCAAGCCCCATGGTTCATGCTAGGGAAGCGTCCGATCTAAAATCATTAATTGCAACAGTTCAAAATAGCAAAAACCTAATGAAGAAAATAGCTTCAGATCATAAACTTAGGTCCAAAATACTGTTTCCAATTGTAAGCTATAGATGGAAAAAGTTTTTCAAGACAATCACGTTTAGCAGCCATAAAAGCCAAAAGCTGAAACCATTTAAAATTCAAAACTTTCACTTTTCATTTCCCAAATCAATAGCGTTTATATTGCAGCTGGAAACCAAGCAGACAGTTTGTACCAACAATGCTGACAATGAAAGCCGAGGGCGAAAATCCTACAGTAGAATTGAACACAGGCATCACCTAACTGCGTTCACAGTCACAACCCTAGAAGAGTTACATGCTGTGTCCCATGATCTACTAATGAGCTATTCAAATCAATAACAGAAACTGTGAAGCACTAACAATCTTCATCCATCAGAGCTTCCTGAAAGATCTATATCTTTGATTATGCTGTCATATTGTGCAAGGTGAATTACTATAATACTAAGCTGGGATATATATGACCTCACATAGCAGGATCTTTCAGCTTTCTGCTACAAAGACAATCCGTTGGATTTTGGCTTTGCATAACCCAAATAGGTTAGCTTCTCCACCAATTTTCTCTCAGCATTTACCTAGCAAGACAAAGAAAGGGGAGAAATAAAATAAATGACTAGTGTTTCTGATGTGATAACAAATAAATACATGGTAATTGATTATGAGATTTTTCAACTATGCCAATTAGCAAAGCAAAAGATTCATCCATCAAGTGATAACACGCAGAATTATAGATAACATAAATCTAATGAAAATGAAAGCCCAAGAACAATGGACAATCTTATTTAGACGCTTTTGAAATATTATTGCCTAAAAGTTGGCAAATTAAGTTACAAAAATGCTCCTCCAAATAAACCACACTAAAATTCCATAATTTTGCCCAAATTATTCACTGTAAGCTAGATTAAGTTTGTTAATGGAACCTGCAACAAAAGTGACAAGCAAATATACATGCCATATGTGTGTTAGTGAGAGAGAGAGAGAGAGAACCTCAAGCATGGGACTGTTCTTGGGAATATTACAAGCCAGAATTATATTGAGGCCAGTCTTTAACACTGTAAAGAAACATGAAATTATCTTTAGCACATGAAGCAGAAAAAATCCCATAATCATCAAACTCAGAGTCTTACCTAGTCGCCGAGCAATGCCAGATCCCGTATTATCAGAAGCTCCTCCAAGCAAACAAGTAACACTAGCCGTATTAGTCTGTGACAAATTATCAAATTCAGAGATAACAATAATGAAAAGAAGAAACAGTAACTACTAGATTAACATCAAAGAAAACAAATTTATATGTAACTTACAGGGCGCGTGGGTGCAGCCGCATACAAGTGCCCAAATTTAGCAGAATTGCAGCCAATCCAAGCGTATATCTACACCCACAATCAGTCAGTATTAATTTTTATTTTAAAGAAAAATCTTAAGTAGACTGCAAAAAAAAGTTAAGTTAAGAAGAATACCTGTTTGGAAAGGCAAATGATCTGGAAATGAAGGGTAACATCATCAACGATTTCAGTGAAATTTGTGACCTGCAATCCTCCGCCATTACCACTGGCATTACCATCATTTTGAGCGGAAGATGAGGATGACTCTTCTACTCTGAGATTTCCCAAAGACCCATTTAACACATCAAATTCAGAACTTTCCCTGCTCATCATTAATCATGCTAGCATACACACAGCTCAATTGTCGGACTTGAATCTCAAAAAGAGAATAATTTGTTGGAGCAAACAGCAGGGAGAGCCAGTAGGAGGACGCTCCTTATGTATTGTTACTTGAGCAAGGAGTGGAATGGCAACCTACTTCTTTTCTGGAAGTTAAACTACAAGTCGTTTGCCCATCTGGGTCTGCAATGATGGGCCATAGTTAATTTTTCACATTTCCAAATACGATTTTGTGTGAAAGGTTCATTCAAAGTTGATCTGCTCTTGACTTTGCATTCAAGCATACAGCAGAAAAGAGAAGATATATACAAATACATTTAATGTTGCAAAGAAAAAGATTTCCACTTCAATCAATTGTAGTAATGAAACTTTTGATTTCCTATTCAGCATCCACAAGATCTAAATCACACAAACAAGGGCTAATTACAACAATCATGAAATCTTTTAACATCAATGAAGCACATTATATCACGCATTGGATTCAGTATTATTCAACTGACTTTTCTTGAAATTATTATTTTAAATATTATTTTGCAATTTGAAACTTTTATTGTCATAACATTTTAAATTTGGTCTTAATAAAATTATAGTAACTATCTTTAATCAAAATTTTTAACAGTATTTTATGGATTTAACTGTTAATTGGATCAGAAAATTGAAAATTTTCATAATTCAAGTCTAATATATATTATACTATTGCTTGATTTGGCAGTAAAACTTGTGTACATTAATTAAGCTCTAGGCATAGTTTTATTAATTTAGCAAATTAAGTTGGAAAAGAAGCAAATTAATTAATGAGAAAAGGGCAAGAACAATGAGAACAAAAAGAAGAAATTCATAAAATTCTGCATAAATATTTTGATAAACCAGCAAAGTCAAATCTTATGTTTATATAAATTAGTATATATCCACAAAATCAAACCACACATTTACAATCAAAAGAAAAAGCAAAAGACAAAATTATCCACAGAGCTTTAACAGTAGGAACAATACCTTGCGATTGCGACTACTACTTGACGGAGCGGAGATGGCCGCTCGGATTCAATCTTTCAAATGCCAGAAGAAAGCGGCGATGAATGATTAAGGAAAAATGAGCTTGCAGCCTTTGCTTTGTTTCGAAACCCTAAATTAAAACGATGTAGTTTTGATGTCAGTTAATTTGCACTTGGTGTTTTTCTTTTCATTATTTTTTATAATTATGCTTATAATAATAATAATAATAATAATAATAATAATGTCACGACCCGTTTCCGTGGGTCGGATCAGCACTAGGGCTAGGTAAGTTTAAGGCCCCCGACACCCGTAGTAAGCGTGTAACGCTAAAAATTTCACTTTCTCAATATAAATTTCAAACATTCAACCTAAATTTAACATCTTAAACATTTCACAGATCGAGCTCAATTTACAATACATCTCTTTTATAATATGGGCTAAAAATTTCACTTTCTTCATATAAATTTTCAACATTCACCTAAATTTAACATCTTAAAATTTCACAGATCGAGCTCGAATTTACAATAATCTTCTCTTTGATAATATGAGTTCACCAGAATTTCATTTCATTTATATTTAATACACGACTAAATCGTATGTAAATTCTACAACTTGCGGAGTCATACTAACTGTTTGGTATACATGAGCTTTAATATTACATATAGTTACATAGCAAAATGGTTAATTTGAACTTTAGGGAATTTGCTTTTCTATCCCTTCAAGCGAAGAAACATATTGCTTTACGAATTAAGAGGAAACTTACTTCTTGAAAAAGTTTAACAACGACATGATGCAGTCTTCTTAGGGGGTAATAATTATTGTATAACACACGCATTCACACAAATGTAATAAACAATGATCAATTTAGCTCATCGGACTAGTTATATGCTCACACCAACCAGTTCACAGCAAATGGCCTATCACAGCACTCACAATTATTAACATCTTCACATTAAGCACATTTCACGTGGAACAATAGTCACAGTTAGGCGAGCACTCACAATTATTAACATCTTCACATAATCACATCACGTGGAAAATAGTCAGTAGCGTCACCGAAACCCCCGATGAGCCGTACTCTCACCTGGCCCATCCTCTCAAACGTGTGCACTCGAGGAGCCAATCTCCCATACATGGCCGACCGGTCTAATCCTCACACGACCAATCCTCACATGACCAGTCCTCTCATTGTTTTTACATTTTCTCTTTTCTTTTCCATACTAACAGGAGGCAACCCAATCGTCTCCGTCAAATCTAGATCATTAGGCGCACACAACAGGAGGCCACCCTACGGGCTATCATCAAATCTAGATTATCAAGTGCGCCCAATAAGAAGCTACCATGTGGTTTCTACATAATCCATGGTATCAAGTGCACACGGGGTCGCCGATCTCCCAATTTTTCGGCCGACGGTCCAATTTCATAATTTCATCATAATCAGGATCCATGCTTTATGGACCGTCCTCACAAACTCATGGTGACTCACTTCATCCCAATTCCACACAAACAAAGCATATTTTTTTTTTTTTTTTTTTTTTTTCTTCTGAACTTTCAGGGAGAAATTGCTGGGGCTCAGCGATTACACAAATCAAAGGTTCTTAAGAAGCTACTCAAAGAACAAGACGCAGCTGGAAGAATATATGGAGCGGTTTGCTCTTCCCCTGCAGTTCTACATAATCAGGGTTTATTGAAGGTAATTTGGAGACAATCTTATATCTTCCTAGCATAAACTTGCATGTAATCAAGTTTCCACTTGTTGTGTAGGATAAGAAAGCCACTGCACATCCTTCTGTTGAGAATCAGCTAAGTAACAATGTAATAAATGACGCCAAAGTAGTTATTGATGGTAAAGTGATCACTAGCAAGGGGCATGCTACAGTAACAGATTTTGCAATGGCTATAGTGAGCAAGCTTTTTGGCCATGCAAGGGCGAGGAGTGTAGCTGAGGGCCTTGTTTTTGACTATCCTAGGACTTAGATGTGTTGAATAAGAGTGGAAGTGAGGAAGTCAATGAAGATGCCCCGATCCATGAAGGAGAGCCACTTATCCCAGAGTCTCAGACTCTAATCAGCTAATGGAGAATACAAACTTTCCAGAGCTATTTGGTCAAGGGTTATTCATGGGAGTCAAAGTGTGATGTCCAGTTTTGGAGTCTTGTTCGAATCCTAATACTGAATTTGAAGAAGATGGTGTTTGGGTTTCTGCGAAGTTTAGTGCAATTTGCACCAGTTTTAATCAGGAGATAGGGTTCTTTAATAACAATAATAACAATAATAATAATAAAATAATTAGAAAACTTTATCTATTATGTATTAAGTTAAAGAATTAATCTAAATAAACTTATTAATTATGTGTAGTCTAGATTCTACCGAAATTTCAGCAGAATCTCCCCTAAAAATAGGACTATCCATCTGTTTAAAGAAACACAGCTTAATATATATAGATATCAATCATTACACACAGCTCATCCATCGGGCAATCAAGTAATTTAATTTTTCCCTTCCTCCGTTTCAAAATAACAATATCAATATTACATTCAACTCTCAACATATAAATTGAAATAATCTTCATTGATCCAAGCGCATTATTAGACATTCTCACTTCACCTCAATATAATTAGCAATATATTAGCCTCTCTCAGGCGCGCGGCTTAGCTACGCTTGTCCACACACACATATATATATTTATTATGTATACACATCGAATATCCCACTTGGTTCTCTTCCTGTTTTTCATATTTATGTTGCAGGGTGTTTATTTGCAGTTCAACGGTTTATTGAGAAAATATATTAGTGATTTCAAGGTCTCTTTCGGCTCATAATATAATATTTTCTTAGTGTATTATATTTATTTTATTTTAAGTTTTAAATAATATATTATCCTAAAATGTCATTGTGTTAGAATATACTAGGTTTTAAAATTTATTATGATAAAAATTTTGAAAAAAAGATTCCGTGGCTGTTTGTTTTACAAATAATTAATTTCCGAATTTGCCATGTTTAGTTTACTAATTAATTGTTATCTTTTAAAAAAAGCTATTTTGCGTTTTATCAAATTTAGACACTATATTAAGATTTAAAATATCCTAACTAATTAAAATGTTTCCCTTTATAATATTATAAGGGAAGTCGCTTATTTATAATAAATTACAACTTGATTGTATTATTTATACGTTTTATACAAGGATCACACATTTTATACTTTCATTAATTAAAAGGTGATAATAATGATTAATAATTGTATTATAAATACTAATTAAAGTTACAATATTTAGTTGTTTCATAATTATTATTTTATGTATATTGGATGATAGTTTAACTAAATATATTAATATTTTAACGAACTAATTTAGTCACCAACTTATGAACAAAATTGTTAGAAGCTATATTGGATCTTACTTATTGTACTTCATTTAACTTTAATCATGAATATAATTTATTCTTTAATTCAGAGCGATATGAAATAAATTAAAGGACGCTTCATTATATCATTTTGAAGATTGATATAAAAAATATTATAATTCTAATCACCTATTTCATTATAGATATGTGAAAATAATTTTAGAAAATAAAAAATGTAAAGTATTTCAAAAAGTCAGTGAAAAATGAAGATTCACATAGGATATTTAAAAAAATGTTCAGTTTGAGGGATTTACTTCATTCCTTCATCAATCCTTATATACACATTTATGCTGGAGTGATGAGGAAGTTTCTTTACTCAGGAAAAAGGAAAAAGTAATAATCTGAAAGACAAAAAGCTAAAAAAATATTACACAATTCACGCCAAATACTAAGTTGATTATATCTCAAAAAGTGGTTAATTAGAGTAATCATGCAAAAGACGATAGACAAACACATCTTATTCACGTGCCAAAAAAATCAAAAGTGTCTTAGCTTAGATTGTCACTGTTTCTTGAACCAGCATTTACCCAGCCACCGCGTTCTACACCTGACCGGCCATTCTCTTTCGCTTATATACGGATCATAAACCCCAACCTGAATTGACATTATCGACATAATTCTATAAATTAGGGGTCTTAAGGTAAGAAGCAATGGTTTTGCAAGCAGTACTTACGCCAAGAATAGCGATTAACCAATTGGCGTCCTTTTTTTGCTTCTTCTGATTTTACTTGCTTTTTAATTGCTTGCTTAAATATTGCAGACCATGGAATTTTGTAAGCCCTGAAGGACTCCGTCTTAGATGCGTCCGACGGCCCCATGGAAGTATGCATCTCTTTGCTTCCTCGTTTGCATATTCTTTTTTTTTTTTTTTTTCCTATTTTTTTTTTTTTTTTTTTCTTCTTCTTCTTTTGTTTGTTTACCGGCTTATTTACATTAACCGCTATATTTCGTTGGTTGCTTTTTAGACAAGCTAATTTGTTTTACTAATTTCAGATGAGGCAACTTCGAGCGCAGATTGGTGCCGTCGCCAAGGCAGATGGGTATGTTAGCTACTTATAGTTCAACTTCTATTGGCTTTGATTTAAAGCATTTTAAGTAATATTGGTTTGCAGTTCTGCTGTTTTTGAGATGGGTAATACTAAAGTAATTGCTGCAGTGTATGGGCCAAGAGAGGTATTCTTTATTTTCTTTCTTCATCTTATCCCATTGATAGTGAGCTGCAGTGTATGGGCCAAGAGAGGTATTCTTTATTTTCTTTCTTCATCTTATCCCATTGATAGTGATTAGTGAGGACATCTTTGAGTTAGTTTTTAAGTTGGCTTTCATTCACCTCCTTGTCCAGGTTCAAAATAGGAGCCAACAGCTCAGTGACCAGGCATTGGTAGCACTTCTTCAATATATTCAATCATATATTAGTCTTCCTGCTCTTTTAACTGCAGTGGTAACTCTCTCATCAAAAACTGTGTGTATTTATGTTCATCTCAGGTACGATGTGAGTACAGCATGGCTAATTTTAGTACTGGAGATCGCATGAGAAAACCGAAGGGTGACAGGTAACCTGCCTTTGGTGTATTTTAAAATTGGGATGGTTGAAATAACTGTAAAGTGCTAGTCAATGCAAAAATCTGCCTAAGCACTTAATGTGATTTGGTTAATACATGCTTATAAAATGATTCGTAACATTCTAGGATTGAATTCTTAGTGACTTTTTAACATAGAAAAAAGCTCCAAATATTTTGAAGATTTTGTGCTAGGATTGTTAGGCTAAAACCTTACTACGCCATCCATAATGCTATTGGATGGAAATGGAGGGAATATTGTTTGGGAGCATAGTCTAATAAAATTATGAAGCTTAATATTATACTGATTTTTGGGAGTTTAATTTAGAACATTAAGCAGGCATCCATTCTGCCCTTGGGACATTTTTAGTTTCCATTGCTGTCTCAAAATGTACCAATATAAAGATTGTCAATAAAAAGGTTGTTTACACTTTCCAAATAGTTGTTCAAAAGGTTTTTTTTGTTTTCTTTTACATATATTACAATTTCTTTTTGTACACAGGCGATCAACAGAAATATCTCTAGTTATTCGTCAGACAATGGAGGCATGCATATTGACACACTTGATGCCTCGTTCTCAGGTTATATTGCAATTTTTTGGAACTGTTTTCATATACCTGGATATTGCTCTCCTCAATGCTCATTTCTTGCTCTAAAGCATTGCCTCTATTTTTGCAGATAGATATTTATGTGCAAGTTCTTCAAGCTGATGGAGGTAATATCCAAGTCATTTATGAATCCTTCTGCTGATTCCTAGATGATAATTACTAATTGCTGGAAAAATGACTTAAACAGAAATTATACTAGTAAATCAAACTGATCTTGTGGTGTTATATGGAAGCGTAGAATTTGGGAACACCCAATGTTTCTGTAGCATAAGCAAATAGGCTGAGCCAGCCTATATCTCTGAGAGATTATTATAGTTCCCAAAGTGGTAACGGAAGTTATTAAGATGATTCATTATATTTCCCTAAAAGATTACTTCTCAATAATGAAAAGGTTTTGTCCCTAATCTTGCTGGCCATTTGTGGCCTGCAGGAACTAGATCTGCATGTATCAATGCTGCAACTTTGGCCCTGGCTGATGCTGGAATCCCCATGCGCGATCTTGTCACTTCTTGTAGTTCTGGATACCTCAATAACACTCCTTTGCTTGGTAACTTATCCTTCTATATCATTTGGGCTAATGCAGTTTTGTTTTCAATATTAATTTTAAATTGCAAAATTAAAGTCGGCATTAATAAATGAATGCAGATTTGAATTATGTAGAAGACAGTGCAGGAGGTCCAGATGTTACAGTTGGAATTTTACCTAAGTTGGATAAAGTTACTCTCCTTCAGGTTTTTATCGTCCAAGATATGAACTGCTTAATAATGATCGCAAATTCTAATAACTTGTGTTCTTTTGCTTAGCTGTCACGAATTTTAATCTCATTACATGGGTGGAAATTTAATCATGGTGCAACATACGTTTTGAAAGTCGTTATTTCTGGTGTATTTTCTTCTAGATATTAACTGTCATGCTCCATCCTGACTGCTTCTTCAGGTAAAATATTAATTACAAGAGAGAGAGAGAGAGAAAAAATTCTAGTTGCCTTTATGTGATCCATCTTGCTTTGCTGGATAAGGGTTGATAGACTCAGCTTGTTTAAAATACGTGTTGATTGTTTGTTTGGGAGCAACAAAGTTTGTCCTTAATTTCCAACATCTATTGTTTTTAAGGCGTCTGATTGGGGAGTCGGGATTAGTAAAGTTTCCTTGCCTGATTTAGCATTTTTCCCCAGATCAGATTTTTACTTGTAGACTAATAATCACAATGCTTTTCTAATATAGATGGATGCTAAGTTGCCAGTAGAAATCTTTGAAAATGTTATGCAACTTGCTATTGAAGGCTGCAAGGCAATCGCGAAGTACATTGGAGAAGTAAGGAAATTGTTTTTGCTGCCAGTCTAAAGAAATCTATATATATTGGCACAAGTTATATTATCTTTTTTTCAGTTCAAGATTGGATTGTAAATGATGATTTTATCCGAAATACTTATTTTGGCTTCGTGGCAGGTGTTATTGGAGAATACCAAGCAACTAGAATACCGAAGAAGCTTATAGTTTATTATTAATAATTAGGTGAATAATTCAAAATCTCATAATTTTAACCTAGCATTGTCAAGTTATCAACAATTAAGTGTTGCTAACAATTTCTATTTTTTTGAGTGCAGGTTGCATTAGCGATCACAACAAGGCAAAATTTAGCTTAGCTTGGAAGTCCTTTACAGATGATTGAATTGGCAGTTTTCAGTTAGACCTGTGTGTGCATGTTTGCATACATTTTGCTGTTGTTGCTTGAGATACTTCGTCTTGTTATTTCCATTAGTATTTGAACCGCAAATTATATAGCACAGGTTGGAATATATTTTAATATTAATATTATTTTCAGTCTGGAGGAAAATCTATTATTACCCAATTTGTCTGTAGAAATAGTCAAAGACTGCTCGCCATGGAATGTATAACTTATTGTTGAATATTTTATCTAAGCTTGTTTTCAGGCGTAACACATTCTTTTAACATACAGGTCTCAGGTTTAAAAAATTTTTTTAAAAATATTTAAAATAAAATTACTTTTTGATATTCAGAAAGGTAATTAAAGTAATAACACAAACTTAATTCACATTCGAAAGTGCCTTGTACCATCTGCTTCATAGAAAAATTCTAATCAAGTTCATTAAATATCATCTTCTTCTACCTAGAGGTACTCGCAAACATGCTGATTAAGCATTCTTCTGATTTTGGTTAGAGAATATGATTTCAGCTTCTGTTGATGCCCTTCGATATCGAGTAATCTCTTTCAAAATCCTTACTTCTTCAGCGATGTTCATAGTATTACAAGGGTGAATATGCATTCTCTGTAACAAGGGTGATTTGGATAGCAGAAACTTCACAAACTCCATCTGGGGTTTTGTTCCTACAAAAGCTTTCATCTCCACCTCCTGAAGTTGATGCTGCAAAATATTTGAATGCTTTTGCACTTCTAAAAGTTCTACAACATCCATGCTGTCTTCATTTTGCTCATTAAAAACCTGAAAGAATAACAAACCATATCCTAGTTCATCTCTGCCTTTCAAAATCCATTTAAATTTAGAACATACAGAACCATAATGTTCTGAAAAACTTACATAAATCTTAAGTTTCTGCAGGAAAGGAGAACTTCTAATCAAGCAGAGAGTACATGAAACCTCCTTCAGCTCACCAAAACACAATGAAACAATTTCAAGAGTTTTTAGGCTATTCAAAGGTGCAGGAAGCCTCTCTGGTAAATTCCTTGCAGCCAAAATCTTGAAGCAAACATCCAAAGAAACAGAAAGAAAAACATTACGATAGTACTTAAAATAAACATTATCGAATAAACTAAATCACCACGAAGTTATCTTACCATCAAAAAATAAAAACTTATTTGGAGATGCTCTATACTAGGCAGACAACTGAAAACCTCAACCATATCGATTCCGCTGGCTTCCTTGACCTCTGGATAAATGCCTTTCCACCCTCGAATTACAGCTTTTGTAAGAAGTGGAGTATCTTTGAAACAGATAGACTTGAATAGCAGACTGATGGATAAGAACTTTAGATTAGGAGCAGATATGTCAAGGTGATCCACATTCTGGCAGTTCGTTAGTTCTAATCTTTCCAATAATGGGCATTTCAATAATAAATTTTCAACAGCAGCATTGGTGTTGAAGCAAACATCGTTGAAACTAGCACTGATGAGCTCGTTAAGTCCATCGAATGCAACAGGAAGCTTGAATGAACAAGAAGATAAATGCATATGCCGCAATGTTTTACATGAAAAAATACATTGGGGAATTGTATGAGGTTTACCCTTTTTAATGCAAAGGGTCAGTTCCTGGATGCCATTCCTTGTCAGGAAATCTAACATATGATCAATCTCAGGACAGCTTTCCATTCCAGAAATGGAGAGAGTGAACTTAATTACTGGGCATCGACAAAGTAGAAGAACCTGAAATATAATCAATAGAAGCTCGTTCTTTGCTGGAGGTTGTGCTTTGAAGTGATTCTCGAACGTGTTGTCAAATACAAGTGGAACAGTTTTCCACTTATGCCTCCAATTCTTTGACAATAAACTCGTTCTTACTGCCTCTTGCAGGGGCAAACGTGCAAGGATGTTTTCGGTGACATTTTGTGGGATGTTACTGATCATGTCATGATCAACAATTGAACTAACAATATCCATCATTTCAAAATGATTGTCTCTGAAATCACAAGAAAAAGGAAATGAAATCAAAATGCAGAATTCACATGATGATTTAAATTCAACCATAAGTAATCTTTACAAAATTCTGAAACAAAGATAAATTCCTTGGAACTTTATGAAATAATCATTCATATCAAACATAACATGTATGAATTTGCAAATGAAACTTCATGTCAAACAAGCTATTAATTCAGCAGAACTGTAATCTATTTCATACATGTATAACTGTCAACAAGTAGTAGATATATATATAAGCCAACCCTCAAAGAAAAATCCAAAATTTCGCATACGAGAAATCAGCAAGAGAAAGAAATCCATACTTATTATAAGGCAGAAGTAAGTTGCTTCTCCTTCTCCGTGGTTAATTCAAGTAAGTCAGCTCTGATTCAACCCTCGCTTCTCATTTTCGCCTTCTTTGCGAAGGAAAGTAGTGTTAAAAAGTGGAAATAGCTTTCTGATGGCAACCGGTAGGTTAACCACTTAAAATGCACCACCGGAGTCTGAATCCATTTAAAAATTTACATTTAAAGGGGGTGTATTAGACCATTAGCCCTGTTATAAATTTTTCTAGATTTATTAAAATCTTATGGTATTTAATTCAGACTGCTACGTGATCTATAAAAATTAAATAGTATTTAATTATAACTTTTTAAAAGTATATATAAATCTAATGGTATTCAAAAAATTACTGATTTGAAAAGATTTTATAAAATTATTGATTTCGTTGGATTTTAAAACGTTAGATATATTTTTTTAATTTTTATTTTACTTAATATAT
Source organism: Jatropha curcas (assembly GCF_014843425.1). Next base: position 18,896,645 of record NW_023590789.1, on the reverse strand, counting down.
ATATATATTTAAACCTGTAATTTTTTAGTGAGACGGTCGCTAACGGTGTGCAAACTTACCAACCGAGAGGAATTGAAAATCAAACCGACTTATTTTCGGTTCGGTTAGTTAAATCAAGAAATGTTCAATTGTCAGTTTATTCAGTTTGAACCGAATTTATTAATCGTTTTGAGTCGGTTTCATAGAAATCTATCAGTTGGACTTAAAACTGAATCAACATGGAAAAACCGATCAAAATTGACCAAATTAACTGGTTTTGTTTGGTTTGATTTATTTCAAAAGGTGAATTTAGTTTGGTTCGGTTTGGTCTATTGGTAAAATTTTTTATTTGTATTTTTTTATCTCGATTCGATTTAGTTTAAATCAAACCGACCTTTTGCTCACCCCTAACCGTCCCTATTTAGTTAAGGGACAAGAAGCTCATGATCTTCTGGCCACATTACGATTGTTCCAGGGGAGCAAGCGATAAGGTTAACAAAGAAGAAAACGATTTTGGAGAAATGACTATTTTTTGGTCCTCATTGTTCTTCAATGTTTCAATTGGGTAAAAATTTTTAAATTTGTTCAATTAGGTCTTAAATTTAATTTTAATTGGATCTATAAAAAGCATTGTAATTCCATCAAAATCACACAAAAAAGTCTCACCCAATTCCATAAAACTCTACATAGAATTTTAGTAAAATCTGTGAAAATCTTAGGAAATCCTTTAATTTTATCAAGCTCAATAATTCTTTTAAAATCTAACACAATAGTAATTCAATGCACCCCTTTAATATTCGAGCATGTCCTAAATCCGATTGTAATTATCCATTTAAATGCTCGAATCCGTTTAACATTCAAAATATTATTTTTATTTTTCAAAAATAAAAAGTAAGAAAAAATATAATATAATTATAATTATAAATAATTATAATTATAATTATACATTATAATTAAAAATGTGTATTTATAATTTTCTTTAAAAAATAAGTGTTCTTAAATATTTTTAGAATATTAATTTTAACGGGTAATGGGTAGGCGGATACAAGGTCTTCTAAATTCGAACTAACAAAATCGATAGAGGTATTAAAAATATTAATCCTAACTTATAATTAAAAATGTGTATATATAATTTTCTTTAAAAAAATAAGTGTTTTAAATATTTTTAGAATATTAATTTAACGGGTAATGGGTAGCGGATACCAAGGTCTTTAAATTCGAACCTAACAAAATCCGATAGAGGTAGTAAAAATATTATCTAAACCCATATCATATTCACTATCCGAACCTGCCAAAATCGGATTAAATCTAATCGGGTACCCGCCGGTTTGGATAAAATTATCATTCCTACCAATGACCAAGAAAAATAAAAGAAAAAATATTCCTTTTAAAAAGAAAGTGATTTTCGTCTAATAGAAAAAGTTTTGGCTTGCCTAATATATTAAAATACCTTGAATTAAAAACATTTGCAATTTCGTTCTATTTTAATTTTTCTTCAATTTTATCCAATTTCAATAATTTGTAGCAATATCATCCTCAATCAATCGTAATTAAGAACGAAATTGTAAATAAAAAAAATTCATCCATTTTTATATCATCATGTGACCATAATAAAAATTTAAAAAATAAAAATTTGAAAAAAAATTCCACTAATTTACCTAAGTGATGTTGCACAAATTTAATTTTTAATTTTTAAAATAAATATATAATTAATAATTTAATAATAAAAATTTTTATTTTCAAAATATGGCATAAAAATTAGATTAATGAAATATTATTTTATTCAATTGCGTGTTTTGTTTTCATATTATCTATATGGTAATGATAAAAAAATCCTAATTCTTATAATTTTTTTAAATCGATAATATAGCCACATTATTTTTCATTTAATAAAAAAATAACTTTTTAATTATTTTAATTGCATGTTTTAAATATCATATTTCTAAATCTATAAATGTATTACTAACTAGATGTGAATATAATTTAATATTCAAACGACGTTTAAAATTATAGTTTTATTATTAATTTTTTTGTTTATTAACGATAACATACTAAAAAAAAAAAAAGGAAATTATTTTTCTATTTGCAATTATATCCTTAATTGCAATTGAGGGTGATATAGTTATAAAAGGTCAAATTCACGTGATTTTTATTTATAGTTGCAAATTTGATGAGTAAATTTTTCAAAATTTTTTATTTTAGCGCTTGACCAAAAGACTTTTTAAATTAAATTCTTGAATCATAGAAATTTTTTATCAAATCAATCTAGTGTTGACGTGGATTTCTCTTTCCTCTTACACAATTCCCTATTCGGCAAAAGTCTTTGAGCTAACTTATATCATTCGACTAAATTAAAACTCTATCTCAATTAATTGTACCGTTCTGCAACATAACTTTTATAATAGCTTTTAGAGTTTGAGTAGTTTTTTATAAAACATGAAACCCTTTAACTTTTAACATACAATCATACCCATTGTTTTTTTTCTCCGGAATTCAACTAATTAAACAACTAATGTCATTTTAAGTTAAACAACTATTTTTATTGAACACTTTTAATTTAAACCGCTCTAAAAACGGCTATCATTTAAAAGCTAATAACTAACAGTTAACATTGTTAAACAAATCTAATATTTCCTTACTTGTTATCTATGAATTAAACTTGCTTACATATAGTCTATAAGCTCATCTATGAATTAATCTAATAAAAATAAGAATATTTAAAAATGGTTTTCAATTTATCTTTCTTTTTTCCAGTAAATAGTAAAAAAAATCCTCGTTTCGATAAAAAAATTACTTTTGATTAATTTGGTCCATATATGAATTTATAGACCGAGTCTAAACAAGTCATTTATTCTACCTAATGCCTCAATAATTTCTTATCCCATTACTCTACCGTAAGTATTCATAAACCGCTGAAGATAGTTACAAATATCTACAGTAATAAGAAAACACTCATTACATAGAATCTGAACAAAAACGTTCTTGCAAGCATGAAATAACAAACGATGCTTCCATCCTCGAAGAAGGGGCTTAAAAAACTTCTTTCTTCTTACATTTTACATTTTACATTTTACATTTTAATACTAATAAATTGGCGTACGATGGTCGACTATCACCGAATTCCAGTTTCATCTTTATCTTATTATTGTAATTAAGTTGTTTATAATTCAAATGCGATATTCATTATTAATGTGAAAATTAATTTATTTTTAATCAAATTGAAAACATAAATATAGTAGTGTGAGAAATACAATATCATTAGATCCAAAACTGCAATTTTTTTCACACAAAATGCCCAAAGAGTAAAGACACCATCCTTAATTAGTGAAGAAGATGACACATAATTGCCAAGTCAGACAAAACAGATGTTTACTTAGGTAAGTAATATGGTGTTCACTAGCACCATGTTTTAATGCAAATGGATGCATTAAATTAACTTTCTCCTCAAAAATAAAATAAAATAAAATACATTTAGCTTAAAATTAAAAATGTTTCCCCTGGAATATGTTAGCAGTCATCATTTTGATCTTAATTTAATACCTCTTAATATAAATATTAACATTTTTTTTCAATTGCTTCAATGAAATCCAAAAGATTTAAAAATTAAAAAATTTAAATATAAGAAGCTCAAACATATTGTATGTTTATGAGAAAAATGTGATTAGACTAATTATCTAATAATATATAATTCAAATTGATAATTTGCTTTTTTTTTTTTTTGAAAAATTAATATTAAAAAAACAAGAAAATAAATAAAGAATTGTACTATTTGATTTAATACAGTAATTGATCCCTCTTATCTTAGAAAATACACTATTTAATTAGTTTATAAAATTTTAAAAATTAAATTATTTAGTTATTCTATTTGAATTAATGTAATTAAAAGAGAGAAATAATAATACATTCATACATTAACAAGACTGCGTTTTTTTATTAAAAAAAAAAACCAAGACTGCGTAATTTTCTGAATTCTACCCTATGAAAAGCCTTTAATTAAATTTCTCAAATTTTCTTATCTAATCATAATTATCTATTGGATCTTTTTTCTTTAAGAGATGTTTTTTAATTTTGGAAGGATGAAATTTGAGAGGATTTGGAGTTTATTATTATTATTATTTTGTAATTATAAATCTAAAGAAACCTTAGCAAGCTTAGACAGTTAATGGACAATCTGATTGCCTAGCCTACGAACATGAGAACATTGAAAAGAAGAGAAACTAGAAATGAAAACCTGTAAAGACAGCAATCTAGTCTCATATTCAATATCTGGGACGTTTTGAGAATTAACCAGGGAGATGTCATCGGACTCCAGAATTATAGGAATAAAATAATTCCCCTTTTAAACTTTAGGAACAAAATAATTTATATTTTTGAAATAATAGAGATTGATAAATGTGTTAGATTAAATTTTAGAGGCAAATAATAATTTAATCAACAAAACAAGAAAAAAGTATTTAGGACGTGTTCCACAATGCTATTTACACTGCTGATAAAAAAAAAAAAAAAAACATTTTGTTGAAATTATTGATGACTAGAATTTATTATTATTATTATTGATTATATAGGAAACAACAACATATAAGGTAAGCTACATAACATAAACACTTTTTACAACCAATATAAGATTACGAAGGATTAATCCGATAAGAACAATATAACAATTAAACAACATGTCCAAACTATTTTTTTTTAATTATATTTACCAAATTATTTTTCCTAATTAAAAGGAAGTGACAAAAATGTTCTCAATTTTAATATTTTCTTTTATAAATATAGTCATTTTTTTAATTTTATCAAATAATAATTTATTTTTTATTTTTTATAATAATCATGGCCCTGTATGTGTGCTATCCAAAATCAGCTTACATGACCATTAAAATTGACATTGGGATCCACATATAATACATCAATGCTTAGTGGGAAATCTACTAGTAACTTGGTAAAAATTCAAAATCGCAGTGTTCTTTTTATAGCTAAATCTTAAAATTTAACACCGCATGGCCACCCTAACCAGTAGGAAGGTAAGGTATTTTAACTGAGTTGTTAGTGTTTTCCGATCATCCTGTGATTTGTTACGCGGTATAAATTTGGTTAGTTTTTTTATTTTTGTGAAGGGTGACAGTATTTAATTACAATCTTTTTAACTATAAAAATTTTATTAATTTAATAAGCCAACGAGAGACCTATCTGGCTATTCGTATCGTGTAGTCTATAGCCCGCGGTATTTTTTTTGATCCATTAGGCTTCCTTAGGTATTAAAAAATTTGGATGATAGTATTAATATTAGGAACCAAAATTGATAGAATAAAAAATAAGACACTAATAGACTCTCGCTTATTTATGAAAACTCTTGTGATAAAAGAATTCAAACTCATAATCTCTCACTCCTTACATAATTGAAAAAATCAATCAAATCATATCTCATAATATATATATATATAATTTTTATCATTTAGCATTCCTAAAAATAACATTAACAAGAGATTGAGTTAACGCGTCTAATCTCGGTTGGGTTATATTCACAGATTGTAACATTTAGTCTATGAGTTACATTCCTCTTTATCAATAATGCTATGTTTGGTTTAGTTGCAGAGGATTGTAAGAAAATTTTTAATCATAAAAATGACATTATCGTTGAATGGCTAAGAAAACAAGCTAACGTTCAAACTCATACTCTAGGAAGAGCTTTTTACCGATATTCTATTCTCAAATAATGGAATTTTATTCCTGATTGTATTTGGTTGTTATTTTGTTACTGCAATTGGTTTTTATCCTTTAAAAAACAAAAAAATCTCGGTCGGCGGATGAGCGATTTTGGAGTCAACTTGTAAATGTATTATCAAGATCTGTGCCTTGCTCTCATTTCTTAATTTACACATGAGAACAACGAATCCTATTTTGCCACGTCTACAGCCAATACTTCATTGTCATTGGCTGTGATCATGTGTTGAAAAGCGTGTATCCATTGGTGGCTTCTACGCTTTCGCCGCCGAGAAAGAAGATCCTCCGCACGTTCACCGGCTATCAACGCTTCAAGGTCAAGCAAATACTTTTCTTTTTTTTTTTCAATTTTCACATGTTGATTAGAATTCGTCAACTTATGCCTAATTATTTTCTAGAAAGGGTGAGTTACAAAATGAGGGTGATTTTCCTCTTATGATTTAGAGTTTACAATTAAATTATCACCTTAAGAATTAATGAAGCATTATGAGAAAAAAAGGATACTGTAACTTTAGTTTTGTTTGTAACATTGTATTTTCTGGTAAGCTTTACCCACAAGGTCAGTAATTCAAAGTCTTGAGGTGCCATTGTTACATTGGTAGAGGTTTAAAACTTGAATTTGAAACCTGAAATTGTTGCTGTCAAAAAATTAAAAGTCTTCTTGAGGCGGGATTGTTATATTGGTAAAGGGTCGAAACCTGAATTTGTTGCTGTTAAGAAAGATTTAGTTGAATCATTTGATTTACTCTAAGCTTGAAAATGCATGTGTAAACAAAAAATAGAAAGAATTAAATAATTATAGTATCATTCTCCACTATCACCTGATCCTTTTGTGAAGATTTTATTTGTATTGTGAAGGAAATTAAATTTACAAAATGACATACAATCAATCCTCCTAAGCTCAATTTAGTAGTTATGCATTTCTTAGAACTACAATGCAAGTCTAATTAGTTCCATTTTCCACTATTTTGAAAAGAAAAGAAACATATTTCGGATCACATTAATTAGTAATTAAGTAGGTCAATTTATTCCTATGCATTTTTTCTAACAGGAAAAACTTATATACAATGGGTGTATAAATTTACAAATTTAATAACGAAAATTGGCATAATAAAAATACAGAGCATTTTTTCATTAAAGTGTTTTTTCATTAGAGAGAAAGAGATAAAAATATTATAAAAATACAAATTTAATAACGACAATTGAGTATTTACATACAATTAGATATTCATAATTAGCACAAAAACTACAAGTTTGTTCGACAAAATTAATTGTTTTGATAGTTGTTAAGTGTTTAGCTGTTAGCTATTTGAATAGTTTTTTATAAAAAAACTAAAAATTAAACGTTAGATGAATCAACTTTTTATAAAACCTTACCTCAACATCTAAAAGTTAGTTCAAATGTTATGTCACCGAATATCCTAAAATATAACGTTTAGCTATTTAAAAAATTTTTGCCGAATATAACCTACAGATAACAAGATAAAAATATACACAAACAAGCCTAGCTAGCTAAGAAAAATAATACTAGTGTTGTCTTTCAATTAGATCTTCATTAATCAAAAACTTAATGCAGAATGCCAGCCTTTCATTCTAATTAGTCAAAGAAATAATTAATTAACTCACTCTAGAATCTAGAGTCTAAGAATTAATGCGAATCTAGAGTCTAAGAATTAATGCTTAAATTCATGAATTAATTAACAATTTAATCAACCCTCTTCTTAAAAACTTAAGACAGCATTTCTTTTCCCTTACATTATGGAATATTTTTATCACAAACTTTCAGCTTAAAATACCCTCCAAGCACCTCTCTTGCTGTACACTTCTATAGACAAATTTCAATTTGATAGAGAAAGAGAAAAGAGAATGGCTCCTTCTCTACTCAAACTCACAACCATTCTCTCTGTCCTTTTACTACTGCTAGTATCATTTCATACTCAAAAATCCCTCGCAGCCGAAAGTGAAGACGATGAAGAGTACATTCTTGATACCCCGTTGCCTAATTTTAGGTCAAGAAGTAGTTTCTTGGCAAGAGTTATAAGAAAAGGTACGCGTTGCAATGCGTTAAGTTCCAATATATGTAATGGAGTGTATGCAAACAATGGCACAAGCTTACTCTACTGCTGCAAGAGCCATTGCCGGAACGTTCTTGGAGATCAGAACAACTGTGGCGAGTGCGGTAGCAAGTGCAAATTTGGAGAGCGTTGCTGCCATGGAAGCTGTATTAGTGTTGCTTATGATGCAAATAATTGTGGCGGGTGCAATAAAAAATGCCCTCCGGGAGTTCCCTGCAACTACGGAGTTTGTGGGTATGCTTAGAACAAACTACTATACACATATATAGATATATATATATATATATATATAGATGGTTTAAAGATAATAATAAATAAAGAAAATTATAGTTCGTTAGAGATTATTGGTAGATGAGTCTATGGTTTGGGATGTATTGTTTCTCAAGAGAGTGAATGGGAAGGGCTTTTTTTCTTTTTTTAAATATTGTACTTAAAGATTGAGTTTTTTTTTTTTTATTTATTTATTTCATTCAGCAGTATAAATGAACAAGGTTTTGTGTCCGTAATAAGAGGAAGAGAAGCCTATTTCAAGGTGGTTCGTTGTTATTTTTATTATGAGTAGCTAATTCTATAATTAATTACATAGAAATTATTAAGTAGAAAGTCCAATTTCTTTCTCAAAAACACAGCAAGCCAGCATTTTCAAGAATCCACTCAGCTTCTTAACTAACCTACTATTCGATAGATGATTCACAAGTTAAAAGGGCTAAATAAATAATTTAACCTTTTAATTTTGACAAAAAAAAAAATTGTATTACGTTAAAGTTTAAAATCGATAAGATGGCACTCTATATTTCGCTTTTTGTAATAATTTGAAATGTTCTTATGCTAAAAACAACAAATTTTACATTTAAAATATTGATTTAATATGTTGTTAATATAAATTTAACCGTGAATGTTGTATACTCGTAACTCCAATGCTTTTGAAAAACCTATCATTGCTCTTGAACTTCTATTTTTGTATATTTCACTAAAAGTTCTGTTTTTATTTTTCATGTCATCTTCCATCCTTCCTTCTTTATAGCTTAAATCACTAAGTTTGAAACTCTCAATTTGATAAAACAGATGGAAACAAATTCCTTCTAGCTCATGGTGAGGATTAATGTGGAGATTCAAAAGATTTGTGGTGCTGATACCATCATTATAACGAAGGCTTTCTTTCTGCTTTTTTGCATAAAATATCTAGGTATACGGTAGCTTCCAGAAAGAGAATTTGAAACAGAGGGATTGTTTTTACCGGGTTAAGACTTGAGAATTGATTTTTTTTTTTTTTTTTTTTCTAGCTCCTGGATAGAGAAGATATATAGAATATAGATTCAAAAGATTTGTGGTGCTAGATAATCATATAAAACGAAGGCTTTCTTTCTGCTTTTTTGCATAAATATCTAGGATAAAGCGGTAGCTTCCAGAAGAGAATTTGCAACAGAGGGATTGTTTTTACCGGGGTTACAGACTTGAGAATTGATTTTTTTTTTTTTTTTTTCCCTTGGTTGTCCTGGGAGTATAAGTTTTCTAGATGTTATTTGGCACGTTGGTTAAAAATATTCGAAAATTAGTTAAAAATTAGTATATTTTTTTTTTTTTTTTTTTTCCTTGGTTGTCCTGGAGTATAAGTTTTCTAGATGTTATTGGCACGTTGGTTAAAAATATTGAAAATTAGTTAAAAATTAGTATAAGTTTCCATTGTTTGGTTACATTATTGAAAATTAGTTAAAAACATTAAAATTTTAACTCATAAGACTATACTAATAATAATAATAACAATATAAATTTCGTATTTTAAAATTTTTATTGTTAAATATGAGAATAATGCAAAAAAAAAAGGTAAATTATGATAGACGCCGGTGAGCGACGGTGACTGGTGGTGAATGGTAAGTGGTGGTAGTGGTTATTGATGATTAGTAAATTTAAAAAATATGGATTTATTAGATTAAAATAAGTTTGTCAAACTCCAAAAAATCTTTTACGCTCTTGAAAATGAGAAGCCATTTTCCTTAAAAATGACTTAATTTTCCTTTGATCAGGAAAATATTTTCTGTTGACTTATTTTCTTAAACAATCCAAACAACGGAAAATTATGAAAATTTCCTGGAAGTTATTTTACAGAAACAAACAGAAGTTAGGTATTTGATATTTCGTCTTCAAGGGCAAGTAATTTCCTTGTCTCAATGGAGGGTAGATCGTAAATGAGTGAGGGAGTAGAAAGAGAGGAAGAGAATGAAAAGAATTTTTGTTTTACTTAAAATTTAATATTTCATTAACATTTACAAATATATTGTTATTTGATTCTTCTTCAAATTTGATCAGTAAGGTTTATATGCAACTCTTGTTTTAAAAATTTTTGAGTTTGTTTTTAATTTTAGAAAAAAAAAATTATTTGCTATTTTATTCTTATATTAATTTCAGATAAAAAAAAAAGTCTTAGATATTTAAAATGAAAAAATGGAATAAGAATCAAAATCTGAAACTGTAATATTAAAAACCCAAAAAAAAAGTATTCTTACATTAGTTTTAGAAAAAAATTAATTTATGATTTTTAATAATCAAATTTTGAAACTGTAATCTGTATTTTAGGAAAAAAAATATTTTAATTTATAAACTTATTCTTATACTAATTTTAGGAAAAAAATGTAATAAAAATCAAAATATGAAACTGTAATTAATTTTAGAAAATTATTCTTACATTATTTTCATTTTCAGTAAGTGGAAATTGGAGCTTCTAAATCATAGTTGACGGTAAGCTTTTAAGTCAATATTGCCTGAGAACTCTAGCTCTTACATAAAGATCTTGCTTTAGGTGAAAAGAAGCTGCAATCCAATAACTTACTAACCAGAGTAAACCAATGCCCTTGAATTGCCACCTCGTATCAGTCACAGAAAACGAATAAGCTCAACTGCAAATTTTCCTTTCTTCGTAGAATTTATTTCTCCTATCTGAGTTAAAGCAATTCATGCATTAGAATGACGATCTAAATAATAAAAGTAAATTATAACAAGAAGTTCAAATACTTCACCTTTAATCTGCCTTTCCCACTGACTGAAACAATATCTCCAGTTTTCAGTGTAGTATTATTTTTTGTGATGGTCGTCCAATTCACGCGCACGTCCTTGTTACTGCAGAGACAGAACATTAGGTGTATATATAAAATTCTCCATCTAATAAATTGCCAGGTTATGGCACTTCCAACTATCGATTTGCTTCTCATCTAGATGCAAGTTATCAAAGTGACCAATATAATTACTCTTTGAAAACAACTATGCATCAATTGAGGCACGTGTCATTCTAAAGGCTGAAACGAGTTGTCTTCTGGTCAAAATTCCTGATATTTTCAGAGTTCAGGATTCTTACTATTTTCTTTCATGCAGATTCTAATTAAATATGCATCAAACCAAAACCAAAAGAAAACAAATTGACCCAGGAAATCCCAAAGCTATTTCATTTGTTATGTGACCATAACTGCCATTGAAATGATTTGATCAATTTACGATATCAAGGGTGCTAAAACTTACCTCTGTTGCACCAAATATCCAAATGTCCAGTAGAGTTGTGCAGAGACAAAACCAAAAACATGATGGTCGGAATGGCATTACCAGATGGGAGATTCGGCTAAAATGGCCTATTTATGTGCATTGATGACCAGAAATATATCATTTTACAAATAAGCAGTAACTTTCTTGAAGGAATTGGTTAAAGAAGTCTGCAAATATATATAAGATAGAAGACAGCAGGCAAAAAGAACTCGAGTATTTAATATGGATACGTGGATGGACAATTAAAGATATGTCTCACTAAGTATAGGTAGTGGTCATAATGTACATCCAGAGTGGATATCAATGGATAAATTCCACGGAAGCAAAACAGGCATTACCTAATCAAATCAACTAATTTCGATCGTGAAATCTTGAATCCAGCGCTAGCTAGAGCATCAACCCTGAGTGACGTTTCTACTGTTTTAAATGTATTAGTCCTGAAAACAGAAAAGAGCACACAATGTTCAACTCAAGCCAAATGTGAATATGTCCAAAATTATGCAGAAAACACCAAACATGATAGCCTGCAACCTTGGCGGTTCATATTCAAGAGCAAGCAACGGTATCCTTGCACAAGAAACTGAAACATTACTAACCTGCAAGACAAATAAGTAAAATAATAACACAGGAGAGCATTGAATAGCATCACATCAAAAGCCACCAAGTATACAATCTACAGGACCAAATTTCTAATTTTCTAATCCATGCGCCTGCTGAGAAATGGTTGAGCAATGCCACCTAATCGGGTAAGAGATCTTCAAGAAGAATTTTTTCTCATATCATAACTAAGAAATTCTAGCTTCACAAAAATTTATATGCATTGGTAATTGGAACTTGTCCTGTCAAAATATCAAGCCAAGGTCATAAATTTCCTATGAAACAGTGTTCATTATGATATATTCTATAGAGGAAAATAATATTTATTTTTGTAGACATTAATAATTTATTTAGATACATGATGGCATCCATGGTTATTTAAAGAAGGCTTATATACCTTGTCCAGTGATGACATGATAAAGTCGACAAGTTCTGGAACAAGAAGGATTTGAGCCCCTTTGTCGCCCTGGATAATCATTAAAGCAGCAAACAAAGATTTATACGAGTTAACTTATCATAATCAAAAGGCTCAAGCTTGCTGATAAACTGTGCTCCTTTCCTCTTTCTTTTGGTCCTTAAGTTAGCTTATTCTACTGCTCAGCTCAGGAAGGCTATAAAGAAATATTACTTGACAAAATTACTTGGCAAAACAAGTCTTTTTTTTATTCCTTCTTTTTGTCTTGAATTCCTATTTCCGTGCTCACTTTCAAAGCATTAGCTTTATCTAATCTGCACCAAGTCTAGTTCAACTTCAAACTTGAATTCAAGCACCAATTAGAGATGGCACTAGTTTTATATGGAATATGCAAGCTATGGTCAAGCAAGCATTTGAAGCTAGAAACTAGAACCAAATTTGCGCAATAACTCTAATAGCCAAGCTAAGGTTTGAGTGATAAAATAGCTGAAATAGTTTCAGGAAGAATCCAAAAAATATATTGACATAGTACCTGCAAGATTATATCCCCAACCTTTTCTCTGGAGATCCCCGCACCTAAAATTGCACCAAGGAAGTCACCATGAGAACAGGTTTGGAATGCAAAGTTACCTGTAATACTGGAAAGCCTAGAGATGTTAAAGAAATCTGAAAAATCATCAGAAAATTTAGAGTGGATTTCTAGTTTGTCAAAGAGAAGGTCAGTACAACTTACCTCAATGCTGCAATTATATCTGGATCATTTGTCAGCGTGTCTGGATGACCAACAGAAAGCCTGCAACGCTCAGCCTAGAGGATTTGGGAGATATATCAATGAAAAATCGGAAAACTGGAGAGAGATAGAGAGCTTATTTGTTTTAACCTGCGGGTATCCTCCCTGAGCAACTACTTTAATGTCAGCTAGTTTTTCCAATAGACGTATTGACTCCTTCAATGTTGGTGGGGTGAGAAAATCTGTATGGAGTACTTCCCTTCTTGATGATGCTCTTTTAGCCTGCAAAAAGCATAGAAGACAAATTAGAAACTGAGCAAGATTAAGAGATGTTTAGTTTCACATTGATGAATAGGCCTTTAACTTTACTTATACAGGAAAAAATCCTAGCCTTTTTGTTCTTATTAGAGAAGTGAAATAAAGAAAACATATGTTTAGAAGCACATATAGTTAGGAAATGGTTCCAGAAAGGCTGAAAAATACCATGTCAAGGATATGCTTAACTTCTTCAACGATACTTCTGTCTCCTATACCCTTGAGTAAATCATTGACGTCCCCCTTCATAGCTTGTGCCAAGTGACATATCCCGAGGGCTATAAATGGGTTATTGACTAATTAAATAATGTGATTAGATTAGATATAAATCAAAAAGTTGCATACACCACCAGCCCATAAATGTTAACAAATGTTTCATAAAAGATAGAAGATAATAATAATAATGCATGTCAGCATATTCCTAATTTCCAATATTGTGAAAGATTTTAATCCATGAAATGATCTAGCCAAGCATTTCTGCACCCAAATAATTTTGCACCAATGCAGGAATCAATGTAAGGATCACTGGCACATAAAATTAACATCATCTTTGCCAGACCAAGCATCAAAATTTAGAGAAACCCCAAGACTTATGTCAGGTGTTCACAAAAGCTGTCATAAAGCAAATCCAACACTCAATTCGCTAGAAGCCTTACTCTAGCTAAAACAAACTAATCAATTCCACATATTCAAAAGGCTTAGCATAGAATAGCATTATTGGCGAAGAAATTTTCACTTACTTATCACACTAGAATTGGATTGAAGGAAAACTTCTTGTACAATATCTATGTCAGGCATTTCATCAAACATCAGATAACCATTTCAGTTTAAGCATAATCGAGTAATCACCACACAAATTAAAAGAAAGCCCAAAAAAAAAAAAAAAACTTTCATTAGCCTAATGGGTATAATTAATAGCTCAATTTCGTTTTTGTTCTCAATTGAAGCGGTATCTACTTATAAGGCATGAATAGTTTAAGTCGTAAACCTGAGTTTCTCAAAGGAGTGATGTGAGGAAGAAGAGAGGAAGGTTTTCTATAAAAAGAGAGGGCGGTGTTTCTGTGAAGAGGGTGAGATGGTGCTAAAGCACGAAATGCTCCTCTTATAAGCCAGGTTGTCGTTGCAGTGCTGGTGACAGCCATTGTTTGTGGTGCAGGTTAGCATATAGAGATTAGTTTTCTGATTTTGGCTAAAACGGTCGACCGTCCAATTTTAAAAATATTGATGCAATACTCCTTTGTCAGCATTCTTTTAAAAAAAAAAAAATTAAATTAAATTTTTATTGCACTCCCTTAAAAATTATTTATTTTTCCTAAATCAAAAGAATCATGAACGGACAAAAATGATTCCACAAATTCTATTCAACTCAAATATTTCACACATCTAATATAAGAATTAAAAAAAAATTCACGCGTAAAATCAATATAAAAGTACCAAATTCAGTCGCTATAAATATGAAACAAAATATATTAAATAGCTAAATAAAAAATCGATTATCAATACTAATGCAAGAAGCTTTCAACATATCTAATGGTAAAAATAATTATAGACAATAAAATAAAATATTATTATTAATTATAAGATTATATTTTAATTAGCATCTAAGATTTCTATTGAAATACCCCGAATTTTTATTTTCTAAACTTTGGAATTTTTATTAAATCAAAAATCTGAATTTTTGATAATATGGGTTGTTACGATCGAGCAATTCTAACTTTCTAAACTTTTGGAATTTTATTAAATCAAAAAATCTGAAATTTTTGATAATATGGTTGTTACGAATGGCAATTCTAACTATTGGTCCCAATTTGAATTGGGCCCAAGCCCAAAACGCGAATTATTTACCGGGATTTTCGATTGGACATGCCTTACAATGTGATGAAGTAAAATAGGATACAAATTATTATTTGATTTTAAATATATGATTATGTTGTAATTGGTATATAACTAAATTAGAATATTATTAACTGTTATATTTTATTGAGTAAATGAGGGAATGTTTTCTAACCTAACTGATAATAAAATAAATCAAACCAAACTCGGAATCAAAGCCGATTTTTGAAAATCCACAACGGATAATCTGAAAAACCCAAGTGAAAAACACTACAAATCAAAATAAAAATCGACAGCTAAATCATTGAGTTGGACGCACAAACCGCCTCTCGAATCGAACCGGGAATGGCCTTGAAACCTCTAGAAACACTCCCTTTTTTTTTATTTTTTTTCTCTCTTCTCTTCGCACAATGCAAGAGCAGCGCCGCTCTCCTTCCTCCTCTCCTCCTCCTCCTTCTTCTTCTTCTTTTTCTTCTTCTTCTTTCTCTTCTTTCATTCCTTTTCCTTTCTTTTCTTGGAATCTGCGTCGGCGTTGTGTTGCCAGCCGCTTCCAGCAGAGGCGATCGACCACGAGCCGCCACCTGCACCAGCTCGGCGCCCGCTCCACGTCGCAGCGCCTCCGCCAGCTTCCTGGGTCAGATCGCGCGGCACGAGCAGACCCAACCTCCCTCTGCCTTCGGTCGAGCAAGCGTCGCGCCATCGCCACCGCCTAGTCGCCGCTCCAGCGCGCCTCCGACCACCAACAGCCACTGCTCTCCGATCCGGCACGCGTGGAAATTTCCGATCTAGCAGAAATTCGACAAAAAAAAAAATTATATTTGGGGTATAAATTAATTTAAATGCATTTTCGTTAAATAATTTAATTTTATTCATGGTAGTTAATTAAATTTAGTCATGTTAGTTTAATTTTAATAATTTAGTTGATTAATTTGATTTTTGTAATTTTAGTGAATTAAATCGATTTTAGTAATCTTGATTAATTAATTTGATTTAGCAATTTTGATTAGTTAAATGAATTTAATTTGGTTAGATCTACTAAAGATCTACTAAATTAATTTAATTAGTGTGATCCATTGATTAATAAAAATTACTTGAATAATTAAAATTTAACATTCGTGTAATAAATAACATTGTTAGGCAATGATGATATTAGAATTAGACAATTTAATAATTTAATGTTGATATGGAAAATATGGCAGGATGGGAGAAATATGACTTGTTTGATTGCCCGATGGATGGGCTGGTGGTTTGAAAATTTGATGAACTGTTGATATCTAAAGGTGGATAGTTCCATTTTTAGGGGAGATGCGCCCGAAATTTCGGTAGAAAAAATAAAAATAAAATTTCGGTAGAAATAAAATAGAGTTCTAAGAAAATAAAAATTGAATTAATATCGAGAGTAGATTACGTAAAAAAAAAAAATTTAGGAGAAGACCCAGATAATCTATATATGCATATATAACAAGTGAATTTGAAATGACTGTAACCGAAATAAATAAATGAATGTGAAATTATAAGTTTTTGGATTAAAATTCTTATTTAGAATTTTCTTGTTTTATTTTAAAGGTTTGGAATACCAAAATGCGAGAACAAAGCTGGAAGCATGTGGCTATACAAACAGTCCTTTAAAGGACAATAAAGAACTGTGGAGTAGTGCTTAGTACTAGTATCATCCACCTGCATTCATTGCATTCATGCTAAATGTTACATGCAGTGTATTTTTATTGAATTGCCAATATCGTGCTGCACTATTTGTATTGCTTGATTCGCTGTGATGTGATATTGCTGTGCTTTGTTTTGTGGAATTGGGATGAAGTGGTTCACCATGGGTGTTTGTGAGAATGGTATAATGTGATATGGATCCTGAATATGATAATGAAATTGCGGGTAAATGGGAGATGGCCGCCCCGTGTGCACCTGCTGCTATGATCTGTGGTGATATGGAACAGGTTCTGGTTTCTTTATTGGCGCACTGATAATCCTAGATTCTGATCGAGCCCGCAGGGTGGCCTTCCTGTTGTGAGCGCCTGATGATCTAAGATTTGATGGAAGAACGCCGGTACCTCCTGTTGGTAAATGAAAAAGCAAAAGAGAGAAATGGAAAAACAATGGAGGGCTGGTTCAACGTGAGGAATTAGACCCGGTCGGCCAGTATGGGGGATCGGCTCCCTGGTGCAACGTGAGAGGATGGGCCAATGTGGGAGGACGGCTCATCGGGGGTTCGTGACTCCACTGACTAATTTCAGTGAAATGTGATTATAATGAAGGAATGATAATAAATTGTGGTTGCTGTGTATTGTCATTTGTGTGACACTGCATGATCATAAATTTAAGTCGATAACAATAAAAATATTTTAGCATTTGTATGATTGGTGGGGGGTGAAGGGTTTATCTAACCCTACTCATTGAGTTTTGGCGTCAACTCCTGCCCTGCCCCTATTTTTTTTCCAGGTAATTAGAAGAAAAGATAATCCTATGGAGTTGAGACATAAGTTATATGAAGACCTGTAAACAATAAATTAAATGATGGATGTAAATATACAGGTAGAACGTTTCGCAATTGTATTCTAAGTGGGGTTGTAGATGAACTGTAACTAGTGATACTAATTGGAAATAGATTAATTGGGTCCTGTACCACAGTTATGATAGTAAATGAGAATTGCTAATATAGGCTTACTAGGGCTTCGGGGGCCTTAAGCCACCCAGGTCCTAGTGCCGGTCCGGCTTCCATGGAAATGGGTCGTGACAAAGTTGGTATCAGGCATGAAGTTAGGCCTTAGGAAAATCAATTGCGGAACATAGGAAAAGAAAGTAAAGGATCCCTATGTTGGATCGGCCGTGAACCAACAAAGGGTTTTGTAGTCTGGAATTGAATTCCATTTTTAGTGGCCGGTGGAGGACCCATCGTGCCGAGAAAGGAAGGAAAATCTGTATGAAACTGTAGGATGAGAACTAAAGGGACATAAATAATAGGAAATTATAAATAGGTCTGGGTAACTGACGTTTAATAAAAATAAATATTTTTGAGCTTTGCTAAATCCTCCATCTATTTTGAAGCACGAAGATCAGTTGAAAATTGGTTGTTAATGGCCTGATCACGCCAAGTACCTTGATTCGACAAGAGACAACTTGTTCAAAAATTATTTGAAATTGTTTAGAAAAGAATTGGGAGTTTTAAAGACAATAAGAACGTGAGTTTATTTAAACTATGATTTGAAAAAAAAAAAAATGTTTGATTATTTGCGTATTGGAACTTGTTTTTATTGTGAAGTTTCAATTAATTGCTGGTTTTATTATTCTGTCGGCATGTCAAAATTTGTTTGATTTTAGAATTTAAATGATTTACAAGGATTACATGTTTGATTTATTTTATTGTCTATCCCGAGGACTAAATTAGGCTTACAGAAATTGATACTGATAAATTAATAATAAATGGTATAGAAATTTAATATAAATGGTAAGATATGAATTTGAATGAAAATTTCAATTAAGGATAATTAGATTATATCTAAAAAATGGTTACGGTTAGGTAATAAAAAGTGAAATTGGTAAATTTAAATTAAATTAAGGTTAGAAAATGAGGGGTTTTTAGGACAAATAATCATCACTAAGACAAGAAAATCATCAATTAACTGAGGCCAAATTTAAGGTGTAAAAAAACAGAGAAAATTTGTAATTATTTAAAGTATAACATTAAGAGAATAGAGACCTAGAGCGCATAATTAAAAAAGAATCAGATGTAGAAACGATAAATTGTGTTAAGGATAATGAACAGGTATGATTGAGGTGGATGTTGATATGTAGAAATTTAGATTGGTAGTAATTAAAAAGTATAAAGGAGAAAAAGGTGAATTAATTTGTGAAAGAAAATAATCGTTAACTGGATATGATATTGAGTGAGGCAGAATGACTGGACATAATAAGAAAGCAAGTAAAAATTTCCTTTGGAGAAATTTCAAGTATGACGGGTAAGAATTGTAGTACTTTTTAAGTATAATAAAAGTGGCTATGAATAATTGGGCAAAAGTTTGAAAAAATAACTAAATAAATAAAGATAAGATATAATAATAATAAAATAATAAATAATAAATATTAAGAAAAATAAATTTTTGGGAAAAATTTAAGGTGTGGAACCGAGTCTATTTGGACAGACTAATTAAATGAGAAAGGAATAGTATAATGGAGATTAGCAATATTTTTTTGGTTTATAGAGATTATTTAGGAATGAATAATGTAAAGTAGACTGGATAGATGAAGTTGGAAGGACTGGTCTCGTGTGGAGATAGACAATTCATTTTTTGTGTTAACTACAAATAAGATTTTAGAAAATACAATGGGTGTTGATTTCAAACTTTTCCGAAAAATAGGTTATATTACCATTGAAATTGGTTTTTTGAAGGAAATAAAAGTGAAATGCAAATTTCTATTAATAAGAATTTCAAGTTATATATGAGTGACATTGCCGATATTTTTAACAGTGGAAAGGAAAATTATTTGAAATTGTTTGTAATGTCAGTTTACCCATAGGATGGTCCGATCCTAGACGTATAGTCGTACAAACTCATTTAGTCGAATTTTGAATAAACGTTCAGTGAAACAATGTATAGTGGGAGTATTAATAAATGAGGATTCTTAAATTACTCAAAACTCCTTAGTTAGTACACACATTCGATGAAATGCACAAGAGATAGCTAGTATTGTGGACTATTAGTACAAGTGAATCTGATGAGGCAGAAATTTTCTCAAAATAAGAAATAGAAATCAATAAAAATTTAAAAATAGATACGTTAAGAACTGTAATTTTTAGTATTATGCCTTTTAGACTATAATGACTTGTGACAAATCAGAACTATAGAGTCGTGATATTTAAATTTGAAGTTTGGGTAGTTGCTAGATCATAAGAAAATTTTTCAACTTTAAGGGATGTTTTGGAGTTAAAAGACATGTTAATAAAGTACAATTGAAACATGTACATGTGGCAATTAATTTCTCCGAAGTCTTCGATAAATATTAAAATTAATTAATTTAAATCCTGACAGGATGGTTGTCGGTAAAGAAAAAGAATATTCAAAGTTGACTCTTCTATGAGACAATGCTTTGACTTAAATTGATTAGGGGGCTATCTGAAAAAACAGTAGTAGATGTAAACAACCCATTAATGGATTAAACAATTAAACTTCAAGAGGTTAAATTAGTGAAATGTACAGTTATTAGTTGAGGTTGAGATGATAACAACAGGTGGCAGTGTAGAAATTAGAGATGATAAGGTTAAATGGGTAAATTTAAGAATTTATAAATATCTTGCGAGACTTAAATAAGAAAAGACTAATGGACTAAAGACGGGTGAGATAGATAAGATGATATGATATTTTAAAACTTGGATGGAAAGTTAAACAATTAACTTATGTATTATAAATATGGATTAGGGCCTTGCTATTATTTCATAAATAAAGTATAAACTGAACTTTCACATGGAAACAAATAAATTATTTAGTTGACGCAGAGTTGCGTAAAAGAAATTGAGTTAGTGAAGTCTACTTAATTGGTGTGATGTCGGAATTGTAACACAGTGTTAGGTCGGAACTTGAGAACTGTTAGTGAAATAATAAATATTAGGTCGAAACGATAGTGATTGGATAAGCCGTGAAAAAAAAAATCATGATTCGTAGTATAAAGAAACTAATTGGAAGGAATACTTAACAAGTATGCTTCAATATCCTTAGGATTCGAGGACGAATTGTCTTTAAGGGGGGGAGATTGAAATACCCCGAATTTTATTTTCCTATTTGGAATTTTTATTAAATAAAATCTGAATGTTTTGTTAATATGGGTTGTTCGATCGAAGCAATTCTACACTTTGAGTCCAAAATTTGAATTGGGCCCAAGCCCAAAACGGATTATTCGGGATTTTCGATTGGACAATGCTTAAAATAAGTAAAATAGGATACAAATTATTAATTGATTTTAAATATATGATTATGTATGTAATTGGTATATAAACTAAAATCAAATATTATTACTGTTACTATTTTTTATTATTATTGAGTAAATGAAGGGAATGTTTTCTAACCTAACTAAATAATTAAATTAAATCAAACCAAACTCGGGAATCAAAGCGATTTTTTCGAAAACCACACGGATAATCTGAAAACCAAGTGAAAAACCTACAAATCAAATAAGACTCGAGCTAAATCATTGAGTTGGACCAAACCGGTTCGAATCGAACCGGAATGGTCTTGAAACCTCTAGAACCACTCCCTTTCTTTTTATTTTTTTTTCTCCCTCTCTTCTTCTTCGCGCATGCAAGGAGCAGCGCCGCTCCTCGTCCACCTCCCCTCCCTTCTTCTTCTTCTTCTTCTTCTTCTTCTTCTTCTTCTTCTTCTTCTTTCTCTTCTTTCTTTCCTTTTCCTTTCTTCTTCCTTGGATCTGCGTCGGCGTGGTGTTCCAGCCGCTCCAGCAGAGGCGATCGACCACCGAGCGCCACCGCACGCAGCTCCAGCGCCACGTCCAGCCGCTCCACTTCGCAGCGCCTCAGCCAGCTTACTGGGTCAGATCGCGCGGCACGAGCAGACCAACCTCCCTCTGCCTTCGGTCGAGCAAGCGTCGCGCCAACGCCACCGCCTAGCCGCCGCTCCAGCGCGCCTCCGACCACCAACAGCCACTGCTCTCCGATCCGGCACGCGTGGAAATTTTTGATCTAGCAGAAATTCGACAAAAAAATTATATTTGGGGTATAAATTAATTTAAATGCATTTTCGTTAATTAATTTAATTTTATTCATGGTAGTTAATTAATGGTAGTTTAATTAAATTTTATCAATGTTGTTAGTTTAATTTTTTCTAATTAGTTTGATTAATTGATTTTAGTAATTTTAAGTGAATTAAATCGATTTTAGTAATCTTGATTAATTAATTTGATTTAAGCAAATTTTTGATTCAGTATAAAATGAATTTAAATTTGGTTAGATCTACTAAATGAATTTTAGTTTAGTGTTGATCGATTGATATAAACATTTACTTGAATAATTAAAAAATTAAATTCGTGTAATAATAATTGTTTGGAATGATGATATATAGTTAAGAAACATTTATAAATTTATGTTGATATGGAAAATATGGAGGATGGGAGAAATTGACTTGATTGATTGCCCGATGGATAGGCTGTGTGGTTTGAAATATTTGATGAACTGTTGATATCTTAACAGGTGGATAGTCCAATTTTTAGGGGAGATG
>NW_023590789.1:18850291-18873717 GCF_014843425.1 Jatropha curcas | reverse complement strand
TCAACATGTCTACCTCAGGTGGTGTCTTTTTTTCGATCCGGCGAATTTTGGTAGGGGCATTCTCAGTTTTGTCAATTTGTGTTTGAACGTTATTTTTGGTTGCTCCTATTTGCATTGAAAGCAATTTTTTTTTTAGTTTTATCTTTTCTGCGTTGCTGGTAGGCGTGTTTTAAGTTTTTATTTAATAATGGATCCTGTAACTATAGATTCTAAAACTAACTATACTGATTGATACCAGAATGAATAAAATCACAGAAACATCAAATTAAAAGAACCAATTTTTAGATTTTGAGTAAGACACTAGAATTTAATTTGGCGGAGTGTATGAAAAAGATGAACATCTCATTGATGATCCACCACTGGTGGACACTAGACAACGTTGAACTCAGGGAAGATGCTGAGTTAATTTCACTGATTCGTAATTTTTTATTGACATGAAGTGGTTGGTTAATCAATCTTGTGAGTTTGTTAAAGTAATTAATGGAATATCTTGAATCTTGTACTCAGAAAAAGGTAATCAAGTCTATCGCGTAATGTATGAGGTCCTGCAAACGTATTTTATCGAGCCGACCAAGCAAAGAATAAGCCCCTATACAACCTATTGTCATGGACTTTAAAGAAGATTTATGAGGAACTTAATGTTTTTATTACTTTACGTCCCGATTTTTAAGGTTCAACAGAACCTAACGAGGAACAAATGGCTGCTGATGAGTTGAACGCGAACCCTATGAAAATTAATGTTCCCAAGAACTCTATGACAAGATTTGGAATAAATCAAAGATCCAAACTAAAACTCCCTCTATGGCACCCAAAGCTTAAAGAAGCAAGAAACACCAATATAGAGTAAAGAATAAGATACCACACCACAAATAAATTGGATAAGTCTACCTTGATCTTGATGCATTAGAGAACTGGCAATCTCACAATCCTCTAATCAAAAGTACACGCCAAAGCATGAAACAAGATGGTATCTTTGTTAATTCATTGAATGATATGTTTAACAACATACACAAAGCTATTTATACTAAAATCTAAAAACCTGATCCTTAAAGATTTAGGAATAACTAATCCAACTAAGGATAAATATAAGGATTAACTACTCTAAACCAACTAGGATAATGACTACTTAATCGCAATCCAACTAAGAATCGGAAAACGTAATCCTATAAACTAAGATAAGGGAATAATTAATCAAACCAACTAAGGATAAGGATAATTTAATCAAAACACTAACGGATAAGGATAATTAAACCAAACAACTAAGGATAAGGAACAATTAATCCAAACCACTACGGATAAGGAATAATTAATCAAACCAACTAAGGAATAAGGAATAATTAAATCCAAACCAACTAAGGATAAGGAATAATTATCCCAAACCAACTAAGGATAAAAATAAAAGGGTGGGCCAATTTTAATTGGTGGCCCAAGCCCAATTAACACCATTACAACTCAAAAACTAACAAAAAATTGGGCTAACTTATACGCAAAGTTTAGGCTCTAGTACGGCCAGGCGTGCTACACCATCAACATATGCCTCCATAATGTAAGAAGCCCTAGGTGTTGCCTTCAAGTTCCACAACAACAATTTGTTAAAAGCAGATCAAAATGAAAGCTCTTACTCGTAAATTGGTCTTGAACATATAAGGACATGGTTGGCCCCATATCTCTTGTAATGACCTTCTTGTAATTGGTCCGCTAGGAAGCACTAATGGATTTCCATGTTGTTCCACTTCTTTGTTCCTTGTCTCCATGGATGAGTGAATGGTGATCTGTATCATCCCCCCCTTCTTTAAAAGATTTTGTCCCTCACTCGCAATCCATGTCAAAAGGAGACAAATCACTAATATTGGAAGTGCAGAAACACCATTACTCACTGGCAAGTCTATCTTGTTAGGCATTGTCCATTGAATGCGCTCCAAGACTTGAAAAGGACCATCTCCACGTGCATCGGCTTAGTCTTCCTTTGGTTGGGAACCATTTCCTATTGCGAACAATGTACCCAAACCCCAATCAACCTGGCATACACACCAAGCTTCTTCTGCCCTTGTTTTTACTCTATCAGCATATTGGTTTGTTCCTCTTTCTATGTTGGCTCAGCTTTTTATGTAACGACTTCACCACTTTGCCATTTGAGCACATCTAAATAGAAAGTTCATTTAAGGTAAAGGACCAAGAATCTAACACATTAGGGTAAAACCATAAACAGCTCAAAATGGACTAAACCTGAGTAGAATGTATGCTACGATTATATGCGACTCATGAATGCAAAACATCTCCAAGTTTTTCAGTTTCTTACCCACAATAGCACAAGCCAAGGTTCTAACGTTCTAGTTCACAACCTCAGTTGTCCAACTGTTTGTGGTGACAAGTGGTTAAGAATAAAGTAAACTTACCCACAAAACTCTCCAAAAATGGAAAGGAACTTTGCCATCCCTATGGAAACTATGGTTCGTGGCACCCAATATAAACCTTAACAACTTCTAAGAATAGCGTTTTTAGCAACATTATTAGCATCATTAATTTTAATGACAAGGAATGAAAATGAGCCTTTTGCTAAACCTAATCAACAACTACAAATATACTGCCTTACCATGCCTAGTCTAGGTCAACCCAATACAAAGTCCCATAGCAATATATTCAATCCAGGTGAACTAGGAATAAGTAAAGGCCAATGTATAATCCATGAGGCATAGACTTAGATTTGGCCTATTTACAAGCATACAAGAATTACAAACTTTCTCTACATCTCACGCAATAGAGGCCAATAAAAAATATTGATTCAGCATATCAAAGTTCTTATGTATGTAACGCTCCAAAATTTCGAATCTTAAAATGATATATTTATCAGGTCATGAATGGTGCTAAGAGAGGGGGATAAATTTTCTTTAGATCCGAGGAGAAACCTCTTCATTTTATGCTATGTCTTTCATGTTCTTTTCATGGTTAAGTAAGCTGAATTTGGGAACATGTTTATGGGGTGAGAATTTAGGACCAATTTTTTTCGATCCTTCTATTCTCTATTTGTTGTCTGAGTCTTCATGAAATTGTAGGTCTAACGTTTAGCTTTCAACCCATCCTCTTTTGTGCCAATTTTGAGATACATACTCAACTTAATGGCTTGAAAAACCCAACTGACTCTGTTATGCCGGGCTACATGCATTCTTTGAATTGAGTGCCCATTTTGAACCACCCAAATGGAAATATTTATGTTCTGAGTTCTTCATGAGAGTTGTTGCACTGTGTCTTGAACTTCCTGGTTTTGGATTAGTTTAATTTGAGTGTTTTGGTTAAGTTAGGATTTAATAAACATTGGGACTTAGTTCTGCTGAATCGGCTCCTGGACTGTTGGTCTGTGTTTCCTAGCTTTTGTTTAGCCATCTTACACATTGATCTGGTGTGGCCCCTTAATAACATTGTAAATTAATTTTTTGTCTTAGCTTTCTAATGACTTCTAAATTCCCCATCAATTTTGGATACCTATAACCTCAAGTTTATGTCTTTAAAAACCAGCAAAGGCAAGTTTTTTTATGCTGGAAATTTTTCTAGCCTTGAATCATAGGTTTATTTGGATAAATGTATGTATGCAATCATGTGTAATGAGGTTCCTGAATTATTTGTATGTTTGAGGAATTTATTTTGACAAAAATAAGATATAAGTTTTGAAAAGTTTATTGTCGGCTATGTTTAAATGGATATAAATGGGAAAACTTGTTGGAAATTTATAAAGTGTGGAAAATTAGTTTAGATAATGCATGATGAGATAAAAGATGGATACCTGGTGGCATAAGAAGTTATGTTAGTAATGCTTGGGTTGAGAAGGAAATTCTCCCTTGGTTTTCGTTAAGAGGCAAACCACTCTAAGGGTGTAAGGCTTACTTATTATTTTTTTTTTTTGTATGTAATCCGCTAATCTTATATATATATAAACATAAGTATGATTTATTTTGATCACTTTCATATGTTTAAGGTTTTTTTCCAAAAAATGGGTATTTAAAGTGTATGTGCTTTGAATTTTGAATAGAGAAAAGTATGATTTTATATGATAAGAAGTTTTTCTTATTTCATTATGCCTTTATGACTTTTAAGAAGTTTAAAAAGAAAAGAAATTTTATGAGAAATTTCCTATATTAAATAATTATGTTTTAGTATGAAGTTTTCATGAGTCACTTAAGGTCAAAAAGTAACTTACATGTATGATTTCATATGAAAGAAATTTTCTATGTTAAGAAATTTTCATGAGTTACTTAGTTCAAATGAAATTTAAGAGACTAAAGAATAAAGACAAGTTGTTATAAGAAGTATTCTGACTTTAAGAATTAACAATAAGGATTTTTGGCTCTAATATACTTTGGCATGAATTGGATGCGAGATTGCTTTATTCTGTATGATGAAGCATGCTCGGCATTTGGATGCTATTATGAAATAAGAAGCTTATGATCCCATCTGCTAGGGTTATCAGCCTTACAAATAGGCCGGACACGCTTATATTGTGTTGATGGGGGGTGGTGCTTTGTCATAGGCCAACGTCGTGTGATGGGGGTGGCGCTTCATAGGCCATGCCTTTGTGGTGATGGGGGTGGCGCTAACATTGGCCACGATCAATCTGCTTATATTCCTTTCTCCTAAGTGTAATGGCGAGCCTTGGAAATATTTGTTAAGGCAATTAAAGCGAATGAGATCATATTAAATTTAGTAACTTACTGTGGAAATTAATGATTATATTACAAATGAATTTCAAGCAATGATATTCCGGTACATGGTTTTAAAATAAATAGTATACTGTTATGAAAATATAGAAGTATTGTTGTGTTATGATGATGATTTGGAGCTGTTAGGGAGTTTTGAGTTAATTGGGAGTTTTTTTTGTATCACAGTTTGGCGAGCTTAGTTTTAAAGGGAAATTCTTACAGTAATTTCTGAGGATATTTTCCCAATCTAATTTTCAAAAACAAAACAGAGATGAAAAACGAAATGAAATGATTATCTAATAAAAAAAACATATTACTCGCTAAACTTGTGAATACTCAATTACACTTCTAATTCATAATCTAATTTTATGATTTGTATGTAAAGGTTAAGACGATGTCTCGGCAACCCGAATGTGGATCCATCATCGGGCTCACGGGACTGGCGGAGTGTTTACAATGTACCGCCAAAAGTGTCCCATCAAATCCCCCACAATGAGATTCAAGCACAAGCAAATCCACGCATAGAACATTTAGGCCACACAAAGTTTGCTACCTTAAACTAAATATCCTCATGTCAAATAGAATCTTATCAAATGCTCCATGCGTCACATGCCACATATACCATTGCCAAAACAGAATCGGTCACATATAAGTTCTTAACTACCTTCAAATCCAAGCAACTTAGAACTAAGAAGCTGTAATTAGAGCATACCTCCTTGACAATGCCTCAGCAACAACTATTATCTTTTCCATGCTTGTATTAATCACATATGGAAATTGTTCAATAATTCACCACTTACCCATGCCTTTTTATGAGCTTTCTTGAGCTTCAAGTGTGTTTAGGGTCTCATGATCTGTGTGGAATGACAAACTCCTTAGGTAGTAAGTAGTGTTGCCAAACATTTAGAGTTCTTACCAAGGCCAATACAGCTCCTTGCATAGGTGAATAGTTGAGTTGCGCTCCCATTAAATTCTCACTAAAGTTAGAGCAATTGTTTCTTGTTCTGCAATTAGAACTGCCCCATTCCCACGCCAGAAGCATCACACTCATTTTCAAAAGAAACTTTCAAAGTTAGGTAAAGAGAGTTATAGGTGCGGATGTTAACTTCCTTTAGCTGTGTCAAACGCTTTCTTTTGTTTCTTCTCCCCACTGAACCCAACTTCTTTTTGATTAATTTCTTATGTGCCGCTGCATTGAAGAGAAATCTTTACAAATCTCTATAAACACTTGCCCAACCCATGAAAGCTCCAACTTCCTGAAATTGATTTGGGAAGTGGCCATTTCTTTGATAGCTTTTCATCACTTTCTCCTCATCTACTTCAATACCCTGTGCACTCACAATAATCCAAGAAATACAGTCTATCTATACAGAATGTGCATTTGTTAAGTTTAGCAAAACCAATTGGTTTTAGACTGTAATGTTTATAATACTATCTAACAGCTCCAATATGGTCCATTAAGAAGACTTGCTGATAAATGAGCAATATCATTAATGTATACAACCACAAATTTTTCCTAAGAGGCACCGCCATAGCATGGTTCATGAGCGTCATAAATGTACTAGGTGCATTAGATAAATCTAAAAAGGCATTACTAACGCATTCATACAAACCATACTTAAGTTTTTAAAAAGTAGTTTTCCATCATCACCTGGTTTGCATCCCTAATCTGATGGTAAACCACTCATTAAACTCAATTTTAGTACGTAAGTTGCCCCATGCAATTCATCTAACATATCATCAAGTCCCTAGGGATAGGTGGTATATACTTTATAGTGATTTTGTTGACTGCTCTATAAATCAACACACATTGCCCACGTTCCAATCCTTTTTGGGTCTAGAAGGCACTAGGAACGGCAACAAGGCTCATGCTTCTCGGCACCACCACTTCTCTACTAACTCATCAAGTTGCCCTTGTAAGCTCCTTTGTCTCCTATTGGATTGCTTCTATAGGCAGGTCTATTTGGAATGGTGGAGCCAAGGAAATGAAGTCCCAATTTGATGTTCTATTCCTTCTAAAGGTGGTAAACCACTAGGTAATTCACTAGGAAAGACATCAATCAATTCCCTGTAACATAGAACAAAAAATAGAAGGCAAACTGTCAAGATTAGTTTAGTTTCACACTAAAATCTCTTTATACCTAAGTAAGAAACACGGGCTTCTCCAAGGCAATAGCACACTTAACCTCCCTAGCTCTCTGCATAAAAAGTTGTTTCTTTTTTTCTCTCTCTGTTTTTCACTCACAAATTAGGCCATTAATTTGTTTTGTTTATTTTTGTGGCCTCTTTCCCTTCATCCTGCTCTTTTCTCTCTTTGTTCTTGTCGACCCCAAAAATCTCACTTTCATTTTTCCTCAAGGCCGAAACATCTCTGCTCTCTCTCTCTCTCTCTCTCAAGTATGCTGTTCCTTTGATCTTACATATTTCTTGGGTGATAATGGTACAAGAAAACCACCTTTTTACCCGCACTTATGAACCAAAGAGTACCAAGTTGTGGAATCCATCATGAAGTGCTTCTTCTATCATAATTGCCATGGCCTTTCCCAGCAATAAATTGGCCTGCATGCATAGGTACTATATCACATAAATCTTCATCTCATACCAGCCAATAGACAAGATGGCACAAGTACCTGTCGAGTCACCTCACCTCCCCACAACACTCAGCCATTGTAACTTTATAGGCTTAGGATGTTTGAGACATGTTAATTTCCAGTTTGTTTACCAATATTTACACTAGCAACATTAGTGCCACTACCCCATCACCTATAAGCAGTACACACTTTTCCACTAATCAAACACCTAGTGTGAAAAATGTTCTGCACGTTAACTCAAGACTTTCCTCTCTTGACATGCATATATCAAAGCCACGCCTAAGCAACTAAAGCTTCGCCATGTTCAGCAGAAGTAATAAGTTATCTGAATCAATCATGATCAACATCAATTAATTTAGGCATATCATACATAAATCACTACATTCAGACTTCATAACTAATATTCTCATCATCTTTTAGTAATCATAACTCTTTTATTAGGAAACATTGAGATGCATAATGCCCTTCCCCAAGCATTTTAAAACTTTAAATTTCTCTAGAATGGGGTTGTAGAGTTAGAAATACTTTGTGCTTTTGAATTGATAGTGTGGAAGCCTCTTTACTTTTGAAGTTGAAATAATGTCCCTTTGGAATTAGAACCTTTAAAAATCCTTCTTTTCACCTCCCTTGGGACGCATTTAGATCCCCATGTGTTGTTAGAATACTTGTGTGGCTCTCCTTTTTTCCTGCCTTTCAATTTTCATGACATATTTATCCATCTCTTCCTGGAATCATAGCGATACATTTCCTAAGGCATCAGCGATATCATTATTTAGACCTCCAAGGAATCGAGACATGGTGATTTGTTCATCTTCCTCATTTTGTTACTAGCATGCCAAATCTTCCATCTCTTATAGTAGTCTTCACCCACACTCTCCCTCTTGCACCCATTCTTGCTAATTTAATTGTGTAAATCCCTAAATAATGAGTAGGGACAAACTTTTGGTGGGCATTAACTCTTCTGATCTCCATGGGTGGTACAGTCGCATCTCTTTCTTCTTCTTTTTAAGTAGCAATGGTTTCCACCCAAAACATAGCCATATCCCTTGAATTCAACAGTAGCAAGATGGGATTTCCTTCTCCTGAGATAGTTATGGCAATTCAAAAGATTTGTTTCTACCCTTTCTCTCCGCATTTAAGGTATCTCAGCATTGTTCTTACCTTTGAATTCTGGAATCCTCATTTTTATTGATCCAAGTCCCCATCAACCTTTCATTAAAATTTGTCTTCAGTCTCGCTCATCATCATGGGTTTGAAATCTAGTTGTGGACGGCTCTTGTCGTATTCAGACGCTTTGTGAAGCCCCTTTAATCTAATGGCAATTCCTCCCTTCATGTCTTAAGAAATTGTTGTAGGTTCTAAACTGTCCTTGGATTGATTCCATGAAAAATTTTCAGTGAGGATCTTTATCTTGATTATCGCATCACCGATTACCATCTCCAGATTTGCCTGTAACTCATAGGTTAGTACTGTCAAATAGAAAAACAACGAAAAGAGTTGAGTTTATAGTAAGCATCCCCGTTCACTGTGTTTACACTCTTTACCAGCTCCTTGCAAATTCTCCAATTGTACTTCAGAATCTTAGAGTCAACAACCAAACTCTAAAAGGGGCATGTTTTAGAAACAAGGAATAAACTTAAACAATGAAAGAACACGCTCGCACACACTCATGAATGAAGACCTCACACACGAGAGAGTGGTAGCACAAAGGACAAGACTATGTAATACTGATTATATTTTAATTTTTTAGAGTGTAAAATAAACAAACACCCCTAATAATGTAATAGAAGCCAAAGAAAGCACAATCAAAGAAAAATAAAGAAACTAGAATTACAAGACAATTTCTGGATTAATGTTGATTTAGTACTAAACGTAAACCAAATATCGGAACTAATTAATCTCTACCGAAGCAAAGCAAGCAATCAAAAGAAAAATCAAAAAGATTAAAACAAATTTTTTTTTATAAGGTCAGCAGCCTAGCACGGCGTGCTAAATAGAAAGCACGGGCGTGCTTGACGCAGCTTTGGTCCGAAATGAGAGTCAGAGCCTAGCACGGGCGTGCTTGTTGTGAAGCACGGGCATGCTGACTTGTATCTCCTTACCCACCAATGTACCGCAATTTTAGGTTAGGATTAGATTAGACAAGGATTGTAGTGGATTAAGCTTAATCTCAAAAAGATGGATAAATAATTCATTTTTCCTTATCCACAAAGTAGTTTAAGATTAGGTTTATCAAGATTATAGTGGGTAAGCTTGATCTCGCACAAAATAAGGTCAAAATCCCTCCGAATAAGGATCAAATCCCCTATGAAATTAGAATCAAATCCCTATGAATTAAGGATTAAATTCCACACAAACCAAAATTCCAAACTTCAAATGGTGACGCATTTTTTTTAACTTTCTTCCTCTTTTTTTTTTTTTTTTTTTTTTTTATTTTTGAACAAATAGAACGCAATCAAGAAGACACATTAATGCAAAATTCAGTATTAAAACTAAGCAAAACAATAAGACAACGCAAGAATTTAAGAAAACAAAATCAAAAACCCGTAAGAAACTAAGATAAATAAGAATTTACCTTAATCTTTGGCTCTAATACCAAATTGACGCGAAACCCTATGGAAATTAATTCCAAGAAACTCTATGACAAGATTTGGAATAGATCAAGAGATCAAAACTAAACTCCCCTCTATAGCACCAAAGCTTAAAGAAGCAAAGAACACCCAATAATAGAGTAAAAAGAATAAGATAAATGCCAGCAAATAAATTGATAAGATCTAACTTGATTTCTTGTGCAAATTAGAGAAATTGCAATCTCACAATCTCCTTCTAATCAACAAGTACACTTTCAAAGGCATGCAACAAAGCTGTATCTTTGTTAATTCATTGAATTGATTTGTTTAACAAACATCCACAAAGCTATTTATACAAAAATCTAAAAATCTGATAACGTAAAAGATTGAAATAACTAATCCAACTAAGGATAGAGGATAAGGATTAACTAATCTAAAGCAATTAAAGGATAGAGGAACTAATTAATCCCAATCCAACTAAGGATACAGGAATAACTAGATCCAAAATAACTAAGGATAAGGAATAATTAATCAAACCAACTAAGGATACAGGGATAATTAAAATCCAAACCAAATAAGGATAAGGAATAATTATCCAAACCAAACTCAGGATAAAAATAACAGGGTGGCCCATTATTGGTGGCCGCAACCCATTAACAACATTACAACTCAAAACTAACAAAAATGGGCTAACTTATTACGCCAC
This sequence comes from Jatropha curcas, assembly GCF_014843425.1. Next base: position 18,863,159 of record NW_023590789.1, on the reverse strand, counting down.
AGTAGGCTCTAGTAGGCGGCCAGGGCATGCTTACAACCATCACCACATATGCCTCCAATAATGGTAAGAAGCGCTAGTGTTTCAAGTCTCCACACAACACTTGTTGAAAGCAAGAATCTAAGCTCTTGTGTAACTTGGTCTTGACAATATAAGGACATGGCTGCCGCCATATCTCTTTGTTATGACTTCTTAATAATTGGTCACTAGGAAGCACTAATGAATTTCCATGTGTTCTTCTTGTTTCCCTTGGACTCCATGGATGAGTGATGGTGGGATCCCGTATCATGAGTTTTCTTGCAGGTCTTGTCTCCGGCTTTTGAAATTCGCCGAAATCACAGGTTCTTTCAAGTAGTGATTGTTACGTCTCTTCAGGAGACTTTTACTGCATTGCTACGTACTGTTGAGGGTTTCTCATGACCCCTTCCCTTCTATAATAGTGGCCCTTTTTGTGAGTCGTCACTAGGTATCTAGGCCAGCCAGGAAACAGAGAAAGGAGGAAATAAACGCATAGTAATGGACGCAATCACTCGGAGGCAAGTGATTCTTATCTGGGCCATTATTGCCAGAAACCTGTCACGACTAAACAGTATTACAAGAAACTAGATCGATAAGCCACAAGGGTAAATATCGGCCACTCAAGATCTGGCAGTTTATTCTTTTGATAACACTGTAACAATTTCTGCTACGGAGTATCTGGCTCTCTAGATACCGTTCTTCTAAGTCTTCTGATTCCTCGATTTGCTGCTGCTGGCCAAATTCAGGTCTCCTTTCATGTCTTAATGTCTACCTCATCAAGGCGGGTCATTGATTCTGGTTGCCCCCAAGATCACATGAGGTAACCCTAGTCTCTTATCCTCATTAAAAAAACCTGAACTATTTAATCGTCATGTTACTCTAGCTGATGGGTCCACATCTTCTGTCAAGTGTATTAGCACTGCCAATCCCATTCCATCTCTTCCATTGTCTTCTATTTTTTTGCTTGCCTTGTTTTTTGTTTAATCTACTACTGGTTTTTCATTTAATCTACTGTCGGTTAGCAAACTCGTATACTAAATTATTGTGTTAAATTTTATCCTACATATTGTGTGTTTCAGGATCTTTTGACGAAGCGGATTATTAGTAGAGGACATGAGTTTGGTGGCCTTTATCTTCTGGATGAACACATTTCATTATCTCTAGCTTCTGCTGGTGGTCTATCTCCTCTTGAGGTTCATTATCATTTGGGTCATCCTTCATTGTCTACTCTAAAGAAGTTATGTCCACAGTTTTAGTCTTTGTCAATTTTAGAATGTGAATCTTGTCAATTTGCCAAACATCATCGTTTACCTTTAGTTCCTCGAGTAAATAAACATGTTTCATCCCCTTTTGAGTTAGTTCATTCTGATATTTGGTATTTGGGGTGCCATGTCCGCTGGTTATTTCTAAAACTGGCTTTCGCTATTGTTGTGACGTTGTTGTGGATGATTATTCTCTGGTTAGCCTTGGTGTATTTTAATGAAAACTCATTATGAGATATTCTCTATTGTTTTTTGTTCGCTTTTGTGCTGAAATTAGAAATACTCAATTTAATAACCTCTGTTCGCGATATTGCAGAGAGCAGTGATAATGCTAAAGAATATCTATCTAGTTTTCCTTGTAATCTATGATGTCACAGGAATGGGTAAAGACAGGTGCTTGTGTGTTGAGTACTGCCTTCTCAAAAGTGGGTTGCAGAAAGAAAATCGACATCTTCTTGAGGTTGCTAGGCACTTGTCTATTCCAATGAAGGTCCCTAAACCATTTTGGGCTGACTGAGAGTGGTCTCTCGAGTGCATGTGTTTTTTTATTAACTCCATGCAGTTTTGTCTGTGGCTTGAGTGTGAATGTCCTTATAATGTCCTTTGTTTCATTCTAAGAGGGCTTCTGTTTCCGCATTGAAATCTCATGATCTGTTTGGTGTGTCAGCTTGGTTGTTGTGTCGTGGAGTGTTCGTCCACAAGGTTTCCCAAAATTAATCCAAAAGTCCCCTTCGTTGTGTTGTTCCTTGGGTATTCTCGACGTCAAAGGTTTTATCTATCGTTGTTTCTCTCCCGATCTTGACCGTTATATTATTTCTGCAGATGTCACATTTTTTTAGAATACTCCATTTTTTCCTTCTTCTATATATAAGATTGAGGGGGGTAGGATGATGAGTTTTTAGTTTATGCTATCCAGCAATTTCATAACTCTCCTGCTCCTACTTCTATTCCTAAACTTGCACCTGCTCCTGCTACCGTGTCTACTCCTATTCCCGCTCTTGCACCAGCATCTGCTCACCCTCGTTTTGAACAGGTTTATTCTAGGAGACTAGGAACTCTTGACTCACTTCCTCCACCTGCTGCTTCACCAGAAGATCCGGTTCACTCCACTCAACCTGAGCCTGTGCCATCCACTCCCCAGTCAGACCTTGACCTTCCCATTTCTCTTTGAAAAGATAAACGCAAGTGCACCTATCCTATTTCCTCTTTTGTACCAGACACCATGACACGGTTACAACTCACACTTCGAACTCCTCGTTATGACCATCCCAATGAGGCCATCGGACAAATCCCAAGCCAGTCAGTCAAAAATCCCTTTGAACTTGATCCAACTCCCCATGATTCTTACCGCTTTAGACCAAAGATAAACGCAGTGCAATCCTATCCTACTTCTCCTCTCCTTGGTTAGCTTTATGATCCATCCTATTTCTTTTCTCAATCCTTCACCGGTTATTGAGGTAAAAACCAACTGAGACTCTGTCTCTATACTCTAATTACTGCTTGTCCCCAAATCGCTTTGTCCCACAATCACTGATTGGAATGTGTTAGCCAATGAATAGTAGGAGATCGGCTGCAATTAGCTACTAAATCGCGATAATCTCTCGTAAGATTCTCCCTATGTGTAATCAACTACTCGAAGCAAATGGTAATGCTGAAGAGAACTTCCCCTTATCTGGTTTATAAGTAAAGGGGGGTTTTTCCCTCGTAAAAGTAAATCTCTTGATGGATTTGTTTGCTCGCTCAAGGCTCTGATTAGTTGCAAAGGGCTATTCTCACATTTGTATGGCCTTTAATTATCTGATACTTTCTCTCTCCGTGGCCTAAATTTTCTTCTGCTCTTTTTGTTTAGAGTTTCTTTAAGAGCAGCTACTTTTGACTGGCCCTTAAAGGTGAATAACATGAGTGAGGCATGTGTACGATAAAGATACTTGCCACATTCTCTTTCATGTGGGTATCTTAGGATGTGGAAGGTTTATCGGGGATGGGGCAATTTTCCATCAGATAAGTGTAAGCCTTTTTGTTGTTCGTGACAGCGAGAGGTGAGTCGGTGTAACTAGGTAGGCGTTGCCTTTAAAAAACTCATCAGAAAAATCTCTTTATATGGGCCTAGTCTAATAGAGAGTCCTGCGATTTGCTTGGTTTTTAGTTTGTAGATTTTTGCATATGGGAGTATCATTGTTCACCTATTGGGCCAGCAGGAGAAGGGAGGAGTTTATCTTGTGAGACATTCTGTAAAAAAATTATTTTCAGAACGCTCGACTAAAGGACGCTGTGTTTTTGAGCTTCCTACTCTTGTGGTTTTATGGTTCGACCATGATAATCTCGTATATACAAGGAGAGTGATTTCAGCCGGTATCCACACCAAGTCACCTACAAGGCACCTTTCTCGCAAACTCCAGTTCCCAGTACAAAAGACTTAGGATTGTTAAAATCAGTAATTTATCTTGGGTATTTGAAGTGTCTAGGTGTGCAGAGAGGCCATCTAATTAATCTACAAGGAAGCTATGTCTTTGTACTATTTATAGAATGGTTAGCTAGACTGGAAAGGAATTGTGTGCCAAGCCTTGGTAGGTGCTCCAAAGTTGATCTCTTAATTACTGCAACTTTTTTAAAATTGATGGTGACTATTTGATGATCCTGAGATGTATTTCCCAGAGCGATTAGTGAGCAAAATTGAATATGTTACAGGTAACACGATGTATAGAAGATTGGTGGACAAACTGAATTATCTTACGGTAACACGTCCAGATATTGCTTACTCTGTGAGCGTCTTAAGCTAGTTTATGTCTTCTCCTACTATTATCTATTGGGAAGCTTTAGGACATATTTTGTGCTACTTGAAAGGTAATCCAGGCCGTGACCTCCTTTACAGTAATCATGGGCATTTGGACATTGAGTGTTTTTCAGATGCGGATTGGGTAGGTTTGAAGGTTGATAGAAGATCAACTTCAGGATATGTGTCTTTGTGGGTGGAAACTTGATATCGTGGAGGAGCAAGAAACAAAATGTAGTCTCACGATTGAGTGCCGAATCAGAATATCAAGCTATGGCACAATCTCTGCTTGGTGAATAGAGTATGGATTCCGTTGCTGAATCAGAATATCAAGCTATGGCACAATCTGCTTGTGAATTAATTTGGATTCGTCAGTTGTTAGAGGAAATTGGCTTCAAGTCTTCCTTGCTTGCAAAGTTCTGGTGATAATCAAGCTGCTCTTCACATTGAATCAAATCTAGTATTCCATGAACAAACAAAACATATCAACATTGATTGTCATTTCATTCTTGAAAAGATACAACAGGGTGTTATCTCTACAGGGCATGTTAAAGCAAGTGAACAGTTAGGAGATATCTTTACAAAAGCTCTAAATAGACCTCGGGTGGACCATCTTTGTAACAAGTTGGGCATGATTAATATCTATACTCCAACTTGAGGGGGAGTGTTATGGATTAGTTGTAAATAAAACTATGTTAGGAGTTAGATTCCTAATAGGTTTATCATATCTTGTATGTGTATATTTATATATATATGTATGTGTGTGTGTGTGTGTCCCTATTGATGAAATACAAGCAAGGGAAAATATTTTTCCACATTAAATTCACAGGAACAACAGTGGTATGGTCAAGTAGGAGAGGGTGAATGGGTGGTGGGGTTACGGTTTCATCATCAGAAATGATGGATTTACCTTATTCAAGGTGGTAAGAAGGGCTTCGATTTTTGAATTTTGGGAGAGTATGGCTTCATTGGCAGTACGGATGGAGTTGATGGTTGTTTCCATGGAACTTTGGTGTGTTTGTAGATTAGATAGGTTCTTCTCTACCTCCTCTAATCGCTCCTCCATTTTGGTTTTTGTCATGGCCAATCCGGCAGGTTGGACCAACTTGGTAGAGTAAAGAACATTTTCTAAAGGAGAAAATAAAAGGAATAAGATATGAAATTAATAAGGCCTTAAAGGCTTCCAATTAATTGAATCAATAAACAAAGAATAGAGGTTAGATGACTGAAGAAACTTAGCCCCCAGGAGAATGCTTCTAATACCAACACACGATTAAAATTACTAATGCCAAAAAAGATACCCGTCACAGCTCACCCTCACTCCTATATACAATTATAATTCCTAACTAACTTCTACCACGTACTCGTCCCTTATATCCAAGGTATGGTGTTGCCTTTTCTAAATTCCTCTTCCTTGCCCTTCAACTTTGGGCCCTCTAGAATACACCATGAATGATCTGGGCTTGGTAGCTTCGCTATCAGAATAGAAGTCTATATTCTTAATTAGTGAAAAGTCTATTTTCCTAATTTTTTATAGGAATCTATTATCCAAATTAGGGTACTACTTATATATACTCACTTCTGCTATCAGTAATAGAAAGATCTATATTCTTAATTTAGTTGAATAAGTGTCTAGTATCGATTCCTTAATAATTTTTTTATAGGAATCTGGAGGTTACTATCCCACAAATTAAGTGAGTAACTACTTATTATATATAATATACTAATGAATATTTATACTATATATATAATATTATTATTATATAAGTATGGCTTCTCATTAACCCAAGAAATTACTGCTGCATTAATATTTTTCTATCTTTATTCTCTCTATATCTAGTGGGTGGTTCAAAATAGGTTGGAATGTCGGATTCGATCAGGGATTCGCTCTAACACTGCGAGCAGCTGAGCGTAGGGAAGTACAAAGTAACGAAAACATACACATTTCAAATAAGATGGTGTCAAAAATGTTGTTTTGTTAAGAAGGCAACTGAACCGCAACTATGCACGCTTGTAACTCTCGCCTATTATTTAATTTATTAGGAGGATCCAATGTTTGAGAGAATGGGTGTGTTGGTGTGACCACTATTGATTATTCTATGACTCGTAAAACTGCGCTTAATATCAATAAACAGTGTTTTAAGTGGGGGTATGTGGTTTTGTACACACATGGTAATAGTGACCCGCTTAATTAGTCTATATAACATTGATTTACACCAATTTTAAAACAGCTTAATATATATGGCTTCTCATTAACCAGAATTATGCTCTTATATTTTCTATCTTTATTCTCTCTATATCTAGGGGTGTCAAAATAGGTTGGAATGTCGGATTCGACATGGATTCGCCTAACACGCGACACGATGAGGGTCAATACGAACACAACCCATTTAATAATCGTGTCAAATTTTTTGACACGAACGCAACACGTGTAACCCGCCTAATATTATAAACATGTTAAGTGGTTGTGTTGACCCATATATAACTCGTATAACTCGCTTAATATCATAAACAGGTTAAGTGGGTTGTGTTGACCTGTATATGACCCGCTTAATTTGCTTATAACATTTTTAAATTTTAACCTAATTAACTCAAATCATATTTAAAAATAATTTTTCATATATAAAATGCATAGATTCTTAAAGATTCATTACTAACATAAAAAGACTAATACAATAATAAAAGTTAAATATGTTTAGTTGGAGTATTTATATTTGACACTAAATAAACGGATCACTCGCCTAACCCACATGTCAACTTGCGACACGAACCTTTTATATTCGTGTCATAAATGGATGACCCGTTTATGATATGAACCCGTGTAATCTCAACCCTGACCTGTTTATTTCTTGTATCAGGTGAATCGTGTTCGCGTATCAGACCCATTTTAATACCCTATCTATATCCTTCCTATTTTTTATTATTTTATAATACTTTTTTTTTATACAAATTGAAATTTATACACCGTAATGATAAATTAAAAAATGATGGGTGAAATTAACCATAAAAGATGTTTATATTTATATGATTCGATTGATTAACACATTAAAATCAAATTGTTACGTTCAATGGTACTTACACGCGTTGCACTAACTCTATCGATACGACGTATTTTTATTCGTGGAGAATTTCATTCTTCAAATTGGGATCCAAATGCACGATTTATTATTTGTAAGATTTTTATAAGGATGATCAGGTTGAATAAGATAACCTAAGAATAGAACTGTTGACAAAATTCATACTAAAAAAGAAAAATCAAATAATATATTTCTTAAAAATGGAATAAAATAATTTATTTTTCTTGTGAATCCTGCAATTTATTGTAAGTATTATTAACTCGATGATTGAATAATTATTTTGTAACAATGATTTTTTTTTTTTTATGATTTTATAGTAGGGAGATTTGAACCTCTAGATTTACGCTCTGTTTGCATGGGGGTATTTTTTTTAAGAAATCAAAATAGCTGAGGAAAAAGCTGTAGAAAATAATTTTACCTTATTTAGAAAAGAAGGAAAAATAATGAAGGAATGAATTAATTTATTTTCCTCCTGTCTCACATAGATAGAATCTCTCTCCACTTGGGAGAGAAAATAATGGTGGAATATTAAAGTTTCTTCAATTTTTACGCAATTACCCAAATACCCAAACTACTTTAAATTAAATATTGAAGTTATATGATCATCAAAGTCCTCTAAAAGGATAAGTGAGGTTAAAATGGTAAGATATCAATATTAATAATTTTTTTCTCTAAAATTTTACATTTTCTAAACAAAAAAATAATTTTATTTTCTTTCCTTCATTATTTTCTTTCATTATCCAAACACAACGGTAAAAAATAACAATTTATCGTTATTTTGATTTTCTTTTATTATTTTGATTCTTCTTCATTCCAAAATAGAGCGTTAATCTTAGATAGTCTTATCATCGCTAGGTTGTTTTTTATATTCACTATAATTACCGAAAACAATCCCATAAAAAAAAAAAAAAAAAAAAAAAAAAAAAAACTTCATTCCCAAAAATAGAGCGTTTAATTCTTTAGATAGTCTTATCATCGCTAAGGTTGTTTTTTATATTCACTATAATTATGACCCGAAAACAATCCCATAAAAAAAAAAAAAAAAAAAAAGATAAAAGGGAGGGACGAATCGAGCAATCTTCAAATATTGTAAAATCGGAGTGGGACATTAAAGCCATAATCTCAAAAAAAAAAAAAAAAAAAAAAAAAAGATAAAAAAACACTAGAGTTTCACATCTTCAATATTGTAAATCGGAGTGGGACATTAAGCCATATCTCAACAGGACAACCTTAATTGTAGTTTACAATATGTTTCCAAGACGATATGTCGTTTACATGAAGCTTGAGCTTCAAAAGGTACCTCTCAAAACAATTAAATACTCGATATGCTTCGAAACAAACAAAAGTTTTGATTAACTGCACTTCTTCCTCTTTACTCGAAACTTTTCGTGAGCTGTAATAAAATATATTGCAGTATAACCGTGGGCAGTCATAAAATATAATTCACTTCTTTTGACAAACAGTTTATTTGCAAACAACGGATTCTACCCTCACATCTGAAGTCGAACCGGAGGGCATAAAGTCACTGACTAAAGCAAATTAATATTTGAGATTTTATTTTAGAGAAGGAGAGAGGAGAAAAACAAGGAGGAATTGTCAATTTTCTGCATACTTATTTCACTCTTTTATTTGGAAAAAATAAAACGAAGAAAATAAATTACATTTTTGTTTATTTTCAAAGAGTAAAATTCTAGAAGAAAGAAAATATTATAATTAAAAATTAATAATCTTACTCTCATTGGAAATCTAAAAATTGACAAGTATTAAAAATTTGGAGTTATTTGGGTAAATTCATAAAAACAATAAAATTTTCACTTTGTTCAATTTTCTCTCCAAATTGGAGAGATTTCTGATTGTAGATCTGAATGAAAAATAATTTAAGTTTTATTTTTCTCTCTCCTTCTCAATCAATCAAAAAACTCATTTACTCAAGCCAATAAGTTGAGTTTGGCTAGTCTTTTCACTAGTTTGAGAAATGAGAGTTTCTGAATTCGAGTCCTCTCGACCATAAGAGTTTTCACCAATTTTGTAAATCAAGAGAAGGGTTATCTCCTATTATGTAATATCGTATTATTTTGGCTTATTGAACTTCCTTATTTCTTTTATTGTTTACTTCTCTACTTCCACACAAACAAAGTGAAGGGCAATGATAAATAAAGATTAGCATTCATTTGATTTGGTTCAAACCAAATCAAATTGGAAAAGCCAAACAAATCAATTTTTTTAAAAAAATAAAAATCAATTTTAAAAAAAATAAAAATAAACCAAAGTAAATAATGTATAAAAACTAAATCGAATCTAAATAGTTTGATTTGGTCAATTTGATGGATTCTTAATGGGTTTAAGATTATTTTTTAGGCTTCAAAAAAAAATGAACAAAAAAAAAATCATTTTCCATAAAAGTTGAAATTGAACCGTGATAAAAATCAAATCAAATCAAACTAATTGAACCAATCGGTTGAAACCAAAATATGCTCAACCTTAATGGAACTTTGTAATTAATTGAATATTATTATTTTTTAAACAAACGTTTAGATGTTCATTCATTTGGTACTTAGTACTATTTTCATATTTTCTTATGTAACTTTTTTCTGATATTTGAATAAATTTTTATTTTCTTAAACAAGTACGAGTCCTAATGAACACTGTTGTTATTCGGTAACAAACCTTGTTTCAAAGCACACGTCCCATGTGTCAGGAATTGGTTAATGATATTAAGATTTAAAATGCTTTTTTGGTTTTTTGTTTAGGTACTAAATTTTGGTTGGCTAATTGGGTGTTTGATTTTAAGTACTCGATGTTGCTGTAAGAAATGACAAGGAGCTAACGCATATTTTTAATCCAGCTCTCTCATTGGTTATTTGTCCCAATAGTAATTGCGATTAGCCACAGAGAACTAAAACACTATAAACATGGATTTGCTATGAGCGAGTTGGGATTGTATAAAAAGTAGATAAACCTTGCCATCCTTTAGATTAGATTTCTTAACCCTGTAGTCACAGAGCTCAGGCATCATTAATTTTTATTGGATGCGTGGAAAATATGATTCAAGTTTGCATCCTTAATTTATAGTTTTGACATAAATTGCTATATATTTAAATGACATAAAATAATAGCTAATTTTTAGTTAGTCTTTGGACTCTTTAATGTTTGCTGCACTTGCAAAATACTAGCAAAAGATTCCTTTTCTTTCCATTTCTTTATCCATAGGGAATTCTTTTTTCCAGGAACAGTTAATTTCAAGCTCCAACACCACTTATTTTTAATCCATAAAGGCTACTATGCATGCAATAGGCACATTGAAATTCCAAACTTTAATTTCTTGCTCTGTGATGTGTTTGCAGTTCTGCAGCCAATTGAGAAATCATTTGCAATAAAATTGCACTCAGATCTATTGACGACTTCTGTTATATTCATAACCTTTTTAAACAAGTATACACTACAGGCAGAAACTAGCAACAAGAAACATCAAAGTAAAACCCATATACCTAAATAGCAAATTGAACTAAGACATTCTTAAAAGGGCTGACATGCAGATACTACAAATGGCTATGTCCAAATCAGATGAGACAAAAAAAAAAAAAAAAAAAAATATGTCCAAATCAGATGAGACAAAAAAAAAAAAAAAAAAAAGGAGAAATGAAAGCTACTCAGGAGAAGGTATCCGACCTAAAATAAAATATAAAAAAGAAAGCTCCATCTACGGCCTTGTAATAATTAACAAAAAAAAAAAAAAAAAAAAAAAGGAGAAATGAAAGCTACTCAAGGAGAAGGTATCCGACCTAAAATAAATATAAAAAGAAAGCTCATCTACGGCCTGTAATAATTAACGCATGTTAGCATTAGCATTAGGATTTCACCTCAATGTCTGCTATGCAAGTTCGGTTGCTGTGTCAATGCCACAAAGCTCCATACTGTTAATTGAGAAGCAACCTCAGTGTGGATTTTGGCCAGCCCATAGTTGGTAAACTGGCATATTATGAATCGATTGATTTGCATTACTATAAATTGTAGGATCCCGATTAAGAGGACTACTCCCATTCTCGTCAGAAGACTCACTAGAGGCCCCTTGTGAAGGAGGGCTGGATGTTGTCAATGGTGCACCAAAATTCAACATTTGGGGAAGAGTTCCTGACGAAGTCCCAGATTTCGATATATTTGAGCTTGATTTTTTACCATCTGCAATAAAGCTGCCAACAATGACCTGGCAGGCAAAAGGAACAGGTAAGTAAATATGATGATAAAACCACTACTGACCCAAGCTTCCAATTGAAGATCTGGTAGTTGAAAGCTCGACTGCTCCAATGGTTGAACCATAATTTTCCAATAAATTAAAAGAAAATAAATAATTTATAAGCCGCGGGTAGGTCCTAATACAATATTAAGGATGCTACTCTATGGGTACAATGGTAAAAACAGCCTCTTTAGGTAAAGCAAGGTTAAGGCTAATTATAGACAAACATCTCCCAACTCTCACAAAGCAAAAGAGCATTGTGCATTGGCGCTGTATCTATACTATAACTGTATATTAAAAATATGTAAAATACTTGTTCGACAAAATTACAACTTGTTACATTGCCAATGTCACCAGAATTAAATTCAATCAATTACAGTAATTCTCATCTACAGTATTATAGAGATTATCAAAATGAAAAACTTGTTACCTTCTAATATTATTTGTATGTGTTTAAATGCAAATACACATAAACTACAGAAGTATATTGGATCGTCATTGCAATGTTTTTCACTCTATTATTTATGAATGGAAACCAACCCCTACTAGTTTGAGAATAAGTGTTAGTTATTTTGTTGTTATTGCCGTACAATTTATCAAGGGAAAATTAACATTTTTCCATGTATTTTATCAAAATACACTAATCTATCCCTGCATTTTTCAAGTATACTAATATTTGCCTATGTTTTGCATTTGTTACACTACTTTGGCCTTCGTCAAATTTTTGTACAATCTTGGTTAAAAAGTAAAAAAAATGCAAGGACAGAATAGTTAATTTTGATAAATATGAGGACAAAACAGTAAAGTTTCCGAAAGAGTATCACAAATATTGACAGAAAAAAGTACAAAATCGACATGGGTACAAAATAGTGTAATGAATGCAAAACATAGGGAAAAATTATCATATTTTAAACAATTTAAGGACAGATTAGTATTTTGACAAAATACAGGAATAAAATAATAGTTTTCCCATTTATTGATGTAGTTCTAAATGATGTTAAAAGAGGTTGAAAAACATTGCCTATAAATTTAGTTTACAATCATCAATTGTTAATTAATTCTATAAATGATGTTAAATTAGGTGGAGAAAGATTGCCAATAAATTTAGTTTACTGTAAGTGTACAATTATTAATTTATTTTATAACTATTGCTTAACATAGCAATGAGAACTCTTCATAACCTATTTAAATCACTTCAACTCTGAACCGATTAAATGATATAACTAATCAAATTTATGATGAGTGATATTCAAGATAGAAATTGTATCAGAACACCCAAGACAAGAACCAACCAGAATTTAACTTCAATGACATTTTGATAATAAATCAGTGTATTCTATTCTTGTTTTTCCCCGCCAAATGTTTCACAATATGCAAAACATGAGAGTTTGTGTGTGTATATTATTTATAAGATCAATATTATTTTCATACATTACAAATACAAGAGATGGTGTTAAACTGATACCTGTACTGGTGATGCTGCTAATAGCATTCCAGCAACTCCTCC